>CM070074.1:58794342-59994342 GCA_036250285.1 Pyrocoelia pectoralis | reverse complement strand
TTCACTATAGTAACCATAGCAAGTTAAGTAATTGAGAAGTCCGTCTAACCGTACGTGTTTGTTTCGTTAATATATTTCTAACATTTTCTCTTTGTTTGTGAGCAATAGCACAGATATATCTGTGGCAATAGATTACAACTCTCCGTTATTAACCAGTACAAAACTCAACACAAAGCACACAGTTGCTTGATAGTTTTCCAAATATTTGAATCTCTAGAATAATTGTTTAATCAACTTACTATAACTGCTGAAAAGATTGTATGGGACCATTCGTTGCCGTTTCCACTAAATGAGGTAATTTTTACAATTAACTGAATAATTTTAATGAGCACCCATGTAAGGATAAAAATTTTACCACACATTCGTTTTGAGTAAGATTGTACAGAAACCTTTAATTAATGTTAAAATTTGTAACAGGTTGAATTTGCTCGGAAGTATAGTTAGCTTAAGAGAGGGCGAGTAACAATATGCAGTGCGCATCCATCCCCTTCTACATGATTTCTCCACTAACGTACACAATAACATATAAGCGCGAGAGCAGTGTGTATGGTAATCATCATGGGCTCTAAAACCTTCCGTATTATTGCGTGTGTATGCCCGAGTGTCCGTCCCCGTGGGTGCCCCAGTGTGCTCGCGTGTGCTCGTGTGTATGCCCATGTGTGTGTGCCCGTGCACGTGTGGTCGTGAGTGTCCGTGTACCCGCGTGTGCCCGTGTGTCCGTGTGTGCCCGTGTGTGTGCCCGGGTGCGTGCGTGTGTGTATGCGTGCGTGTGCGCATGCGTGCACGTGTGCGTCCGTGTGAGCACGCGTGTGTGTGCGCGCGTGTGTGCGTGCGTGTGTGCGTGCGTGTGTCGTGCGTGTGTGCGTGTGCGCATGCGTGCATGCGTGCATGCGTGCGAGCGTGTGCGGGTGTGCATGCGTGCGTGTGTGTATGCGCGGGTGTGCGGGTGTGCATGCGTTCGTGTGTGCGTGTGTGCATGCGTGCGTGTGTGCGTGTGTGCATGCGTGCGTGCGTGCGTGTGTGCATGCGTGCGGGCGTGCGTGCGTGTGTGCATGCGTGCACATGTGCGTGTGTGCATGCGTGCGTGTGTGTATGCGTGCGTGTGTGTGCGTGTGCGCGCGCGTGTGTGCGTGCATGCACGTGTGCGAGTGTGCATGCGTGCGCGTGTGTATGCGTGCGTGTGCGTGTGTGCATGCGTTCGTGTGTGCGTGTGTGTGCACGTGTGCGTGTGCGCATGCGTGCGTGTGTGCGTGCGTGTGCGGGTGTGCGGGTGCGTGTGTGCCCGTGTGCGTCCGTGTGTGCCCATGTTTGTGCCCGTGTGAGCTCGTGTGTGCCCGTGTGTGTGCAGGTGTGTGCCCGTAAGTGTGTGCCCGTGTATGCTCGTGTGTTCCCGTGTGTGCCCGTGTGTGTCCGCGTGTGCCCGTGTGTGCCCGTGTGTGCCCTGTGTGCCCGTGTGTGCCAGTGTGTGCCCTGTCTTCCCGTGTGCGTGTGTGCGGGCGGGTGTGTGCGTATGCGTTTGCGTGGGTGCGTGTGTGCATGTGTGCGCGTGTGCGTGGGTGCATGCGTGCGTGTGTGCATGCGTGCACGTGTTCGTGTGTGTGTGCATGCGTGCGTGCGTGCGTGTGCGGGTGTACATGCGTGCGTGTGTGCATGCGCGCGTGTGCGGGTGTGCAAGCGTGCGTGTGCGTGCACGTGTGCGTGTGTGCATGCGTGCGTGCGTGTGCGGGCGTGCATGCGTGCGTGTGTGCATGCGTGCGTGTGTGCGTGCGTGTGTGCGTGTGCGGGTGCGTGTGTGCCCGTGTGCGTCCATGTGTGCCCATGTTTGTGCCCGTGTGAGCTCGTGTGTGCCCGTGTGTGTGCAGGTGTGTGCCCGTAAGTGTGTGCCCGTGTATGCTCGTGTGTTCCCGTGTGTGCCCGTGTGTGTCCGCGTGTGCCCGTGTGTTCCCGTGTGTGCCCGTGTGTGCCCTGTGTGCCCGTGTGTGCCAGTGTGTGCCCTGTCTTCCCGTGTGCGTGTGTGCGGGCGGGTGTGTGCGTATGCGTTTGCGTGGGTGCGTGTGTGCATGTGTGCGTGTGCGGGTGTACATGCGTGCGTGTGTGCATGCGCGCGTGCGTGTGCGGGGGTGCATGCGTGCGTGTGTGTGCGCTCGCGTGCTGGTGTGCATGCGCGCACGCGTGTGTGCATGCGTGCGTGTGTGTGTGTGTGTGTGCGTGTGCGATTGTACATGCGTGCGTGCGTGTGCGGGTGTGCATGCGTGCGTGTGTGCACGTGTGCTTGTGTGCATGCGTGTGTGCGTGTGCGGGTGTGTGTGCCCGTGTGCGTCCGTGTGTGCCCATGTTTGTGCCCGTGTGAGCTCGTGTGTGCCCGTGTGTGTGCAGGTGTGTGCCCGTAAGTGTGTGCCCGTGTATGCTCGTGTGTTCCCGTGTGTGCCCGTGTGTGTCCCCGTGTGCCCGTGTGTTCCCGTGTGTGCCCTGTGTGCCCGTGTGTGCCAGTGTGTGCCCTGTCTTCCCGTGTGCGTGTGTGCATGCGTGCGTGTGTGAGTGTGCGGGTGTGCATGCGTGTATGTGTGTGCGTGTGCATACGTGCGTGTGTGCTTGTGAGGATGCGTGTGCGTGCGTGTGTGCGTGTCTGCATGCCTGCACGTGTGCGTGTTGAGTCGAAGGTGGCTTTGATGCAGTGCAGATGTTTTGCGACGATCACTACGGCTACGTCGTCTGCAAACGCCACGAGTCTGGTCGCCTTTGGCAGCAGTAGCTTCAGGAGGCATGCGTGCGTGTGTGTATGCGTGCGTGTGTGCATGTGTGCACGTGTGCCTGTGTGGGTGTGCATGCGTGCGTACGTGTGCGGCTGTGCATGCGTGCGTGTGTGTATGCGTGCACGTGTGCGTGTGCGATTGTGCATGCGTGCACGTGTGCGGGTGTGCATGCGTGCGTGTGTGCATGCGGGCGTGTTTATGAGTGTGTGCGCGCATGCGTGCGTGTGTGCATGCGTGCACGTGTGTGCGTGTGCGTGTGTGCCCGTGTGCGTCCGTGTGTGCCCATGTTTGTGCCCGTGTGAGCTCGTGTGTGCCCGTGTGTGTGCAGGTGTGTGCCCGTGTATGCTCGTGTGTTCCCGTGTGTGACCGTGTGTGCCCTGTCTTCACGTGTGCGTGTGTGGGCGCGGGTGTGTGCGTATGCGTTTGCGTGGGTGCGTGTGTGCATACGCGCGTGTGTGCGTGTGCGGGTGTGCATGCGTGTATGTGTGTGGGTGTGCATACATGCGTGTGTGCTTGTGAGGATGCGTGTTCGTGCGTGTGTGCGTGTCTGCATGCCTGCATGTGTGCGTGTGTGCATCCGTGCCTGTCTGCATGCCTGCACGTGTGCGTGTGTGCATGCGTGCCTGTGTGTGCGTGCGGGTGCGCATGCGTGCGTGTGTGCATGCGTGCGTGTGTGCCCGTGTGTGTCCGTGTGTGCCCGTGTGTGCTCGTGTGTGCCCGTTTGTGCCCGTGTGTGCCCTGTGTGTCCATGTGTCCGTGTGTGCCAGTATGTGCCCTGTCCTCCCGTGAGCGTGTGTGCATGTGTGCGCGCGTGTGTCCGCGCGCGTGTGTGTGTATGCGTGTCATGTGCGTGTTTGTGCCTGCGTACGTGTGTGCATGCGTGCGTGTGCGGGTGTGCATGCGTGCGTGTGTGAATGCGTGAGTGTGCGCATGCGTGCGAGCGTGCCCGTGTGTGTCCGTGTGTGCCCGTGTCTGCTCGTGTGTGCCCGTGTGTGCCCGTGTGTGCCCTGTGTGTCCATGTGTCCGTGTGTGCCAGTATGTGCCCTGTCCTCCCGTGTGCGTGTGTGCATGCGTGCGTGCGTGTGCGCGCGTGTGTTCGCGCATGTGTGTGTATGCGTGTCGTGTGCGTGTTTGTGCCTGTGTACGTGTGTGCATGCGTGCGTGTGTGAATGCGTGAGTGTGCGCATGCGTGCGAGCGTGCGTGCGAGCGTGCGTGCGTGTGTGCATGTGTGTACGTGTGCGTGTGTGCATGTGTGCGCGTGTGCGTGGGTGCATGCGTGCGTATGTGCATGCGTGCACGTCTGCGTGTGTGGGTGTGCATGCGTGCGTGCGTGTGCGGGCGTGCATGCGTGTGTGTGTGTATGCGTGCGTGTGTGCATGCGTGCACGTGTGCGTGTGTGCATGCGTGCTCGTGTGCGTGTGTGCATGCGTGTGTGTGCGTGTGTGCGCGCGGGTGTGCATGCGTGCATGTGTGCGTGTGTGCGAGTGTGTATGCGTGCGTGTGTGGATGCGTGCACGTGTGCGTGTGTGCATGCGTGCACGTGTGCGTCTGTGCGAGTGTGCCTGCGTGCGTGTGTGCATGCGTGCGTGTGTGCGTGTGTGCATGCGTGCGTGTATGCGTGTGTGCATGCGTGCGTGCGTGCTTATGTGCATGCGTGCGTGTTTGCGTGGGTGCATGCGTGCGTGTGTGCATGCGTGCGTGTGTGCGTGTGTGCATGCGTGCGCGCATGCGTGCCTGTGTGCGTGTGTGCATGCGTGCGTGTGTGTGTGCGTGCGTCCCTGTGTGCGCGCGTGTGTGTGTGCGTGCGTGTGCGTGCGTGTGTGTCCGTGTGTGCGCGCGTGTGTGCATGCGTGCACGTGTGCACACACGCACACGCGCACGCATGCACACGTGCACACGTGCCGGCGCGTGTGTGCGCGCGTGTGCGTGTGGGTGCGTGCGTGCATGCGTGCGTGTGTGCGTGTGTGCATGCGTGCGTGCGTGCGTGTGTGCATGCGTGCGTGTGTGCGTGGGTGCGTGTGTGCATGCGTGCGTGTGTGCATGTGTGCATGCGTGCATGCGTGCGTGTGTGCGTATGGGTGCGGGTGTGCATGCGTGTGTGTGCGGGTGTGCGCGCGTGTGTGCATGCTTGCATGTGTGCGTGTGTGCGAGTGTGCCTGCGTGCGTGTGTGCATGCGTGCGTGCGTGCTTGTATACATGCGTGCGTGTGTGCATGCGTGCGTGTGTGTATGCGTGCGTGTGTGGATGCGTGCACGTGTGCGTGTGTGCATGCACACGGGCACACGTGCCGGCGCGTGTGTGCGCTCGTGTGCGTGTGGGTGCGTGTGTGCATGCGTGCGTGTGTGCGTGTGTGCATGCGTGCGTGTGTGCGTGTGTGCATGCGTGCGTGCGTGCGTGTGTGCATGCGTGCGTGTGTGCGTGGGTGCATGCATGCATGCGTGCGTGTGTGCATGTGTGCATGCGTGCATGCGTGCGTGTGTGCGTATGGGTGCGTGTGTGCATGCGTGCGTGTGTGCTTGCGCGCGTGTGTGCGTGTGTGCATGCGTGCGTGTGTGCGTGTGTGCATGCGTGCATGCGTGCATGCGTGCGTGTGTGCGTATGGGTGCGTGTGTGCATGCGTGCGTGTGTGCGTGTGTGCATGCGTGCGTGTGTGCATGCGTGCCTGTGTGCGTGTGTGCATGCGTGCGTGTGTGTGTGCATGCGTCCGTGTGTGCGCGCGTGTGCGGGTGTGCGTGCGTGTCTGTGCGTGCGTGTGCGTGCGTGTGTGTCCGTGTGTGCGCGCGTGTGTGCGTGTGTGCATGCGTGCGTGTGTGCGTGGGTGCATGCATGCATGCGTGCGTGTGTGCATGTGTGCATGCGTGCATGCGTGCGTGTGTGCGTATGGGTGCGTGTGTGCATGCGTGCGTGTGTGCGTGTGTGCATGCGTGCGCGCATGCGTGCCTGTGTGCGTGTGTGCATGCGTGCGTGTGCGGGTGTGCGTGCGTGTGTGTCCGTGTGTGCGCGCGTGTGTGCACACGTGCAGGCGCGTGTGTGCGCGCGTGTGCGTGTGGGTGCGTGTGTGCATGCGTGCGTGTGCGCGCGCATGCGTGCGCGCATGCGTTCCTGTGTGCGCGCATGCACGCATGCACACATGCACACAAGTACACACGCACGCATGCACACACGCACACACGCACTCGTGCACACACGCACACACGCACGCATGCACACACGCACACACGCACACACGCGCGCGCACACGGGCGTGCACGTGTGCACGTGAGCATGCGTGCACGTGTGCGTGTGTGCATGCGTGCACGTGTGCGTGTGTGCATGCGTGTGCGTGTGCGTGTGTGCACACGTGCACGCATGCACACACGCGCGCACGCACGGCCACACACGCACGCACACGCACGCGCACACACACGCACACACACGCGCACGCACACACACACTCACGCATGCACACACACACACGCGCGCACACACGGACGCACGCACACACACACGCACGCATGCACACACGCACACAGGCACGCATGCGCGCACGCATGCACACACGCACACACGCACGCATGCACACACGCACGCATGCACACACGCACACACGCACGCATGCACACACGCACGCATGCACGCATGCACCCACGCACACACGCACGCATGCACACACGCACGCATGCACACACGCACACACGCACGCATGCACACACGCACGCATGCACGCATGCACCCACGCACACACGCACGCATGCACATAAGCACGCACGCATGCATGCACACACGCATACACGCGCGCATGCACACACGCACACACGCACGCATGCACACACGCACACACGCGCGCAAGCACGCATGCGTTCCTGTGTGCGCGCATGCACGCATGCACACATGCACACACGTACACACGCACGCATGCACACACGCACACACGCACTCATGCACACACGCACACACGCACGCATGCACACACGCACACACGCACACACGCACGCATGCACACACGCACCCACACGCACACACGCGCGCGCACACGGGCGTGCACGTGTGCACGTGAGCATGCGTGCACGTGTGCGTGTGTGCATGCGTGCACGTGTGCGTGTGTGCATGCGTGCACGTGTGCGTGTGTGCATGCGTGTGCGTGTGCGTGTGTGCACACGTGCACGCATGCACACACGCGCACACACACGGCCACACACGCACGCACACGCACGCGCACACGCACACACGCACGCATGCACACACGCACGCATGCACACACGCACCCACACGCACACACGCGCGCATGCACGCATGCACACATGCACACACGCACGCATGCACGCATGCACACACGCACGCACGCTCGCATGCGCACACGCACGCACGCACGCATTCACACACGCACGCAAGCACACTCGCACACAGACACACGTGCACACATGCACACACGCGCGCACACACGCACACACACGCATGCACACCCACACACGCAGACGAGCACGCACGCACACTCGCACGCATGCACACACGCACGCACGCTCGCACGCCTGCACACCCGCACGCATGAGCGCACACACGCAAGCATGCACACACGCACGCATGCACACGCGCACACACGCACGCATGCACACACGCACACACGCACCCATGCACGCATGCACCCACGCACACACGCACGCATGCACACACGCACGCAGGCACACTCGCACAGACGCACACGTGCGCGCATGCGCACACGCGCACGCATGCACACACGCACACGTGCACGCATGCACACACGCACGCATACACACACGCACGCATGGACACACGCACGCACGCATGCACACACACACGCACACGTGCACACACACACGCACACGTGCATGCCTGCACACACGCACGCATGCACCAACGCACACACGCCCGCAAGCACACACGCACAAACACGCACGCTGCACCCACGCACACACGCACGCATGCACACACGCACACGCACACACACGCAGGCATGCACACCCGCACACGTGCACGCATGCACACACGCTCGCACGCATGCGCGGACGCACGCACGAATGCACACACGCACACACGCACACGTGCACGCATTCAAACACGCACGCACACGCGCACGCATGCACACTCGCACACGCACACGTGCACGCATACACACACGCACGCATGCACACCCGCACACGCACGCACACACGCACGCATGCACATACACAGACACACGCACGCATGCATGCGCACACGCACACACGCACACGTGCACGCATGCACCCACGCACACATGCACACCCGCACACGCACGCATGCACACACACGCACACGCTCCACCCAGCCTGACCACGAGTGAGTTCAGAGACCTCCTGGACCGACTGGTTGAGGACGCGAAACTGCACTTCCCCGTCGCAATCGCCGGGGACTTCAATGCCTGGGCAGTCGAATGGGGTAGCAAAAAGACAAACGCACGGGGACAAGCGCTAATGGAGGCCATGTCTTCACTGGACGTAGTCTTGATGAACAGAGGCGATAAACCAACGTTCCAAAGAGGCGATGCGAGCTCAATTGTGGACCTCACCTTCGTTAGCAGCCACCTCGCAGTGGGAAACCACTCCTGGGAGGTGACGGACACCTACACCGCCAGCGACCATAATGCGATCCGATGGGAGATATCTACAGACCGGAGAGCTGGGACAGCCCCCATGAAGACCAAAGCGATCGGCTGGAAGACAAGCGCCTTCGACCCCAGTGCTTTCCGAGAAGCATTAGACGATCGTCGAAACAGTGATAGCAATGCCACGGAGAAGGTACAGGAACTCATGAGGAGAATCGCCAAAGCCTGCGACGCATCTATGCCTCGGAAACGCTGGGGAAATAAGCTACCATCGGTATACTGGTGGAACGACACCATTGCCGGGCTCCGTAAGAAGTGCACTAGAGCAAGGAGAGTGTCACAGCTTGGTAGAAAGAAGCCTAACTCTGAAGAGCGAGAGGCCAAGTACAAGGAGGCACGGCGGAAGCTCAACAAAGCTATCAAGTACAGCAAGAAGAACTGCTGGGACGAACTCCTTGAAGAGGTGGAAGGAGATCCATGGGGCAGACCGTACATAGTGGTGATGACGAGACTGAAAGGCCAACCGATGGTACCGCCCACATGTCCCGAACTACTGATGAAGATTGTTGCTGCATTATTTCCACAGCAAGCGGAACTCGACTTCTCCATCGAGCAGTACGACACTCAGACGATCCCACCGGTGACCATGGAGGAGCTGCTGGATGCTTGTTGTAGATTCGGAAACGCCAAGGCCCCAGGACCAGACGGGATTCCCAACATTGCCCTGAAAGCAGCGATCAACGCAGCCCCGGGATCATTCCTCGATGCGTATAACACCTGTCTTAAAGAGGGAACATTCCCTACTAAGTGGAAGCAGCAGAGACTGGTCCTTCTCCCGAAGGGGAAGAAACCACCTGATGAACCCTCGTCCTACCGGCCCCTCTGTATGTTGGATACAGCGGGGAAGATCCTGGAGCGCATACTCCATAAAAGGATAGAAGACGCAGTCGAGCCGCAGTTGGCGGACAACCAATTTGGATTTCGCAGAGGCCGCTCTACGCTCGACGCGATCAATGCAGTCGTGTCCATCGCTCGGGAAGCGATCGCCGGAACGCGATGGGAAGGTGGCGAGAAGGAGTACTGTCTGGTGGCCACCCTAGACATCAAGAACGCCTTCAACTCTGCCAGGTGGGATTGCATCATGGAGGCACTGACAAGGATGAACGTACCAGGATATCTGCGGAGGATGGTGGGAAGCTACTTCACGGAAAGGACTCTGAGGTATGCCACCGAGGCCGGTCCCAGAGAATACAGGGTCACTGGTGGAGTCCCCCAGGGCTCAGTCCTCGGTCCTTTGATGTGGAACATCATGTATGATGGCCTCCTGAAGCTACTGCTGCCAAAGGCGACCAGACTCGTGGCGTTTGCAGACGACGTAGCCGTAGTGATCGTCGCAAAACATCTGCACTTCATCAAAGCCACCTTCGACTCAACCTTTGAGATCATTCGTCGTTGGATGATCTCAGTAGGACTAAGGTTGGCGGATCACAAGACGGAGGCGGTCCTCATTTCGAGCAGAAAGAAAGTGGAGACCATCACGCTGCGGGTGGGTGATCTCGAAATCACATCCCAACCGTCTATCCGATACCTGGGAGTGATGATTGACGCCCGACTAAATTTCAAGCAGCAAGCAGACTACGTAGGCGCAAAAGCGGCAGTAGTAAGGACAGTTTTGTCGAGGCTGATGCCTAACATCGGAGGCCCAAAGCAGAAGAGAAGGGCATTGCTGGCGTCGGTGGTCACGTCAGTCGTCACATATGGCATCGCCATATGGGGCGAGGCACTCCAGACGCAGAAATCACGGCGGAAAGTGGCACCGGTGTATCGACTGAGCGCCCTCAGAGTGGCCAGCGCATTCCGCACGGTGTCAGAGAATGCCGTTTGTGTTATCGCCGGGATGCTGCCTGTAGAAGTACTTGCCGAGGAAAGGAAATCCCTTTACCAGCGAAAGAGATCCACCACGCTGAGCGCCCAGGACCTACGGACGGAAGAGAGGACCAACAGTCTGAATCGATGGCAGTTGCTGTGGGATGCAGCGACCAACGGGAGATGGACCCACCGCCTAATCCCGAAAGTGGATATTTGGATTAATCGACCACATGGAGAGGTGAACTACTATCTCACGCAGCTGCTCTCAGGGCACGGGTGCTTCCGAGCTTATCTCCATAAATTCAAGCACGATGATTCCCTGGACTGTCCCACCTGTACAGAAGTCCCAGAGGACGCGGAACATGCGTTTTTTGTATGTCCACGCTTCAATGCGGCCCGTAGCACTCTCGAAAGGGCACTTGGAGGAAGGATCCAGCCTGAAAATCTGGTGGAAGGCATGCTTTCGTCGGAGTCAGCCTGGGAAGCAACCAGCACCTTCGCGGCTGAAGTCCTGAAGGACCTCCGCCAAGCTGAACAGGAGAGAATGAAGGAAAAGTGGAAGAAGAAGAGCAACTAAGAGGAAAGACTTCGATCATCTGAAGGAAGAGCTAAGGCTGCATCCTCCCCCCGCGCAGTAATGCCTAGCGGCGATCCCACGGGGAACAGGAGGTAGGTGATAGAGGATGTTTTTTAGTCGGTACGGGTTGCATAAGCGCCGAGCCAAAATTGCCAGGTCTCACCAACCATGGCGGCTCGTGGTCAATACATCCTAAGGCCAAACCAAGCCCGACACTGCACTCCGGGAATCTTCATCCCGGGAGAAAGTGCGTGCGTAACTGCATTTTTTCATACCTACACGCACACGCACGCACACACACGCAGGCATGCACACCCGCATACGTGCACGCATGCACACACGCACGCACCCTCGCACGCACGCTCGCACGCATGCACACACGCACGCTCGCACGCACGCTCGCGCTCACACGTGAGTGTTTGTACGTGTGCGTGGGTGCATGCGTGCGTGTGTGCATGCGTGCACGTGTTCGTGTGTGTGTGTGCATGCGTGCGTGCGTGCGCGTGCGGAAGTGCATGCGTGCGTGTGTGCGTGGGTGCATGCGTGCGTGTGTGCATGCATGCACGTGTTCGTGTGTGTGTGCATGCGTGCGTGCGTGCGCGTGCGGATGTACATGCGTGCGTGTGTGCATGCATGCACGTGTTCGTGTGTGTGTGTGTGTGTGTGCATGCGTGCGTGCGTGCACACGCGCGCTTGCACACCCGCACGCGCACGCGCACGCACACGCACACACGCACGCATGCACACACGCGTGCGCGCATGCACACCAGCACACGCGCGTACACACACACGCACGCATGCGCCCCCGCACACGCACGCACGCATGTACACACGCACGCATGCACACCCGCAAACGCGCGCATGCACACACACGCACAGACACGCACGCATGCGCACACGCACATACACGCACGCATGCATGCACACCCGCACACGTGCACGCATGCACACACGCTCGCACGCATGCGCGGATGCACGCACGAATGCACACACGCACACACGCACACGTGCACGCATTCAAACACGCACGCACACGCGCACGCATGCACACTCGCACACGCACACGTGCACGCATACACACACGCACGCATGCACACCCGCACACACACCCGCACACACACACGCACACATGCACACCTGCACACGCACGCATGCACACCCGCACGCATGCACACACGCACACGTGTAGGCATGCACACACGCCCACGCTGCAACGTGCCCACCCACTCTATGGTTTGTTATTATTACGTAATTGGGGTGGGCGATTTTTACTGTTGTTACCAATGCGGGTTTCTCAGTCGTAGACCAGGGTGGAAGAGCAAATACTGGTTTAACGCTATGTATAATTATTTTATATATATTTACAATACTTGTTTTATTTAAATATTATAATACGGTGGCGGTTGGTAGTTCCAATTATTTCCCTCCTGGCCGGTAGTTCCTCCGTCTCGTCAGGTCGTAGTTCCACTACTCGCGTTTATGTTTAACCAATATGTCGGTCGTCGTGTTTTATCCTGAAAGAAAGGTATTCAACAATTAGCGGTTTACCTCGGGGATGGTTGCGGGACCCGTCAATAAGCGTCCTACTAGGCCTGGATTATAGTGGCGACAACTCGGTGGTATTATTGGAAGGTGTTAGGGCTTAACCCCATCCCTCACACGTTTCAGGTTAATGGCTTGTTCCTTCTCGACCACCTGTAGCTGCTATCTAACTACAAGATTATTATGGTGCTGGCTGGTCTCTCGGTGGAATCTTAACGAACGGGATAATGGTATCTACAGGTGCTTACAAGGGGGTTCCGGTATCAGGATGTTCGGCTGGGATTTTAATTAAATATCTTTACAGGAGCCAAAGCAAGACCGTTCGGTTTTCAATTGATTTTGACTTGGTCAAACTGGTATTAGGCACGGTTGATCCCCATACGCCAATATCAGGACAACGCGGACGTCTTTACCCGTAGTATCCCTTTAATCAGGCTGGGTTCTTAAAAAGACCCCGTACGCTGATCTTAGAAATACTATCTCGGTGGTAACGACGATTATTAATTAGGTCAGGCACGGTTACTCCATACACCGACCCTATAAATTTACTTTAACTGCTGTATTACACAGATCGGGCACGGTTCCGAAGAATCCACACGCCGGTCGTAGTATTACATTTAATTCATTATTAATTAAGGAACGGTACTTACTTGGTCTCGGATTGTTACTAAAATAATTATTAATCAATGATTCAGGTTCGGTTCAGGATCGGAAATCGGTTGGAATCTAAACCTCAAGTTCCGTTTTATGGCGCTCCCCTCTTTTATGTCTGTTGGTTTAAGAGGGGATTCCTTCAGTAGGAGTTCTTCGTCCACCTTCCAACTACCGCCATCTATTGCCGTCTTTATAAGGATTTTAAGGACCCTACAGAGTCCTTTCTAGAAATACTATAAAGCGGTTCCTTACAACGCATGCACACACGCACATGCACACACGCACATGCACACACGCACACGCACACACGCACAAACACGCACGCATGCACACACGCACATACGCACGCATGCACACACGCGCACACACGCACACACACGGGCATTCACGGACACACACGGGCACACCCGCACCCGCACACACGCACGCATGCACACACGCACACACGCACAAACACGCACTCATGCACACACGCACGCATGCGCACACGCACACACACGCACGCATGCATGCACACACGCACACGGGCACACACACGCGCACACGGGCACACACACGCGCACACGGCCACACAAACACGGGAACACACGGGCGCACCCGGGCGCACACACACACACACACACACCCGCACACGGGCACACCCGCACACGGGCACGCACACACCGGCACACACACACACGGGCACACACACGGGCACACAGACACGGGCACTCACGGGCACACGAGCACACACGGACACACACGAACACACACACGGGCACTCACGGACACACACGGGCACACACGGGCAGAAACGGGCACACAGAGCACACACGGGCACACACACGGGCACAAACACGGCACACACGGGCACACACACAGGTACACACACCGACACACACGGACACACACGGGCGCAAACACGGGCACACACGGACAAACACGGGAACACACGGGCACACACTGGGACACATGGGCACACAGGGCACACAAGAGCACACACGGGCACACACGGGAATACACGGGCACACACACAAACACACACAAACACATGGGCACACACGGGCGCACAGGGCACACACGGTTTTGTTTCCGTTAAGGAGAAGATTAGTGTTGTAGTGTAAGTCGTCAACAGGTAATTTCAGAGAGTATTTTAATAGGGAGTTCCGCAAGGACCTGTGTATATCAGGTTAATAATTAATTGTATATACCTGGACGATATCATACAAGATCTTGTACACATCGACCTTAGAATTTTAAAATATTTAAACATTTACAGGATTAGTTTTGGTACTTGCGAAATTGTGACCTTAATTTTATTTATCATTTTCAGTATATTTTATTTTATTTAGATACAACATTTTTTTACTTCCCGAGTACGAAGTAAAAGGGAAGTATTGTATTAGTTTTCCAAAAAAAAAAATTTGACCTATGGAAATTTTTACATATCTTTTGCGTTTCCGAATACGTAGATTCAAAATATGCAAACAAAAAAATTCCGTCTGTCGTCTGTAGTCTGTAGTCTGTAGTCTGTAGTCTGTACGTACACATTCCTTGCAACGCTCTAAACTCAGAAACTATTAAAGTTATCGAAATGCGGTTTTCGCCAATCGATTACATTCGGGCCAAGGACGAAAATGCTGTTATTACCTTTGATGACGTCACTTCCGGTATAAGCTAAAATGGCGGCACTCATTTTTTTTATAAGATAAAGTTGCAGTTTTTTTTATGTAGTTTAAAAGAGAATTTTTTTTTGAATTCAGCAATACATATTGCGCTATACTTATTTTTTGAAAAAAGTGTTAAAAAAATAATTATTAAAAAATGACTGCAACGCTTGATACTCAGAAACTATTAAAGTTATCGAAATGCGGTTTTCGCTAATGAATTACATTTGGGCCAAGGACGAAAATGCTGATATTACCTTTGATGACGTCACTTCCGGTGTAAGCTAAAATGGCGGCACTCATTTTTTTTATAAGATAAAGTTGCAGTTTTTTTATGTAGTTTAAAAGAGAATTTTTTTCTGAGTTCAGCAATATATATTGTGCTTACTTATTTTTTGAAAAAAGTGTTAAAAAAAATAATTATTAAAAATCGACTGCAACGCTCGATACTCAGAAACTATTAAAGTGATCGAAATGCGGTTTTCGCTAATGAATTACATTTGGGCCAAGGACGAAAATGCTGATATTACCTTTGATGACGTCACTTCCGGTGTAAGCTAAAATGGCGGCACTCATTTTTTTTATAAGATTAATACACTCCAGAAAAATAAACCAATGAAATTAATGAATTTCGTTTAAAACGACCAATCACATATGAATTACCAATAATCGATAAAAAGCTAGGTACATTTTTAATAAGTGATAAAAATTTTCACCTTGTTTCATCATCTCTCTCTTACGTACATTTTAGAACATACTTTCATTGCTTTTTATTTAACTATAAACTCGAAATTTAGCAGGCTTTGGCGCAATTCGTCAAACGTCAAAATTTTTTTGAAATATTACAAGTAGTACATTAATCTCCCTAAAATACATTCGATGTTAATTTTTTTCTTTCGATAAAATTGCTTTTTAAGGAACTCAAATTTGATTACCATTTGGTAAAAACTCTCGAATCCAACACCATCCAGGTGTTGATTCTCGAGTTTGTAACCATGGTAATAAAATTTTCGTGTAAAAAGCAATTTTATCGATAAAAAATCAACATCTTATCTTACCCCCGATAAAGTTGCAGTTTTTTTATGTAGTTTAAAAGAGTATTTTTTCTGAATTCAGCAATATATATTGTGCTATACTTATTTTTTGAAAAATGTGTTAAAAAAATCATTAAAAAATGACTGCAACGCTCTATACTCAGAAACTATTAAAGTTATCGAAATGCGGTTTTCGCCAATCGATTGCATTCGGGCCAAGAACGAAAATGCTGATATTACCTTTGATTACGTCACTTCCGGTGTAAGCTAAAATGGCGGCACTCATTTTTTTATAAGATAAAATTGCAGTTTTTTATGTAGTTTAAGAGTATTTTTTTCTGAATTCAGTAGTATTTATTTTTTGAAAAAAGTGTTAATACGAGGGAAGTCTCGTGGCAACTTGCCAGAATTTTTTTTTTATTTTTCGTTTACGACTACAACATCGCCTATTTTCGAGTTTTTAGGGCTATGCTTGTTAGCTGTAAATCAAATAAATTATTGTTTAGTTAATAAAACTTGTGGCGCCCTTACCGGATATTCGATTATATTTTTTTCCCTTTATATTGGCCCATTACCCAATGCTGTACCATCAGACTGAGTTAGCTGATGCATTTTGTGACAATTACTAAATTTGCACGTCACAAACACAGCAAACTTAAACCTGTCAACAACTAAACAATAAAAGATACCATGTACTCAGAATTATAATAACCAAAGAAGCGAACCACCGGTACCGTCACATGGCGACACTAAAATACGCTTTCAGATCACTTAAGAGTCTTACTGTGTTTAATCACCAGATTAAACAGATCATTCTGGACGTATAAAGACCACGAAATTATGTAGAATTAGGAAATTAAAAAGAAGTTAGTATTACACATAAAATGTAGAACAGGTCAACTAGAATAAGCATTTAACAATTGCAAGATAGCCAAGAATAGTAAGCATATAAAATGCAACATAATCACTAGTCAGGAATTAGAACTAGAGCAAAAGAATGAAATACGTCATATTAAGTAATTGTATATAAACTTGTAAATATTATTAATTAAATTAGTATTTGAATGAAAGAGATTTTGTTCATCTACTCACGGCGCGGCGGTGTGAGGCTTAAGTCTACAATTGGTACGAGTGACGGCGTACCCCTCACAAACAAACCACCAACTATTTACAGTCTCTAATCCGAGATTGTACATACTGCCCCTTTACAGGATATCTTCATATTTTTGTGTCATCTGGTGTCATCTGTGTAAATACTGATTGTGCTATCGTTTCCTGAATTAACTACATTGTCAATATCGTTCAGTAGTATAAGAAAAAGTAATAGACCGGATAAGCAATAGGTATAGGTACCTAATATAATATAAGCAAATAATAAATAAAACAACTCTAAACCTCCCCTTAGACGATGAAATTTAATGAATAAAGTCAAACTTGGATGAAATATGAATGTGGTTATGTTTTTTATGTGTTTTGTTACGTACATAAATGTACTAAACACTAGCCCCAATAATTGGCAACACTAGCGAACATGACTTACATGATTAATTGGCAGCTCCTCGTGTTTTACGATTTCATATTCAGTGACGTCACAACTCTCAGCGTCTGTACCGAGAAGCGCTCGTATTTAAAATGTAATAACTTGTGAACCGCTTATCGGATTGATTTGAAATTTTCAGGATTATTAATTTAGTGTTTAAAGATTTTATATGTTAAAAAATGTTGAACCATTTCGATGGTTCATTAAATGAGCCCATTGATAACGTTGGATACAACATCGTCGTTTATTTGGAGATGATGAAAAGTTGAAGAGGTATGATTAATGTGTATTATACTTTATTTTGAATGTCACCATGATAATATTGAATGAATTAGCCCAATAAGTAAGCTAGGATTTTTTAAAGTTTTACTATGACTGCACACACAAAACAAATTTTTACATCTATTGCAGTTCTTGTATATACCGAGATTAATATAATTAAAACAAAAATCTTACTTTTCCTATATATTTTTCAAAAACACCTCAGTTTTATAAATAATGGAAAATTGAATTGCACCAGCTAAGCTAATAATTTTTCTGATTCTGAAATTTAAAATTATAATATTGTTAGTAGAATATAGCGAGTGTTATAAGTTAACGGAACTGCTTTTGGCTTGCATCCTGGTTCTACATAACTACGTACACCATCTCTCATTGATGTTATGGTATATTTAGATTATTTCCATTCAATAGGCTGCTTATCTGTTATCTCACCGATGACAAAATAAATAAAAGAATTGAATATACAATTGAGTAGTAAAGTGCATACTGTGCAACTACCGAATTCGAATGGAAAAGAACGATTTTGTAATACACATTATTTAACATCTAAAACATGAACTAAAAGCACATAATCAATAACGTAATATATTGACATCACTATATTGATACTCTGAAAGTCTTACAGAAAATGTAAAATTTACTTGGAAAACGGTGTTCCGGTGTCTATTGTTGTTCGACTTTCAAAATGAGTTTTGCGTTAATATCTTTTTTCCACTTTGAACGACTTCATTGTTTCAATACTTATCTATGGGAGGTATTTGTGGTGCTATTCGTTAATCCAAAGTGCGTAGTTAAATTCCACGCGCGCTGGCTAAAACTTGTCCTAAATGAAAACGTTTTAGCTGAACTTCTAAATCGCTTGAAGTGGCATACATGAAGGAATTTAAAAACTCCACTAATAAATTCTTATTTTTATTGATTTATGACTTATCTTTCCTAGAAAATGAATAGTAGAAGTAAATGTTGACACCGTTTATTAACTTTGAGGTTGCATTATGTACTTTACATACCGCCCTCCAATTAAACTACGGAATCGATATTACACAAAGGCTTGTTTATTTTAATTCCATGTACTTGCCGTAACTTATAAGATTAGCGGTATAATCTACTATCTAAACATTTAGAACTTGTTGGAGTAATTAAACGATTCTCCTACTCGGAGAATTTTATCGTTTTTGGCGTCGAAACGACGCGTCGGTAAGGAAAAGAACTGCATTATCAGCGGAAATGTAATACATCTGCTCAACATTTATTTTATTATCAGCTCGAAATCGCTCGGAATAATCTATGATTTGTTATTAGCAGTTATTCTGAGTTAAATTTATGTTATAATTCAATTATCGAGGTTTATAAATCGTTCTTCCTGTATGTTAGTGGGAGGGGGTAACGTTTGAAATGTCAATATATCTTGCATAGTTAATGCTACATAGACACTAGAACAAAAGTTGCATTAGACGAAATTAAAATTTATTAGATACTAAATCAATAAAGACGTAGAAAACTAATGCATTTGGTTAACTTTGGACTCCATTAAATTGTCATGAGTGACCCGTGTTCCGGTAACTCGGACTTGATCACATTAACGCTGGTTTGTTGGTAGGGTGCTACATCTTAGAATTAGTTTCGGAAATACGTTTCCAATTCGATTAACTTTTATCAATCTCTAATATAACCAAATGTTTGCTGCAACCGTATTAAAGTTTAAGGTAGTTTAAGAAACTTGCAGACTGTTACAAGTTTGACTACGAATGAAGTTGAATTTTTTTCATCAAACTTTTTTCTGAACTATCTCTTTACCTATACCAGTCTATCAGGGTTCTTTACCAAGCAATTTTTTATCCGATCGCTTTCTCCCGCCGAACCGCTGACACAGAGTTTTTCCTTACGTCTTTCAAATGTGAAAATAAGGGAAATTTTCCGGATTTACCTACTATTCTCGTTTATACGAAGCACGTAAGTTGTCAGTTCTTATATAAGAATGAATTTTTTAAAGCTTTACCGAATATAAACTTGTCTTGTGTAGAATTTATATTTTACACTACATTTAGGTCCGTAGTTTTTGTTGAATAATGAGCCCTGCTTTCAAATGCACTAACTGAATTATGAAATTAATTATTATCGTTTTATGGTTCTTAGTGATGTATCTGTAAAATATGTCAAATACCTACTACTGATCACTGCAATCCTACAGAGGATGTTTCACGATTTAAACAAAAATGTAATATAGACGGCGGGATTTTCAACAACAAAATTGCATGTTTATTGTATATAATATAACCTTTACAAAGTTTATATTATGAATTATCGTTGAAAATTTAATTATAGTAAACATAATCACTTCTAATTCTAATAGTTTGTTTTGTGTAAGTGCATTTTGGTGATCTGGGATATTATATATTAATATGTTTCGTATACAATTGAAAAAAAACAATCGATACGATCTAATCGAATAGTTAGTGGTAGCATATTAAAATTAAATAAGGGTTCCATTAAGGGTTGCATTTGAATCTTCTGAAAAAAGTTGTAAAAACCGTGATACTTTTAGAAAACGCCTCGAATTAATCGGTATGTCGTGGTTAGTATTCTATTTTAACAAACAGGAATTTTATTTGCCCAAAAAATCTAGTTTATCAAACTGGGTAAACCGAAGGCAAAATTGTACCCCATAAGATTGCATTCTTTTTATGAGACCATTTGGAAATATTTTCGGATAATTAATTAATTAATGATAAATTTATTTCATCTTGCCTTGTCGATCAGGTCGAAGATCTAAGTTATCGGGGAGAGAATACAGCACAATTATAGTGAATGTGGAACTGGTGTTCATGGTTACAAAGGATATGGGATGAGCGGCGATGAATGACAGTATATCTGAGCTGTAGTAAATGTGTAAATGAGTATGTCTGTAAATTTTTAATATATTTAAAGGTTTTCGTCTAATTTCTTAATTTTTAAATAGTAAAAATCTGTTTCCTTACGTATTACACCTTACTTCAAGATTGAAACCACAGGGTCCCACATCTCCTTCCAGATAGCGAAGCCGCGTCGAAGTTTACAGCGTTTTCCCTCTATTCTTCAAGGGCGTTATTCCACCGGGACGGGACGCCAGAGACCTGCTTGTAGCCTCTTCACCTTTATTAGATAGGTTGTGAGTCCTCCAATAGACAGAGGATCCCATCTGGGGCATTATGGCCGATTTTCGAAGATTATAGCTACACCACTGTACCTGTTGGCCGGTCACTTCCTTTGTTGGAAGCCTGGATTCCATAAAAAATATCTCTGTTTATGCAGTTCGAGCCATGGAAGTTCCTCCTATGGATATAATATTTACATTCGGTCCTCTTATTCTCGTAGATTCCATTTAATTGACTGCTATCGGTGAGGCATGACATATAAATGAAAACGCTGCAGTACCTCGTTGTAGGATTCCAGCACTACATAAAGCTCAACATTTCGAGCAGGGTGCGTAAAAATCTGAATCTTGGAAACCATAGCGTTCCGTAATTCCTCAATTTGTTTAAGGAAAGACAGAGGGCCTCGGAAATCATCAAATTTCACGGACGATTTACGGACTTTGCCCAATAACTTGGCTGTGGACAATTCTACAGGAACGGTAGATTTGGTGTCCTGACATTTTCTCGTCTTGGTAAGGTGTATTCCACAACAAGATTAACATTTTTGGCCTTTCGTTTGGTTTAATGCCTTGGGACCAGGATTTCGCTTGTCTTGGATGAGACGAGCTCTCAGTTGATTTACAGTACCTTTCGTATCTAAATCGACCTTAGCCAATTGATTTCGTTGCAGATGTTGCAGGTTGTTGAAATAAAAAAAATAAAAGAATGAACCGTGAAAGAAAAATTACACTTAAAGTATTACAAAACAAAACAAAATCTTGTCTGGAACTTTAGTATTAATAATTACTATTAAGTTATATACTTTTAGTTTTCTCTCTGCTTATTGTATTCTCTCTGTCCCTGCTCCCTCACGAATAGGAAAATGGTTTCTAAGCTGTTACAGTCCCTCGTAGAGTAAGTAAGAAGGCTAACAGACTTACTTTACATTTAAATCTAAAGCTAAATAGCCTACAATAAAATATGTAACTAACGCCATGTAACATTTGCCCATTGATTACTCTATAAATATCAAGGGGTGTCTTACTTTGGTTTGACCCACAAAGAAAGTTCATGGCAAGATCCAGGTAATCGGAGGTTATAAAGGGTATGGCATAAGTTGGAAATAAATGGAGCACGTTATGCCTGCCATCTGTATCTGCCATACCTTACCGAAATTTTTAATACATTTAAGGTATTTCTAGTGCGATTTTAATTTTTAAATGTTATAGGTTTGTTTCCTTACAGTTTTGACCGGTTTTTCTCTGATCCATTTCAATAAGATTAATAGCGCAAACTAAATAGTAGGTAACCTCTATTTGAACATTCCCGCATATCTCAAAGGTTCAAAGAAAATTGAAG
Source organism: Pyrocoelia pectoralis (assembly GCA_036250285.1). Lineage (NCBI taxonomy): Eukaryota > Metazoa > Arthropoda > Insecta > Coleoptera > Lampyridae > Pyrocoelia > Pyrocoelia pectoralis. Next base: position 59,972,412 of record CM070074.1, on the reverse strand, counting down.
GCATATAAATGAAATAAAGTTTACTTTACTACAATTTGTAGGTAGATATAACTTTTGTTACAGAGGGTATTGGTCTAAATAATGAAGACACTGAGGTGACGTTGCAGTAAGGATGACGTGGGTTTATTTATCTGCTATGCAGCAAATTTTGTTTAGTTTGGCCACCTCTTAATATTCCATTTGTTAAGGGGCCTGGCCGCATATTTACATATCCTCCTATACAATGGCACCAGGATGCTGAAATCTGTTAGTATTTGTGGCGTACAATTGAGCTACAAAAGCTCATTGATTTAGGCACTTCTCCGAGAGCTGAAATCACTGCAAGCGTGTGCATACATACGCCATACCCATTCGTTAAAAATTTGGCCGTTATATTTCCGTTCCTAGTCGTTAATACATATCAGAGTGAGTGAAGTGCACGTTTGTTATTTATACGCCACAATGGAGGAAGAATATGTTACAAACATAAAGTCCCTTTTACATCGTGTTGATCCAGCGTGTAAGATCGTGTTAAGTACAATTATCAATTATAAATGAAGATAAATATACTGTGGAAGTAAAAACAAAATTTTCTGACGACTATGAAAGCGAATGCAAACATTGGATACAAAAATACTTGATTTAAAAAGTTCTGCATGATCTAAAACTTTTTAAATGCAACCATCAGGTATTAATTTTTTTCAGTCGTATACGAGGTTGGTCAAAAAATATGAATTTTGCGCAACAGTAAAGTACCTTTATTTTTGACAATATTATTTAGAATTAAAAACTGTGTTTTAAATATTTAACCATGTCGATTTAAGTAACATTTTATCATCAAATATCGTTCTAAAATAAAACTAAAATGTAAATATAATAAAATAATTTAATACAAATGGATATGATTGCATATTTGAACGTAGTTTTCAATTCTGACCAACTTTTCTTTATAACAATTTTCGAAATAGAAGTATTTTACTTGCACATTTCACAATCACAAATCACATTTTTTGACAAACCTCGTATACGAATGAAAAAAATTGATATGTGATGGTTGTATTTTGAGTTTTGGACCATGCCGAACATTTTATGTAGAACACCTTTTTTCCTTAAAATTAATAATAAAAAGGTTTTCCATATAGTTTCAACTTACGGAGACATACTAGTGTATACCATACAATCTCAGTACGTAATATATTTTTTAAATAAATAAATAACTTCAACATGTGTTTATATTATTTTACTTTGGCTGCTTTATTTCACCTGGAAGTGTTAAAATAAGTTAAACAATTCGCGGAGGTGCCTAAATCAATGAGCGTTTACAGCTCAATTGTACGCCACAAAGACTAACAGATTTCAGCACCATGGTTCCGTTGTATAGGAGGATATGTAAATATGCGGCCTGGCCATCGATTCACTGTATATGAAATATAATGTTAACGCGGGCCCTTCTGGAGAGTTTATTTGATAAGATATCTTAGCAATTCAAAAAGTACATTAATCTACAAGAACTTCACTTGAAATTCTTCGGAACAAAATTTGACAAAAACTTTATATTTCTTTAAAAAACTGCCCTAAACTATACCAAAAATCACGTTATTACTTTACGATGGTTTAAAGAGTATTTACGAGGCTTTTCAAAAATCTATTCCAAAGGATTTGTAGAACATATACACATGAACCTTCATTTTAAAATTTAGCTTTTTATAGCATACTTAAATATAAAATTTGATTAAACTGTATTATTGAGCCCATAATTATCTACAACTTTTTCCTTTACACATTTTTTCTAAAATCAATAATAACAGAGCTATAGGCACTAATCAAAAAAACGAAAAAATGATTTCTTTGAGATATCTAGTTAGCCATGCATTTTTTCAAAAAACGAAAAGCTCATTGAATTGAGTTGGTAAAACTGCAATTCTTTCCCCATTTAATCGTCTCTCTATCTCTGCTAGTTTCCAAGATCCCCATGCTAAACATCGGAAAAAACTCACCCTGTATACATTATGAATACGAATAATTTTGACCTTGTCAGGTCAACCCCCTAGTCCCATCAACCCTTAACTTAAGAATTTAAATAGGGAAAGGGTGTCGAGCGACCTCTTATTTGAAGCGTCTTTTAATTCTCTATTTTTTTTATTCAATTCCCCCCCCCCCATGAAATCACCCTCTAGATTAACTAAGGTGGGGGTGTTGTTTAGGAAAAATCCTGAAATGTGCTGTTCAATAGGTCAAAGGTGGAGTGTTTTAAGATTTTTCCTAAACAACACGCCCACCTTAGTTAATCTAGAGGGTGCTTTTCATGGGGGCGAAAAAAAATTGAATAAAACTAATTTTCATTGATACTGTCGAATAGAGAATTAAAAGACGCTTCAAATGAGGGGTCGCTCGACTCCCTTTCCCTATTTAAATTCTTGAGTTAGGGGTTGTTGGGGCTAGGGGGTTGATGTTGATGTGTCAATGTTAAGTTTTACATCAAAAGTTGTCCTCCAAAAATAAAAAATCGACGTGTCCGAGCGTTTTTTTAAGAAACTGGTCTAAGTGTCCCAAAACAGGCGTGTTTCCTTTTCAATGACCCACCCTGTAATTGTAAATATTATGTCTGAACAACAAAAATAGTCCAGTTACTTAGCAATTTCTAATAAATGTAAAATATAGTTGAGCAAATCTGCATAACGGAAAATATGAACTACAAGTTTTATTTATAATACAGGTAAGTATAATTAAAATTCCAGATAATTATTTAAAGTAGACCAGATTTACATTCATTATAATTACCATAGAATTAATGTATAAGTAATAAATGAATCATTGCAGATTAAGACTGTAGCGAATGAAAATTCAATGAAGTAGACCAGTTTCAAATTCATTGTAATTATGCTAATTATTGGCTAGAAAATAGGTGTGCAATTGTAGCATAAATACACCTTCAACAATTTACCTGCAACTCACCCCCCAAAAACTATTACCCCTCACACTTAGGTGGTACGGCCTCTTAATGGATGGTATGGGATTACTAATGTAATGACAATGGAGCTGGACTCATCTCAAGGTAAGAATTTCTTTTTCAATTAAACTCTTATTAAACTTAATGGCATGTATTCTTATCCCCTGTTTCAATCAATGTATTTCGAAAATTTCCCCGACTAAGACTACCTAGCAGTTCATTTCTTTGCTCATCACTTATTTGAGAACGTAGCAAGATGAAAAACAGAATACGTCTTCAAAATTGGTAAGTTTAAAAGCGTAAGAGGTTTTCCGTTTTCCATTGAACTTTTATTCTGAAGGCGGTAACGTTTTTGAAAACAATAAGAGCGTGAATGAATTTATTATAGTATGTACGTATGTAAGCATGTGATGACATTGCGTTATGTATATAATTTACCATTTTGGTGAATTTTCTTTGACCGAATGACTTGAAAATTTGAATTGAATCATAGACCAAACATTCTTATTGTTCTTGTTGAACTTTACGATTACCTTACCTCTCCCGCATTATACCACAATAGCTGCTGGTTATGATCTGTTATTATTACACCTAAATAAATTACTTTAACATAAGATAACCCCTTACATAATCAAAACATGGATATTTCGTAATTAATTGAGCCATAATTTGTGTAGTTGAGAGTAAATAAACTGTTGCTGCTGAATTCATAGTTAGAGGTGACGAATTTCATCATATCCCAATTAGAGTACATCAAAGTAATCGTTACATTTATATTAAGTAATAGGTACGACTGTTTATTTTAACTATAAGGGAAAATGAAAAATATTCTATAAAGCACTAAATTGTAGATGTATTAACAAAACAAGTCTTCTGTCATAAATTTTAACGGTTAATTCCATTAAGCTTTCCAATTTCCTTTCTTTATAAAAACAAATTAATTAGAATCCTTGTGAATGATCGCTATTAGTTTAGTACACAATACCAATAACTTTGTAAATCGTGTTACATAAAAATTAAGAGGAACATTTTATTTATTTATGAAAATCTACACAAAAAAATTCGTTCTTTAAATACTCTTGTATCCAACGCTACAAAGGAATATAATTTTTCTTTAAAGAACGCAAAGGTTTTCAATACCAAATGTTCGAATACAAAGTATATATTTTCTTATCAAATGTCATGTGAGTTGATAAAATCTCAATCGTATTATACTAGAAGGAGCGAAGATTCTGTCAAATCCCACTTTGCCTGAAAAAGTGTAAACAACATTATCTGATGTTTGTCAGCCATTTTCTTAAAACTTTTTTTTCAATATAAACCATTTATTCTTTGATGTAAATTCACAAACGTGAAAGCTTTCTTTGGTTTATTTTTTCATAACCGCGAATATAAAGAATTTTATGTAAAATAGAGAGTGATTACATGTGAAAGGTTTGAATGTGCATGCTTGATATTAACTTACAGATGTTAATGTGAGAAATAAATATTTCGTTACTGTGTAAGTTCGAACGAGCTTCAAAATTAATTGGAAGATATTATTCTCTCTAAAATATTACATTTAGTGCTTGACTAAAATGTTGCCTAAATCCTTAGGAACACCTCGCCAATATATTATTGTGGTTACGCAACGAAGTTTCCGCTTCTTTTTATCAATGAAAACTGGGAAGTTTCAACAGAAGTATAAAACTGGTTTTTTCAAAGTAGGTATCGTCCTTCCCTAGCTACATCTTTTTTCCATCTCTCTGGCAAATACCGCGACAATGAAACGACGCGCCTTTACACCGAAACCATTCATCCAATCAAATTGGTTAATTGTAGCCCATTGATCGGAACAAGTATCTAATAATCGGAAGAGGCCAGTTCTGGTGCATACGGTGGGTGCAGTAGTAGATCCCATTTCAGCGTTTTGGTGTTGTTCTAAACGATAGAAGTGCGATGGCATGGAGCGTTGTCACTCATACGTGTCTCGTGCCCATTGACAGCCCTGTTTCAGCAGCTCATAGTACACGATTCCTTTCTGGTGATACCAAACGTAGATAATTGTCTTCCTTGCGAAGCGATTTGACCGTACCGTTGATGTTGATACTTCGACAGGTGAAAACCTCCATCTTTGAGCTTCTCCAAATATATCCATTTCTCATCTCCAGTAACACTTCGATCGTGGAAACTCCTTCTTAGATGCCGCAAAAGCAAAATCTCGAAAGTGACTTTTCGATTTTTCATGTGTCTCTCAGTCAACTCATGTTCCAGCCATTTTCCTTCTATTTTGATTTCTCCCATGGCATGTAAACGTTTCAAAATACTATAGTGAGTCATGTTGGCTTCCACCCACAAGTATTGTTTATTTGGCACAATTGTTTCGGTATTTGGAAAAAATATTTTTGTGCCTTAAAGGTCTTGAAAATCTCGAAAGACAACCAATTTAGGAAAAAACCCCAAATCCTAGTCCTCCAGGTTAATGGTTAAGGCCCGTTCCTTCTCACATGGAAAACTTACCTACCGAAATGCCTAATGCTTGGAGCAGCGAATAGATCGTGGAAAATGACAAGTGCTACGAAATTGTCCTATGAACATTAATCCATGATATGTCAGTAATATACGAAGGGGGTCAATGATAATAAATAAAACTACTCAAAACCTCCCCTTATGTTATGGATGAGCAGAAAATAGAGATGACTATGTTACAGCAGAATCACTAACAGAGATATTAATTTAAGGTGAAGACATGGGGGTGGAGTTGTGAAAAGTACGAAATGCACTTATTGGGCACCGGAGTAATGCCCAATAAGCGCATTTTATTCGTTTTAGCGGAGACCCACGTACTCACTAAAAATGAAATAGTACTGACAACAATAAAAAAATGAAGGAAAAAAAAAAGAGAAAAGCAAAACTTAGAAAATCTACAATTACGTATTACCTAGGTGTAACTGTTTATTACTCATATGACTCTAAATAATGATCATTGCATGTCTGTAGTAACGATATGAGGTTACATTGGAAAATATCAACATTACTACAGTCTACAAATATCATTATACAGGGTGGGCCATTGAAAAGGTAACACGCCTGTTTTGGGACACTTAGACCAGTTTCTTAAAAAAACGCTCGGACACGTCGATTTTCTATTTTTGGGGGACAACTTTTGATGTCAAATTTGACCTTGTCACGTCAACCCCCCAGCCCCAGCAACCCCTAACTCAAGAATTTAAATAGGGAAAGGGAGTCGAACGGAACGACCCCTCATTTGAAGCATCTTATAATTCTCTATTCGACAGTACAAATGAAAATTAGTTTTATTCAATTTTTTTTTCGCCCTCATGAAAAGCACCCTCCAGATTAACTAAGGTGGGGGTGTTGTTTAGGAAAAATCCTGAAACACGTCACTTTTGACCTTTTGAACGGCACATTTTGATGTCAAATTTGACCTTATCAGGTCAACCCCCTAACCCCAGCAACCCCTAACTCAAGAATTTAAATAGGGAAAGGGTGTCGAGCGACCCCTCATTTGAAGCATCTTTTAATTCTCTATTCGACAGTATGACTGAAATTAGTTTTGTTCAATTTGTTTCCACCCCCATGAAAAGCACCCTCTAGATTAACTAAGGTGAGAGTGTTGTTTAGGAAAAATCCTGAAATGTGCCGTTCCAAAGGTCAAAGGTGGCGTGTTTCAGGATTTTTCCTAAACAACACCCTCACCTTAGTTAATCTAGAGGGTGCTTTTCATGGGGGCGAAAAAAAAATTGAATAAAACTAATTTCCATTTGTACTGTCGAATAGAGAATTACAAGACGCTTCAAATAAGGGGTCGCTCGACTCCCTTTCCCTATTTAAATTCTTGAGTTAGGGGTTGCTGGGGCTAGGGGGTTGACCTGACAAAGTCAAATTTGATATCAAAAGTTGTCCCCCAAAAATAGAAAATCGACATGTCCGAGCGTTTTTTTAAGAAACTTGTCTAAGTTTCAATGGCCCACCCTGTATATAATAACCGCACATAGCCACGACTGGAGATTTTTTTAATATGTTGGTTTTAGCAAACTGAGTATAAAAAGTAGAATTATTTCTGGTACTCCTCATGGGTACGTAAAAGTTTAGCTTACCTATGATAAAAGGGCAATCAATTATGTGATGTAATAGTTTATATAACAAGGTCAAAACCGATCCTATGTCTTCTTAGATCGAGACATAACAAGTTGAAATTTCTGAGTAGTTGCAGATGACAACAACCTCAACATATCAAAGGAAGATCCTTATTCCGCTGCATCGGTTTATTCTGATTTAAAGTATTTATTACCTTGCATACTTATTAGGATTCCATATACGTATAGCGCTAGTTTTCTGGTACATACAACTTTTTTTTAAGTTAATTAACCATTGACAAAATACTAATATACCAGGTAAACAGACTACAATTTATTTACGAATTATTACAATAAAGAAATGTTTCTACAACTTGTACAGAGTAGCTTAACCAGAGTAGTGTTACCTATCTAACCTATCTACGTGGGAACACCAGTGGTTTCAGTTAGAATGTAGTGTCCCAACAAATGCTAAATATACGATGACGAATTTCATATTATTATTAATATGTCGGGGGATGGTGTACATGAACACTCCCCATAGTCCATTCCATAACAACATTATGACCTTATTTGCAAACAAAACACAACAACGTTTTGCAGTTAGCAAAAATTAGCCACAATATTATATAAAGCCACATTTTTGTAATGAAACATAAACCGAAGGATTAATCGACCTTACGACATAGGTATGGCTTGTCTCAATTTATATCGTCTTGAAACTTATCTCATAAAAGGATTTATTTTCAAATCTGTATTGTTAGTAGATAAACACGTTGTAAATGCCTACCTGATTGACATAACAAAGGGGACCTCTCGGTATTTTATGACAGGGCATCAGAGCCGGACTAAGGTAAATATGTTAATATAGCAATTTCTTTTCAAGGCATCCGTTTTATTTTAAATAAATTGCGAGTTTTAAACTAAATTATACGATATACAAATTACTCATATTATACTTACAACAACAAGGATTCTTCACGACAGATACTAATTAGTGATTATTAATTTTAATTGTTATAGCACTGGGTGACGCATACCTAACCCAACCCTGAGTGGGCAGGTAGGCATTTACAACGTGTTTATCTACTAACAATGCAGATTTGAAAATAAATCCTTTTATGAGATAAGTTTCAAGACGATATAAATTGAGACAAGCCATACATGAAATGAAATACATACATCGTTTCCTTTAGTTTAGTGACTAAACTAAAGGAAACCAAATCACTAAGCCTTAGTCATTTGGTAATATGCAGTGCTCGAAATGGACCGGAACACACCGGAACGGCGTTCCGGTTCGTGAAAAAAAATCTTATTCCGTTCCTGTTCGTAAATTTTTTTGTCCTTCCGTTCCGGTTCGTAAGGAAAGATATTGTTCCTTTCCCTAAAGTTGTTTATATTTAAACCAATATTTTAGAATTTCAAATATCAGAGTTAATTAAATTATTAGTTACTTTTAGAAATGTTATGTTAGGTTCGCAGAGAAAAATAGAGGGAGAATAGACGAAGTGTGTAAAAAAAAGATGCTCCAAGCGTTTTTCTTTGAAAATCCGTATCCTCTATTATTGTAGCCATCTTGAGTACTACCGCTTCTCCTACCTCCTACACTATATAGAAGAGGAAACAATTTCTCTTGTTTTATCTTTTCGGTTTTCCGAAATATAGTTTGATCAAAGCAATATATGGCGATGTTACGTCATCAATTACATGAAGCGTATTGTTATAGGATTTTTTTATTGCTTTCATTAAAATGTACCTAAGTATTAGTTATTTTTGTAATATTTGGCAACTTGAATAAATGTACTTATTTACATAGGAGGAACTGTCCTGTTTATGACGGGTGGGCCACCTACATATGACCCATGTAAACTCTTAATAACTTTGACATACGTTGTCAAGTCGGCACACGTCATACCACAGTTGATGCGTCATTTCAAGAAGTTATTTACCATGGATAACTACACTCCGCCTGAACGAGCTGAAATTGTTCAGCTATACATCCATAAAAGAGTCTCAATCGTGGCTACTTAACGTGCGTTTTGTTTAAAAAATAAAATGAAAAGTGTTCCCGCAAAAAACACCATAAAGCGTTTATCGAGTGGTAGTCTGAGTAATGCCAGGCGTCCAAATAAACCAAGACCAAGGCGTTCCGATGAAAATGTCGCTCCGTACATGCCAGTGTTGAAAGGTCTCCGGAAACATCGAGTCGACGTTGATCTGCGCAGTTAAACATCCCAAGATCCACTCTCCGACGCATAATCCATGACGATTTGAATTTATTCCCATATAAAATACAAATGAACAAAATCGATCCACAGGACAAACCGCGTCGGGTTGCATACGGACAATTTTGTGTCGACATGGGCGAGAATGACGGTGATTTTTGGCGTCAAATCATCATGAGCGACGAGGCACATTTCTCACTAAATGGAACGGTAAACAAACAAAACTGCCGCTACTACGCCACTGAAAACCCACAAATAATCCACGAAAAGCCTCTCTATGACCAAAGAGTGACCGTTTGGTGTGGTATTTATTGAGGTCATTTTTCCCTGGTCACTTGATATCCAAAAATGACGATTTTGGCTGGCCACCGCGTTCATCTGATCTGACGCCGTCCGACTTCTATTTGTGGGGATTTTTGAAATCCAAAGTGTACATCAACAATAAGCCACGGACTTTGGCTCAACTTAAAGCAAATATCGAACGTGAAATAGTGGCGACACCGAGAGGTACGCTCGAGAAAGTGATGGAAAATGCCGGAAAAAGAGCACATTTTTTGTCATCAGGGCGGGGAAAAAGAAGAGCACTTGAGCCAAATAATATTTTAAAGGTAATTCATACTTATCTTCTTGGATCAAAATAAATGCCTGTGCAAAAAAAATAAAATTGTCTTTTCATAAAAAAATTTATTTAAGAATCACATGGGTCGCATGTAAGACCCGTGTATATGGTGAAATCTGAATTCGAAAAGTTTGCGTTCCGGTTCGTGAATAACTCCAATTCGAGCACTGGTAATATGTATTTTAACTCTTAATATATGTGAAGATACTAATGGAAAAATAGAGCATCTATTAAATAGCACGGCAGAGATTAAAGTGGCCCTTCATGTAGGTATAAATAAAAAAAATACCCGAAAGGCAATGTATACTTTATTAGTAACGAGTATTTCTCTACAAGTAACAAGAGATAAAGGGGGGAAAATTCCCAATAGTGAACATATATGGTGAAAAAACACTAAAACGGGCCATATCTACGTAGTTTAGAGAACGGATGTTTTTATGTGCTAATAAAAGTTTAATTGCGTACCGAAACATTCTACTGCTGACATCGAAACGTACAGATAAAGCGAGCAAAAGGTTGTTGCTTTTGATGTAGAAAGTTTTTGTGATACCATCTAAAACAAGTGAAGTGTTTATTTATTTTCAAACCAAATTCTATTATGTAAACTGAAACAAAAATCTACCTTTAGCGAGTCTATTGAAAGTTGTAGTCACACTTTAAAGGGCAAAGACACGAAGTGTGAAGGGACATGCCTGCAATTTGAGTAGTTGCCAGGGACAATAACGTAATAGTATGCGTGTTCAGCCGTAAATACGTGGGTTTTGTCGCCATTTACGTGAGTGGTACGACAATTCTGTTTAAATATGTTTCACTCATTTTTATGCCTTTCGTAACTGTTGTGTTAAATATTTAATTTATAATATAAAAGAGAATAATCACAATTACTTTTTGAAACTATAAACCTTTTCCTTTGGCGGGCAAATCACAAATGTTACTACCACAATAAGAAAATAAATTACAGTAGGCACATAAGAGAAACAAACGAAAAAATATTGTATGTTCAACAATGACATTCAATCTAAATAATTTTCAGCTTAATAGCAGTGCTGAACACATTAATTTAACAATAGAGTGGTTTTAATGAAAGCAGAAGCATATACGATATATGGCCAATTGCCGACCATATACTAGTTCGTACAGTTCAAGATTAAACCAGAATCGCAAGGGAAAACTATTAAATGAAAATGTAAATAGAGATGTCATGGTATGAAAGCAGTATTTATGTGCGAGATTCTAAAAAAGAATCAGATAAATACTGTCGGTTTGAAAGAAATATAGAGATCAATTGGGACAATATTTTAGTTTTATTCGAGATAGATGCAGATATCGAAGTTAACACTTATAGGCATGCTAATAACTGTCAGTTTTATGCCAAAGAATTATAAATAAATTTCTTTTTTCTAGGATAAGTTTGTGGTTAAAAGGAATGTAAACGAATTCTTTTCGTTGAGAAACGCTGACTGGTTAGGGAAAGGAATATATTTTATTAATATTGTCCTCATTTGAATTGAGAAATTATGTTCATTATCAGAAATAAAGATCAATATTATAATTTGCTGACTTTCTTTGTGAGTTGTAGAAACCGATACTTTAGATTGTCCAATTTCAATATCAATGTCATTCGTCCAATTATAACTGATTAATAAATTCACTGTTCAGGTATAATCTTTGTACGAAAATAAGTAGCAGCCTATACCACAAAAAGCACAACTGCAAACGAAAAATTTCTGATCCATTGTCACCACTATACAGTGTGAAAGAAACTATTGGGGTACTTCGTCATTAGACGGTGTGGTAGTGTCAGCGACACACTGTTAAATTAAATGTGGTAATTTTGTTGGGGTGTTAACATATACTTAATTAAATTTATTGACAAGATAATCAAATGAATTTTTAACAATTCGAAAGAATTAAACAGATTTCATTCACTCTAAAAAATATAACGTAGGACTTCTGGTTTCTTCTTCCCCAGAGCGGGTGGAATTTGAATTCTGAAAACACAAATTTATTTTCAATTTCGTATTTGGAGCATGCGCATGACAATACTCAGGTGACAACAGTCTAATTTACAGTAATTGCAGAGTTTTATGTGTAAGTATAGAATAAATGGTAATGTCTAATAAACGTTTCAATTGATATGTTACATAAAATACAAAACATATACATTACAACACGAACGTTTTAAATATGTATCCAAAAATACATCTCTCATTTTTAGGAATGTGATAACGTATAACATTTTAGAAACGTTACAAATGTGATGTTTCGTTTGAAACAAAATAGTCATATCTTACGGAGTTGTGTTTAGTAGTGTTGCACCAGAAACCTTATCAGTTGAAACATATCGTAAGAAACACATCATACACGTTTCAGTGTGAATGTTTTAGATATGTATCCAAAAATATATCTCTGTGATATATTTTTTGGAATATGATAACTAAAGCTAGGATTCCTTTTTTTATAAATGGACAAACATAAGGCGAACCCTATTTAAAATCCGTTTTAGAGTACGCAGATTCCAAAAATGCAAACTTTATTCTACCTTTTTTGGTTTCTTTGAGTTTTTTGCCTTTTTTACCTAATTTTTTGATAGTTTCGCGTAAGTATTTAGTACCTTTTCTGTAAATTTTTTTAGTTTTTTGTAATGTATTTCTTAATTTTTAGATTTTTATATACATTTTTCAGGATAATTTCTAAGAAAGCTTATTGTTTGAAAGGGAAATGAATTTGGTGTACAAACTGAATAAAAACTTTCTCTATAATACTTAAGCCTCTTATAATAATAACTCGGATGAGTCATTTTCCTTACTTTGAAATATTTCCAATTGTATTATTTCTACCTGCAGTCTGCACCTACATACAGTCTTTGTTGAAACTGCATCCCTTAGTCATTATGCCGGGAGAAAACTTTATTAAAAAAGAATACCAGCAGATAGCATCTATCAACTGTAATTACTTTTTCAAATAAATGTTTTTTTGTCTATACCTAAATTGAATATGTGTGTGTTGATTTCATCCTTTTTTTCCCTTTTCCGTGCCCTTTTTGTCCTTTTTTGCCTTTTTAGATGCTTTTTTTAAATTATTTTTTATGCCTTTTTGCCTGCCTTTTTTAAACATTCATTTTGTCTAACTATCCTAGCTTTAGTGATAACGTATAACATTTTAGAAACTTCATTAAAAATGTGATGTTTCGTTTGAAACAAAATAGTCATCTTCCAAAGTTAATGAATGTTACTTGTATTTAGTAGCGTTGTACCAGAAACCTAATCACTTGAAACATATCGTAAGAAACTAAAAATACACGTTTCAATGTGAATGTTTTACATATTTATCCAAAATTACAATTTAGTGTTTAATTGGAACGAAAAATTTCCGTTTCCAAAAATAGATTTATTCATCATTCATCATGAGTAGATAATTTATTATGTGATATTGCACATCTAAATGGCTTATTTATTAAAGAGTCAGTAGCTCAGGTGATTTGCGTGGCTGTTTTCTGGCCTTCCTTTTAAATAAATAGTATTTGTACCCAAGGGAAATTGTATGATGCTGAAATGTATTGAAAAGAATTGTGGGGTAGCAACATAGGCAATAAATATTAAACACGTTTCCAAACAATTTTATTTTTTGGCCCCCCCCTAGCCAAAAAGCTGCGTACGCCCTTGCAGGTATGTTTCAAGTGAAACATAGGTATGTGAGACATTTCAAATATTCACGTATGAAACATTTATAAGGACACATTCTCCTACATATCAATAAATTACTCTCTGATATGTTTCAAGAAACATATATAAAATGTTTCGATGTAACATTTTTGTGTTGTTTCAAATCTAGGTTTCTGAAGGCGGACATTAAACATCTATATTATGTGTATGATACGTTTCTGTCGCTGTTTCGGAGATGTTTCATGTTTCAGAGATACGTTTCTAAAACATTTCAGAAACGTTTTTTTGCACTGTGGGCGGCGACCTTTCAGGTAAGTAGTAATAATCTCAAGTCTCCTTTATACTATTCATTACCGTTACAGGTACGGTAAATGGTGGGCACTGGGCAGGTTATTGTAAACTTCATCAGGGGGTCAACAATTGTTACTACCCTTATCACAGGAAACCATTCAATTAGATAAACGACTACCTCCTGTGTAGGTATACATTATGCGTGTATATTATAATAAAATAAAATATAGTGCTTATCCTTTTGGTCAATCTTCCAAAAGAAGTTTCCCTCTGTCCAATTGGTTCACCGTTCCAGGTGGGCGGTGTACAGAAACGTGTAAGTAAAGGAAGAAAAGGAGAGTAAACCTGCAATTATAATTATATACGTTTTATCATGTTCGCTTACTCCTTTTCGATTCCTTACCAAATCTAGCCAAATGGAATAAATTCGTTACATCAATCAATGTGCATATTTATAAAAAATCCCGAAACACGCCAATTTTAAATTTTGAAATTACATCCTCTATTGCGCAAAAATTTCATTCCTAAATTTTACACATCCTTAGAGTGAGGGTTGCACCCTTACATTTTTAAATGAGAAATAGGGGTTTGTGACATATCATTTAAAAGGTCGGTTCACTTCATTGTCTATTCAACAATGTTATGTTTTCAAGTCTACTGCGAAAATTAACATTAAAAAGAAATTCGTCACTACACATCAAAAACCCATGAGAAAGTAAGCAAAAACTATATGAGTGTTCTTTTCAGACGGTATCAATGAAAGAAAGAAATAAAAACTTACCATGGCAATGTTAGTTTCATTTAAAACGCGTTAGCAAATGTTGTGTGATCAGGATTTTAAATTTTTGCAGTAAATTAGAAAACAATAACATTTCTGAATAGATAAATTGTTACGGTAACAATTGAGTTGAAACAAAATTGATTAAAATGGAATGGTTCGGAACCGCAGTTATAAGGGGCGATATGGTCGTAGGCTAGATATGAGTATAGAACTTAAACTTTGCAAGCAAAAGAGGGTAGTCAAAACTAAAGTTAGATTATATCAAGTTAACGAATATAGTTAAGCAAATTTAGGACGCCACGATAGTTCTTTAGAAAGTTAAAGCTGGTAATCAGAACTACGAATATCTTAGCAGCTTGAAGTGACAAAGAGGTGATTTCTGAAAGAAAATGTGGATATTCGGTAAAGAAATACACTGGAATAACGGTAGTTGTGGTTATAATGAACCGAAATATAACGGTTGGTAACAATGAACAATAAATATAGTTTTAACAAAAATAGTGTTTCACGACATTGAATGTAACAATAAAGGGGTTTAACTTTTACCTTGGAACGATTGAACTTGGTAACTGTACAAAAGTCAGTGAATGTAATTAAACAACTCTCACCTTTTACTTCCTAGTAATCCTGATTGCGCAACCACAGTACTGTTGAATTATCTAAACAAAAGAGTTAATTAACAGAAAAATTAGGGCTGCGACAAGCAGACCGACTGAAATAACACAATTACGAACTTAAGTCAGTATCGAGTGTTGACATTTAACTAATCAACACTTGGCTTTTGAGTTTTTAACTTTAAGCAAAATGAATTCTTCAAGGTAAAGGGCAACAAACATAAATAACAAAAGTAATTTTAAAGATAGCAAACAAAGTTAATGAAAAATTAATTGAGAACGTAACAAAAAGTATTAAATAAGTCAATTAAAGTGAATCAAAATCTGAGATATGATCAAGTGATTAAGTGTAAAACAATTTAGGCAGTCAACAGAAATTAAATTCAAATAATAATAAGCAAATTTCGGAGATAAATAACCGTGATGTGATAAACAGTAATTAAAGTGGTTTATCAGGAATCCAACCATCGACGTTCGACAGCAAGTAGAACGGAAGTAATTTCAGGTAGAACTCAAGACAGATTCTTCAACAAGGTGGCGGTACACCGTAAGTGGGATGTAAAACCAAAAGAAAACCAAAAACACTAGGACAAATAATATTAATTACCTACTGTCAGAAATTCAATGAGTAACGTGATATTTAATACAAAATAATTAGGTACATACCTCGAGGATTAGTATTTCCGGGAGCGTAGCAAAACTTATAACGTAAACAAATTTTAATGCATAAAGCCGTATAATACGTTTTAATGGTATTTAGAATAAGCAGGTGATTCTAAATAGGCACTAATAAATGTCGACACTTTTTACTTAAAGGTGGTAAATATCGATTATAAGAAAATTGTGAAAAAAATTATGTAGCACTAGTAACATTAATTTACTTAAACGACGCAAAGTAGAAAGATACGCAGTTAGAAATCGGGGTACCTACTATTTATGTATGTAAGCTCGGACATCTGGTTGTCAATCTGAAACAACCCGCGCGCAAACGGATTGTCGGCCAATCAAAGATTAGGTGACACACACTGATAGCTAATTAGAATACAGCGTGATTCAAAAAGAATACCCCAATTTTAAACATCTCTAACTGTGCAGAGAAGAAAAGGAAAGCTAAGCACTATCTTTCGTCGAATTGAGGAAACTCTAAAGTTTCATTTAGTTGCTCATTTGTTTGCAGTCAGTTGATGCTAAGATGTCGACTGCGCAACAGAAATCTTTTACCGTTACGCCCGATATGCTACTGAGAGTGTGGAACGAGTTTCATTATCGGTTTGATATCGATCAAGTGTCTGGAGGGGGTCACATTGAACATTTGTGAACTTGTTTGATAAAAACTTTTTTAAATACTCGTTATAATCATGTAAAACACAAGGTTCTATTATGTTTCTTTGACTAAATACAGACGTTTAAAATTGTGGTATTCTTTTTGAATCACGCTGTATTAGAAATCCTTGCAGACCAGGAAATCTGAAAAACAAACAATATTTTGCGTTTTGATTTAATTTGATATTAGCAGCGATACATACACGGAACATATATTTAAAGTTACTGAAACTTTTCTTTTTAATTTTTTAACATATTAAGCAAAAAAATTAACATTTTGTTTAGTACTGATGATTGACATTTTTAAAGGGTTTTCCAATGATATGTAGTGCAATTTAAAAAATAGGGGTGAGATAGCTTAAACTTAAGGGGTGGCTTGCAGAAGATTTCTCCGGGGGTCATAGTGGTTGCCCCTCCATGTTCTAGAAATTGTTTAATGGTAACTGAAGAAGAAGCGGTCAAAGCGGAGGATAGGAAATGTAGATAGGATGGCTCATCTACTGCGCAAACCAAACGGCATTAAAGGAGGTCGTATTCATCATTAGCCAATTGATACTAATTGAGCTTCAAATAGAAGAGAGGATATGCAATTCTGACGTCAGTGAGGGACAGTGGGAGAATAAAGGGTGCATACTAGACAAGTGGCTGGTAGATGAACCAGGCGGACCTGAGAGTTGCTAACCGTTCTTGGAATCACAAAAGGTCACAAGCAGGTAAAATAGTAAAGAATGCTAGGGTGCTTGGTGATGAAAAGGCACATAAACAAGAAATAAAGGGAAATAAAATGGGAATACAGCACTCCAGATCTCCACATCTATAAAAGAAATAGGAAAGGCGTGGTTATTAAGACTGATTGAACAAAATCCAAGGTTAAATTTATGATCTTTTTGCAGGTTTAGCCCGACCACAGTCCGCAAATATTTTGCATGAATAAATTGGTTATACTTAAGGTTATGTGATCGATTCACATATATCGTTAGATAAGTTAAGCACTATGGCAAATTTATTGAAGTTCTCATGTTCTCATTCTTTGTAAAAAAGTTTTCACTGATCTAACAAATGCGACTTTATAATAATTGCGTATTGATGTAAAATAACAAATATTTCGTATGTAAGTTGACTGTAATTGGAATTGAAAATTTAAAAAAATATAAGTTATTATTAATAACTGGAAGTAAATATTGGACTTTTATATTTAAAATATACACGTAAGGAAGAGCTATTTTCCTTCTAAAGTCTTTTTTTTTCCTTCATAACTGTCAAAAGTGTTGATTGGAAACTCAAATATTTATAGGACGATCCTTTCACGAGAAATTGTTAATCTTAACGGAGGCTAAAAATTTTATGGACTTTGATAAATAAAGAACATCGCTTTCATTGCTTTAATTAAATTAAAGTCACAAAAAGTAACGATGGCGCAAAATTAAAAAGCGGAAGCTGTTAATTAAAAGCACAACCTTGAATGATCACTGCGTAATTTTTAAACTCGAATTTTGATAACAAAAGTAAAACGTATACGTAACGATATATTCCCGAAACTTCTTTTCCTATTTTTTGCATTTTCAATTTACATATACAAGACAAATTAGATCGATTGAATCGTTGAAGCGGAGTTTATTTTAAATTAAATAAATATGTAAATTGAACTTCTGACACAGTTGATGCATTTATAAAGGGTATTTCATGAACTCAAATGATTGGATGTGATAATTACCTTCCTATTGCGTAGCTACCAATTAATTAGCTTCACAGGTTATGCATAATATCAAAGTCGAATGATATAAAATAAAAGGTCGCTCAAAGGGCTATAGGGACAAGTTATCCCCGAAGACGCCTTTGTACTTGCCGCATGTTGACAGCCCAATTATTTCAGGATCTAAAAATTAACTCTAGGATGTGTAGCTTGAGGCTCCCCACTCTCTGAACATCTTATTACGTAAGATAGTGTTACATCTTCGTAACAAGCGGAGTTAATTTAGATTAAAATAAGGTGAAGACTGTACGCAATATTCTAATCTATGCAGTTTCATAAAATTTATTATTATTTGTGTATATTTAAGTTTGAAGCATCTTTTTAACCCCTTTCAAATTTTTGTAAGGTTAGAAAAATTGTTATTTTTGTTGTAGGTTTAAAGTGATAAGCCTAATGATAAATAAATATTATTTATAACGCTTTAAGCTTCTCCCTAGTTTGAATTTACATTATGCCTGGGGTAGTTCTAGCTTTCCTTTCGCATTTCCAGTTCTGATAACTTATCTCTGCCGCTTCTGCAATTCGTATTTAGATTAATCACTAGAAGATTTGTTTTGTGACGGTTTATTATTCGATTACTAGAATCAACGATACACAATAATTGTGTCACGCCCCGTCATCTATAATGTGTAATGCTGTAATAGGACCATTCAACGATGTACTTATCGATCCTTTGATTTGTAAAAAGAACCCAAATACACAGATAACGAAATTTAACGTTCTATACATTTTAATGCCATTTGTATTTTTAAATGAAAAGTTAAAATTCTCATCAAAGCTTATAAATGAAACGCACTTCTTTGTACAAAACGAGCTTGAATGACTGAAAAATTACTAGAGAAAACTTTTAATTAAAAGGGAGACGATGACGATGAAACTTTCCTGCGGCCAAAAAGGAATTGAAACAAAAAGTGAACACAATGGGTGCGTGACGAAAGACCGATTAAAAAGCTGCAGAATGAACGTCGATGCCGTTTTTGCAAATGCTGTTAATTACCGCTCTGTTCTATGGTTTTCAATTTAAACACAGGACCTTCTTCATTATATTTTATACCTTCTCGAGCATCGTAAGGGTTTAAGCATCGCTCTCTTTGTATCTTGAATGTATTGTTATCAGTAATATTATTTTTTAAGCAAACTGATTAAACTCATTTCTGCGTACCCACAGTTAACTTCCGTTTTTTTAACGCTTCTCAACTTTATGATTTAAATTACTTTGAGATAGCAATCGTACTAATACTATTTCGAAAAAGGTCGCCGAATGTTTAGCTTACGATTCATTGTTTCGCATTTCTCTTATTATTGATTTTATCGAAACTCGTTTTACGTAGAATTTGCATGCCTAGACACACATGATGTTATCGGAAAATATTTTGAATTCTATATCATCAATATTATAAAACATTTTTTTACAGACGTCCATATGTGGTTACGTTTTTGGATTCTTTGTTTATCTTCCAAATTAGGAAAGATACGGGCTTGGGATTTTCACATTCCATGTATGATATACTTATGGTCTACATCGACCGTCGAGAAAATTGTCTTAGAGGAATTAAAGATTATTTAGACAATATTTGTTACGATATGTGTATATTCTATGGTTTAGTATTATTTATGATCGATACTATCGACCCTACCTTGGATGTCCACTAGGTGGCGCAACACTTCACTTTCTAATATAATTTCTCAATTTTCTAATTGGTTGAAATATTCCTTAATCTCGTAACAATAGCCTCGAACTTCTTTCCGGCGTGCTACTCATCTCTCTCCTTTTAACGTCATTCACTCTTTACTATCTCTTTTTTAATTCTTAAGCCTTCGGTTTCGTTTCTGATGTAGAGAGAGACTTCTTTTCGAGTTCTCAAACGGTGCAGACGCTCCATTTTTGTGCTTAGAAATCTTCACAAATTTCTTTAATTTAACGTTATATAAAACGGTTATAAGTGAAATTTCTTTAACTAATTGGTTGTGGAGAAACCATCTGCTTATTTCTACCACCTCCAAACGTATACAATTACGGTTTTAATACATTTATATTGTGTCGCATCGGAGAATCGTTTCGAGTGTTCTTAACGTCAGTGATTAAACTCATTGGGAATGTACTTATTCTCGTTACTATCTTCAAAATTGCATTCTTTCCTTCAACTTCTCGTCTCTAATCTCTCATAATTTTCCTAGTGTTCAACGAATAGCCTAGTGTTCAACGCATTCGCTTCCCGTTTACCGCATGGTTGATCCTGTCAACTACCATCTTTGGGCCGGTAACACCGGTTTCTGCCTTGACAACTCGCTGCCATATTCTCGACTTCATTGAAGACTACAAATTTCATCGACCTTTTTTCCTGCTTCCTTATAAATTACTTTACCTTTATTTTCCTTTAAACTCATTAACTTTAAATAATTTAATTTGTGGATACTTCACCTTACCGAAATTATTTGTTCTAGTAAATTGCTTACAGTTAACTGAACTATTTTTGTGACGTCATACATTTTTGTAAATACCTCATTCTAACTAAATTTGCTCTTCATTTAATACTTTTATTACTTAAAGTTAAATATTATTTTGTTTGCGTTAATGTACTTGTACGTAAAATTGTATTAGCTACTCCCTTTTACCCGAGTTAACTTTTAATTTCTGATAAATTCAAACTCTTGCTAAATATATGCTCAGTATCCGATCCTTCAAGTGAATCGTGAGTAATTAAGTATTCTTGTAGTTTGGGACCAAACCATTATTTTTGGTCCGATTTGTACTAATTCTCTTTATTTAGATTACACGCTTCGGCAGACTCTTTGCAAAGGGATCTCCTCCGAACATTATAAAGGTACTTTATTATTTTTATTACTTGCTTACTTGGCTTACTACGATTGTATCGTATGCTGGAAATATTAGATATTCATGTTAACGTAATTCATTACGAGTAGTTCTTGCTACGCTACTTGAAAAGGTAAAGCGGATCTCTAATTAGTATTATCACCTTTGAGTGAATCACTACAAATTTTTTGTGGATTACTATCCAATTACTTTCATTTATTTATTTTATTTTGAACAATTGCTTTATTTTATTATTTGTGTACATATTTTGACCGAGTCTTTATTATATTCTCGTCAAACTACTTTTTATTTTCATTATTGCTCCATTACATTTCTCTTTCAGATTACCAACGTTTACTCATCTCCGAATTGAGACTATCTTCGCGGTTCATACTATCAATTTTAGTTATTACATTACCTCTAGAACTTGCGTGGCGCCCATTTTCTCTATTGAGTATTCGTTACTTATGCTGCTTATACTACTGATAACTCACTTTCTCTCATCATTTCTAATCCACGCCCAATCGCCCATATAACTGAGCTTACTGGTGCAATACCTATTTATAAATTGTGTTACAATTCTCAATTCTTGTCGTAACATATTACTCACTAATGTACAAAACACAATCATTCTTTTGATATAAAGCATCTGTAGTATTAATCATTTAACATACTGTTTATAACTATTATTTAAATTTCCGGATCAACTTAAACCTATATGTATTGCAACTAATTAATTGAAACAATTTCTCCTATTCAAATACTCTTTAAATTCTTAACACCTCATGTTGAATTTTCAGAGCACCTACTGAATTCGTGTTGCATAATGAAGAAATTCTGATTTTTCGATTACGAAAATATTTATTTGTATAGCTGCTCTGATTTTCAGTATGATATTCATTAAATGAATATGTTAGTTAATACCGTTTTCCAAATTTCCTTTACGTTTCATTTTGAATATGACTTTTAACTTTTTAATAGATCTCCAACCTTGATTCTGTTACTTAGCTCAATTCTTGTATTATATAAATAACAGTTTTTCAAGGTCGTGGTGCCAATATTACCTTATTATCCCAATGTTCGCAATTCTGTTAGAGAGGAAATCAGTAGGTTGGTGCTTTATGTAATCTTAATTAAGTGTAAATAACAATACTAGAAATAGACGACTCCCTAGAAAAGTGAAGAAATTGTACTTATGTATTGATTAAGGTCTGGATTCTGGATTCGGGATGGGAGGATGGACAAGAGCACACGCGCACATAGGCCACCTCTCTGATTAGAGTCGTCCTATCCCACAACGTCACCACGCCATCCCACACCTGAAAGTGCTGAAAGGGGATGCGGCGCTAATCATAGCCATGTGCGGTTAGGATACCTCCAAAATGGATCGTCTCAGTTGGACAAGTACGGGTCACTCACAATGTATGTGGTGAGCCGTCTCGTCGTCTGTGTAGCATCCTTTGCATGGTGATGATTCGACCCAGCCCATGCGATGCATGTGCTTGTTTAATTTACAGTGCCCAGAAAGTATACCCACAAATAGTCGCAGGGTGTTCCTTGATGGACCTGTTCAGAAGCGCGCCAAGCTGCGAGATGGTTGCTTGAAGGGCTCGCTCGTATGGCGAAAAATTAACATCAAATTTCATTTAGCCATTTGCTGGGCTTGGGTGTCTTGAATTATTAAGTTCTTTAAAGTTGATATTGTAAGTGGAAGAGCCGGCTTTGGATCATAAAGCGGCTGTTTTGGGGCAAGTCGGGCTAACTCATTGCCTTTTGTTCCAGTATGCCTTTAACCCATACGAGCTCGAGGGTATTGCTGTTTGTCACTTGATCTAGTACTTGCTGGCATTCGAAAACCAACCTAAAGGTAATTTTGCGGATGACCAAGTGCCTGCAGAGCGTCTCTTCTCTCACAGGAATTTCTGATAGTTTTACTCACTATGAGGATTTTTCTTGCAATATAAGCCTATCTGCCTGAAAGATAATCGGAATTGGTTGCCTGATATGAAAGTTCAGTTCTTTGGAGTAAATACCGGTTCCAGTTCCACCATTGTATTAGATCCATCTGTGAAGATGGATATGTCATTATAAATTGAGGGATGGGGGAGTATCATCTTATTCTCACTTTGGAATGAGATGATACTCTCTAATTAAAGCATACTTCAAATCTTTTGGATTAAGACAAATTCTTAAGTTACCATCACTCATAACAATTGATTACAAGTGATTTAGGATGTTAAACTCTCTCAATAATCTGGCATTCCTCTAAACTCCTCAGCTTAGCCGCCAGACGATCCATCAGGTCGTATAAGGAACACGTCGAGGAGGTGTTCGTATCTCTTATAAGGTGGTGTAGGTGCCACAATTCCCTTATTTGCATTTCAGTCAACAAATAAATTAGTCTCACTGCTTGGTCTAATATTTTTTGTAAAGTGTAGCTCAGGAAGTATTATGAATCATTGGTATACCTATTTTGTGAACTGATGTCACTTCAATTGCATCATGTATCATCATCATCATGGATTATATCAGAATAAATATTTAAAAGTGAAGGCTGAAATATATACCCTTCCCTTGTCGTTCGTTGTGTTTGAATTTTTTTCTGAGTAAAAATCTTCCCTTACGCACAGATAGGTTATATGGTCCTATATCTAATTCTAATGTCTTATCCGAGTGTTTATCCATAAGTAGCTGAATGAAATAGCTCCACACATTTTTGACTTAACAACGACTCTCTTATATGAAATCCCCTTCGACAGGTTACGTAAACGAGATCCACATGGTACTACATCTACCAAACTAAATTTTGATTTAAATGTTGCTAATCTACGTTGTTTGATGAGCGTGAATAATGAATGAATAAATAATGAACGATCACGTATACTCATATAAATTAAATTTTAATTGTCACAGATGAAAATAACAAATATGAAATGGCTGGGTCACATTTCTACGCGCTACTTAAAAAAACAACCAAATGTTGCTTGCCATCCGGGAAAATATATTAACTTTTTTATTTGAGTCGTCGTAATATTTTGTACATTATTTCAGTCAGTAGATATATGAAAAGTAATCCATCGTTGTTAAATTACCGTTAATACACAGTATGACATAAGTGCTTACAAGTAAGGCAAGAGATACTGAATTTACACGAGATTAAGTCATTTATTCTCTTATTAAGTTTAAAATGTTGCAATGATAATGTTGGCTAACCCTTCGCCGTATATGATACATGCCTCCATGTTCTAATTTTCGGTCTCGCTTCATTATATTTACATTTACCTAAATTGCGTTTTTATTTAAATTAATGAGAATTTTTTCGTATATATGCTGCCGTTCTCATTCGCTTCAAGCACGGACAAATGGGACACACATATTGCATATACGTGTGGATGCCATAAGCTAAAGTATTAATATAAATTTTCTTTGTACACGCTTCGCATGTACGTAATACAGCGATCGTTAAAATTTAATTTAATTATTAATTTCTTAAGGTTTCGACAGTTTATACTCCTAATTAACAAAATGCATTTTCGATTATTTTTAGCTTCCAATTCTTTAAATTAAAAAGCCGTGTAATTATTAATTTGATTGTTTAATGATAATGAATACTAAAGACACTGTGCTGAGCTCAATGGGTACTGAGACTTTTATACCGCCAGAAGGGAAGACGTTACGTTTATGACGTGTCGGTTACTGGGATTAAAATAAATCCATCCATCTACATTATTGGGGATCTAAAAGGATTCTGAGCAATTAAAGAATATATTCCTCAATTCACGCGTAAATTACGTTGGTGGAGTACTATTATTCACCGCAGTTTACTAATAAAGGAATCGCATACACTTTAAATTCGTCCTCAACCTTAGAGATATGAATTATAGACGAAATTAGGAATGTTTTGTTATGTAACACACCTAGCAGCTTCAAATTTAAATATTTTCCGCTTAAAATTTGCCCAATACGTAAAATAAGGTGAAGCATGATAAACGTAGGTATTTTCTTTCGGAAAACTAAAAACGTATTCAGCAACCTTGAATTTAAATGTTTCTCGCTATAAATTTGCTGATTTGTAAACAGTATAGGAACGACAGCTACGCTACTGATGAAGAAAAGTGATGGAAGAAGCGCGAAGCGCAATTAATTGGGTTGGTTGCTCACGTTAAAAGAAGCGCGCTGGTTAGCAAATGGAGCTATGTAGCTCTTTTCTCCCTCTGAAGACCCAGAGATTATCCGAAATTGCGTGGAGGTTAATGTAACCGTTGATTACATTTGGTTTTATTGCTCAATAATTTCTCTGCCTCTACTTAAATTGAGAGGACAACCCTTGGTTGAAGGTTTTATTAAAATTCATTTTCTCCATTTCTTGTGTTTTAATTATGTTTAAAGTAAAGATATTCCTTCAATACCGGATGCCAAATTGCAAGTTTCTTCACAATGTCACTTGTTCGTAAAAAACAAAAACGTCGAGTTTGTCGATTGATCTAACCGTTCCTTCGAAAACCATACATTTCTCAAAAAACTAAATCTTCTCCATTAAATCCATATCGTGCTTCTCTTACAAACTTTGATTCGTATGAGCGTAAATATAATGCATTTACACAACCGCACCCTTATACACGGGTCTTTATTTAGGCAAATAAAGTGTATTAGATAGGTACTGTACAAGTTTAACAATATCTCTAATATAACTTGAAGTTAATGAATTTGGGCTCTTTGTGCCTTATTTAACTATAAACGCTTTTGAGAGCTACTGCAAAAATAAGAGCGCGTAATATTATAAGATTGTTTGGAAGCGATATCTTATTTAAAATATTACAAATTTACTTCAATAAGTACCGGAGCGTTCTTCAAAAGCTTAATATCTTTAAAATGAGCTTCCCTAACATGCATGCAGTTTTAATTAAAAAGATATTTGACCACAAAACGAAATACCTACCTACATATAAAGTAACAATTTGCTGAACGCTAATCTTTGAAGTTTATTTAACAAAATGAAACGAATAAAACAGATTTCAAATAAACCGGTGAGTTCTGCGAAGTGAAGAAATAAGCAAAATAACCTCCAATCGATTGATTACACAACGGTAGCGAATCTTTTTCTTGAAATATGTTTATTGCACTATTGCAGTGACCCATTGGTGTTGCATGGCGGTAGAAGCATATATTTGGTTCCTATAAATCCGTTCGGAAACCGTAAATAACGTAATGCCATTAGATTAAATCAATCTATATAAAAGATAAAATCTAACGCTAACTCAGATTTTGTAAACGCAATCGACATAAATCTCATAGCACTGGGTAATTCGCAGTGCTTTGAGTCGATCGTCGATATACTAAAGTAGCTAGCACTAATCGTAACAGACAGCAAACTAACTTCTCTGTTCAAATAGTGGTCACGGTACGCCACCCTCATGCTTTTAAAGACCATATCTTTGCAAGCCCTGTCTGTAGCCGCCCATTTCTCTTACATTATCCGCCTTTAACTTATAATTAGTTCACCTAAGTAAGTAATCTTTACAACTTTTACAAGCAATAGAACTGATTGACGTATTTTAGAATTATGCCATTTTTCGCATTCAACCTTCTCTCGTTTAATTTTAAAATATCTCTATTTTTATACTACGTGTACATTGTTAAAATATCTCTTCATAATCTCTCTACTAATGGCATATTACACGGTTTATTAAAAAACACGTTAAAGTAAATATTTTTGCCACTTTTACCGAATGCTTCAAATACCAAAGTGTTCTCGTACTAACAAATGTTAACAATTTAAGCGACGGATCTGACAAAATCCATTCAAATTGGAGTATATTTTCGCTACCTACGTTTTGTTAGATGAACTTTTTTTTTATTTAATAAACCCAAAAGGGTGTAAAAATATGAGCATAAACTGTGACAGTAAACATTTTTCCTGAATGACTTTGAAAGGGTCGTGATCTAAAGAACTAACAACTTAGAAAAAATCACTAGCATTTTCAAAGCATTAGAGTTAACACAAACGGGCATACCTTCGTTAACAATTAATAATAATCCCGCACGTCATGCAAGACATACAAGTATTGATAGTCAAGCAACTTGTGCTCTGGTCAGTACTTGGATGGGCAACCCCCTTCCTTCTCTGGCTCCGTGTGTCCGGCAAGGAGGTAGTACAAAGGGCCCGATGAGAGGCCTACGTACGCGTGGACTAAGGCCACCCTTCTATCCGTAATTTACATTTACCCGCACGTCTTGCCTGTAGGAGAGTACAATTATCGAGCAATCTTTATTCCCTATTTCCAAGATATTTAGAACCTTATTCGAAAACTTATTATTACTGATATATACTCTGTTATTAAATATTATTATAGTATGAATTTTTCAAACAATAAAATTTGCTATAATAATAACTAAATGGTAATCGGTAATTAATGTAATTATTATAAATATTCAAAATCGACAAACATTAAAAATACTCTAAAACCACCAACAATCAAATGAAAGCAAGAGAAATACAGCTCACGCAATTAAAGATGATTTGGAGGTCAGATGCGCATTCGTCCGTTTTCAAATATTCTACTCGCGGCAATTCAAGAATTTCAGTAGCGTCGCAGGTAAATTGTTTCAAGTGTATATTATGTCATTATACGTATACAACTATAATTATTAACACACTCTTAATATTGAAAAAGTTTTTCTACATGTTCGCAATGTATATATAAATTATTAAATCAATAAAATAACATAAAACTTTAAGGGTGATTTTGTAC
This sequence comes from Pyrocoelia pectoralis, assembly GCA_036250285.1. NCBI lineage: Eukaryota > Metazoa > Arthropoda > Insecta > Coleoptera > Lampyridae > Pyrocoelia > Pyrocoelia pectoralis. The sequence continues at coordinate 59,944,566 of CM070074.1, read as the reverse complement.
ATGTACCAACGATTAATTACGCCGCCACTGGTAAGTGATTTTAAGCTGTTACACTTGACGATTGTTCCCGAACGCAATGACCTATCTGCGCAAACCGAATCATCTTTGGTTGTGCGACCTGTAGAGATTTTCAAAGTTGAAGGACTACCTTCACACCTTAATTAAATGGCTATTTCTTATGAATATTAAAAACCCACAAACCTAATAAAATAGCCAAGCAATACTTTCAAACGACCAAAAAACGATTGCAAAAAAAATTGTAAATTTCTAAAATGCTATGAGTGTCAGCAATTAGCTCTCATAAGTAAGAAAAGATTAAATTATTCATCATTGGGATGAATCATGCTGCCAAAAGATAGGAAAAAGTTTAAAATAAGGTACACAGGAACCACACAAACCAACAAAAAATATCTTTTACAAAAATCGACCCCTTTACCTAATATAATAGGTAAGTTTTATAGATCTATTTGCACCCTCATCTTCTTGTCACAGAAGTAATTAAACCTACTTGGAATCCGATAAGACATTTTCATAAATGCAAGGAAGGAACAAGAGATTGTATTGAAATTATTAACTATGAATCGTTTAGGGCGTAAATTAGAAATCAAGGAGTTATGTTACAATAATGACAAGTAACTCCTATGTTGATATAACTACTTATAGCTACCTCGGTGGTCTAATAGTAAGTATATTTTTATTTACTGTTCGCCCATATGACGCGAGTTCGAGTAAATCGATAAATTCCGTGTCTATACGATGTTCGATACGTTAAAGATTTTTTCGTAAACAGAACGCCTTGAACTAAGGCTACTAATAATAATATTAAATGTATATAGAAACATCGCAGCACCAATGAGTAGAAATACGTAGTTACACCACACACATAATATGCAAACTTGGACACAACAGACTTTACCTACACCGACGATATCCACAAGAGATTAACCGAGACTGTGTTAATTAAATAGCTACGCATGCTTGGTTTATCAAATGTAATATTTTCCCAGAGTCAGAAGGTTTCATGTTTGCCATACAAAGTCAGGTCATTTACACACAAAATTACAGAAAACACATAATAAAATATAGGACTTTACACATGATCTTTGTAGTCATATAGGAGTATCTGGTGTTTTGGTAGCTAGTTCGGTTAGTTCAGTAAAGCACTGTTAGTTAAGTTTCAACAACGGTTAAATAAAGTAATTATAATAAAGTAAATATGTACAAAATAACTAAAATAAAAAACAAAATAATTCCATAAATTCAAAATATAATATTTTCCCGGATATCGCCCTCTATCGACCCGCTAGTTACTCTGTAAAATAAAATTAAATATTTTGCTACAAAGTAATTGCCGATTCAGAATACAGGTAGCTTAATGGCTTTATATCGGTCAGAGTCAGTAGATTAACAGAGTACCGCAAGCCTTTGACGCGACAAATGCCGCCCTGGCGGCCATGTTTAGTCCATATAGATATACATAAGATAGACGTGTAGGGAGTGAAGCGCGGAAAGGACTAAACATGGCGGAGGTTACGGTGTAATGATTTGTATATGTAAACTTCCTTTATTGGCTGTATAATGTTTTGCCTAACAGCCAGGGGTTTACACTTTTTCTCCTCGGGTAGCAAATAATCGGAGACCGGTTCTTTTACGATCTAATAAAACAGTACCTGGTGATAGATTTATATAATGACCAATAATAAATTAACAATTAATTAAATAATATTGTAAATAAATAATAATTCTGGTTTGCAAGTTGCTTGAATGCGACCCAAATATTGGTTGCTCGCTTCACAGTTAACAATTGACAGTTGATTCTGTAATTTAATATTAATCGGTTATGTGAATAATTACGCTGTGAAATAAAATTCAATTAATACATTGGTTAGTATTATTTCTTTAAATCAGGTACGTCAGTTACAAGTTAACGGTTTGAATTTACAGGTTTTCAGGAATCAGGTTAGATTTCAGGGTTACGGTATCAGGTTAATTAATGTGTTAGTTCCTTTGAGCGCAGCCCTACGGCTATACAGAAAGGTACTAGGGTAAGTTGTAAACTTAGCTCGGTTTGTACTACCGTAAGTAAGTTTTCAGGGACGGAATGATGTATAATTAGCTCGGTTCTACTACCGTACTAACTACAACAGGTTAAACAAAACGGAATACAATTAGCTCGGTTTTAGACGACCGTACGTAATTGCATATCAGGTATAACGGAAAACGGAATACAATTAGCTCGGTTTTATAACGACCGTACGTAATTGCATATCAGGTTATTAGGATTTCAGATCTGAAGGATCTCTCGGTAAGTCACTCTTATTTCGGTGCAATTGCTTATAAAGGTATTTTTAGGACCGGTGGGAGTATTAGGAGGGAGAGATATCTGGTGGGAATGATGTTTATGTTTACTGGCGACCCCTCCTGGTAGAAATTTGTATTATTTAAGGAATTCCTACCAGGAGTTCTAAAACAAATATGTACAAATTTCACATCATTACAACGGTACTCTATTAATCTACTGACTCTGATATCGGCTTGATATTTCAAAATAACAACATGGCGTAGCAACAGCTGTGCACTTAGAATGTCCGTTTTTACTCAGGTATTAATTACATGTACGTATGGTCCTATACACATTCTTTCCCTTATTAATTTATTCACCTTACAGGTTTCCTCGTCTGAAGGAACTGATTTGATTAAGGAGAAAATTTACGGTAGTTCAATAAATAAACAAAATTAACCTGTCAACAGTAATCGGCAATTTCCACCTCAATTAGCAAGTTACCCTTTTTAAATAAACCCTATCTGCATTGTCAGATTAGAAGTTCCAGGGCTAAAACAAGTCGGTTGATTAAAAGCGGTGATTATTAGAATTGTGCAATTAAGAGCTCCTATCTACTATTATACAGGTTAATTAGTCCTTTTGTCGTCTTCTAAAGGAACCAATTCAACTGTACAACTGTTAGATAATTAATCTCTTGTGTGTAATTAGCGACGGAATCTCCTGCTAAGTTACGGAGCAGTATAACAGGTTGAACGGCCGCACTCCAGTTATATCAAAAACAACGTAGGATCACAAACCTTTTTATATAACTGCTATTTCGGCTTGTTTCTTACTGTCGAAAAGTATACAGGGTGAACTAGAGTGAATCATGAATGTATGCAAAATAAACGGTGTAAACGGTTCATCAGGTGAATTGCTAATTGCCGGTGTCTTAACTGTTAAAAGTATGTACAGGTGAATGCAATAATAAAGATAAAGAGAAAATATAAACAGAGTTACCCCAAAAAGAACTAAAAGCGGTTTCTAACTCACAGGTGGGTACGCACACAGGAACGACACACACGGGATTTTACACAAGGGATAAGCAGGATAACGGTTCAGGAAATAGGTATTCAGATCGCAATTTACAAATAAGGTTTTCAGGAAATTACAAGAACGGTTACGGATAATCGGTTGATACAGGATAAACGGTTGAATGCAAAGGAGGAAAAATTTTCAAAAGACCCTGTTGGTTCACCTTATGTGCCCTAGAAAGTTCATTACAAACACAAAGCACTTTAATACCCACTCATGTGACACCTCTAACTCGTCCACATACACCCAAACGCTTTTAACAGCAACTTCACATTTATATTATATATAGGTATTACTAGGACTAATGGTTACTTGATATCGATCCGTATGGTTAGTTAACCAAGCTTGGCCTGAGCATCGATAGATATCGAAATAATAATAGTAAGAGGAGAGGAGAGATATGAAGGAGGAGTTGGTCAAAGAAGTTAGAGAAACAGGCAAAAAATGAGTTGGAATGGAGGGAGGAAAGTAAAGGAGTGAGGAAGGGCATAAGACAGGTGAAGGGTGAAGTTGAGAAACAGGAAAGGTCTAAAAAGGAACAACATAATTGTTAGATGAGTGGGGTGGGAGATCCAGAAGAGGAACTAATAGGATATATAAGGGCGAAAATGGGGGTGCAGGTAGAGATAAAGAGTGCATGGGTTGTGAATAGGGGAACGGGAAGAGAATTTATTGTGAGGGAAGTGGGGAGGTGGGAGGAGAAGAGGGAGTTAATGGCGAGTGAGGGGAATATAAAAGGTAGGAGTATTTTCATCGCTGAAGATCTGACGATAGAAGAAAGGCGGTTGCAGGAGGAGTTAAGAAAAATAGCGAGGGTCGAAAGAGATAAGGGGCGGAGAGGCAAAGTGGGATATAGAAAGGTGTGGATAGAAGGGAGTAGATACGATTGGGATGAGGACAGGAAGGAGCTGAGGGAAGTGCAAGGGGTTGGAGGGCAACGAGGGACAAAAAATAGGGTGGAGGGATATTCAGGTCTAGTAACTGGTCTGTTTTTTAGTTGTAAATACGAATCAATTTGTAAAAATAATTATTATTTAAGCAAATAAAGTTAAAGTAAAGTTATAGTAAGAGGATTCAATGATCTAAGCAATCGAAAATCTCTTACTCGGTAGTTATAGAATAAGAAAAATAATAATAATAATAATAAGCGTTAATAACCATTTATGGAAATCACATAAGGGAATCGTAAGGACAAAAGCTAGTTGCCAATAGACCGCCCTATCTAAAAACCATTCTTGAGATGAACGTTTTAAAAAATATCACCTCAAAATGATAAATTAGCTTATTATCCTTTTTATTAATATTTATTTATTAACACCAAACTTAAGGTACCTTACATTTTCCCCTTCCTCTCCCGTATCCCTATTACCTCTGAACTTCTAGTACTTGTACTAGCTAGTAACTGAGCTACTGCAGTTGCCCGCTGATGATGACAGCTACGCTGTTGAAACCTTGAAACCCGTTCGATTTAATAAATGTCTATTGTGGTTGTGGTTTTTGGTATTGTGTTGTGTACCTATACCACGGACGTATAAAAAACAAATGGACTGCTAATTGGCTACGTACCGGCAACATTTATTTGTCCCCACCATGGGAGCCGCCATACTGTGCTCTTAGTTAGTTATTTTCTTGTAGAGATCGATTTTAGTTGGCAATTTCAAACGTCAAATAGAAAGTGGTCCAAACTTCAAAGTCTTTGAGTTAACCTCAATTTTTTATATCTTACCTTTCGTTGCTTTCATATTTGACATTTTTATATACATAGTATGAATAGAGCGTGATGTTTCGTTGGAAACGATTGTTGCTATGTGTCGTGTGTAAATAAACAAGTTTTGTTGGTTAAATGGTTACACATAATTATGCCATTTTGGAGTACATCGAAAACCACGTTCCAGAAGAAATTTTACAAATACTTTCAACAGCAGAATCGTCGTTGATACCAAGCAAGTGATGATGAAAATATAGTTACAGAATTGAAATTCAGAAATAATGAAATGACAAATTATAAATTGCAACTTTCAAATATAACCGCTAAATTTTCAGGGTTCATTATACTCGCTTTGATTATATATATATAATCAAAGATTACTCCACAGACCACTAATATTTTTAATGGTCTGTGCACAAATCACTTTTTTGTTAGTAGTTTGTGCCTTTGTGGGTCTGTGGATTACTCCTTTAGAAATACACCAATACAAAATTGAGCCACAGAATAAGGTCCCCTTACTTATTCTGTGATTGAGCACAGTATGGCGGCGCCCAGGCAGGGGACAATTATTTCAACATAATTAGCAGTCCATTTGTTTTTTATACGTCCGTGACCTATACAGTCACATTCTCAACCTCCAAACAAGAAATGATTTTTACAGGATACAAAATGTGTATCTTACAAAAAATGCCCTGCTTTATTGTGCTAAATGTTAGTTTTGAATTTTTTCACCACAAAATTGACGCACTTTATTTTTATACAATTAAGATTACAACGTTTATTCCCTAAAAAACTTTTAAAATATGTATAATAAGTTAAGTATTTTTATACCAGTAAGAAAAACAATCTCGTTTGATGCGTACAAGCTTTTGTTGAGTGATTTTTAATGAACGAAAATCAATATCCCCTATTTTATTCGTAAGGGAAACAGATGCTTTTCTTTTTAATTATTTCGGGATATATTTCGTATTAAAAAAACCTTACATTTTAATAATACTGTTGAAATGGAATCGGATTGCAATTATGAAAAATAATATAACGACGATAATTGGACGAGGTTTTATGGTTTTATAGAAATAATTCTTTCTGAATAAAGGCAATTTTGTTAATATGGTTTAGATGTAATAACACTGACCACTGTTGTCTTTAAGATACTTTCGGGATTTCATTTATTATAATACAATAAACAACATTGGATGACAGCAAGAGTCACCAATTAAAATGAGCTTTTCGATAGCTGAATATTTTGTTACTCAATATCATCAAAGTTTAGAACATTACCAATAAAAAGTGAAAAATGAATACAAATCCCTACAAGCTTTTGTTTGCTCAAATATTACTTCAACGATTTCTGCGGAACGTAAATTTAACTTCGATGTAATAACATTTTGAACATTTAAATTACAAGAATTAAAACAAACAAAAAGTAAATTTCGGCAGGTATTGTTTATTCTGGCGGAAACTGTACTTTAAAAATTAAGTTATGTATTAATGATTCGGCAATACCCTCGAGCTCGTATGAGTTAAGGGCCATGCTGGAACGAAAGGCAACAAGAAAGTCAATGAGTTAGCCCGACTGCTCTCAAAACAGGTGTTTTATGGCCCATAACCGCCTCTTCCACTTACAGTATCAACTATAAGCAACTTAATAACTCAGGACACCCAAGCCCGCACAAGGCTAGGTGGAACTTGATGTTAAACTGCCGTCATGGGAGGGAGGCCTTTAGAGGACCATCTCATAGCTTGGTGCGTTTTTGCACAGGGCTATCAAGAAAAAACCTGCGGCTACTTGTGGGCATACTTTCTGGGCAGTGTAAACTAAACAAACACATGCACTTCATAGGCTTGGTAGAATCATCATCAGAGGATGTTACATAGACGAGGAGACGGCATACTTTGTGAGTGTTCCGCATTTGTTTAACTGAGACCAGGCGCGTACCGAAGGGGGGGGGGGGGGTTCTTGGGTTAAAACCCCCCTCGAAATGTTCATTCAAAGGCTCAATCACTGTTTCTAAACACAAAAAATAAGAATAATAATGTTAATTTTGATATTACAGCTGTCATCCCGAAGAAATAATCAATCGTCTTGCGCGTTCATCTAGACGTCTTAACTTTGTTATTTCGATTATTATTATTTAAAAAAAAATGTTTCTTTTTATGTTGTTTTTACCCCCCCCCCCCCCGAACGAAAATCCTGCGTACGCCCCTGACTGAGACGATCCGTACTGGGGGTATCATGGCCACTTCCCCTTCCACCATCCTTATTGAGTTCATCTCATGTATGGGATGGCTTCAGTGACGTTGCGGATTCGGACAACTCTAGTCAGGGAGGTAGTGCAAAGTGCCCGAATTTTAGGCCTATGTACGCGCGGACCATGTCCACCCTCATATCGTAATCCGGAATCCAGAATAGTGATTCAGCAGGGATGTTGACACCAAGAATAGTTCATAATATTCAATCCTCGTCAAATCATTCTTGTGTACCTAAACTAACAATCATATTATTTTTTATACATTTGGTCTCGTTTGAGTTGACATTATTTGCTTATTGCAGATTTAACTTGTAATTGTACAAGTACTCAAACAATTTGTAACGTGACAGATAATATATTTTCTATAATTTGAATTGGATCCCTTAAATTATGCATGCATACATTACCGAAATTTAAGTGAATATTTGTATTTGAATTATTTAGTAGTTTCATTAGCAAACAAATAAACCTACCAAATAACAAATACCTTTCCCGATTAAATTTACTTAATTACTTAGGTTGAAACAATGTGTTTACGAAGAACTAAACGGCAGGTTCCTGATGGATTAATTAATTAATTGAAATACGAAGTAGTTACATTGCACAGCGTAATCCAGATAAATAGTTAATCTTTTATTTGCTCGATTTGTATAGGTTTTCACGATGTATTGAGTTTACCAACAGTCATTGTACACGATAGAATGTTACACGCCTGAAAAGTTTGTGTTTAAATACCGTCTATATCAAATATTAAAACATATAATTTATATTAAATAAACGAACTGTTAAAGCTACAAAGAGTAAAATATTTTTATTAATGGTGTTGTGCAAATAATATCATATGTCCTGATTCTTAAAATACTCTAGATACGATAACTAATTTTGTGTTGGAATTTACAATGTGTTTGAATAATCAGAATTTGTTACTTAAAGCTAGTGTTTTTATCGTAATTACATGTTAAACACTACATGTTACATGTTACTAAGTTATTATCATAATTATAAAAATTAGCAACTACCAGAAAAGATTGTCCTTGAAAACGAAACAGAAAAGTTAACCGAATTTCAGTAATGATTATAGCAAAGAAAATTATAAAATTAGAGATACACCGGCGCTTAGAGAGAGAAGCGTAACATTCTAATGGACTGACACGCCACACGCTCGCTGTTTGTAGCCGCAGCGGTGGTGTAAAACTTTAATTAATTAAAAATTGTTTTCCAAAAACGTGACACACTTTTGGTTTCTAAATGAGTCTCATTTTATTATTCATATTACAACGAAGACGTTCGTGTAAATCTAATGCTCCTACGACCTACCATTCCCGAAAATGCAATGTGCCACAATATCGTCTGTAGCGTCTATAAAAATCAAATTTTGATAATACAATTTTAGAATCATATTAATGAAGGTTGAATGTACAACTTACTAAAATTTCGTTCCATTTGAGCGAGTAGTTTTGTTTTTATGTAACTCTAAACTTAGCTAGCGTGTTGCAAACCCCGAAAACGGGCACTTTGCATCGTTCGGCCGTAGAAATGGTGCATTTAAAAAAAGTTGTTACTTCTAAATAACGTAGAAATAAATAGGCTTTAATTTGATACCAAGCTCATTCTAATCAGCCCAATGGTTATTTTTTTATTCAGCTTCACACTCGAGTAAGTATATACACTTTTTGCCCCGACAGTAAGCACAGTACCGATAAACGACTAAACAACACGGCGGAACTTGAGAGGACCTCTTCCCCAAAGCCCCTGATTTAGACATATCAGCAAGCTAAACGAACTTCGGATGATGGATGGTTTTATTCAAATACACAACATACTTAGTGTTTGCTAAAGAGATGGAATTCATTTTAGCTGAAGGGAATCATTTTGAAGATTTGCTTTATATTGAACTTGTATTAACTTTTCTACTGATAAATAGGCGATAGAGGTCTATAAAAGTGCTTTATCTTCGAAAACTTTGAACAATTTGAGAAAAGCTTTGAGGATATCTTTTACTGATACAGGTATTCTTGAAGGGTAGATAACACCGGGGAGCACAATAGACCAAAAGGTCGCAGTGCGGGGACCTATTGGAACCACCCTGCAACGTTATGCAACGTGCCCACCCACTCTATGGTTTGTTATTATTACGTAATTGGGGTGGGCGATTTTTACTGTTGTTACCAATGCGGGTTTCTCAGTCGTAGACCAGGGTGAAAGAGCAAATACTGGTTTAACGCTATGTATAATTGGTTTATATATATTTACAATGATTGTTTTATTTAACTATTATAATACGGTGGCGGTTGGTAGTTCCAATTATTTCCTCCTGCCCGGTAGTTCCTCCGTCTCGTCAGGTCGTAGTTCCCCTACTCGCGTTTCTTTTATTCAATATGTCAGTCGTCGTGTTTTACGCTAAAGGCTAAAAGAAAGTGATTAAACAATGAGTTATTTACCTCTGTGTTGCTATGGGAAACTTCAATGGACTTGCTACTCAGCCTGGATTATAATTGCAACAAATCGGTGGTATTATTGGAAGGTGTTAAGGCTTAACCTCTAATACCTCGCCCGTTTCAGGTTAATGACTGGTTTCTTCGCGACCACCTGTAGCTGCTATCTAACTACAAGATTATTCTGGTGCTGGCTGGTCTCTCGGTGGAATCTTTACGAACAGGATAATGGTATCTACAGGTATTTACAAGGGGGTTCTGGTATCAGGATGTTCGGCTGGGATTTTAATTAAATATCTTTACAGGGGCCAAAGCAAGACCGTTCGGTTTTCAATTGATTTTGACTTGGTCAAACTGGTATTAGGCACGGTTGATCTCCATACGCCAATATCAGGACAACGCGGACGTCTTTACCCGTAGTATCCCTTTAATCAGGCTCGGTTCTTAACAAGACTCCGTACGCTGATCTTGGAAACACTATCTCGGTGGTAACGACGATTATTAACTAGGTCAGGCACGGTTACTCCATACACCGACCATATAAATTTACTTTAACTGCTGTATTACACAGATCGGGCACGGTTCCGAAGAATCCACACGCCGGTCGTAGTATTACATTTAATTCACACACAATTTAAAGAACGGTACTTACTTGGTCTCTGATGGTTACTAAAATAATTACTAATCAAGGATTCAGGTTCGGTTCAGGATCGGAAATCGGTTGGAATCTAAAACTCAAGTTCCGTTTTATATCGCTCCCGCTCTCTTTTATGTCTTTTGGTTTAAGAGGGGATTCCTTGAGTGGGAGTTCTTCGTCCACCTTCCAACTACCGCCATCTATTGCTGTCTTTATAACGATTTTAAGGACCCTACAGAGTCCTTTCTAGAAATACTATAAAGCGGTTCCTTACAACCCCCAGAACCAATAATAATAATAATAATAATATCTTCTACTGACAAAAAGCTGATCTTTCCGATTAAATTCGCCAAATTTCTAAGCATAAAATAGTTTTGGGGGAGAAAGACGTTGAGCGACAAAATACGTTGTATGCTGGACAGCAGATGATTTTCGTGTCACCAATCATATACATAGATATTTTGATTGTAAATAAGCAAGGTTATATTAATCACGAAAACTTTCAGAATCTTATACAAATTTAATTTTAACGCTAACAGAACAGGAATGCGTTTCAAAATTTATAATTCAGTTTAGAATTTTTAATCATCTATACAAACAAACAAGATGAATAATTTGGTATCCAACTTTTAATTTATTAATTTTGCATTTACTACTTTAAAATGTTCATAAAACAAAAAGTAAAAACGTAATGCTCTCAACATTAAGTAAAATCAAAATCATTTTCCATTTCCAAAACCTAATTCCGTAAATTAAGTTCAAAAAGGTTAGTTAAATGTTATGCGAAAACGTTTTACTGTCTATACATACATTTATTAATCTAAACACTTTTACGAATAATATGATACAAATAAGCTCTACCTAATGGATGCTTTCTCTTTTTTATAAACATTGGAGTACGTTTACAAAGGTATTAAATAAATTTCACATCCATGTAAAATGTTTTTACAGATATCTTTTAATTCTGTGTTGTTATTCGTTAGAAGTTATTATATTTCGATCAATCGAACTCTACTACGTCTGCTGTGGGATTACTTTTAATTTAACAAACAGTAAACAACTGTTTAATTTCAAAATAAAAATATCACAAATAACAACAAATGTAACTAACAAAATGGCATATTTGCTGCTTTATTTGAATGTTACAAGATAATTGAAAAAGAGCAATTACGTCTTGATAGTTACAAACAATCTGCTGGCTCAAGCGCAAAGTTTTAGAGTGTGAACTCTAGTATAGTTTTGAGGTAGTTAGTGATGTAATCCCTTCAGGATGTGTCATGACTACAGGGTCGATGTTGTAATTATTGATAGAAGTAAATATCATATCAATACAAAATACAAATATGGGCGAACAGTATTTTTACTTTTACTGTAACTATGAAATCCTATACCTTGAAATCAGATTTAGCTTCTTAGAGTAGTTGTAGTTACGTATTTTAACAAAGTTACAAGTAAACTACTACACAACTACACTATTGTATAAGATCTCATTTTGAGATAGGTACGTATTGTATTGGTCACATCTGTCACATCGTATTACTTTAGAATTAATAGGTATCAATCCGCACATGAGCATCGGAGGAATAGGGCAGCCAAAGGTAAGTGCTCCGGTAACGGAGAATTTTCTTTTTGTTTTTTGAATCTTTAATTATTTTGGATTGATGGTTATCGTTTAAACCTACCAGTTTTTTTGTTACTACCTAGTTGTTATAGGCATTGTTACTACTACCTACATAATGTATTTTTCTCCACCACCCTTTTACGTTTTAGAATTGACCGACTAGGTGTAGGGAATATGATTGATATGTTTTTTTCAAAAAACCGAGGTTCTCGTTGGTAAGTCGCGTTTAAATAGATCCCCATCGATGTTGCCATTTCCTCTTCAATTTTTGTAGGTGAGGGTGAATTTAAGAGTGTTATGGCTGGGGGATAAAATTGAATTCTTTTCATATAAATTTTTGATATGTTGCATTTCCCAGGGCGAGACCACGATTTGGTAGTTAATGTGCACAGAAAATAGTAGCCTTATCGGTTTGATGACGGAAGTAGCTATCAAGGCGTCTGCTTATATTACAAATTGCCTTAGTAATGGAAAAATGCTGAGTGGGCACTTTATTTTCAATTTTTCGCACCAATGAAGTTGAGTTAAACGTACCTATGTATGATAATACACAGGGGGTTTATTCATTCAAATACCCTTATTTCTGGCTGGTGATTTATTGGAGTTTTTAGTAAAATTGTGTGCGATTTTATTGATACATTAATTGAGTATCTGAAATTTGAAAAAATGATTTTACCAGACAGATAAGATTAAGTAAAGGAAGGGATAAAATGAGCTTTAATTAAATGTGTTTTTCTAGTAGATAAGTTTGTTAATTGGGTGCACTACTTATTAGTTAGTTAGGGATAGTAGCCTTTAAGAATCATTATATTAGTATAGGTAGTAAATTTATTCACAAATCAAATTTAAAATGGGGAACTATTTTACAGTTGTAAAAAAATTTAAAAAATGCCGTTACTTTTTTATTAAAGTGTTTAATACTAGATTCAAATTGTGCTTGAGTTTGTGTTTGATTTCCATTTTTTTATCAAATTCTTTCCACAGATTTAGCTATAACGTGACGTATTAAAATAAAAATGTTAATATGAGTCTTACAGTAAGCGGTCGTTCTAGGTTTCAATTGTAAATACATTCGGTCTGCGCCAAGGGAAAATTAGTAAGTAACTTGAAGCTATGAAAGATGGTTGTCAAACGCACTAATTCACTGGCGTCTCCCGGAATCATTATTTCTCCGTGAAAGATATATTTGATTCAGGCAACCGACTATTGCATCACAATAATTAGAAGTTAGCCTTTATCGTTAAACCAGCCTCAAAAAATATATTATACGTCTGGTGATTGTATTCGATTAATTTGTGTATACCTACTAATATACCTAACTGAACTGCTGATTTTGGAAAATAATTTTTTAATTTTGTAATTTACGTGACTTTTTTTCTCTTTCTTGTATAGTCGTCCAGGCTCTTTAAATGTTAAGTAAATATTATTTATTTTTCTTATCTTTTTATGTTTAGTGCAAAACCCGAGGCAAAACCTCATTTTATAATTATGATTTGGCGGCTGAAAAACCGAATTTGGCTAATTTTTCACATTATTTTCAAAGACGTTTAAAAGAAAGAACCATTTTTAAGTAGATGAAGGCAGTAGTGAGGAAGACGTGCAAAAATAAAACCAGATAACTACGAGGTAAAGAACGCGATGGATAACTAATGGTAGGTAACATTCTCTGCATGTGTTTTTTTTTTAAGAAAGCGTTTGATTTCATCTGAAGGCTTACGTTCACAATTTTTAATTCTGCTTCATAAATATCATCAAGATGTTAGTGACCTCATGTAAAAATTGTTAGAAGACTATTTACTACCGAGAATGGGATAACCTTTAAATATAGAACAAGTGGTTTTATCGTCCCAAATTTGTCAAATGTGTACACTCTAAACATTGAACTATACGCTATAATAGCGTACAGTTCAATGACTCTAAAGCAGGCCCGACTGGCCAATAGTCAGACCGGGCATTAACTACACCGCTCTCCCAATATTTGCAAACCTTCGGTTTAGACATCTTAAAAGCTTTTGGAATGGTATCACAAACGTGTTCAGAACTAAAAAAAATAGTGAGAGATTTTTAAGGTGTACAAAAAGTTGCAGATGATTTTATTATTCGCGCAAATAAGGAATTTGAAGAAACTGAAACTGAAATAGAAATTCAAACAAAGTTTCCACAAAAAAGATTGAAGAAAAGAAAATTGATGCCGGGTGAGACAGCATCGAATGAAACAGTTTTTGATGATGAAACCACTGCATTTAAGATAAACGTCCATAACATTATTTTCAGCACAGTTGTAGCGTCAATGGAACGCCGGTTTCCCCCAAATGAAAAATTGCACGCTGATTTTTCCTATCTAGATCCGAAACGTTCCCTGAAATACGTCTTAACAAGCTTCAATCTGGCGAACTAAATGAGTTAAGCAAACTCTTACTAAAATTTGACGAAACAGCTAATAGGTGAAAATTTGCGGATTGAACTAAGAAATTTAGCTTTACAGTTTTACATTGGGAAAAACTGAAAAATTCAGACTTAGAAGATTATGAAGATAATAACGACTTTACTTTGGAAACAGAAGAAGAAGTAAGCCTAAAATGTGAGACACGCAGTGCGTGCAAAAATTGTATTATTTGTTGCTACAAGATTTTACAAAGATTCAATTTATTGACCAATTCTTACAATTTAATTGGTCTAGCATTAAAATTTTTACTAACATTGTCGATGAGTGAGGTGGCTTGTGAAAGATCATTCTCCACATTAAAAGTAATTAAAAATCGAATGAGGAGTACTTTATCTTCGGATAATTTGAATGCTCTCATGGTAATGGCAATAGAAAAAGATCTATTAATGAAATTAGATAGCGACGACATAATCGATAAAGTGGCAGAAAATAGTGAGCTTCTTGACTTTTGAAGAAGCATTAAATTTATTTTTTCTACAAACGTCAAAAAATGACAAGGTTTGCGCATCGATAACAATACGCGAAGTGGCCCTTTTTTTCACTTACCTACGTTACCATGACAGCGTGCCCGAAATGACGACTTCATGCGCAAAGTACGCACTACACGCAAACTAGATGAGAGTTTTGTATTTTAACGTTAAAATAATTGTCAAATTCTTCACGTTTCGTTTGCGTTTGTAGAAAAAATTTTGTTTGCAACTCGTGCGCCTCGTTAAAAAAATCAGTTCTCGATCACCAAAGTGGCATTTCGCGCACTAGATACAAAAATAACTACTTAAAAAAATGTTTATATAAATCATTCATGTACGTGTAGTATAATATATATTTTTATTTTATTTACTCTTCATCTTTCACCTTCTTTTTGATTTTATCAACCTCTGTTTCCTCATAAGAACCATGTATTTTATACTGAAATACAGGGTGTCTCACGGTGACCACCCATTAGAACATTTCAGAAACTACTATGATCTGAATTTTGAAAGTTTGGGTAACGGGGTTTTCGGGCATGGCCTCCTCAAGTAAAATAATGGCGTCTACGTTGAACTTCTTGTTTTTCCGGAAATGACACCAACTTTGTTATTTTAAATGTAACACCCTATATATTATTCCGAATTTGGATTCTACGTAAAATTTTAACTGGACTTTCATCAGTTTTCTTATTCCTAAAAACAGGAATTGTTACGTAGACGCCATTATTTTATTTGAGGAGGCCATGCCCGAAACCCCCATTACCCAAATTTTCAAAATTCAGATCATAGTACTTTCTGAAATATTCTAATGGGTGGCCACCATGAGACACGCTGTATATTCTATAAAGGATTATTAAGCAATTTTTATCTACTTTCTTACTTCGACAATTTAACTTACGTTCATGATAATAGTCGAGGAAATAAAGCACTAAAATAAGCCAAACCTACCAAATTTTTGTAGTAATACGGATTGAGATGGGGTTTTTTGCATTCGCTTCCTAAATTTAATAGGAAACTTTGTACCTACTTTTCATCATGTTTTTTTTCGAAATTGCATTTGTGCAGTCGAAAATGCATCCTGAAAAATGCATTTTCATAGAAAAAATTCATAACTTCCTTATAAGCTTCTAGAATCGACTCAATTCGGGTTCGAGGGTGTTTTCGAGGTCGCTGATCCCGAATATGACCTCCAAATTGCTTCACCGCCCACCTGGAGCTCAGGATGGCTGAGCAACGTCATCTCCGAAGCTTTTCCTGAAATTCACTCTCAAATGATTCTAGACATCTCATACGAAGTTTGTTTGGGTTTCTGATTCCAAATCAGGCATCGGCAACAGTCCCCCGCGTACCTGTTGCCCCGCATCCGGGCATCAACATCATCCTCTAAAGTTTCACTGAAGTTTCAATACTATAGGGAACCGAAAATTGTTTCCGGGTTTTTTTGGTTAGCTTAGGTCGAATGTGGCACCGGATACTTGCTAACGGACACCTGGTGCATCACACAGCGGCGACATCAACGTCATCCTCTGGAGTTTCACTAAAATTTCAAGCCTAGTGAACCGAAAGGATTTGTAATTGCTAGGACGGGGTTCTTCCAGGACCTCTATCCGGACCTGACCAGCCGTGCATGGTACATAGCCCGCCTGCAGAGGCGGATTCCGAAGTTCTCCACGAGATACGAATTTAATCTGTAATAAAAGGAACAAATTAAATTAAATTAAATTAAATTTAAACTAAATATTTTATAAAATTAATTTCGTACATTTGGATGATAATGTTATTAAACAAAACTTACATTTTTTTATATATATCTCAATTTTATTTCACAAAATGAAAATGTCCACATCTATTCAAATGTTCCATTATAAGTTTTACCTCATAATTTCCTGATATGATGAAACAAGCATTAGAATGAAAGCATTTGAGCGAAAATTTCAAGCGAAACCCCAGAAGATGACGTTGATGCCGCCGCGGTGGGGTACCAGGTGTCCGTTAGCAAGTATCCGGTGCCACATTCGACCTAAGCTAACCAAAAAAACCCGGAAACAATTTTCGGTTCCCTATAGGCTTGAAACTTCAGTGAAACTCAAGAGGATGACGTTGATGCTCGGATGCGGGGCACCAAGTACGCAGGGGACGGTTTCCAATGCCTGATGTGGAATCAGCAACCCTAAAAACCCTCGGATGAGATGTCTAAAATCATTTGAGAGTGAATTTCAGAAAAAGCTTCGAAGATGACGTTGCTCGGCCATCCTGAGCTCCAGGTGGGCGGTGAGGCAATCTGGAGGTCATATTCGGGATCAGCGACCTCGAAAACCCCCTCGAACCCGAATTGAGTCGATTCTAGAAGTTTATAACGAAGTTATGAATTTTTTCTACGAAAATGCATTTTTCAGGATGCATTTTCGACTGCACAAATGCAATTTCGAAAAAAAACATGATGAAAAGTAGGTACAAAGTTTCCTATTAAATTTAGGAAGCGAATGCAAAAAACTATAAAAATTTGGTAGGTTCAGTGCTTTATTTCATCGACTATAATTTATAAGTAAAAAATGCCTAAAAATGATAATTAGGAGCCGCGTGCGCGAAAGTTTATGTTATGTGAAGTAGAGGACCGATATCTTTAAAATGCCCGGGCCGATTTTAGATCCCAGTCCGTGCCTGCTCTAAAGTTAATAAACGAGATCTTCTACAACCCCATAATATCCCTGAACTGCCCCCTTGAGCTCAGTTTCGGTAATGGTCTCCACTTCAAATGGTAGGAGTTTAAAGAAATTGTGATAAAGGTAACGAACTTTATCACTCACGTTCAAATGGAGTAATCGAAAGGACAATCCAAACAATTAAAAAAATGCTCAACGTAATGAAAAATGAAAACCCTTTTTAGATGTATTGAATAAAGCAAAATTTACAAGTAGTATATTTTTTAAAAGCCCTAGAATTCCCGGTGTTCAGTTATTTTCCCTAAACTAGTTTTATTTACAATGTATATGTAAACAAAAGTTTAAAGGAAACTGAATTTTAAAATTGTTTAAAAAGGAAGTGTAACCTTCATGGGGCGTAATCCCAAGTACTCTCCCGTAAATGAAATTTATTGTTTTATAAAAACGGTAATGATGCAAAAACTATCTTTAATCTTAGAAATTATGTGTAAGACCGTTGTTTACTTTATAAACAATGGTTTTCAAAATAATTTTCTACTTTATATGCATTTTATGCGCCAGTACTGCGGCAACCAACCGTACGTTAGTTCGTTGATCTAATGATAGGTGGAGCAATGCAATATATGAAGCACTTTATTATTTATTACAATTCCTTTTTAATATGTAAGATGTCTCCAGAAGTACGAGTTTTAAAACTTAAATAAACCAGGTTTTAATAAAATAAGACTAAAAAATCAAAGTTTACATCAATTTAAACTACCTAATTGGTGGGAAATGAGAATTTTCTTAATAGATGATCCTATTATCCCTAATATAAAACAAAGCCGAAGCAAGAAGCAAAAAAAGATAACCTAATTTGTTGACGGAAACAAAACCTAACAAGGCCATCTAAAGTTAATTCAGTGTCTGGCTAAATTAGCCGTCGAACTTCACAAAGACAGGGAAATGGCTTAGAAGTCTGAACAATCAGGAAAACAACCTCTAGTCCGTAATCTGCTTGCCTTTATCATTCACTTCCTCTCTTTCCGACTAATATAGCGACACATCTAAATAAAGATGCACGTTGTGTATCTTTAAAAAAAGTAAACAAAACGGTAGTAACTAAAGAAGGGTATAATGAAAGCACACAGCATTGCTCACAAACGGTTCCGGAAATGAGCGTTGTTCCGGAAAACTCGGGTTTTCTACTGGGACAGCTGACAGTTTTTATGCATGTTTTATACATATTTGTATAGGTAAACTTCTCTTTATCAAATAGTCAACTGTATATATATTTACGTATTGTCGCGACAGTCATATAGAGGGATGATGATCCCATCCTTTACAAAAGCATTTTGTATCATTTATAATGTATTACCTTCAGAATAAAACATTCTTTTTACGGAAAATTGCAGCTTTTGTTTCCATATCGACCAAGCCTTTGAGCTACTACGTTTCACTACATAAGTACTTATTTGAATCGTACACTTCACCATGTAAAATAACGTACACAAAAAACCTACACATTTTCTAAATTCGTACATCAATAATTGAAATTGTAGAACCCTTCCATGCGAATACGCTTCAAGAATTTAAATTTTTATTGCAATCACGTTTCATCACATTCTACAAGTCTCGAATAAACACATCGTATATCGGAAAATATGGGTAAACAGAAGACTAAAATGTAATCAAAATCTATTATCTGATATCTTAAGCGTCACCGATGATGTTACTATAAACATTAGCTTTTAAACTAATAGGGCTATTTAAATGAAAATTGAAATATCTTGAACTTCGTGTGGGTTTTTTGTACAAGGCAATTTGAATAAAATTATTATATCTACTTTTATACAAACTAGAAAACAAAACAATTTTGTGATTTTTTTTGTAAATTTATTCCCAAAAGTATATTTTACACGCTGAAAACGTTTAGGTATACAAAAATAATGTTTAAATATACATAATGAGACGCAGGAGGAATAAACTCTTAGGTCCGTATGCACCGTTGTTTAATTAATAGATTAGGTACGTTATTAGTGTGGCTTAACTAAAGAAATTTCTATGGACCATTACAAAAAATGACCTATCAACGTAGATTAAAACTATAAGGAAGGGTAGAATTTTGACGATTTAAGATCCTATTGGAGATTGATTAAGATACTTTAAATAAAAATGGAATAAGAAGATATGATTATTGTTGAAGAGATGCGGATATGTTAGATACGATGATCCCGACGTTTTCATCTTTAATTACTAATTTTAATTCAACTCAATTGCCAATTTATGCATCTTTGTTACGTGTAATTTCAACTCATTTACTTACTTACCTTTTCAATTTAACGTAAGTATAAGTCTAATATTAGGTATGGCTCATAATTTGAATTCTAGAAGCCTCTGATGATGGCAATATAACTTGTCGCTAAGCTAATCTGTTTATAACCTGATGTTGATAAACGACCTATGGGGAAGGTTTAGAGCTTCATTATCTTCTATAGTGATCACGCCCCCCCCCCCCCCCATTATGAGATTTGGAATTCGACATTAACTTCAATTTTGGACTCAACCAACGCCGTAATACGGGGTTACTTTGCGCCACCAATCCGAAAGATTCTTTTCGCGTCATTGGCAATTATTTGCTTGTGCAGGAGTATCATTATCAGGCCAGGATTAAAGAGTTGAGGGGCCCAGTCTCTTTACGTGAAAGGGGCTCTTTTTAAAGTCATCGAAATTATTTTACACGAAAACATTAAAATAAGATCATACGAATATAAAGTAAGTAAATAAACGTACAAGCAAATAATTAGATAAATATTTTAAATAAACAAATATCTATATTAATTCATTTTAGGGGTGGGATTTTTACGCATTTTCTATACACGGGTAAACGACACTTGTACACGCGTGTAGCCGTGTACACGCGCCTTAAAATATATACAACTTATTTTCTTCATTTGAACATTTGGTGCATACATTTGGTTACTTTAAGTAAGCATTAACATTTATTTTTAATCAAAAATAACGCAACTTTTAAGTAATGTCTACATTTTTTGGACTTAATTAGGTTCTTAAAAAGTAGAGTCAGAGATTCACCTAACTTTTTATGTAACGTGTATTAATTTTTATACACGTATCTTAAAAAATATACGTGTACACGTGTACGCGTGTACACGTTCTCACCCCTAATTTATTTCTTTTTATTAATTTTTTTTTAAATGGCGGCCCTCTATCTAATGGGGCCCGGGACTAAAGTCCCCCCGTTAATACGGCTTTGATTACTATACAGTGTCAACATACTGGTAGAGGTGCCCACTTCTGATTTAGCAGTGAGCGCACATCGTATGTATCAGCTGTTCCTGCAGTCTAAAGGTAATTTGCGATATTTTAACATTTAAGTAGGATCTCTCCATACTTCTACTACTGAGGGATAGTTGTAGAATGTTCATAAGGTGAATTTATGTCCATAAGATCAGTGTATCCTAAGATTAAACGTTTGTTATGCAACAATAAATTTGAACAAATCAGGGGTGGGTCCTCAGATTGGCAGTCTTCGCTCTCATTTTCCCTTCACAGAAAAGTCACGTACATATAAAAAAACTCGGATGCCGAAGTTATTTAAATTATTCAAAAGGGATGTTGGCAGAAAACGATAAAAACTGAAGAAATGCCAACTAGAGAAACCGCCGAGATATACAATATACATAACATTAACTGTCATATCACTTGCGATATTCACTAACAGCAGCCTACTTGCAAAAATCAACAACTTCATAATTACAATAGTTTTTCCGAAAAATCTCAGTAGGTAACTATTCAGAATTAACCATACAAATTTCATATCTGTGGAAAGCTTATAAAAAACTTAATCGACTCGTGAACAGAAATACAGGGTGTTCCATTTATAAAAAAAGAGTTATTCGACTTTTTGCGTTTCAGCGCACCCTGTATAGTGTGTGCATACATGGACCAAAAGTCGACTATTTATTAAAATTCTAAGTTATTCTAAAATTTTCTGTGGCAAGTTTTTTGAAAAACATCCATGGCCTACTGGGCAGTGATCCATCAAATATGAGCCTTTTTTCGAACAAAACGTTGAATAACGCCGAAACGGAATGACCTATTAATTATAATAATTAATTATAATGACACTATTGCCAGCTTTGTTCTTATTACAACTACGAAGTTGGTTAAATTATATCAAATATGAAACATGGTTTTAATTGGATGCCCTGTACATTTTTACATATTTTGAAAGAACGTAAAATTCTGAATAAAAAGTATTTCAAGCCATAACCACTCTGTATTTAATAACAATGGACCTAAAAGCCATAAAATGTTAAAAGTTACACAAAAATAGATTTTTTTTCAATTGTAAATACTAAATTTTAAAACAATCGATTCCGAATTATGCAAGCAAACCACCAAATAGTAAAATAGTTCCAGACATTTTTGAAGCTGTTTACGCACCTCCCTTGTAATATTTAGCATAAAAAGGAAAATGAATCGTGTTTCATTACTCCGTCACCCGTAGTGGGGGTGGGCTGCTTAAGCTTTCCAGAGCCTCCTCTAGCTGGAAAACGGGAAATGTAATGATACGTAAATGTCAATGGGTTCGAAAGGATGGAGTTAGGATGCTGAGGGCGAAACGACGTACTGTTTCAGCATTCGCCGTATAGACTTCCACACGATAACTGGTATCATGAGAAAAACTCACCTGAAAAAACCCACGATCTCTCAAATCGGAGCTGAACCTGGAGACCACTAGACCAGTTATTTATGGCGTGAGTAATCGCGTGTTTATAGTTCAGTTACGTTTTGATAAAGCTTTTTGTAAACTTTACCTCTCAGAAAACTCCAAATATAAAAATTCAGAGCAATAATATCGATAGATCCGGGTAGCCATCAGTTAGACCCACGTCTAGCTACGCAACGGGTATCTTAAAAGGTTAGCAACGTCTCGAGAGTTGAAGCGTTGTGTTGAAAGATAGAGCTGCCGATAAATCAAGTTTACGTTATCTAAAAAAAGCTCTTCGAGAATATTCCTCAATCGTTCTATGTAACGCTGAGATCGAAAAGTATCTTCGTGAAATACCATACACCAAACATTGATACTGAAGTCCCTGTGGGGATTATAGGGATGATGAAGCAAAAGATTCTTGCGGCTCAGATTATTTCGATTAAACATACCATTGACCCCATTACGCCACAAAATTGAGCTCAAGATATTTGGATTTTCTCTTGCTTCCCTAAAACGTAAGTTAGCCACTGGTAAAACTGCACACGCCTTTTTTGGTCACCAGGATGAAAGATTTGAGTAATAATAAGGTCAAGGGCGCCGCCAGAAAATTTTCTCAGAGAGGGCAAGCACTATTTGGGGTTCGTGGCTCTGGCGTTTTTTCAATATTTCGTACAAAATTTATTTTTATTTTTAATAAGTTTTGCCTTTTTTCTTTTTCTCAAGGGGGAGCGATGGCCCCTTGAATAAGGTTAGTATTAGTCTAATTGGTCTAACTGTAGAATTTGTTTTTCAAGTAGCAACAGATTGTAATTTTTGCTATATCAGATGAAGTTAGTGCATTAGCAACAACTTACGGTCTTTTGTACATTTGTCAACAATAGGTACAATCTTTTTAATTTTAGAAAGCTTTTAGAAAATAACACTAACACTCACCTTTTTATTAAGAGCAAAAGTACAGGCACTACAGGTGCAGAAGGCTCTTTTTTAAGGTAGTTATTTATTAAAGCACTTTGTGACACTATTCAGTAATTTAAAAAAAATGGCACAGACAGAAACTGTAGATATTCTGTATCAATACCTTGCTGCAAAAGAAAGATAAAGATCCATATGGTATCCATGCCGGACCAACATTTTGAGCTGGTGATGACTAATTTAACCAAATTAGAAATTTCATTCGCTGTAGAATTTTTCAGATTACAGATATAATTAATATGTATTCGGGTGAGAATTCTCTCTTCACAACGGCTTTGGTTCTTGCATATTTTTGGTATTCCACCTATCCATTCAACCCATCCAACAATTCGATCCATTTAAATATATACTGTCTCATTATTAATTCCCAATAGATGTGAGAACCAAATGACTTTAACAGAACAATTGTTTTTCAAACATAAGCATTCGATCTTATTCAAGAAAATCGAGCTTTTTGGAATACTGCAATTACGCAAAACAATAAAATGTTTCTCGCCAATTGAGGCTCAGTACAGACTGATTCACGTAGCCCGTTCGTTTTAAGAAAAATTGTAAGTACATTTTTTAATGCTGAATACGATGACCTTGAAAAAATTCGGGCATTCCATTTGAAATAAGCAAGTTACTGAGGTTTGAAGTTATGCAACTTCGGAGGTCTATTTCGGGGATTGCGGAAGACTTTATCTAAAATTCAAATACATCAAAACGTAGCCTATTACATCCTCTTTGAGCCCTTGGAATACCGATTCCGAAATTCGCAGCGGTTAGGGCACAGTACCGATTTCCCCGAGAGCTTGCAGCTGTCTAAATTATGAATTTTCTGGAATAATTCGAAACGGTAAATTTTAGACATAAAACAGTGTTGACATAAAGTGGCCATAAACTGAAACCAGAAATCCAAAAATGTAATGGAAATTTAGGAGTTTCATTTAAAATAACGAAGTTGGTAGCTACCTACTTCCGGTATTTCCGGAAGTGTCACCACCTTGAAAATATTTTAGTTGGATTCAGAATGGTCGATTATATTCTCATACCAAATTTCATTGGGCTAGAATAGTGGGAAGTAAAAAAAGTTCTAATGAATGTGATACGTGAATCAGCCTGTGTATGTGTATACAGTTAATAATAATGTTAATAATAAAAACACGTATGTATGTACTTCCAATATTTTTTTTATTTTAAATGTAAACCGACAGTTACGACCCTATGTGTTATTATCACAAGTAATAAATTTTTAATAATGATACATAGCATCGAAAAGCATTGAGTGACATTCCAATGTAGTGAAATTTCTTTAAATTACATAAGTAAGTCAAAGCTGTAATAACACTCGTTCCAATAAACTAATGTAACTGGTGTCAACTTTTGTATGATCAGAACTCCACCATTTTAAATAGGTAATAATTCGTAAACTCCACAGGGAAAAGTTGAATTGTCACGAGCTTGAGACTGAAGCAATGCGTCCTTTGGAAGCAAACGTGCTGGAACTCCAAGCACTACGGCATGATCTGGTCTCTAAGTCAACTGGTAGAATTACGCCTGGGAACGAGATCACCAGTGGTAAACATGTGCAGCGTAAAGTTACGGCCACAAAAATTTACCGCCCATGCTCTACACAAAAATAAAATGACTGCTGGATATGATCAAGTACCTAGCTTTATTATTAAAGATTGTGCCCGTGTATTTTCTGAACCCTTACATATTATTTTTAATACGGCTTTAAAGACATCATCGTTCCAGACTGTTGGAAAACAGCTCGGGTATGTCCTGTACTCAAATTAGGAGATCCTCATCTAATTACAAACTACAGACCGATCAGTATTATTATTATTATTGTACTTTGGTTCTTATCGATACTCAGGTTGAGCCTGGTTAACTAACCGTACGGATCGGAATCAAGTAACGATTAGTTCTAGTAATACATATACCTATATAAAATAAATTTGAAGTAGCTGTAAAAAAAACATATGTGTTTTGAAATAGTATTATGTTTATTGTGTAAATGTTAGTTGTTTAGCTCGGCGCATAGGTTGCACTCGAGTGGGTAATGTATTGTTTGTGTTTTGTGCTAATTGTGAATTTATTGTGTGTTTGCGTTTGGGTGTATGTGAACGAGTTAGTGGTATCACATGAGTGATTGTTGAAGTGTTGTGTGTTGGTAATGGACTTTCTGTAATGTTATGTTGTGTATGCAACAGAGTTTCAATTTGTGAAGGGAGGATTGAGTGTTGTGTTTCATTTTGTGTTTGAATAGTATTAGTTGAAAGTGTGTTATGTGGTTCTGAGTGATGTGCGGTATCTTCCGTTATGTTTAAAAATTTTCTAACTATGTGGCAAGTGTTGATGATGACTGCGTTTTGTAATTGTATGTATATGTTCTTATCTAAGCCTAAAATGTGTAAACTGTGATGTATTGTTTTTGGTATAACTCCGGTTGCACTAAGAACAATGGGTACTGTAAGAGCAGTTCCCATTCTCCATTGCGCTTTAAGTTCCTGAGCTATATCAGTGTATTTGCGGTGTTTCTCTGCGTGTGTATTGTCTAAATTGTTTGTGTTGGGAACAGCAATATCTATTATGTATATGATTTTTTGTGTTTTATCTATAAGTGTTATATCTGGCCTATTGTTATATACAGTTTTGTCTGTGAGTAGTGTCCTATCCCAATAAAGTTTGTGTGGTGTTTTCAAGTACCACTTGCGGTGTATATTTGTAATAGGGTGTGTTATCAGTAGAAAGATTATGTTTTGTGGCGAGTTTTTGGTGTATTATCTTAGCTACCTGATCGTGTCTGTGTTTGTATTCTGTTTGTGCTAGACGTGTACATGCTGATATAATGTGTTGTATGGTTTCTGGTCTTTGCGAACATTGCCTACAAAGATCATGTGTAATTGTCCTATCTTTAATTATGTTTTCTGTAATTTCATGTGTAAATGACCTGATCTTGTGTGGGAAACATGAAACCCTCTGACTCTGGGAAAATATCACATTTGGTTAACCAAGCATGTGCTGCTATAGTATCAACACAGTCTCCGTTAATCTCCTGTGGATATCGTCCGTGTAAAGTCTTTTGTGTCCAAGTTTGCATGTTATGTGTAGTGTACGTGTTTCTACTTATTGGTGGTGTGATGTTTCTATTACTCATATTTAATGGTGTGTAAGATTTGTCGGCATGTGTGACTGTGTTGTGTAGCGCTGAAATGTGTGATTTGTTATAAAAGTATTCTTGTAGTTTGTGTATTTTATTAATATTATTATTATTACTAGAGGAATTGTAGTTAGTCCGCCTCGCCTCAAAACAACTGTTTCATGGCCCAGAGCCGGTTCATCCGCTTTCAGTATCAACTTACTGTAAACAGCTTAATAACTCAAGACACCCAAGCCCAACACAAGGCAAGGTGGAACTTGATGTCAGATTGCCGTCACGCATGGGACGCCTTCAGAGGGCCATCGCGTAGCCTGGCGCGTTTTGTACAGCGCTATCTAGAAAGAACCTGCGGCTACTCGTTGGCACTGTAAATTTAACAAGCACATGCACTGTACGGGTTTAGTCGAATCGCCATCCTGGAGAGGATTCTACACAGACGACCAGACGGCAACGATCCATGTTGGGGGAACCCTGGCCGGACATGGGTACGATTAAAGCCGCTTCCGCGTCCAGCGTCCTAAGGTTTGTCTCGTGCCTGGGATGGCTTGAGTGACTTTGCGGGGTCGGACGGCTCTGATCAGGGAGGTAGCACAAAGGGCCCAAATAGGTGGCCAACGTGCGCGTGGACTGCGGACCACCTTCCGATCGTAATCCAGAATCCATCATAGCCTTATGCAAATGGCAAAAAGACAGAACAATCTTCGACAGTTCTGTATTTTTCTTTTGTTTTTCCAGTGAGTTGATTTGGGTGACCGCCATTTCTTTGGGGTAACGAAATAACGACACCTCACATGAAATGGCGAAGGTCGTTGAAGGTCACTAAGAACTGGCAAGACTGTTTTGCTTCTTGATGTATCTACACGATCTTTAGTATGACGTTTACGGTTTTATTTTATAACTTTTTACAATTGCAAATAATGAATTCTAATTGGGTTAGTTCATAAAAATAAATTTCAAAATAAACATAAGATTCTGCTTTTGAATCGTGTTTGTAAACTATTGCAGTTCAAAAAAGTTAAATAAAACGTACCATTTCCGAGAAAAAAAGAATTGAAGTGTTCAAACATGAGCGTTCGCGCTAAATCAGTTTTAAACAGATAGTGACGTCACGTACTGGGAAACGCCCACTGTCAGTCGGCTATCGTTGCGTTTTTGAAACTGATTCTTACGATGGTGGATGCAGGTTATTTGAAAGCTATGTGGGATAATCTTCCTCTAGTAGATGTTTTTATGTTGGCCGAGTTCTTAAAGAAGGATGATCGATTTAATTTTTAATACTGCAGAAATTCGTGGAGCAAAAGCTTGAATAAAACCTAACAATGTGAAATTCGTTTACTTGACAGACTCTTACTACGCAGATATTTTGCATATTGCATTACTTTACTCGTTTACCACGTCTCATGTATATTTATTTTTGTCAATTACTTAAACATTTAGGTTTGCTTAGTAAGTAACTACATCTTACATCAAAGTGATCCTCGCAGCAGTAGAAATCCGAAGAAGTTATTTTAGAATAATCTCTTCTAGCTGCTTTGAACCACATTTTTCGAATTTTTACGTCTCGAGGCATTGTCAAAAATGTCTTTTCAGGTGTTGTAAAAGTCGTATTAGTGCACATAGGCACAAAACACCACTTGTAACACCTTTTCGACGGCTCCATGATCGCCAAACAATCATTCGTAAATACCAGTTTAGCTGAAACACCAGTATATGACGTCATGCCGTAGTCGGCACCTGTCGCTGAGTTGTCGTGCAGTTTCGACGCTTCGCGATTTAAAATTTGAAAAAAAGCTGTTTAAATTATTCTAACGCCGCTTATTTTTGCAATATCGAAGACATCTGACATCTTTGCATTTATTAAGCGTATAAAAAAATTATGTGAATTAACCCAATTAGGTATTTAGGCGGCATTTTACAATAGTCCTAGTTGTAGTTAATTATTCTTTTGTTATTTGCCCAAATTCACTTACCTACTGTCCTAAAGAAATACCTGATTGCTAATAAATTGTTGCTCTTGGACTGGTGACCCCAATACCATGAATGAAAAACTCATTTAAGCAGAGAACTCATTAGTCAAGCAACATTTACTTGCAACTTTTTCAAATTTAATAACAAAAAAAGATATACCTATGTATACTGTATAAAGTTATAACGTTCTTCTTTTGTGTTCTTGTACAGGTTAACTGTCGAAATACATTGCAGCTAGATTACTGTAATAAGCTGAAACTATCATTTATTTGCAATTAGATTGAGTATAAGAAGCTACATGCAGGAAATAACTATCTTTTTTACGAATTCCCGAAGGCAGTTAAATTAAAACCGGGAGAAATTAAATTTTGCTTATTTCTTAATTATTATATAAGTCTAATCGGCGGGAAAATAAATCAAAAGCGTGCGTTTCCTATAAAAAGTTAACATCATAATTTATGTTATAGCTCTGGGCTAATTATATATGATGGAGTGCTGGCTCGTTTGTTGAAATATGAAATAACTCTTAAGTATATCTGAGCGCGATACTCGGTTTTATTATTATTATATGGAGACGATGTTGTTGATTCTTCGTGGGCTTCCTCGAACTTCGTGAGATCTCCATATGACCTTGAAAAGACCATACGAGTTCAAGTTTTAACTGACGTAACGATAACGAGTTCATGCCCATAATATACCTGATAAATATCTAAATGCTGTGTGCGAGTTTTTCAAAACTTGCCTACACAAAATCAAACTAGTATTATTACAATAATTTTAAAAATATTCCCTGCAAATTAAATGCTCGAAGTTCAAACGTGATTGCTTGAAAAATGAATGCAGCAACGGTTTAGATAATCGCCAAATATTATACCTATCTTTTGACGAAGGAAAAAAAACACAATTCTTATAATTATGCGCAGTAAAATAAATTTCGAACCTTAATAAATAATTATTAATTAAAATATTTAATCAGGCTAAAATACGTTCCCTAATCAGGGCGTAACACAGATCAGAGATTAATGATCCGATTAAAATTTTAATCAACATTTTTTTGTATTATTTTGATAAATCAATATCAGCTTTGGCTTTAGGTTTAATAATAATCTTTCCTCATTTGTAAAATCCGTTTTGTAGTACAATATAATTATCTTCAACTTTGATTTTGGACTAAATAAAAGGGCCTTTTACATCTGCAGCTAACTTACTTAAATTAGTCATTAATAACAGAAAGTCAACTAAATTTTTGAAAGAATCATGCTTTACTAAGTCTTAATTGCCGAATACGCCAGTAATGGGGAACCGACAGAAGTAGTCCTACAACCCCATAATAAACTAACATGGAATATGATCTAATGTAGATAAAATGTGAACAATTTTGAATTTTACGTAGGTGGGGGGAAGAAGGGATTTGTTTAATGAACATTCTTTTAAATAATAATAGGAAATAAACTAAAAGAAATCAAAAGTTACCAGGGCAATGTTGTAGCAAATTGTTGTGTGATTATGGTTTTATATTTGTGTAATGTTAATTTTTGCAGTAGATTAAAAAACATTTTTGAATAGACAATGAAGAGCCCTTTTAAATGATGTATCACAAGCTCCTACTTGAAATTTCAAAATTTAGGGGTCGCCACCTTCACTACAAGGGTGTTACCTAAAGTGGATGAAATTTTTACGCAATAGGATGTAATTTTAATATTTAAAATTGACGTGTTTCAGGATTTTTTATAAATATGCATAACGAATTTATTCCCTTTGGCTATTCCACCGCTTTTGGGTTACCTATTCGACGAAAATGACTGTATACATAGGTGGTATCAATATATTCAACCAACACTGTTCATTTTTCATCCCTTATGGTTCCAAAATAGTCAATTTACACTTTTTTACGCTCCTATATGTACTTTTTTGCACATTATTGCACTTTCTTCGCATTTGGTTGCACTTTTTTTGCACTGTTCCTGCACTTTCTTTGCATATTTGTGCAGTGTTTGCATTTTATGCACTTTTCGGCACTTCTTTGCACCTTTTTTGCACTTCTTTGCAGTTTTGTGTAGTTTTTGCCCTTTTATGCACTTTCTTGCACTTTTGCACCTTTCGGCATTATGTTTTGTACTCTTATGCACTTTTTACAATAAAAATAATAATATATTTCATATTTGTATGCCATTCCAAAACATTAGATTAGATAGATTAGATACCCCTTTATTTTGTTATAATAAAAATCGAAACAAAAGCATTCTTATTAGCTACTTAATTAAGTAAACCACCTAATTTAAATTAAAAAACAAAAACAAAAAATACATAACTTTCTCCTCAACTGACCCTAAATCTATTCCTGGCTATTTGGCATCAGCTTATCTCTTCGCTCCATCACCCCCTTCATCCACCCCACTCCCAGTCCGTTCCCACTAAGACCACCTTTATTCCTCTCCCCTCTTCTCTCAGCGCTCACATTCCCTTATTAAATGCCACACACTCTCTCGTCCCTTACCGCACATTCTACACAGCCTTCTCTCGCCCTCCCTCTCTCGCTCTCCTTTCCTGAGCTTCCACATCTTTATCCCTTCTTACCAACTCATCCACCATATCTCTTCCCCCCTCTCTTCTCACTTCTATCTCTTCCCTCGCATAACCCACTCTCTCATAGAACCGTCTTCTCTCTTCCTGCCCATACTTTATCCGTTTTTTTGCCACCTCTCTCTTGCACTCCTTTACTCCAACAATATCTCCCCGCTTTCTGATCATCTCCTCATATTTCATCGCCCTCTCACCTGCCATTATCCTTATTTTCTCTAATTTTACCTCTTCCCCTACGATATACCCTGGTGTCTCCCTGTCCAACCCTAATGTCCACCTCCAGTACTTCTCCTCCCATTCCAAAACATGGATAAGTCACAAAAGAATACTATGTAACATAAAAAGAAATGTTTGTGTATATTATAACGATACTACATTTTTTGCTCTTTTGTGCACCTTTCAACGGTTTTGTGGAGTTTTTGCACTTATTTTCACTTTACTGCGCTTTTTTGCATTTTTGCACTTTACTGCACTCCTTTTCACCTTTTTTGCACTTTTGCACTTGAATGCTCTTTTAGACGTTTTCTGCACTTTCTCCGCACTTCGTTGCACCATTCTTGCACTTTTTTGCACTTTATCTGCACTGATGTCCACCTTGTTTGCACTTTTTCTGCACTTCTTTGCACCTTTTTTTGACATTTTCAATGTTACTGCCATTTTTCATCACTTTTTCTGCACTTTTTTACTCTTTTTGTGCTTTTTTGCACTTTTTCGGCACTTTATCCGCACTTCGTTGCACCTTTCTTGCATTTTTGTGCACTTTTCTGCACTTCTTTTCACCTTTCTTGCATTTTTCCTGTACTTTTTTTGCATTTTTGCGCAGTTTTGCCCTTTTATATACCATTCGCCACTTGTTTGCACTTTTTCTTGCACTTTTTTGCACCCTTATGCAGTTTTCTCACTTTTCTGCACCTTTTGTGCACCTTTTCTTCACTTTTTTTAACTTTTCACCACTTCCTTGGCTTTTTTGCACTTTTTACCTGTAATTATGAAATACATGATTATGACACAAGGAACTGATAAGAACTATAAGTTACCTAAATTCTTAAAAACAAACACACAAAATTCTTTCATGTACAGGGTGTTTGGAAAAGTTGCAGTGGGTTATGCACGTTATACAGTGAAAATAAGTCTAAAATATTCAGTAACATTTTTATGATTTCGGCTGATTTTGTATTTTCTTGAAAATAATTATTACATATTTCAAAAAACCCTCCACATATTTTTATGAAATTTAAAATTATCAATTTTAAGAATGGCCGACATTCAAACATTTTAAAGTAAAATTAAATCAAAACTACTAAATAAAATTAAGTATTAACCATAAAAGTACTAAAAATGTTGTTTCTTGCACAATTTAATTTTATTAAACGAATGAATTAAAATAGGAGAAGATTCATTTAAAAGGATGTCAAAAATAACTTCTAATTTAAGTAATTAAATTGTAAATGTATTAGTAAACAAAACTAAATAAAGATTATTATTATTATCATTATTATTCGATGTCTACAGATACTCAGGCCAAGCCTGGTTAACTAATCGCACGGATCGAAATCAAGTAACGATTAGTCCTATTATAGTAATACATATTTTAAATATGATATTTGCAATAGTAGTTTACGTAAGAAGTCCCGAAAGTGATCTTTTACTGGACAAGTAGGCAAATTACAGGACAAGCCGCAGGCGAGTCCTGCAAGCCTACGAGTCCAGTAAAAGCACTTTTGGGACGTATTACGTACAATATTTTTTTTTAAATCGGCCAGAAACGGGCAGAACAATTGACCATTCTAGGCCGGAAAGTAAAAATGAGTCCGGTAAAACTTTTACCGGACTATCACAATAACTTTCCGGCCTAGTCCGACAAAATGACATTTTCTGGCCTACAAATAATCCGGAAAGTACTATTTTCTGGCCGATTTTAAAAATAATAAGTTACTGTAAAAATCATCACATGTAAGCGTGTTGTAATAGTATGTATTTTTATGTTTATTGTGTAAATGTTACTTAACACGGCGCGCGCATAGGTTACACTTGAGTGGGCAATGTGTTGTTTGTGTTTTGATGTTGTGAGTGTATTGTGTTTGCGTTTGGGTGTATGTGGAAGAGTTAGGGGTGTCACATGAGTGAATATTAATGAAGTGTTATGTGTTTGTAATGAACTTTCTGTAATTTTATGTTGTGTATGCAGCATAATTTCAGTTTGTGAAGGAAGAATTGAGTGTTATGTTTCATTTTGGGTTTGAGTTGAACGTATGTGATGTGGGGCTGAGTGATGTCTTCCGTTATATTTAGAAATTTTCTATGTGGCAAGTGTTGACGATGACGATTTTGTAACTGTATGTATATGTTTTTATCTAAGCCTAAAATGTGTAAATTGTGACGTATTGTTTTTGGTATAACTACGGTTGCACTAAAAACAATGGGTACTGTAAGAGCAGTTGCTATTCTCCATTTCGCTTTAAGCAAGTGAGCTATATCAGTGTATTTGCGGTGTTTCTCTGCGTATGTATTGGCTATATTGTTTGTGATATGGGAATGCAATATCTATTACATATGTGTAACTATGATTTTGTGTTTCATCTATAGGTGTTATATCTGGCCTATGGTTACATACAGTTTTATTAGTATTTTCAACTACAACTTGCAGTGTATATTTGTAATAATGTTGTGTAGTGATGAAATGTGCGATTTGTTATAAAAGTATTCTCGTAGTTTGTTTATTTGTGTTTGATGTAAAAAGACTAAGTAAGGGCCGGTGTAGCATAATTGTGTTAATAGCTTTGACAGTGTTTCTACTGTGTAGTTGTGTTTTAAGTATAAGGCTGGATTCACACTATAGTGCCGGTCACGGTTCGCTCTCGGTCCAATCTCGGTTCGGTAAAATCTTACTGTATCTACACTATGGGTTCGCGTTCGATCACGGTTCAGTCTCGATGTGTACACTAGCCTCAATCAGTATAAGGTCGTTGATGCTCCAAATTGGATGAATTTAATTGGAAAAACAATTTTACTTTATTTGATTTATTAAAGTACAAGTTTTGCAGTTGTCTGACAATATTATTCGATTTTTCAATTGAAGAATTAGCTGTTATAGCTCGTTTTCTTGATGAAGATGCTGCAAATAAGAAAAGAGTGAAACGAAAAGACGGCGAAAAGAAGAATTGGCTTAATAGCGAAGAAAACGGAAAGGGAATACTACATATGAAACAAAAACGTATTCACACTATGAGTACAAGTCAGCTCCAGTCCGATCTCGCTCCAGTAAAATATTCTTCAAAACATATCGGTGCCGGAGTGTGATTGAATCGAAACTTGAGCGGTGCTGATAGTATGAATACGCTCATTGTTTCTTGTGTAAGAATCTTTTACCGAACCGAGACTGGACCGAGAGCGAACCGTGACCGGCACTATAGTGTGAATCAAGCCTTTTATACTTCGTAATCTGTGTAAATATTGTGTGATTAGATTTCGTTTTATTTGTGTACGTTTTATGTAGCAGTTTTGCTATAATATAATAATAATAAATATTATTATTATTAGTTACTTTAATAAAATACATTTTTACACCAAATTTAAAAGAAAACAAACGTAAATTTACAGATATTGATGGCACATTCTCTAAAATTTACATAAAACTCATATTAAAATAATTCTCATACCATTAAGATAATATAGTGGGTGATTAGGATCTAATTTTATCAACCTTGCTGGTATTTAAACTATGTATTTTTAATCTGTTTTTTAATGTAATTAATTTATTACAAATTAGTCAATGAGATTTTTGGACCTCCCCAACAAAATAAATACCTATCCAGAAGAGACGCCATATGATATGAAAATTTACTTATTAGCGGTTGTAAGACCTAAGTGTAGATAGACCAGGTTAATTTTTGTGTGTGACCTAATTACTCTACCAAACTATCAAACATTTTAGGTGTAGATATATAATAATTTCCGAAATCGAACAGTTGCCTTTGCCAACAATAGTATAGGTACCTACGTACGACATGTGCTTGGAAATTACACCTATTACATCGCAATGTTTTGTGGATCTAAGAAATTCTGGAACATACTGTAAACAACATATTAACAGCGTGCGACCGCGAAATGGCGAACGCCGCTCATACATACTGGTTTTTACAGGATTAACTATTCTCGTTAAACCAGTTTAATTAAATACAAATTTATCATATGCTGATTTATTCTATGTGAAACAAACACAATTTAATAAGATAAACGGTGTTAAACTCTATTATACTTTTTTTTCAATTTACGCAACCGTACTTGCTTACTAGTTGTGCACGATGAGCACATACCTTTATGGAAATTAATTAAAATAACTGTATTTAAATTTTTTTTCGGGAGTTACAAAGTCTAATTGGTTAAGTCGTATGCAAACATCGGCTAAATTACAAAACATATTCCGTTAGAACCTTAGTACCTAAGATAGAAGCACGTAATCCCTAATCTGATTAAAAACTCTAATTGGTTACACTTGTCAAATTTACTAATTAAATTCATATCAGCATCTAGTGATTAAGCTTATAATCACTTATATTCTGTCAGAACTGATTTAAACCTAAATAAAAACGTGATTATTAAATAAATGAATTCAAAGATTATTCTATCCTACAACCAAAATTACATAAGCTCGTTCGGTGGACTTAAATGAAAATATAAAAATTTCCATTTTAAACGGATGTTCGGAAGAAACAAGTCGATTCAGAGTCTCGAATGCAATTCTTATGCATAACAATTCACCAAGTAAAATGCCAATGTGCAACCGACAATAGGATTCATTTTTCAAGTGCTTGTACGGAGCTGTTGTTGCTATTTTAAAACAACGGGAATTCTTGGACATGAATCAAACCTTTCAATATGCTAATGTGCGTTGGCCCGGCTCATCCATCACCGCGACACTGACATGACAAATCACCCTCCAGACCCGCCAGCGAGGCCGTGCCCCTCTCAAATTCAAATTGATCTTGTATAATAAAGAACTACTTTGATACCAAACGCCCTTTATGAAAAAAATTGAAAATGTCACATAAATTTAAAAAAAAAGGCGAACGAAAAACCAATACCGATTTCTTCCCTTTCAGCTTCACAAGCATAATTAATAAAGCCACATAAACCCTTAAAAGTCTAGTAATAACATATATCATACTTGAGATAACTTTTGCCTCGCGTTATGTTATCCATGTTCCATCAAAACTTCGTACATACTTGAAGCACTAAATCATTATTTAAAGGCGAATTCGATTT
Source organism: Pyrocoelia pectoralis (assembly GCA_036250285.1). NCBI lineage: Eukaryota > Metazoa > Arthropoda > Insecta > Coleoptera > Lampyridae > Pyrocoelia > Pyrocoelia pectoralis. Next base: position 59,908,323 of record CM070074.1, on the reverse strand, counting down.
ACATAACTAATGAACCTACCTTTCCAGTTAACCAAACTATTCAAAAAATTATAATCTTCTAAAACAATGAATAAATTTAAACACTTCAGCTGGACCGTTGCATTTCTTTAAGAGTTCGTTGATATTTGACACCTGCTTATAGGGTAACAAGACGGTAAATAATGCTTGTTCATACAATACATTTTTGTCAACCAACATTCCGGAACTACCATAATAGCAACCCGCGTTTCTTTACTACATAGAAATATTATCCGAAAAGCAGTGAGCGGGGGATGGATTTTAAGCAACCAACATGTTTGTTTATATTGAATAGTACGTTTTTCCGGAAGCTTAACAGGAGTTCGAAAAGGGCCGAAACGTTTTTCTCCTTTAACATCAATCGTGACGTATTTTTTTCATACACACGCTTACCGTAAGTAAAGTTGGCTACTTTTTACAAGAACAATTTAACTGTCTACATTTAATTGACAGATGTTATAATATCCTAATCAAAATTAACGTTAAAAGATCGCTTTAGCCGGGAGTTGAAAAAACAGATTAGTGTTTTTATCACTGTATTTTGGAAGCCCACAAAATAGTATCCAATGTATTCGCTACAGGGCCGTATTCAGGGGGGTTTTTTCGGGTCATTTGTCCGGGGCCCGGCTCACTGAGGGGCCCGGCCCGGGTCGAGCCAACAAGAAAAAAGTGACGGTGAAGGGCCCTGGAAATCAGAGAGACCCCTAAAAATTGTGAAGTTTTTAAATACGATATTATTCTACTGCTTTCAGTAGTTCGTCGTTCGTGTAGCGATTAGATTTATCGTATTGAAATTGAAACATTGCTGAGATGATGTAATATCGTATAGCCTTCCTATGCCGTGCATGTGCGTGTGCGCCTCTCGCCGGGCACGGCGCACCCACCCTGCGCGGAGGCTGATAACCGTCGAGATTAAATTTTAACGCGACAAAGAATGAGGTGGAGATTGTTTTTACTTCCCGAGTACGAAGTAAAAGGGAAGTATTGTATTAGTTTTCCAAAAAAAAAAATTTGACCTATGGAAATTTTTACATATCTTTGCGTTTCCGAATACGTAGATTCAAAATATGCAAAAAAAAAATTTCCGTCTGTCGTCTGTAGTCTGTAGTCTGTAGTCTGTAGTCTGTACGTACACATTCCTTGCAACGCTCTAAACTCAGAAACTATTAAAGTTATCGATATGCGGTTTTCGCCAATCGATTACATTCGGGCCAAGGACGAAAATGCTGTTATTACATTTGATGACGTCACTTCCGGTATAAGCTAAAATGGCGACACTCATTTTTTTTATAAGATAAAGTTGCAGTTTTTTTTATGTAGTTTAAAAGAGAATTTTTTTTTGAATTCAGCAATATATATTGTGCTATACTTATTTTTTGAAAAAAGTGTTAAAAAAAATAATTATTAAAAAATGACTGCAACGCTCGATACTCAGAAACTATTAAAGTTATCGAAATGCGGTTTTCGCCAATCGATTACACTCGGGCTAAGGACGAAAATGCTGATATTACCTTTAATTACGTCACTTCCGGTGTAAGCTAAAATGGCGGCACTCATTTTTTTATAAGATAAAGTTGCAATTTTTTTATATAGTTTAAAAGAGTATTTTTTTCTGAATTCAGCAATATATATTGTGGTATACTTATTTTTCGAAAAAAGTGTTACAAAAATCAATTTAAAAAAATGACTGCAACGTTCTATACTCAGAAACTATTAAAGTTATTGAAATGCGGTTTTCGCCAATCGATTACATTCGGGCCAAGAACGAAAATGCTGATATTACGTTTGATTACGTCACTTCCGGTGTAAGCTAAAATGGCGGCACTCATTTTTTTATAATATAAAATTGCAGTTTTTTTATGTAGTTTATGAGTATTTTTTTCTGAATTCAGTAGTATTTATTTTTTCAAAAAAGTGTTAATACGAGGGAAGTCTCGTGGCAACTTGCCAGAATTTTTTTCTTATTTATTAAATTAAGGTTGAATTTTCATAAACTTGTTTTATTAATTAGCACAAGAAAAAATTAACCCTTGTTTTTATTTAAAAATTTAAGGGTTGTTTACCCTGTATCCAAGGGGTGAAACAATGTTGTCAAATAGCAGTAAAAGTACCTAGCTTCTCTAAGAAAAAAACAAATGACCTGTCCGAGCTTTTTTCAGTTTTTAAATGCCTCAATCTCTTTCCTCATTTTCCATTTTGGAACTTCAATTTTTTTTGTTAAAAATAAAAAAAATATAAAAAAAAACTAGTGCACTGAAATCAGAAAAGAAAGACCTTTCAAATGAGGTATCACTTGCCTCATCATCCCTATTTACATTTTAAGGGTTGTTCTCACAGCGCTAAGGGATGAAATCACTTCAAGTGGAAATTCATAGCAAAAGTTGTCCCCCTTGATGTAAAAATTGACGTGTTTTTGCGTCTCTCAAAAAAAAAAATTCCTCTAGCCAGAAACTCGTCTGTTACCTTTTCGTTGGACCACCCTGTATAAATTAATAAATCTGATAGAATTGAATTATTAATGAATGAAATAATAAATACTTGCATTATATTATTAAATGTATGAGTTATTAAATGAAATAATGAAAGTCTTTTACTGTATATTGTGTAAGAATTATTTATTTATTTCCTGCCAATAATTTTAAATTAGATGATGCATACCTACTGTATTTAAAATTTTGAAGCACAAAGGGGCCCGTGATATTCAGTATGCCCGGGGCCCGCCAAAGCTGATTACGGCCCTGATTCGCTACCAACAGTGGCTCGGTGTGATTGACAGACAGCTGGTACTGGCTTGGTTACTTTATAAATTTAATTACGCGACAATAGTTTATTATAACATTTTATTCGTGCCTTTATAATACACATTTCGAGGCAATTACTCTCCTCAGATTAACTAGTAAAAATGAAAACCGCACGTCTTTCAAATAAGAAAGGGCATGTTTACAATGTAACACTTTGTGAACAAAGTTTAAAATAATCGTGAAGGGTTCTGTCTTTGAATAAAGGCTCTGTGGATAATTTCAGAAAATCAAGAAAGCTGGAAGCAAAAACAACATTTACACCTTTCGGATACATAATCGGTGTGCAAGTCTCAAAATTAATTTAGAAAAAGAATTTTTTTAAAGCACATAAAAATGAAACCCAATAACATCAATCATCCTTTTTTTACTATGGCAACCATTTTTAAGCTGAGCAAATATCTCTTAATTAATTTAAATTTTAATAAACGAAAATTTACATAAAAGTCACTGCCACATACTCCCCCTCCGCGTTAGCGTATAGGAATGTAAATCTGTTTGGTAACTTTCAGCTCTTTCTTTAAAATGCTTTTAGATGTGTAGATTTTTTTCTGACTTGGCAATTGGGGAGTGATTGAATCTTCATTCCAACCATTTAACATAGTAAGCTGGTGTTACTCTATCGAATCTTACCTATCAAATTTATTACGAATATCTTGCTATATCGCGACAGATAACTTTAAAAGGAACAGTTGAAATGAAACTCACTCAGCCTTCCCCATGATTCATTTAATACGAAAATTATTGAAAAGTAACGTTGAAAAATTATTTGTTGAAGTTAATTAAATTACATTAAAAATTACGACATGTTTCGACATTACGTCATCTTCAGGCTAGAATACATATTATGAGTATAAATCACTAACTAAGTTGGTTAACATTACTTACTACGATTAATTAGCAGTGCAGGTAAAAATATGATATGAGGGCGAACGAAGTGAAACGAAAAAAGTACTTAAATATTAAAAAGATCCATCCCCAGCGGCAACACTAGAAGGCAAAATTAGATTAGCAATACTGACCAAATTTACCACTTACGCCACAATTGTTTGATGGAAAATTGGAGAGCGAAAATTAGAATTCCTATAAGTTAAACTTACAAAGAACCATGCTAAAAAACATGGAAGTTAGGATAAGAATTAGACACCTGTTGCGATACTTACGGGAAAAATCAAACTCCACACATCTAGAACGTAATAAATTCGTAAAACTGAGGAACCCTCAACAGGAGGGTCCCTTCAAGGAAGACACAGCCATCTCTAACAACAATTTTAAGATAATTTAATATATTGGAGGCGTTGGAATGTACAAACACGTGACAAAATGGCCACAAAGTCAAAGTGAAGTGAAACCGATAGCAAAAGAATCCGGCGGGAAAGGTAGAAAACTGTAAAGTAACTAACCGAACTATGCGAGGGAAACTAACATACCAGGGGCCATCAAAAACATGAACGCTGGGAAGAAACAAGAAATGTGGGTGACAAGAGTAAGCTTTTGTTGATGTTGAGAACCTCATTCAAAGAAAGGGATGGGTTTTGATTGTGGAAATGTAGGATTTCTTTTTGTTCTAATATATTGAGTTTTATGCTTTTATCACATAATGAATCCCATGATCCCGAGACTTTATGCCCTCCCCAAAATCCATAAATTGAATTACCCTATGCGCCCTATTGTCGCCTTCACGAACACCCCGGTGTCCAAACTTTCGAACTGGTTGAACCACATCCTCAGATCCGCATTAAATTTTCAATTTCCATATGCCATTAAAAACTCCATCGAGTTGTCTCGAGAACTTTCGAAATTTAAAGTGAACAATGATTATAAGTTGATTTCATTGGACATTGTTAATTTGTTCCCAAGTGTCCCTTTTGAGGCCTCGTTAGAAATTGTTAACGAATATCTCTCTTCTTCTAACCTCCCTGATTCAGTTTGTGCGTTCCTCAGCAGTAGCTTAGAACTAGTCTATAAACAAAATTTCTTTAAATTTAACAATGTAATACACTCTCAATCCTTTGGGTTACCGATGGGCAGTAATTTATCTCCCTTGCTCGCCGAGTTGTTTTTAACTTCTTTAGAAAACAATAAAATTTTCAATAACCAGTGGTTAACCAACCATTTCGCTTATTACAAACGCTATGTGGATGATATATTTGTCATCTTCAAGGGGAGTGATAATGACATTGACCAATGTTTTCAACACATGAACACCTTACACCCACACATTAAATTCACTCTGGAGAAAGAAAACAATAGAGTCCTCAACTTCCTTGACTTACAAATTACTCGGAATACCAACCGGTTAGATATTAACATATTTAGGAAGCCCACTACTACGGACCATGTCATCCCGTTTTCCTCTCACCACCCCCTCTCGCATAAATTAGCCGCTTTTAGGTTTTTCTTCAATAGACTTTTTGCTTACCTCTTAACACTCTTAACTTTAATAAGGAATACCACCTCATATCTGAAGTCGCCTTTCGTAATGGGTACCCCCGCAATTTGATCGAGAAGTTGTTCCATAACTTCTCCCGGAAAGTCAGATTACAAAATCGCACGACTCTTAACCCCCGGCAGATCGATTCCCCTAACAATAATTTCTATTCGTTACCGTTTATTGGCCCCGCCTCCTTTTACTTCAAAAAACTATTGAAAGAATATGATATAAACATTTCTTTCTCCGCTAAACACAACCTTAAGAACCACCTTGTCAAGACTAAAGACAAGATTGACACCCTAGAAAAATCAGGTGTCTACAGGTTATCCTGTAGCACCTGTGGGGCTTGTTACGTTGGTCAGACGGGGAGGAAATTCAAAACCCGGTTCAATGAACATTACGCTTGTATTCGGAATAATAATATTTTTACTAAATCAGCGTTTGCTGATCATATTCTTGACCGTGGCCATTCCTTTAATCCCAATTCGGACTACGAAATTTTGCATGTATGTGATAAAAGCATAAAACTCAATATATTAGAACAAAAAGAAATCCTACATTTCCACAATCAAAACCCATCCCTTTCTTTGAATGAGGTTCTCAACATCAACAAAAGCTTACTCTTGTAACCCACATTTCTTGTTTCTTCCCAGCGTTCATGTTTTTGATGGCCCCTGGTATGTTAGTTTCCCTCGTATAGTTCGGTTAGTTACTTTACAGTTTTCTACCTTTCCCGCCGGATTCTTTTGCAATCGGTTTCACTTCACTTTGACTTTGTGGCCATTTTGTCGCGTGTTTGTACATTCCAGCGCCTCCAATATATTAAATTATCTTAAAATTGTTGTTAGAGATGGCTGTGTCTTCCTTGAAGGGACCCTCCTGTTGAGGGTTCCCCAGTTTTACGAATTTATTACGTTCTAGATGTGTGGAGTTTGATTTTTCCCGTAAGTATCGCAACAGGTGTCTAATTCTTATCCTAACTTCCATGTTTTTTAGCATGGTTCTTTGTAAGTTTAACTTATAGGAATTCTAATTTTCGCTCTCCAATTTCCCATCAAACAATTGTGGCGTAAGTGGTAAATTTGGTCAGTATTGCTAATCTAATTTTGCCTTCTAGTGTTGCCGCTGGGGATGGATCTTTTTAATATTTAAGTACTTTTTTCGTTTCACTTCGTTCGCCCTCATATCATATTTTTACCTGCACTGCTAATTAATCGTAGTAAGTAATGTTAACCAACTTAGTTAGTGATTTAGACTCATAATATGTATTCTAGCCTGAAGATGACGTAATGTCGAAACATGTCGTAATTTTTAATGTAATTTAATTAACTTCAACAAATAATTTTTCAACGTTACTTTTCAATAATTTTCGTATTAAATGAATCATGGGGAAGGCTGAGTGAGTTTCATTTCAACTGTTGCGTTTTACCCCATTTAGAGAAATAATTTTTCCAACGATATGGAACCCATCAATCAACTTTAAAAGGGTCTTGCAAGCCAGTTCTTCAATAAACGTAGTGACAAGTTCTTATCGCTTACGAAAGGTTTACTTTCGCTGTGATTTGAAATTGGAATTGGTCGAATTTTTCTTACGTGCTCTCGAAGTTTTTCCACAAAAAAAAACGGGTTCTATGGCATCAATAAAAATTTCTATCGGAAGTCTAATATTGAACCATAATATTTCTTTGGCTAATGTCACAATCTTCACGTAATACACATCGTAAACCATAGAGGACCGATGGGAGTACTTCAACCCAGTTATTATTTTCTTGACAACGAATAACGTGTTTCAATGCCATATGCCATCTTTCTACCAACCCGTTTATTTCTTGAGGATGGTAAGCAACTGTCCGTGACCTCTCTATCCCCTCCCTTATGTGCGACATCTTACCTCAAAACCGCTTCTGATAGCTATGCGAAAGTTTAATTTAAGTTTAACCTGAAATAATGACTATAAGGAGTGGTTGGAGTATGTAAACCACTATCTGAACATGTTTTTATGGCAATAATTAATAACCATGTTAACGAACGGGTGGCATTTTGGAAGCAAGATAAGATAAGATAGAGACGACTTCCGTTTCGCCCACTTTCGTAAGGGACTTCATCAGATAAGGGTTTTTATATTTTAATTTTATTGTTGTTTTTATTTGTGAGTTGTTTCTTGTTCTGATGAAGCTCCTTATTACGAAAGTGGGCGAAAGGTTAACTTTTTCAACATTGACGTAATCCTAACCCGGAAATAGTCTTTATCTTACTGACTCTAGCCGTTGGAAGCTTCCGTTCTGACAGCAAGATGAGATATTTGTTGTGTAAACTTTTACTGGCATCCTTTTCTGACACTTACCAATTTATTTTTAATAAATGATTCCTTCATCAACCGCTGCACTTTACTCCTCCAGCAAATTACTTTGTAACTTCTTGGTTTAATGGGAAATCGACAAAGACCCCCAACCCCATAAAAAATTAATCTGTTCCCAAATAACATCGTGTGTAAAACATTCATGCGCTACTAGATTAAAATGTTAGTTTGCTTTTTGATAGGGAAGGAAATGAATTTTTATGATAAACGAAATATTATCGTAAAAAGAATGTTTTTAGGATCCCAATAATACAAAAAAATTATATCATTCCATTTAAAAAAAACAATTGAAAATCGCCATTTTGAAATAATTCGTTCAATTAAAAATCTGATATCACCATCGTGTAGAGAATGTCCTGAAATATATTACTGCCAAATATTTTGAAAGTAGTACCCATATTTACAGGCTGTATATGTAATCCTGTCAATGTAACTACGCACACGTGTGTTGGGAACTAATAAACAAGATTACAATATCGACACAATACCACACAACAAAGAATAATGATTGAGGCGAACATTCGGAATTTCATCTATAGTCAGTGGCGTAATTAAGGGGCGCCACTCCTAAGGGAATGTAGGGGCGGTAAATGCGGTAATAAGGTAAAACTGTTTTGTTACTCTGTTTCTACCCCACAGCTGAATCAACATTTCCGGATCGCTAAATCAGTAAATCTTAATTATTTTATTTAATAAACAGATAATACTTTTTTAAAAGTTTAAAAAATAAAAATTTAGAAACCGCATCTGGGGGAGGGGGCAATGTGGTCTGTCGCCCCTTCTGAAAAAACGCCTAATTACGCCACTGTCTATAGTTAGTGTAAGTGGTAAAGGAGCAATTTCAGAATAATGCCAACTCATAAGGACTGAAATACATCATGTCAACTACGTACCTACGCTGTTATATTAAAATCACTCAGATAAAGTTCGTAAATAGACAAAACTCTACATTACCCAATATTCATCATAATTAATCTTTTATGACGTTTACTTATAAGAGTGCCTTAATTATACAGGGTGTCCCACTGCTCCGTAATTGGTCGATAACTCAATATGGGTTGAAGATACAGAAAAAAGTTTCAAATAAAAGTTGCTTTGATTTGAATTGCGCATTTTTTAAAAATATTCTTATATCTACAGTATGTTACATTTTCACGTGGCAGGAAAATGTCACTTTTTTTTAAATGGCACACCCTGTATTTTTTTCTCTTAATGTATCGACCAACAATATTTATATCACGCCTGAAATTTTTTTTAAGATTGGATGTGCGGTTGCCAAGTTATTAATTATTTTGTTAAAATTTGGTACAATTCAAGGTTGGACTATAATATTCATAACTAAGTTATTCTTCAAAAAAGGAAGAATTTATTTGACGAATAATATTACTCTAATGTCGTGTTACTCTACAAAAAAAAACTAATTGATTAATTTTATACCGAGTGTTTAAAATGAGAATTCAAACTTTGTGAACTTTAAATAGAATTTATACGAATATTTTAAATGGAACACCCTGTATTTTTATTTACCATCAAATTCTCGACAAAAAACCCTATTCAACGGTGTATTATTTCCTGGTATTATTTTTTGTACTTTTGTTAATATTTACGATTTTTAAAATTTCACGTAAAAAAAGTTTGTTAAAATTAATTTTTATTTAATTATTATTACAAAATACCGTTTAAATAGTTGTTATCAACGCAAAAAAACAAAACTCAAGTCCTGTGACTATCTTAAGTTCTAAATAATTCAAGCAAAACAACAGTCAGAGATGCGCGCGAGAATTCGATTTATTGTACCCTAATAAAGTAGAGGAGGCCCTGTTCCTTGGCCGCCAAAGTCACCGGACCTTACCTTTATGGATTACTATCTTTATGGAACTGTTAAATCTCAAATATATCAACAGCTGCCACAACACGAGATGACATGAAAATTTGAATTCGAGAGGCGTTGCAATTTCAACCGATTACTCCTATAACTAAACAATGTGAGATTATTTAGGGTTAGGCTTCAAAAGTGCATTGATCAAAGTGGAAGACATTTTGAACATTTACTTTAATGAGAGATATTGTATTTATTTTCTATTTTAATTTTCGAGAAACACCGTTTATTAAAAATTCGAGAAATACCGTTTACTAAAAATTTTGTTTTAATTATTTAGAAATTAAGATAGTCACAGGACTTGAGTTTTGTTTTTTTGCGTTGATAACAACTATTTAAACGGTATTTTGTAATAATAATTAAATAAAAATTACTTTTAACAAATTTTTTTACGTGAAATTTTAAAAATCGTAAATATTAACAAAATAATACCAGGAAATAATACACCGTTGAATAGGGTTTTTTTGTGGAGAATTTGATGGTAAATAAAAATACAGGGTGTTCCATTTAAAATATTCGTATAAATTCTATTTAAAGTTCACAAAGTTTGAATTCTCATTTTAAACACTCGGTATAAAATTAATCAATTAGTTTTTTTTTGTAGAGTAACACGACATTAGAGTAATATTATTCGTCAAATAAATTCTTCCTTTTTTGAAGAATAACTTAGTTATGAATATTATAGTCCGACCTTGAATTGTACCAAATTTTAACAACATAATTAATAACTTGGCAACCGCACATCCAATCTTAAAAAAATTTCAGGCGTGATATAAATATGGTTGGTCGATACATTAAGAGAAAAAAATACAGGGTGTGCCATTTAAAAAAAGTGACATTTTCCTGCCACGTGAAAATGCAACATACTGTAGATATAAGAATATTTTTAAAAAATGCGCAATTCAAATCAAAGCAACTTTTATTTGAAACTTTTTTCTGTATCTTCAACCCACATTGAGTTATCGACCGATTACGGAGCAGTGGGACACCCTGTATAATTTTGATGGAGAAAATAAGGAACTTCTGAGCTGTGATTTGTAAGCTATTTCCAAAATAATTTTTTTAAGATTTATCAAAGTCGAAATAATTAATAAATTTTCACACTTAAAGATTAAACTTGTAATTTCATTTTTAGTATGTTTTGCAACAATGTTTATCAAACAAAGCGAAAATAAAATACGATAATTTTATGATTGAAATTAAATGAATGGCTTTTTACTTACTTTACACTTGATTATTTAATTGACTTACCTTGATCAAAATAATTAAAAAAACAGGTGTAAAGAGATAAGGATAATATTGGAATAATTATGTAATAACTAACACTTTTGCGGAATTAGGTTTTCAAAACTTTTAACTTCCCCATGCAATATCGTCGATAAATTAAGGCGTTGGGCCTCCCGCTATCGTCTACTTACCAAAGATTACTGTACCTACCTTTACAGAGTTCAAGATTTTATTGAAGTGAACCTTCGTTGCTTCACGTAATGTGCTTCCTTTATTATTACTTCACTCGGAGGGGCACGCGCCAGGAAAAAACCTGACATCGTAGGAGGGTACTAATCAGGTAAAAGTTATGTAGTATGGATTGTCTATAAAATTTGTCGCGTCACGAGTAGGATGGGGTGCCTATAACTCGTGTATTAAACTTTTCTGTTTTCGGTAATTTCTCTGCTGATATGATCGTTTGCTGTTTCTTCTTTTTTCGCTAACCTGTCTTTCCAGTTTATCTTCCATGATTTGAAGTTTTTGTTCAAGTTCTTGTTTCTCTCTACGCCACTCCCGTTCCTTGCGGTTCATTCCCATTTCGATTTGTCTTAGCACCTGGTTTGTTATTTCTAGTTCATTCTTTAATTTTTCGCTTTCTTCATTTCCTGTTTCATCTTTTGAACTGCTTTCAATACCTGCTCCATCTTAGCTGTGTTCTATTTTAATGGCGATCTCGCAATTAACGAATTTTTTTTAATATTTCTTGTTCGTGTTGTTCTATATTTGTCTTAATACACAATTTTAACAAAAGATTCTTAATTCTACTACATACTATAAAAACTAGGTACATTAAAAAAAACTTTATTTCCTCCACTCCTTCTTTCTTTATTTCCCCTACCCCCCACAAATAAAAACTTTCTACTCTTGTCCCCTTCTCTCCACCATTTCCCTTCTCTCCAGCACCTCCCTCATCCACTCCACCCCTTCCCCCTTCGGCCCAAAATCACCTTTCTTTCTCTCTCCTCTTCCTTTAGCTCCTCACATTCCCTCATCATATGCCATATATTTTCCTGGTGTCTTGTATCTTCTCTTTCTTGCTCATCCGTGTCGTGTATATTACTATTACCTTGTATAAATTCCAATTGTTAAGGTGAAGTCTATAACGCCGCCGCTGGTTACTATATTTTCAATTGTTCCGCCTATGTTTGTCTCTTTGGGAATGCTATCTAATTTCAGTCGTACGCGCAAAAGCCGGAGGCTAGTTGACCTGTCGTACCGCGACATTTATCAGCACTACCGTAATGATTTAATTATTTATATTGCCTCTTTCCCTCTTTAGGAACTATTTTGATATGAAAAAACGTATCATTCGATTACCTACAATAATTCGTTTTACTCCTGATTTGATTTGACATTATTGATTAAAACGTTTAATACAATTTTTTTCGTAAGTAATACAAAAGAAAATGTTATTATTGGTACAAAATACCGCAACGAAAATGTTAATTTAAATTATCACTAAAAATAATCCATAAGGCAAATCACTCAAGTCGCCTAAAAACTTGCACTAGGATGAGACAAATTTCCAATAATTTGATCGGCAATACGACTTGCTTCCCGTAAACCACTCAAAAATGCTCCATGTACCGTAGCGGGATAATTTCTAATTGTATGCTCACCGGCGAAAAATAATTTAGCAGGTCCGGATGTTACGGATACACCGTGTTCATCGGGCGGAATTACAGGTGATGCCAATAAATCGTAGTCACTGCCTGAACTACCTACAGCAACAAAACTATAAGATCCTCTGGACCAAGGATCTGCTCTCCATCTTGTTACAACGGTTTCTTTTGGTTGAGGAACGCCACTTTGCCCAAAGATTCCACGAAGTACGGCGATACATCTGAACCAAAAAAAATTTTGATAAACACGGAGCTGCTGTTTTTACCTCTTAATAAATTTATTCTCCTCGTATAGATTTGTTGATAGAATCTTAACCAAGGAACTGCCAAATAATTTTGTTAGGAGATAAAAATAAATAAACTAATATGAATAATTTTATCTACGATGTGGAACTCCATCAATAAAGTGTACACAGTTATTATGTTATTCGACACGAAATATTAATGTATAGGAAGTTTCAAAAAAGAAAAACGTATCAAAGTTACATACATATTTTTTTATTTTCCATTCCACATATCAAAACAACCACGACCTTCGTTAAATATACAGGGTGACATTGAAAAAACTACAATGCATATTACCACCCGATAGAGGGCTAAGAAATAATAAAAAAATACACTAATGTCCGATCACCTTTTGTTGTTAAGATAGAGCATCTTGACTACGACATTATGGCACCTGTCAAATTAATATTGTAATAATTTATTCAAGTTTCTCGTGTTCCTGATTACGTTTTTGTTTGATTATTTTGCTTCTCGTTTTTTAAAATTGCTTTTAAAAATGGTTCCCTACACGTTTGAAGATTACAGAGACATGATTATGTGTTAAATTTAATTATTGTTGTTCTTATGTCATGTTATGTTGCTGTTTTTAAAGCTCCTGCCGACTAAGTAGCGATTTTTTTTTGTTATAAGATGTTGAAGGCCAATAAATTTTCGAATAAAAAATGTTAAAATATAAAATAATTTTCAAAGCGACAAAAAAAAACAAAAACCTTTAAGATCCTATATCTTAAAAACAAAAGGCGATCGGACATTAGTGTATAGGATTTTTTTTATTATTTCATGGCCCTCTATCGCGTGGTAATATTCATTGTAGTTTTTTCAATGTCACCCTGCATATACCTAGGTATTTCGGTAAGAGTAAAACCCTAACGAAACTCGCATTAGGTATTTTATTACATAGCAGTGAAAAATGAAATAATATACGTGCCTTTCATTTAAAAAATACAATTTTGTTACGTTCTCTTTTTTTGGGATATCCTGTAGATCATGAAAATAATTTTAAAACGTATCTCTACCTTCAAATCAGAACCTTTAAAGTAAAATAATTTAGCCTTAATATTACGCCTTTGCAAATTTCTTTAAAAGTAGTTAAAAACACTAGCATAATTTCAAATTTAGTTACATACTAATGTAGCAAAATAAAATTACTCTATAATCTATGTTTAAAATTTGTTTGTATGTTTCTAAATTACCTTCCTACAATAACGTCATCGGTAACATTTTCCATAATTGCTGCTGCTTCTCCGGCAACCAAAGCCAACAACACCGGCGCTTTATATAAATTCCAAAACAGAAAAAGTTCCCCTCTACTAGCTGTAGTACTTCCGACATGTCCAAATAAATTAGCTTGTGGGTTCCAGAATATTCTTTCGAAGCACAAAACGACCTTGTTTAAATTTCCAAATCCCAGTCTCTGAATCGCAGACGTCTTCCAATCTGGTAGTGGTGGACTAAATTGCACGGTGTTGAGTTGCCCGCTAGTAGGGGCAACTGCCACTTTCAGAACTCCTAATGGTAAAGTACAAAGTACGACGTCGGCTAAAACAAAACAAAAATAAACGTTATATATTTTACCACGAAGAAAAAAGAGTTATTACAGATCATTGATTATCACTTTAATTTAATTTGGTTGGCACCTCATTAAACAATCATTACCTAACTGGTGCAGAATGTGCAAAAGTTTTGTCATACTGACTATCTATTAAAGGTTGGAAAGAAATTTTTAATGGAATCTATTATACAATTTCGAACATATACCTAAGGATAAGTTGTCCTTAAAACTGAATGAGGTTTTTCTCAATAGACAACTTTTGACGCCGTCAATGACCTTTCACGGATTAATTTAGGTACCGACGTAACAGAGAAAGAACCTTGTTACGTCAGGTCCGTTACTTGAGCCCCCCCCCCAATGACGGAAATGACCCCATACTCATGCTTCGGCGTCTCTGTACCTAGCACCAGCTATCTCCCAAATGCCAAAGCTCGGTCAACTGTTCTGCAAAAAATCCACTATTTTCATTTCGGTGGCGGCTAAGCTAACGCTGTCCCTTCACAGTTGTTCTAGACCTTTCAAAATCTAGTTCCGAGTTGCTTGGAGCTAGCTCTGTCTAGTTAAAACCTCTTGCAAAAAGTAAAATTATCTTTTTCCTTAATAACTTTTTGATACGACAAGTAGTATACAGGGTGTTTTTTGGGACGTTTCCGGGATAGTTTAATAGGTAGGTTTTTGAAAAATTGTACTTAGGGGTTACTCTGAAAGCCGAATCGATGTAAAATATGTGACGTGCAAATTTCCTAATTGTCACAAAATGCATAAGCTAACTCAGTCTTATGGTAAAGCATTGGGCCAGTCAAATTAGACAAAAAAAGGGGGTTTATGAAAAAGTGATGCTAACTTTACGGGACTTTTTCAGGGTTGTTTGGGAAGTTAAGGAGAGCTTAAATCAAAGTTTGCGTATACCCAGACCCCGTGGAATTTTTTTAAGGGGGGAGGAAAGGTAAAAAATTTGATTTCGCTATAACTCGGGAGCAATTGATCTTACAAAAAAATAAAAAAAGTGTTTTTTAGGTTTGTTGAAGCTCTACAAGTTTCCTTTGGACGACTTTTCCCGAAAATTAATATTTAACGATTTATCGTAAAAAAACAGTAAAAAAAAGTAAACTTTTTTGGTCAACAAATAGAATTTGTTCATGTATGAAAAAGTTGTAGAACAAAATCACCGTGTCATATTTTTCGATCGGTTGAAAAATAAGGTCGAAGGGAGCGTCTGAAGGTGCGCTATCTATTCGCACCCCTCCGGCACCGGTGCGGCGGCTCGACGCTGCGGCACGCGCTCGGATCTCGGCGCGTTTGTCGTTTATATCTCTGTGCCAATGAATCGAAATGAAAATTAAACTTTTTTTTTCGATTTTGTTCGTTTTTTCAAGCTCTACAACTTTCTCATACATGAACTTAACACCCCTCAATGTGAGGTATCCAAAACCAAATTTAATTATAATATATTAAGGGTAAGTGGTATTAAATCCAAAAATTTACCACACCCCAAGAAGACACTTCTAAAAGTGATTCTTAACATATCCTTTTTAAAATATTTTAATTGTTATCTCCAAGGTCCTAATGAAAAACTTGCAAGAATGTCTCTGTTTGATTTTGATAAATTTCCCCAAAATTTAGAAAAATAACCCAAATACGTTACTCAGTTCCCTCTATTGTTAAAATCTACAACCTTGTAAGACCCTTGACCCGGTAGCCGGAGCCCTATGCTTATAGGTACTATCGGGTAAGGGTTTGTTAAATCGGTTTTCCTCTCGGGTACCTCAGTCGGAGATGTTCCAATGAATTCGTACAGTGGTAAATGAAATTGTTTTATTATAATGCTAGTTAAACGAAAAGTAATTATAATGTAATGCTAACGAAACAGAAAGTAATTATAAACATAAAGTAATATAAATAATTGTACAAAGTAACTATTTTCAATAAATTCAAACTGCCGCGGCTGCCCTCTACCGGTCCCAAGTTACAACTACCAATGGTTGACACTTGACAGGTGTAACTTGGTATCCCGCGTCCTCGTGTTTTAACTGAAATTAAACGTTCATTAATTATCAAGAATTAATTAAAGTGGTGATTCGGATGCTGGTGAGTGAATACGAAACGGTGAATGAAGGCGAAAATGCTTTTGGCTTAATTAAGTTACGCCAATTAACCTTTTCAATTCAACAGGTGGTTATCTATTTTCAATGGCGGTTAAAAGGTTCGTTCACAATGAAGTTGTCAACAAAATACGGATGCTGTTGGAAATTAAACGGGATTGAATTAATTTATGTAAGTATCGGAACAACTTCTATTAATTATTAACGCAATTGTTTTTAAGTTGAACACGGTACCCTAGACTCCAGCCTATCCAAGCCAATATATCTAGGGTTGGGGTTAATAAAGTAGTCACCCTCCAGTCTATTCAAACCAATACATGTGATTACTTTATTAGCCGGGATATCAAATAAGGGTAACTAGATTCCAGCCTATTCAAGCCAATATACCTAGCTTCTTATTTGCAGGGTAGTTAACGGTGAATTATACGGGGAATTTATACGGTCGGTAACGGTTAGTGGTTATGAAATGAATATGGTAAATGGTATGATCTCATCTGATTTTGCATGCGGTTACTGCGGTTTTATATCCTTTTTGGAAGTAAGAGTGGGCATGAGTAGCAGTAGGGATTAATGCGTGCACATCATGTTTACACCGTGTTTACATTGCTTCGCCTGCCCTCTCTTATTTCCAATTTTCATTATTTTACAGATTTCTTCGAAATCTCCCTCATTTAAATAATTATTAAAATTGGTTACCTTACACATTTCCCCCTCTTACAGCTTATGCGTTTTCCGGGTCTATCAAGCCCATCGCCACCGCTGCTGCTCTCGGAATTCGCAGGCGCCTTCCTCCGATCATCATCTTGATGCGTCTTCTATTCTTCTTTTGTTGATGTGTCCTCTGCGGCTTCTCTGGCACTGTTGTTCCTCCGTTCTCCTGCGTCAGGTTCGAAATTGTTCCATGCCCCATCGCTGCAATGCCAATTTCCCCAATTGCGGCCATTTCGTTCTGGTCTTCTTCCATCTCACCCCCCTCTATTTCCATACATGCTTCCTGTAATTCTTTGTCCGGTGTTGGTAGTGTTGGCCAATCTGCCATGGGAGATGGTGTTTTTATTACTTCCTCCGCTACCGGTGGAGTGAATACAGGTGGCGTTCTAACATTTTTAAAAATCTTTGGTGTCCCCTCGGTCGACCTTGGAGATCCTATTGATGGACTTCCAAATAATTTTTCCATTTGTTTGCTCAGTCTTTCAATTTCTTCTATCGACCTCGCCTTCCTCCTTGCCACTTGTGCCAGGGCCTTTCCCTTGCTTCTAATTTCTTCATTTCTCACCCATCGATGCACCTTAACTTTCTTTTGTTTTCTATTCACTGGGGCCATCTTGTCGCAACTGACTTCTTCTTGAGGTGTCTTCTCTTTATCTTCATTTCCCCCTCTATCGAGTAGAAGGGCAACGTTGTCAACTTCTTCCCCCTCTCCTTCTCGGTCCGTCTCGCTTATCGTTCGAATGTCCTTGACGTGGCACCTGAACTTGTTCCTTTTGTTTTCTGGATCCCTCACTTGTATTATAACAGGAGAAATTATCTGGTAAATCTCAAAAGGTCCCTTGAATTTAGGGGTAATTTTCGTGGTGATCCCCTTTCCTTTATCCGATAATGTGTGGTTCCTACAATAAATTAAATCACCTACCTTTGGTCGGTATGGCCTTCTCCTCAGGTCGTAGTAATGTTTTTGTTCTTGGAATGCTTTCGCTAATGCTTCCCTTGCCAACTGCCTGATGTCTTCTACCTTTTCCATGTGGTACCTTTGTTCTTCCGTTTCCAATTCTTCGCCCCCTTCGTTTCTGTTTACCTCCCTTGCCAGTGTCCCCGTCGGCATCATCTCTCTCCCGAAATTTAAGAACGCTGGGGTAAATTTCGTTGACTTGTGTTGCACTGAGTTTATTGCGAACGCTATTTCGGAAAGATATAGGTCCCAATCTTTTGCTTTTTCCTTAGCTGTTTGGGCAATCATCGTTCCCACTACCTTGTTTACTCTTTCTACGGGGTTGGCCTGTGGTGTATAAGGGGTTGTCAAACGGTGTTGAATCCCCCACTCTGCTAAAACAGATTTAAAATTCTTACTTGTGAACTGGGCTCCATTATCGGAGACCACCGTTTCCGGACTGCCATATCTGTAAATAATCATCTCTTTGAACCATTTAATTATCACGGTGCTGGTTGCTTTCCTTATTGCCTTTATTTCTACCCATTTCGTAAACCTGTCTTGGAATATTAATGCGTAGCAATTTCCCTTGCTCGATCTTGGAAAAGGCCCTATAAGGTCCATACTCACGCTTTCCCATGGTTTGTTTACCTTTGTGAAGTACATCTCTCCCCTTGGCTTATTATTTTCTGATTTATACCTTAAACATGTGTCGCATTGTTTAACGTATTTTATAATTTCTCTGGTGCTCCTTGGCCAATAATAGTTTTTGAACACTTTGGAAATGGTTTTTGACACCCCCAGGTGTCCAGCAGCCGGATCGTCGTGACATTCTTTTAATACCCTGGTCCTTTGCGGGGTGGGCACACATAATCGCCATGGACTGACCATTCCCTCTGCCTCTGCTGGTCCTGCATACGGAAAATATCGGTATACCTTACCCCCTTCGGTTTTGTAGTCGGGGTATTGTTGTGGTTGTGCTCTAACCTTTTCTCTCATCTTTTGGTACCATTTACATTTTATTTCTTCCTCGTCTTCTACGGTTGCCACTTCCTCCAGGTCTGTTTCTTCCTCATATCTCCTTGATAACGCATCTGCAACTTTGTTTAACTTACCCTTTCTATAAATTACATCGAAATCGTATGGTTGTAGTCTCAGGATCCATCTTGCTAGTCTAGAAGTTGGTTTTTGCATTGAGGTCAGCCATTTTAGGCTCCGATGATCTGTAATTACTTTAAAGTGGTAACCTTCTAGGTATCCCTTCAATTTTTCCACCGCCCAGACCACCGCGAGGCATTCTTGTTCAATTGTTGAATAATTTCGTTCAGCGTTATTTAGAGCTCTACTTATATATGCAATTACCTTCTCCTGTCCCTCTTGGACTTGGGACAATACGGCTCCTATCCCTGTGGTGCTGGCATCTGTCTGTAATACAAATGTTTCCTTGAAGTCCGGGCAGGTCAATACGGGTGCGGTAGTTAATGCTTCCTTCAATGAGGTAAATGCATCTTGTTGTAGCTTACCCCAATTAAATCTTTGTCCTTTTTTCAGCAGATTATTCAGCGGCTCCGCAATATGGGAATATTGTTTGATGAATTTCCTGTACCATGATGTCATTCCAAGGAACCTTCTCACCCCACGAACATTTTTAGGCGCTTCCATATTTACCACCGCTTCCACTTTTTCAGGATCAGGTTGTATACCCTTCCGGTTGATTACATGACCTAAATACTGTAGTTCTGTTTGACAAAATACGCATTTTTCAGCCTGTAGCTGTAATCCACTTTTCCAGAGGCGGTATAATACTTCCTTCAGGTTATGTAAGTGTTCCTCGAAGGTTTTCCCGATGATGATGATGTCATCCAGGTATGCGAACGCCCTGTTATCCATTTCTGGTCCCAGGATGTGGTCTAATAGTCTTTGGAAGGTAGCTGGTGCTGAGTGCAACCCAAATGGTAACACTTGAAATTGAAACAAACCTCGTCCGGGTACGGTGAACGCAGTGATCGGCTTACTTTCTTTATTCAACGGTATTTGCCAATAGCCTGCCTTTAAGTCCAGTGTGCTAATGTATCTTGCTTCTCGTAGCTTGTCCAGGATTCCCTGTATGAATGGAAGCGGGTAGGCATCTTTAATTGTGAGCTGGTTTACCTGGCGGTAGTCAACGCAAAAGCGATATTGTCCGGATGCCTTCTTTACAAGCACAATCGGGGAACTCCATGGACTGCTTGAGTGCTCTATGATGCCCTCCTGGAGCATTTTATCCACTTCCTGGTTAATGATTGCTTGGATTGCTGGATTACGAGGGTAGTACCTTTGCTTCTGGGGTTCGGCACCGGGTTTTAAAGTAATTTTGTGTTCTATTAGCTGTGTTTTACCTGGTGATGATTTGAATTTTTCCAGTTCCCTCTCCAGAAACTGATTTAATATCGGAAGCTGTTCCTCATCAGGGCCCTGTATCCCTGCTAGCTCTAGACTGGATTCTACCTCTCTTGGAACCACCTGATCTGGACATGTCCACGTACGTTCGTATGTATTGATGATGGCATGCTGGTTTTCCATGAAATCGTGCCCAATGATTAGGTCAGCTGTGAGGGTCGGTAAGACGTAGCATTCCAGCGTCTTGTTTTGCATCCCCATGATACATGGAACTTCATAACATCCCAGGGTTTTTACTCTGGTCCCTTCTGCAAGTTGTACGCTGCTGTCTTCCCTGATAATAGGTAAGATGTGTTCCCTTTGCAGAATTTGTAATAACTTTGTTCCCATATAGTTTTTAGCTGCTCCGGTATCAATTAGAGCGTGGATTACATTATCAAACACCTTTATTTCCATCAATAGACGACGGTCTCGAGGGTTATTGGCCTGTATTTGTAAAGGAATAATCTGGCTGCTTTGAGGTTCGCCTGTTTGTGGTTTGGTCGTACTTATTGTTGCTACAGGATTTTCTGCCATATGTGTAGAGGATCCCTGATTAATCCTTACTGGCGATTCCCGTTTCCCGAAACCCTACAAGAGCAATCTCGGGATAGCACTCCTTCTGTACCACACCTAGAACAGAACAGTTTAAATTCACCTGTGCAGTCTCTTCTTCGATGACCCCTTTCGCCACATCTCCAACAGATGTTTTCCCTTTGGTGAGTATTATTATTGTTCGAACTCTGTCTCCTTGTATTTGTATTTTCAGGTGTATTGTTTCTGGACGCCTCCCTGTTAGGACTAGGACTTCTTCCCTCGTTTGGATTGGCTTCAAACCTTACTCTTTGATTGCTGCGACCAGTTTTACGTTCCATATCCTGCTGTCTAGGCAACCTCTCGTACTCACTGGCCATTTGTAATAACTCGGGTAAGTTATTAAAATCATGTGGACGGATATAATATTTATACTCGGTTCGCAGGTTTTCGTATATCCTGTCCAGTTGGCTTGCACGAGACATCATCCCATGTCTGCGAATAAGGGTTAAAATATCGGTGACGTAATTAGCTGCTAGTTCATTCTGTCCCTGTGTGCGACTCCTGATTTCTTCCTCTAATTTGTATTCATACCTGTGGGGCATAAAGTATAGATGGAAGCTCTTCACTACCTCATTCCAGGTTCTCCAAAAGGCTTTGTGATTCCTATACCACATCAATGCTCGCCCCTTCAACATTTCTGGTAGCGTATGTAATAAATCGTAGTCCTGGAATCCATAACACTCTCGTAATTCATCGATTCTTTCTAGAAAGGCCATTGGGTCTCCGCTCCCATCAAATCGAACACCCCATTTACGAACCTTATCACATAGATCCGCTGGTGATAGTGCAGCTGCATTTTCTGGCCTGGGGTTCTGGTATTCTCTCCCGGGATTTGGATATTCCCTTGCGGCTTTGGGTAATGTATAATCAAGGTTAATTTTTGGTTTTGTTCCTTGCAGGTTTTCTCTTTCCATCTCATCCTGTGGTTTTGTAGGATTTCGCAATTTCTGCACAAGGCGACCCCTTAATTCTTCTACGGTGCCGTCCGTTTCTAAGCCTACCTTGGTTAACTCAGCCTTCAAGGCTTCCTTCTTTAGGTTATAAATCCAGCTAACTGTTCCACTTATAACCTCTTCCGGTTCTGGATAAGCGGTAGCCATTTGGTAAGTAGCTTTTACTTGGGTTTAAACTAAAATAAAATTTTTTTAGGTGCTGAAAAGAAAAATTATAAGATTCACTGGAAAAAATAAAATTAGAACTTCTGGATAACTGAAATAAAACTTTTCCTGGAAATTAATTAATTATAATTAGTATAGTTATACCTGTAACTGTTGTCCTTTACCACTGTACTGTTCGGTTGCCTTTATGTTAACTGTTATGTAAGCCGTGTTTACATAACCATGTAACCCTCGTTACCTGCGGTAATTTAAACCAACTGCACGGGCGCCATGTAAGACCCTTGACCCGGTAGCCGGAGCCCTATGCTTATAGGTACTATCGGGTAAGGGTTTGTTAAATCGGTTTTCCTCTCGGGTACCTCAGTCGGAGATGTTCCAATGAATTCGTACAGTGGTAAATGAAATTGTTTTATTATAATGCTAGTTAAACGAAAAGTAATTATAATGTAATGCTAACGAAACAGAAAGTAATTATAAACATAAAGTAATATAAATAATTGTACAAAGTAACTATTTTCAATAAATTCAAACTGCCGCGGCTGCCCTCTACCGGTCCCAAGTTACAACTACCAATGGTTGACACTTGACAGGTGTAACTTGGTATCCCGCGTCCTCGTGTTTTAACTGAAATTAAACGTTCATTAATTATCAAGAATTAATTAAAGTGGTGATTCGGATGCTGGTGAGTGAATACGAAACGGTGAATGAAGGCGAAAATGCTTTTGGCTTAATTAAGTTACGCCAATTAACCTTTTCAATTCAACAGGTGGTTATCTATTTTCAATGGCGGTTAAAAGGTTCGTTCACAATGAAGTTGTCAACAAAATACGGATGCTGTTGGAAATTAAACGGGATTGAATTAATTTATGTAAGTATCGGAACAACTTCTATTAATTATTAACGCAATTGTTTTTAAGTTGAACACGGTACCCTAGACTCCAGCCTATCCAAGCCAATATATCTAGGGTTGGGGTTAATAAAGTAGTCACCCTCCAGTCTATTCAAACCAATACATGTGATTACTTTATTAGCCGGGATATCAAATAAGGGTAACTAGATTCCAGCCTATTCAAGCCAATATACCTAGCTTCTTATTTGCAGGGTAGTTAACGGTGAATTATACGGGGAATTTATACGGTCGGTAACGGTTAGTGGTTATGAAATGAATATGGTAAATGGTATGATCTCATCTGATTTTGCATGCGGTTACTGCGGTTTTATATCCTTTTTGGAAGTAAGAGTGGGCATGAGTAGCAGTAGGGATTAATGCGTGCACATCATGTTTACACCGTGTTTACATTGCTTCGCCTGCCCTCTCTTATTTCCAATTTTCATTATTTTACAGATTTCTTCGAAATCTCCCTCATTTAAATAATTATTAAAATTGGTTACCTTACAACCTGACTTTATTTATTATGGAAATCTTTACGTTTATATTATATAACTTAAAATAAAATGTTACAAATATTTTCAAAATCGCAGCACCTACGGAAATGCCGGAAGTAGCTACTAACTTTTTTTTTAAATGGCAACCCCTATTTTTTATCGCATTTTTGGATTCTACGTGAAATGTTAGTTCTTTTGATACCCACTTATCAATATCTACAAGTTATGGTTTTTAAGTTATAGAGCGCATAGAGGAAGAATAGGGCTCTCTTTTAGTGTACTTAAAAAAAGTTTAATTGTGTACAAGGCTCCAAATTTAGGAAAATTCAGACTAAAAACTCGGATTTTTTAAATGAAATGACCATTTTCTTACTATTGCATTTGATAGAGAATCAAAATGGGCATATTTTGGTATTACCATGTTCCTATCCCTATCTTTAACAGTTTCTTACTTATTCCCACAAGAAACCAAACACCATGTATTAAAACTGTCTATCGCCATTTCTACGTAAAAAAGTGCTGCAAGATTTTGCCAAAATCGCTTATATAGTTCGGCCGCTGGATCTTTACCGATGTATGTTCACATACAACGACGTGCGTATCTGTCATTCGACTACTTCATTACTAAAAACAAACAAGGACAAACTGACTGAGATTTGCAGTTTGTCTTTTTTTATTTTTAGTAACAAAGTAGTCGAATGACAGATACGCACGTCGTTGTATGTGAACATATAGATCGGTAAAGATTCAGCGGCCGAACTATTTGTAATAATAAGAAAATTATGCGAGGATTAAAGAAATCGACTAAATTCGAAAAACGGCCCCAAGCGGCCGACCGATTAGAGATATCTGAATTCTATTTGCGCCAGTAATTTTCTCATTATGTTCGAGCTCCAGACACCTAGGTCCATTTTTTTCTGTCTCTTAAAATAAAGGGTGTTTTCATAAGAAAGTGTCCAATTTGGACACCCAGTAGGTACAATATGAAATATGAATAGTTCATCGCTCGCTTTCCTTAAAAATTCAACATCAATTTGAAGGTGGTAGGTAAGTAGAACACGGACACCTCAACTTTCTCTTTTTGCCCACGTGGGCGGGGCCATTTGACCTTGAGACTTTCCAAGGCCACGTGGATGCCCTTGAAACCCGACATTCAAATTTGACCTTGGGGCTTTACAAGGCCACGTGGATGCCCTTGAAAACCGATCTTCAAATTTGACCTTCGAACTTTACAAGGCCACGTAGATGCTCTTGAAAATCGACCTTGAAATTTGACCATGGAAGTTTCCAAGGTCACGTGGGTGCCCTTGAAAACCGACCGTGAATTTTGGCCTTGGGTATTTCCAAGGCCACGTGTACGTCCTCGAGGTTTAACCTTCAAATTTGTCCTTGATATTTGACCTTGACATTTGTCCTAGAGATTTGTCCTTGGTTTTTCCCTGAAAGATACTATAAATACGTGTAATTGAATTTAGTTAATTTAGTTCTGTTACATTATTCGTCATGGATCGTTTAAGTGTTAATGAAATTTTGTGCTTGTTCTGCGGTGGTTTGTTAACCGATGACGGGTTGAAAAAGGTGTTCAATATTATTAATAATAAGATAATATTTGAAAATGATACCGTCGAATCAATAGAAGTGTACGATAATTTTGTGGAAGCTGTACGGAGAGCTGGCGGCATGTAAGTATTTCTTTGTTTTATTTTTAAGTTTTAATTATGTTTATTGCATAAAGCACTACTCAAGTAAACATGGATGAGGTGTTGGGAGCTCCTTGTGATGGTCAAGCGTGGGATGCCGTGGAGCATTTGAGAATGATAACGGTATGATCTTTTTAATTGTTTAATTTTCGTTTCGTAACCGAGTATACATTACAACAGCAAGACCAATGGGGTTCAGGTCCGTCAATACAAAAAGAAAAGGTCGCAGGTCCATCAACCCAACAAGAAGAGGCTGCAGGTCCATCAACCCGACAAGAGGTCGGACCATCATCCACGCAGATGTTTAAACACATTAATGTAATTGGGGAGTCAAATGAAAAATTTATCAAAAAATTTAATACAACATGTAGATCTTTAAGATTTACATTTAATGATGAAACATGTAAGGACAACCCCTTAACATGGCTACAGGTAAACAAGATATATCGCTTCCTAAAATGTTATTTTAACACATAGTTTTGCAGAGTGCATTCGAGGAGTTGCACACATACATTGTGAAGGATTCGGTTCCTTCAGATCGGGTAGGAGTCGTCTTAAGGAACCCAAATTTCCCTGACAAACCTATCGGCCTCTCCTTTAGAAGAGTTGACCAGTTGTCGGTGGGGGTGATAATGGCACTACTGGACAAGGTAATTCAGAGCAATGCTAGCTTTTTTTCAAGTGACTTGTTAGTTCTAAGTGTGGATAGAGTGAGGATACCGGTTGGCTATGGGCGCAAAAACTTGACGGGGTTAAAGTTTGAAGACTTTTGTAAAGCCAAAAGGCAGGGTATTATTGTCGTACCAGCATCGAACGATAATAATTGTTTAGCTCGCGCCCTAGTCCTAGCGATAGCGTTCAGAAGTAACGATCCAATGCGCAGTAGTATGGAAACGGGATGTCCTTTACTTCAAATGCGAACCATGCAGCTCTGTCATAACAGCGATGTAGACCTCAGTCAGGGTGGTAGTTATGAGCATATTCAGTCATTCCAAAATCATTTAGCATCATATACTATAGTTGTTTATAATTCTCGAATAGGTGATTCGGTTTATTTTGAGGGTCCTAGGGAGTCGGGTAGAGTAGTCTTAAATTTATTGTTAGAGGACGAGCACTACAACGTGATTACTAGTTTGACTTCGGCATTTACTTGCGGTTATTACTGTGAGCCCTGCAGAAAACGGTATAATGACAAAAAGGATCATATGAAATGTCAGTATGAGTGCCCTTGTTGCCATGAAAAGCCACCTTGTTCCATTCAAAATGCGAAAATTGTTTGCAATGATTGTAATAGAGATTTTTACGGGCAAGAGTGTCTTAAAAACCACAAGGACACTGAGCTATGCAAAAAATTGCGTAGATGCTTGAAGTGTTTCAAAACGGTTGAAGTAAAAGGTAAACATAGATGCGGTTATAGCCGTTGTCCCACGTGCAAGAGCGAAAAGCCTATTGGACATCTTTGTTACATGGCCGTTAACAAGGCTCCACGTGACACTGCTGAAGGTAAAGCATCTATGTTTATCTTTTATGATTTGGAGTGCATGCAGGAGAAAATGTGCGAGGGAACGAATGATAGATTTCTGCATGAGTCCAATCTATGCGTGGCCGTGAATGTTTGCCCCGTTTGTATCAAATGCACCGACGATTTGGATGAACCATGTCCTACGTGCGGTGAAAGAGTGCACATTTTCAGGGAAGATCCTGTTGAATCCTTTTTATCGTACGTTGCCGAGAAAGCGCGAAAATTCAAAGTTACATGCATCGCACATAACATGAAAGGGTACGATGGGTGTTTTGTGCTTAGATGCATGCTAGCTAATAGTGCTCGGTGGAGACCAAAAATCATATCCAACGGTCTCAAATTAATTTTAATCCAATGCGACGATATTAGATTTATTGATTCCCTTAGTTTCATCCCGTCATCTCTCTCGGTATTTCCCAAAACTTTCAATTTCCCCGAATCTAAGGGATACTTCCCATTTCTCTTCAACACATCTGAGAATCGGAATTATGAGGGTCCTTTGCCTGCTCTTGAATATTTTTGCACGGATCAAATGTCGACGAAAGAGCGACAAAACCTTTTAGACTGGCACGCAACCCAAAATAATTCTGTTTTCAAGATGAGTGAGGAGATTGCGAAGTATTGCCTAATGGATGTCAAGATTTTGGTTAAAGGTTGCATTCAATTCAGGTCAATGTTCATGGACCAAAATAAAGTCGATCCCTTCGAGGAGTCAACCACAATTGCGAGTGGTTGCAATAAGGTGTTTCGCCGGTTATTCCTCAAAGAAAACACAATTGGACTGATTCCAAAAGGCGGATATAGACGTGCCGACAAACAGTCCAAAGTGGCAATACAGTGGTTACGTTGGGTGGAACATTCTCAGCAAGTGACCATACAGCATGCCGGAAAAGCTCGTGAGTTCAGAATACCTGAAGGTATTAAGGTCGACGGTTATTGTGCCGAAACAAATACCGTGTACGAGTTTCTGGGATGCTATTGGCACGGTTGCGAAGAATGTTTCCCCAACCAGGCCAATGTTGACCCCAAGTTAGATATCAATACAGCAATGTTTGTCCGAAATGAGAACACGGTGGCTCGCTCTCAGCGTCTTCGCGATCACGGATATAATTTAGTAGAAATGCGCGAATGCGACTTTAAAAGACTAATAGCTGTAAACCACGAATTACGAACATTCATACATAATTTAGGCGACCAAGATGACGAACCGTTAAACCCCCGAGACGCTTTTTACGGTGGTCGCACTAATGCCAGTAAACTCTATCATAAGTGTGATGGCATTACTGAGAAAATTATGTATTACGATGTGTGTTCGCTGTATCCATATGTAAATAAATATTGTAAATATCCCATAGGTCATCCCAAAATTCATGTAGGCTTAGAATGTAAGAACATCTCATTAGACAGGGTGGAGGGTTTAATTAAATGCAGAGTACTACCACCCTCTGACCTCTATCACCCTATTTTACCCCTGAAAATGCATGGCAAACTAATGTTTCTGCTATGCAGGACTTGTGGCGTAGAGCTAAATGAAGGGGAATGTGGGCATAGTGAAGCCGAGCGCAGTTTCGTTGGAACTTTTGTAGCTGACGAACTGCGTAAGGCTATCGCTAAAAATTATAAAGTCTTGGACATTTTCGAAATTTGGGAATACGAGGTAACTGTATACGATAAAGTCACGAAACAGGGTGGGTTGTTTAGCGGGTACATCGATAGTTTCCTTAAACTGAAACAAGAATGCTCGGGATGGCCAAGTCATTGCACTACAGATGCCGAGAAGAAGAAATACATAGAAGATTATTACGAAAAATAGGGGATCCTATTGGATGAAAATAACATCAAGAAAAACCCCGGTTTAAGGTACTTGGCCAAACTCATGCTTAATTCATTCTGGGGAAAATTTGGGCAACGCGAAAATTTAACCCAGACCAGCATTGTATCTGAGCCAAAGGACCTTTTCAAATTATTTACGGATCCTTTGGTTCAGGTACAAACCATTAACCCTATTAATGACGATGTGGTACTTGTAAGTTGGGACAGACCTGAGGGTGAGGGCGAGAACCTAAAAACTATTAATGTGTCCATAGCCGCGTACACGACAGCTCATGCACGTTTGGAGCTATATAGCTACTTGGAAAAATTAGGCCGGCGTGTTCTGTATTACGATACAGATAGTGTTATTTTTGTTGCGAAACCCGGCGACTGGCAGCCAACTTGTGGTGATTTCCTTGGTGAGATGACCGACGAGCTGGAAGCATATGGTGAAGGAAGTTACATAGATGAGTTTGTGAGTGCTGGTCCTAAAAACTACAGTTATAATGTGTTTTCCACCAGTGACCAGACACTTAAATCAACGTGCAAAGTGAAGGGTATTACCTTAAACTACAAAAACTCTCGTGTCATAAACTTTGAAACAATGAAAGATATGGTGCTTAGTAATAGTAAGGATTCTCTGTATGTTTATAACGATAGGAAAATTGTTAGAGATAAGAGTTATAATGTAATAAGTAGGCCCGAATCTAAACAATATAGGATAAGTTACTCTAAGCGGCGAAGGATCGAAAACTTTGATACTTTGCCGTTTGGATATAAAGAATAAATACAAAAATAAGATAATATATTTATATAAATAAATGCAAATAAAAAGAAACATGTTTTATTTCACTCAGTATGCGTAAGGTATGGTTTAACGATTCTCGTAATTCTGTGCATTACATGATTGTCTGGCAATATCCCTATAAGCATGCCCGTAAAAGGGAATGGGAACAATATGCTAGAGATTCTGTTCGTTTCGCAAGACGAGTTGAAATCGTCAGCAAAGCTATTTCACCAATATTAGAAAAGGAACATCGGAAATTTGTATTGGCCACACGCGCTTACCATAATGTGCCTCCTTCAATTGATTGATACAGCAATTGTTTATTAAAGTCCACGTATTCAGTTTGCTTGAACATTAAATATGGCCGGCAAAACCAAAATGGCTACAAAAATCAAAATTCCCACCAAAACCAAAATGGCTGCCAAGTAACAGTTCTAATCGTACGCACAACACATCTTAAGGTGCGCACGACATAGTTTATGGTGCGTACAACAATATTGTATTGTGCGCAAGGTAAAGGGTACTGTGCACACGTCAAAAAAGTATTGTGCGCATCATCCAGAAAGTCGTCCAGGAAATCCCTAGGGATAAATCACGTCCCCCACGTGGGCCTTGCACTGAAGCGTAATGTAACTGAAACAGTAATAGCATCTACGAGTGAGTGAAGTCAATCTAGTAAAGGGAAATGAACATGAAGTAGCTGTTTTGCTTTATCGCATTGTTAGATTCATTTAAGTTCATTTATAAACAGAATCTTTTTTACCATTTGGTTAGCATTCGAATTAAAATATACTTCAGTGCAAGGCCCACGTGGGGGACGTGATTTATCCCTAGGGATTTCCTGGACGACTTTCTGGATGATGCGCACAATACTTTTTTGACGTGTGCACAGTACCCTTTACCTTGCGCACAATACAATATTGTTGTACGCACCATAAACTATGTCGTGCGCACCTTAAGATGTGTTGTGCGTACGATTAGAACTGTTACTTGGCAGCCATTTTGGTTTTGGTGGGAATTTTGATTTTTGTAGCCATTTTGGTTTTGCCGGCCATATTTAATGTTCAAGCAAACTGAATACGTGGACTTTAATAAACAATTGCTGTATCAATCAATTGAAGGAGGCACATTATGGTAAGCGCGTGTGGCCAATACAAATTTCCGATGTTCCTTTTCTAATATTGGTGAAATAGCTTTGCTGACGATTTCAACTCGTCTTGCGAAACGAACAGAATCTCTAGCATATTGTTCCCATTCCCTTTTACGGGCATGCTTATAGGGATATTGCCAGACAATCATGTAATGCACAGAATTACGAGAATCGTTAAACCATACCTTACGCATACTGAGTGAAATAAAACATGTTTCTTTTTATTTGCATTTATTTATATAAATATATTATCTTATTTTTGTATTTATTCTTTATATCCAAACGGCAAAGTATCAAAGTTTTCGATCCTTCGCCGCTTAGAGTAACTTATCCTATATTGTTTAGATTCGGGCCTACTTATTACATTATAACTCTTATCTCTAACAATTTTCCTATCGTTATAAACATACAGAGAATCCTTACTATTACTAAGCACCATATCTTTCATTGTTTCAAAGTTTATGACACGAGAGTTTTTGTAGTTTAAGGTAATACCCTTCACTTTGCACGTTGATTTAAGTGTCTGGTCACTGGTGGAAAACACATTATAACTGTAGTTTTTAGGACCAGCACTCACAAACTCATCTATGTAACTTCCTTCACCATATGCTTCCAGCTCGTCGGTCATCTCACCAAGGAAATCACCACAAGTTGGCTGCCAGTCGCCGGGTTTCGCAACAAAAATAACACTATCTGTATCGTAATACAGAACACGCCGGCCTAATTTTTCCAAGTAGCTATATAGCTCCAAACGTGCATGAGCTGTCGTGTACGCGGCTATGGACACATTAATAGTTTTTAGGTTCTCGCCCTCACCCTCAGGTCTGTCCCAACTTACAAGTACCACATCGTCATTAATAGGGTTAATGGTTTGTACCTGAACCAAAGGATCCGTAAATAATTTGAAAAGGTCCTTTGGCTCAGATACAATGCTGGTCTGGGTTAAATTTTCGCGTTGCCCAAATTTTCCCCAGAATGAATTAAGCATGAGTTTGGCCAAGTACCTTAAACCGGGGTTTTTCTTGATGTTATTTTCATCCAATAGGATCCCCTCTTTTTCGTAATAATCTTCTATGTATTTCTTCTTCTCGGCATCTGTAGTGCAATGACTTGGCCATCCCGAGCATTCTTGTTTCAGTTTAAGGAAACTATCGATGTACCCGCTAAACAACCCACCCTGTTTCGTGACTTTATCGTATACAGTTACCTCGTATTCCCAAATTTCGAAAATGTCCAAGACTTTATAATTTTTAGCGATAGCCTTACGCAGTTCGTCAGCTACAAAAGTTCCAACGAAACTGCGCTCGGCTTCACTATGCCCACATTCCCCTTCATTTAGCTCTACGCCACAAGTCCTGCATAGCAGAAACATTAGTTTGCCATGCATTTTCAGGGGTAAAATAGGGTGATAGAGGTCAGAGGGTGGTAGTACTCTGCATTTAATTAAACCCTCCACCCTGTCTAATGAGATGTTCTTACATTCTAAGCCTACATGAATTTTGGGATGACCTATGGGATATTTACAATATTTATTTACATATGGATACAGCGAACACACATCGTAATACATAATTTTCTCAGTAATGCCATCACACTTATGATAGAGTTTACTGGCATTAGTGCGACCACCGTAAAAAGCGTCTCGGGGGTTTAACGGTTCGTCATCTTGGTCGCCTAAATTATGTATGAATGTTCGTAATTCGTGGTTTACAGCTATTAGTCTTTTAAAGTCGCATTCGCGCATTTCTACTAAATTATATCCGTGATCGCGAAGACGCTGAGAGCGAGCCACCGTGTTCTCATTTCGGACAAACATTGCTGTATTGATATCTAACTTGGGGTCAACATTGGCCTGGTTGGGGAAACATTCTTCGCAACCGTGCCAATAGCATCCCAGAAACTCGTACACGGTATTTGTTTCGGCACAATAACCGTCGACCTTAATACCTTCAGGTATTCTGAACTCACGAGCTTTTCCGGCATGCTGTATGGTCACTTGCTGAGAATGTTCCACCCAACGTAACCACTGTATTGCCACTTTGGACTGTTTGTCGGCACGTCTATATCCGCCTTTTGGAATCAGTCCAATTGTGTTTTCTTTGAGGAATAACCGGCGAAACACCTTATTGCAACCACTCGCAATTGTGGTTGACTCCTCGAAGGGATCGACTTTATTTTGGTCCATGAACATTGACCTGAATTGAATGCAACCTTTAACCAAAATCTTGACATCCATTAGGCAATACTTCGCAATCTCCTCACTCATCTTGAAAACAGAATTATTTTGGGTTGCGTGCCAGTCTAAAAGGTTTTGTCGCTCTTTCGTCGACATTTGATCCGTGCAAAAATATTCAAGAGCAGGCAAAGGACCCTCATAATTCCGATTCTCAGATGTGTTGAAGAGAAATGGGAAGTATCCCTTAGATTCGGGGAAATTGAAAGTTTTGGGAAATACCGAGAGAGATGACGGGATGAAACTAAGGGAATCAATAAATCTAATATCGTCGCATTGGATTAAAATTAATTTGAGACCGTTGGATATGATTTTTGGTCTCCACCGAGCACTATTAGCTAGCATGCATCTAAGCACAAAACACCCATCGTACCCTTTCATGTTATGTGCGATGCATGTAACTTTGAATTTTCGCGCTTTCTCGGCAACGTACGATAAAAAGGATTCAACAGGATCTTCCCTGAAAATGTGCACTCTTTCACCGCACGTAGGACATGGTTCATCCAAATCGTCGGTGCATTTGATACAAACGGGGCAAACATTCACGGCCACGCATAGATTGGACTCATGCAGAAATCTATCATTCGTTCCCTCGCACATTTTCTCCTGCATGCACTCCAAATCATAAAAGATAAACATAGATGCTTTACCTTCAGCAGTGTCACGTGGAGCCTTGTTAACGGCCATGTAACAAAGATGTCCAATAGGCTTTTCGCTCTTGCACGTGGGACAACGGCTATAACCGCATCTATGTTTACCTTTTACTTCAACCGTTTTGAAACACTTCAAGCATCTACGCAATTTTTTGCATAGCTCAGTGTCCTTGTGGTTTTTAAGACACTCTTGCCCGTAAAAATCTCTATTACAATCATTGCAAACAATTTTCGCATTTTGAATGGAACAAGGTGGCTTTTCATGGCAACAAGGGCACTCATACTGACATTTCATATGATCCTTTTTGTCATTATACCGTTTTCTGCAGGGCTCACAGTAATAACCGCAAGTAAATGCCGAAGTCAAACTAGTAATCACGTTGTAGTGCTCGTCCTCTAACAATAAATTTAAGACTACTCTACCCGACTCCCTAGGACCCTCAAAATAAACCGAATCACCTATTCGAGAATTATAAACAACTATAGTATATGATGCTAAATGATTTTGGAATGACTGAATATGCTCATAACTACCACCCTGACTGAGGTCTACATCGCTGTTATGACAGAGCTGCATGGTTCGCATTTGAAGTAAAGGACATCCCGTTTCCATACTACTGCGCATTGGATCGTTACTTCTGAACGCTATCGCTAGGACTAGGGCGCGAGCTAAACAATTATTATCGTTCGATGCTGGTACGACAATAATACCCTGCCTTTTGGCTTTACAAAAGTCTTCAAACTTTAACCCCGTCAAGTTTTTGCGCCCATAGCCAACCGGTATCCTCACTCTATCCACACTTAGAACTAACAAGTCACTTGAAAAAAAGCTAGCATTGCTCTGAATTACCTTGTCCAGTAGTGCCATTATCACCCCCACCGACAACTGGTCAACTCTTCTAAAGGAGAGGCCGATAGGTTTGTCAGGGAAATTTGGGTTCCTTAAGACGACTCCTACCCGATCTGAAGGAACCGAATCCTTCACAATGTATGTGTGCAACTCCTCGAATGCACTCTGCAAAACTATGTGTTAAAATAACATTTTAGGAAGCGATATATCTTGTTTACCTGTAGCCATGTTAAGGGGTTGTCCTTACATGTTTCATCATTAAATGTAAATCTTAAAGATCTACATGTTGTATTAAATTTTTTGATAAATTTTTCATTTGACTCCCCAATTACATTAATGTGTTTAAACATCTGCGTGGATGATGGTCCGACCTCTTGTCGGGTTGATGGACCTGCAGCCTCTTCTTGTTGGGTTGATGGACCTGCGACCTTTTCTTTTTGTATTGACGGACCTGAACCCCATTGGTCTTGCTGTTGTAATGTATACTCGGTTACGAAACGAAAATTAAACAATTAAAAAGATCATACCGTTATCATTCTCAAATGCTCCACGGCATCCCACGCTTGACCATCACAAGGAGCTCCCAACACCTCATCCATGTTTACTTGAGTAGTGCTTTATGCAATAAACATAATTAAAACTTAAAAATAAAACAAAGAAATACTTACATGCCGCCAGCTCTCCGTACAGCTTCCACAAAATTATCGTACACTTCTATTGATTCGACGGTATCATTTTCAAATATTATCTTATTATTAATAATATTGAACACCTTTTTCAACCCGTCATCGGTTAACAAACCACCGCAGAACAAGCACAAAATTTCATTAACACTTAAACGATCCATGACGAATAATGTAACAGAACTAAATTAACTAAATTCAATTACACGTATTTATAGTATCTTTCAGGGAAAAACCAAGGACAAATCTCTAGGACAAATGTCAAGGTCAAATATCAAGGACAAATTTGAAGGTTAAACCTCGAGGACGTACACGTGGCCTTGGAAATACCCAAGGCCAAAATTCACGGTCGGTTTTCAAGGGCACCCACGTGACCTTGGAAACTTCCATGGTCAAATTTCAAGGTCGATTTTCAAGAGCATCCACGTGGCCTTGTAAAGTTCGAAGGTCAAATTTGAAGATCGGTTTTCAAGGGCATCCACGTGGCCTTGTAAAGCCCCAAGGTCAAATTTGAATGTCGGGTTTCAAGGGCATCCACGTGGCCTTGGAAAGTCCCAAGGTCAAATGGCCCCGCCCACGTGGGCAAAAAGAGAAAGTTGAGGTGTCCGTGTTCTACTTAGGTATATATTTACCTACGCAAAATTGTAGATATAAATTACCTATGGTGTAAAATTGTGACGTTGTTAGACTTAAATATTCTTGAAAGATAAAGCAGAGTCGATGAGAGAGGTGATTGAAGACATTGAAGTACTTAGAAAAACATTTATTGAGAGACGAAAAACGTCAGACAAAAACTCTATACCTATCTATATGAAAAATTGAACAACGGCCATCTTAGATGATTAGACTCACAGAGTAAAGTGAAGCGCCAAATATAATATCTATAACTATGACAGGTTTGAGTAAATCAACAGTTAGTACCTAAGTTGTATGTAAGTGCATAGTATTATTTATCTGTGGAACAATAGTGATACAATGTTGTAATAATACATTAAAGAAAATTCATAATTTAGTTAGAATTTTATTACAACATAAATAAGAGTTAATGGACAATTTATGTTTTATACATCACAATTTCCACATGCCTACATATCGTCCAAAATCTAAAAGCTCTAAAAATTCGGTACACTGAAGTTTTTCGTGACAAATTCTTTATACGGTAGTGTCGTGGATTTCAAAGTCGCCATGTGCATCTTGACACTGTATACACTTTAATGCTATGTAAAATTTTATTTTACTCATAAACCTGTAACTTATTATATAAATAAAACTCATAGATATGCAAATGTTTCAAAAATCATTTACCTACTAATATTCAAGATGCAAAACAAACAACGAAGAATATAAACAACATAAATGACATTAGATATTAAATGACAAAAAGAAAATAAATAAAGCATCTACAGATAAATTGTTTAAACCAGCGTTGTATCTTCACATAAAAAGTAAAACTTTAATAAATATATAAAAATACAGTTCCGAAGCAATGGTACACGATGTTGCTGTATTTTGATGCGAAAAATCCGATAGTAGGTACGCGAGCTTGTGGGAATGATACTAATGATTCAAGAACGCTAGTGGTGCTCATGAACGTTCGTACAGTCCGTAAAATTATTATTCCTAAAACCAGTTTAATCGGACACATTGTAATGCTAATAGGATTTGAAGCAGATCCATTAAATCTTATGGTTGTTGTATATCGATAATTCGTTAAAATTCAAATGCCCCATTCCACAGTACACTTATATAAAATTCTCTTTTTTCTTCACGTTTATTATCTACGATAAAATCTTCGTTTTGACGTTAAACAAATAAAAACTTGAATATGAATTAAATTAAGCAGTACCGTTACTATAAATTTCCAGTGTGAATGGTAAATTAATTAAATTGAAAGCCGTGGTATGTAGATGAGAATGAGAACCGCCAAAATTGAATTTTTACTATTTATGATAGTTTATACACTAAAGTTTGCTTCCAATAAAATCCACAAAATTTATGGCATTTAAATCACACTGTTTATATGTTAAGGTGCTATAAGGTTGCTCTCAGCTGCTATAAAGTACTGTTATAACAGACTAAATTTTATTATCTCGGTTGTTCGAAAGTAAAATTTATTCCGCAATCCTGTTTCTGAATAAAACTAATGTTATATATAGAATACTGTCAAAATAAACAAGCTATACAGCCACAATACTAGGGTGTACTGTAAATCAGTGTCAAATAATAAGCAAATGGTAGGAAACCAAACGAGTATTTTCTCCTCTTTAAACTTGTTCTTACAAATGTGAAGTGGAGTAGTCAGTTCAGTTTTACACTATTTCTTTACGGCCACAATAAATAGTTAATTTTTTATTACCAAAAACTATTAAATGTAAACTTGATTGATTTCGTACAACGCGTACGAGAAAAAATGCTTTGGTTTGACTCCCAACCGCTTCTAATCTGACTGACTGATTAATAACCGGTGCTGCTACCTTCTAAATTTTCACACATTCAAAGACGAGAATTAATTAACATGGGTATATCCAGACATTCCGTGGCTCTTAGAAAAATTTTAACAATTCAACATTAGTTAAACGGAAACAATGCCGTTCTATAGATGCCATTAGTAGTCCTACCAGGCCCATAAATCCTTGAACACCGGTCAAACATACTGTTCTGCATTTGACGCGACCAATTAAAGTCGCTAAACGCCACGATTACAATCCAGTCATTAAAGAAGGTGGCCATTAGTCTCGACATCAAATCTCGCCGCATCGTTAAAAATGTTTCTGTCAATCTTTAACTTAAACTACTATTATTATAATAAATGTGTACACTAAAAAGTAAGGTGGTACCTCTAAACGATAACAATAACAGTTTTTATTCGCTTAGCCTAAGTCAACCTTTGTAATTGGTGCTTCTGGCGGTTATCATATCTGCTTGAGATACCTTCACCAATAGCAGCTGTCGTCACGGTAAAGTTGTTTTAGGAGGTACAATGGTTTACTCGTTCCATTCCAGCTAAATAATATTCTTGTAATTTATAGCTTCCGCTAAATACGTTTCTGTCATGCAAGTAATAGCTGTACTAAGCCACATTCCCGTACTAACGTTAATTGCGAATTTAAATTATATCGCATTT
This sequence comes from Pyrocoelia pectoralis, assembly GCA_036250285.1. Lineage (NCBI taxonomy): Eukaryota > Metazoa > Arthropoda > Insecta > Coleoptera > Lampyridae > Pyrocoelia > Pyrocoelia pectoralis. The sequence continues at coordinate 59,870,324 of CM070074.1, read as the reverse complement.
CGAGGGAGAATTGATCACATTATACTTCTGGGATTATGTTGTGTAAGCAATGTACGACATATAATCACATCATATAAAACCAATATTCAAAATACCCATTACATAGACTTACCGATACTGTACGTTGTAATTTACATAGGTGTCCGCCTTCAACCTTCTTATTAAAATTGTCTAGTCGTTCATGAATTTTGTTTGCTATTCTCGCAAAAGGGTGAATTCTACTAACCAATTGGTGTTATAAAATGTTTGTAGACGTATATATCGTTAAATAATATCGTGTATCGAATGATCTATCAAAAAAAACGAAAGATTTGGGTATCTTAACGTAAGCCCATAATAACTTCAATTTTGTATGAACTCTAATGGATAGGTACATAAATCATGATTAAATTAAAATTGTAGCGTCCACATTGATATATGATTAGCTATTGGTGCCTGTGCCAAGTTCTTCAAAAATAGGGGCCATGTTAGGATTTCATTCCCTTAATGGCCATTTAACTCATGAATAATGTGTTTAGCAATGGAGTTATGAAAAATTGAAGTGTACCAAAAATTCACACTCTCTTCACCAACACTAACTACAGTTACGTAAAATTCTTGCTGCTTCACGTATTTTAGTAGCTGTTATTTAAAATTACTTGAAATAACCAATAAAAAGGTCATGAGGAAGTCACTCCCAAAGGGGTTGAATGGATTGGGAGTAAGCCTCGCAACCTCCCCTTAAAAACGTTTAGGTACTTGTGAAATAGTTAGATCAGCAATTTGTAGACTATAAGACAAGGCGACATGTTTCGGGATGCACAGATCCCATTATCAATCCATGAGTATTCGGAAAACATCAATGATCAATAAAACTAAAAGTAAAGTGACAAAATAAGGATAACAATAAGACTTCAATATAGGGTAAATCGAAGGCAGACGGGCCACCCGCGATATCTCGCATATTGTTGCAACAATGCTTGCCACTCTGGTGCAGAATCATGAAACAGTGTTAGTTTTTCATCGGTAACACAGTTAGTCACGTGTCTGTACCATTTTTTCAAAGTTATCTGAAAATTTCGTTTTGAATCGTCACTGAAATTTTGCATGGTGTGTCTGTTTAAACAGTTTCTTTATTTGAGGTAAAAGTTTTAGGTAAAGGTTTACCTAGACAGGTATGTATTCCGGCACGCATTTCACCTTAAAAGCGTAGCGTTCACGTGTTTAACTGCTTGAGGATTTACTGGTCCATCTATCCTTCACTTTCAGGAGAGACGGATCAGTAGGGTGGTTAGGAAAGATATGGACCTATGTTTTGTTGTTACAGGATAATGCCCAATCAGTACACCCACAAGCGGGGTGTGAATCACCATTAATGCAGTAGTGTTCGCCAAAATGGGTGTGAACGAAGCAGCAGAAATCATTCGGCATTGCAAAAACAACTTTTAAACGTGAACTTGCAGCTAGCAATCTGAATAAAACTGATTGTTTAGGCCCTGGCAGCGTGCTTGGTAGAGAAGTAAAAGCAAAGCTCCCTACTCACATCAAAAAATTACAGAAAAGGGGCATTGCGCCGACTAGACAGGAAGTACCTACGCATAATGGCCTATAATTTAGCCGAACGTCTTGTAATTCAACATGGCCAAATGCAAAATTCAACCCCACTAGGAAATTAAATCGGTTGCAATTCGGCAACTTTTAGAGGACGCCTGGACCAAATCGGCTACAGTCACCAATGCTTTCGGCTTTTCGGGCAACAGGAATTTGGCCTTACAATCCAGATCAAATACCCGATCACGCTTTTCTATCGCAGCTGAGGCTGCAATACATCCAAGAGACGAATTTGAGGAACAAGCTGGCCCCACAGAAGTATCAAAAGAAGCTGCTTTACGAGAAAGTTGTTTCCGAACCCTTCCTCGCGAACGTGATTTACCTCAACCAGGCCCTTCCGGAAAGCGGCGGGAAAGTGTGGAGAAACTTACTGAAAAGGAAGTAACACGTGGGAAACTACTCTAGGAGCTTTCTCCTGTGCCCCATATAACAACAACGATAACAAAGGCTCGTATTAACCTAATGGGTAATTTAACTTCACCAAGTTACATAACTCGTATTGGTCAGAAGAAGCAAAAACGAAAACAAACACCTTCGCCAAAAAGGCAGAAAGAACCTTCCAAAATGAAATCACCAAAATCTACAGAAAAAGTGTCTACCTCTTCAGAATCTGATCGAGACGTAATCTTGGATGATTCGTCTAGTGGGGAAGAATCCTTGGATGACCTCGAAAATCAGTGCGTTGGGTGTCTCGAAGACTATCGCCTTACTAAGAAAAAAGAGGACTGGTTACGTTGCATTTTTTCTTCTAGATGATTGCACGAAGGTTGCACATCCTATACCAACACGTGCCAACTCTGTGGTGCCGCCCCCATTATGAAAAAGGTGGAGAAAAAAGTAAATTAGTATAGGTCCATCTCTCTTATAGTCTTGAAATTTCTATGCAGTTTTTGACAAAAGCATGTACAAACACGACAGTAAATGTTTTTATTTCATACTGACTAGTAATCTGTGTTTTACCAGACTCATACGAGTCTGGTAAATGAAACTTTACCGTACTAGAAATTTTGTACCCGAATACAAAGGTTGCCATAGCAACATAAAGTGACATGACTTTGGAAACGTCAAATTTTATATAAAGTTAATAGAAAAACTCTTAAGAAATGAATCTATGGCCAGTATGAAATAAAATTTTTTACATTATATGTACGTTAAATCAGATTACGTTACTCGTTTCGAAATTCTTGCCTCAGCTAAACATCTCACTCGTTAACGTAAACCTTGATTTACCGTACCATAGAGAAAAGAGAAGAGAGGTGCCAATACTATACAATTATTTCACTCCAAGTTGGCGCGCCCTCGTTGAGCCCTTACCAAACTAAAATTTAATTTTGTCGGTAATATAGTGCATCTTACTTATCATTTTGATTATTATTTAATTTAAAATAATCATATATGTAAAAAAGAAAAAAAAGAAGGTTGTTGATTTATATATTTTTCATTTGAAGGAATTGTGTTTTGTATTAAAAGTTATTGTTAAAAAGTTTCATATTTATGTATTTATTAAAATCAGAGTCATTAAGCTTAAAATCTACTACGTTACTGCTGAATGTACAACATAAATTTTAGGTTATTGCTCATAATAAATGTACATTTATGGAATGTAAGTACTTACCAGGTGTATTAAGTTTCGATATTATGACTTATTCCAATTTAATTTGGGATTTTACCTCAATTTTCTGTGCCGAAAAAGACTGTGAGTGACTTTTAAATTTCACTCACAACCTTTTCCGACACAGAAGACTGAGGTAAAAGTCAGAAAATCGAAACTTAATACACCTGGTAAGTATATTTCATAAATGTACATTTATTATGAGCAATAACCTAAAATTTAATATAGAGTTATTTGACAAATGATAAGTAAGATGCACTATATTACCGACGAATTTAAATATTAGTTTGGTAAGGGCTCAACGAGGGCGCTCTAACTTGATGTGAAATAATTGTATGGTATTGGCACCTCTCTTTTCTTTTCTCTATGTACCGTACTCATATGTAAATAACTATTATCCACGACTATCAGTGATTAATAAGATATTGTCATTAGCAACGCGAGTAATGAATATTACTCACTGTTATTTTATATATTTCCATGGTAACCGTCCAATACAGTCAATTAGAGAATTTTCAAATAAATTTTTAAATTGAATTAACATTTATAGTAGTGGATAAAGTATAGTATTCTACTCGCGTATAATGGCTATTATTCTCTCGGTAATTTATGCCACTCGCCTGCGGCTCGTGGCCATAAACTTACCTCGTGAATAATAGCCATCATTATACGCTCGTTGAATAATATACTAATTTCAAATCTCGATCAATTTAGCTTTGAACTCAAGTTGACAACACGTATCTTTGTACTCTAGTTGTACCAATAACTATTACCTACATGTTATGCGAAAAAATAAAACAATATTATCTTATTATCCTAATACATAACTATGATAAAAAAGCGATTACGAAGACACCAAAATTAAGATTAAATGAATCGAGTTGATAACAAAACAGGCATCAATTTGTAAACAAATTGTGAGCGAAATGTTAGCGAACAAACTTCTATTAGTTTAGAATATAAAACATAAAAAGATCACTAACCGTGATATGTATTAGTAGAAGCAGTATTCCGAGGGTTATAAACTGTCACCTCCACACCAGTTTGGCTATATTCCACTTTTCGTACGGACGCATTAAGCTTAATATCAAGTCCTTCGGCCAAGGCAACAGGAACACAGGAATACCCATTTCGAACTGCAACAAGAAAATGTATAATATAATTAATAGTATTCTATTATTGTAATAAATCTGGCATAAATTACATTCAACATATCATATCCCCACCAGTAAAGAATGAGTTTAGGGATTGTATACTTGTTCGCCTTTAAGCCTAACATTATTTGGGGATTATGGTTAAAATTTGAAATTAGGCGATGTGGTCACTGGGAGTGACGGTTTAAACTTAAATCCCTTCTCAATTACGAATTTTTTGTCAAAAATTGGTTCAAAAGATTTTGGCCCTGTAATATTGTGATCGATGCGTTGCCATAACTTAAGCAGTTTATTGTTTTGAAATAAAGTGAACGCCAAACAAAATCCGTTGCATATAAAGTGAGTGACGTAGATTGGGGGCAATGTTGCCAGATTGTAATTGAAAGAAGGTAACGCAAATAAAACTTCTGAGTTCACTCGTAACTTTAGTTATAATAAATAAAAAACAAAATCAAAACTTCAAAATTGTGACAGTCAAAACATAAACACAACAAAACATTACAAAATTGATACCTTATGGAATTTGCATTGGCAACGTTGCTGAAAACAATACATTGTTACCAACGTGGCGATCATAAAATTCTGATGAAATTAATTTTTACAGGTCGAATTTTCACGATTTTTATGCCGTTACATTTACGGCAGGGACGTCAATTATCAGCTGATTGCTGACGTGCAACGGATTTTGTTTGGCGTTTACCGTACGATATTTAATAAAACCTATAAATGAAGTAATTTCGGCCGAAAACCATCACTGTTTGAAGGTAAAAAACATACATCCAGTAAGTAACATTTTCACAATTCACACTATGTTAATTAGGTACGGCAAAATTTGGAAAAAATTATTCAGTAACTACTTTGAAAAGTAATGGTTCCGTAAACCCACATTATTACTCGTTGGAGAACCGACACTTGATTGTGAACTATTGATCAGAAAAATTGTCTGACTGGTCACATTATTAGTTCATTCTATTCTGGGAACATCTAAAAATGATCAATTGATCAGGTATAACTCACGTTTCTTCAGCACGATCTACTTACAGTTAACAAAAAAATGTAAACTAGAATATTAGGGGAATTAATGTACTTACTTACAGCTAAATGAAGCATCGGTTGATCAAGCGTTACTTAGATGAGGAATCAAAGTTCGAACCGAGCAAAATCATATTCGACGCGTAGAAACAAAAGATTACCAACTGACAGACTTCAATGGGAAAATTGAATTGAATATCCAATATTCCAAAATGTCTATTTGCTCAACTTGAAGTAATTCATCAACCACAATATTACAGTAATTATAGAATCAACACCAAATAACCTCCCTTCCCTTCTAACCTTCGAGTAACCGGCACTTCACATCAATTTTTTGTCTTTAAAAGCATACCTATACCTAGGTAAACCCACACTATCATAAGTATCTATTAATAATACAAAGATATTCCATTTGAAAAAAGTGGATAAATATTACCTATGATGCGATATGAATCATCCTGTATAATTCCTTTTTAACTAAAAATTTCAACGTGGTAGTGAATTTTCAAAAATGAACCCCTCGGTACAATTGTAAATAGACACAGTCTGGTACTGCACGAAACGTACAAGTAGATACTGATTTGAAACTTCTAGCCTACTATCGGAGTAAAAATGCAAGGCCTCTGACTTTAAGTGGTCATAACGAAAAAACTGAGGGGTGAAATTTCTTCATTTTTGGGCAGTACATTAGTCATTTATATATCATTAACATGTGTAAAAATCAAAATGGTAGAATCACTTGTTTAACTTTTATTGTAATAATTAACAGCAATAAAAACGCTGTATTTAGTATTTTCCTGGCTGACGGTCAGTTTTAACTTTTCATAAAATTGTTATTGTTTCATAAATTGTTACCAAATTTACAAATGTTGTAGCACACATACTTCTGAAAAGTCGACAGCCAATAAATATTGATTATTCATATAATTAACTGGTTTTATAAGCCCTAACCGAAAATTTCATTATTTTGCAATATACGGTAACTAAAGAAATTACTTAAATCAAACTGCATTAACCCCTTATTGAAAATAAAATTTGTTTTCTTGTAATTCAAAGTAAATGTTATGTTTATCGCGAAAGAAAGACGCACTATTCCCGCGAGAGGTAATCTACCACATCGTAAGCAGCGAGCGGCAACCCACAACAATGTGATTATTCTTTGGCATTGTACAAAACCATGCGCTTTATAGCAATAGTGTACGACAACACCTGCCCCGCGCGCTGCGCTTCACCCCGCCACACCGAAGCATGCATCCTTTTTTCAAAATTTCTTTTAAAAAAACGATGTATAATGACATTATTTTTGTAAATCGTGTTATACCACAATATAATTGCTTTAACCTTGTTATGTTACTGTCAATATTATCAATATCGAACGTTCAGGTACTGAGTTACACAAGATGTCGTTTTTTTCATTATAGCTTTAAGACTAACAAACCAATTTGCCTGAAAATCATCTCACATCGACAAATAAGTATACATTTTTCAAATATATAAGTATCTACCACTCAGTTTCAATAATATAGCCGTAATTAATTTTTAAAGTGGAGCGCTTGTGCGATTTGAGTCATAATTAGCGCTTTTTCGCACATACACTGATACAGAAAATTAACGATATATTGTAAAAATCTAAAACTTTACCTTTTTGTAGAAATAAATGGTCTATTAAGTGCACTTTATTTCATTAAATTATGATTACTAATTACTGAGATATAAGCTTCTAAAGTCAGAGGCCTTGCATTTTTACTCCGATAGTAGTGGCCTATGCCAAAGCGTAGTTTTGAAGAAGCTTTTCGCCATATTTCTTTAGCAATTAATGTATTGTAACCTCGCCTAATCTTACGCGTAATGAAAAAATCAAGAACATTCTTTCACAGATCAATAATTTTAGTAATACCTAAGTGTGACAACTTTTCACGATCAAACTAAACATATCAAAAACGAAAATAGTTCAAACAATAAGCCATCCGAATCCTCTTTCTGAATAAGCTTATATTATGTAAATGATCTAATAATTATTAAGTAAACACTAAGTATAGCGAGAATTTTAATTGCGATTTACTCGGAAAAAGTGCAAAATACAAAATTACTATAGGCTGGAGTTTTAATTTTAATCACAAATTTTCTAAAATGTTTATAAAGTATAACGTCATGGGAAGAAATTTCTATTACTCAAAGAATAAAATGTCTGGACGCCTACACGCCTCTAAATTACCGTTTGAATAATTACACATACCATGTTCTTAATTACAATAATCTCTAAAGAAGTGTGACAATATACCTACCTACATCTTCAACCAATAATAGGTAACATTAATTTTTATACACAATTTTGAGTTGGAATTGTATCTTCCCAATTAGAAAGAAAAAATTTCTTACTTTGTATTAGGTACCTATATTACAGGTACCAAATTATTAGATAGGTAGGTAGGTATAGGTACGTAATTTGCGTGTATGCAGAAACGTTTTGCGCAAGATTTATGGATGAAGAAAAAATTATAATGTCTAGTAAAAGAAAAATGGCTAAAACAAACGATGCTCGGTCGATGAAATTTAATAGTTCATGGCATTGAAACCATTACTTTAATTGGAGGCATAGTAATTACTACGTCTGGACAGTAATTGTAGCTTAAACAAACACACGAATGTTAAGCCATGAGAACACTACCTAAAATACCTATGAAGGCAACGGCGGTGTATTATTCATTCAATATGCTCATTTCAACAACAAACTCAACTGTCTGTTAAAAGTTGTTTGAGATGCTAATTTCGGCTTTTTGTATATTTAAACCCTTAAACCGTTTTTAATATAATTACATAAGGCATTCCAATTTTCAGTGGTTCGTATAATAAACAGACTGTTTTCTTTTTCTATCATTCACTTACTAATGGTGCCCCGGCGTTTTGTTGCTAATAAGATTTTAATTATCTTGTACTTGTAATTTTCATCGAAAATTAAATAGCGTGCCCAAAATTTATGAATTGAAAAGCAGGAAGTCAAACTTTGTTATGAGTCAAATTACTTCTAGCTTCGTAATTTTTATAATTACACAGTGTCACTCTCATTATGAAACACCACGGTTATTTAATACTTTTTTCTATCCCTATTAGTTTAAGTGGATGAGCATCAAACTAACTGAAACAATTTTAAATACCTTTTCTTAATTTCGTTGTCTACTACCACATGGTAGAAGTATTAAAATAATAAAAATGTCACAGGCCAATGAACACAGTGTATCAGGTTACAGGAAACTAAACTTGACAAACTAGTGGGGATCCTACTAATATTAGGTATATATCTATTATAGGTAAATAAATTTAAATAGACTTACTAAATTGACACTTAGGTACTTCACAATATTCATCATTCGGTTCGTCGTCACGTAATACCCACTACGTAGGTATAAATGAGTTGATCCGTTAATTTAGCATATGAAATTAGGACCGGCCATTTCAAATGCATTATCAAACTCGTATATCAAGTGGCTAAGTACATATGTTGTGACGTCATTATACATAAGCCAATCAGAAAAGGCAAGGTAAATGTTAAAGAACGTGTTGGGCGGGACAGATGGTCTACAGTTGGAATATATACACAATTATAAAATGTTGTTGTATCTATTGTATGTACTAATTAGAGCCTCCCTACTTTGTTCCACATGATAGCACCAATAAAAGCGAACGACCTACAAAACGATGGTGCATTTAATTACAGGATAGTATAAGATTCTGTAATTATTAAAATTACCCGTACATTATAATAACAAGACTTGAATACTAATAAAATAAGATTTATTAATAAACTTGTACTACTGAATAGATGGCAGGTAGTAGGCTACTGAACTTGATTTTTACATTTTTATAATTATAAACTTGTCACTCGAAACTGCCCTTGTTATTTATTATTCTCGCGTAGAAATTTGGACCACAAATGTAAATGTGCGGTGACACAGATAATAAAATCCCTACAAATTTCATAATAATGTCTAATAAATAAGATTTGCTGGTAACGTGACAAAGTAAACCACATATGGTTCTCGTGCTTCAAGTCAAGTATCAGTTGTCGAGATGTCGGCAGAATAAATTACTAGCTACTCATATTAAAATTTTGCTTCATTCGTTCACATGAGATGGTCATCTTTGCTTCCTTTCCGCGAGTTTTTTTAGAGATCATGCGGCTGTGTCCAAGTCCCCCAAGTTGGCTTAGGTACTGTTGTAGGTATAGGTACGGAGGGCATGATAGAATGTGTTCAATAAACTGGTTTGATAATTGGATGGAACAGCATCCATGTGTACAGTTTTTATGGATCAAAAGGTTACCGTAACATTTTTATCAAATGAATTTCAGCAAAAAAAGGCTGCAGTTAAAGTAAAAAATTTAAAAAGCGATATACCGTGTAGCAATGTGCCGATAAAATTTCGAAATGTGCCGCAAAGCCATAGTTGACATTCAGCCCATCCTAAAATGTAGATGATGACTTGCACTATCATAGAAGCGCATACAAAATATGCTGATAACTAGAGGGCGGATTATATGCAAAATGCATATTGTTGAATATTGATGCTGTAAAAGTACCCTTCCGTTTCTAGGTGAATCACATAAATGCGAGTTATATGACACCAATTTAATTTTGCATATTTTGCATATATTTGCAGCAATGTTCATATTTTTGTAAAATGTGTATATTATTGCATAATTTGTGCATTTCTGAATAAATCTGACATTTTACTTAAAAAAATTTCTCACATCTCCTCAAATGAGCACAGTAAATGAAACTTTTTAAATAAAAGATTAAAATCAGAAAAGTAATATTGTAATATTGTTGCATAATCTTTACGTTTTTGGTACAAGATACTTTATGGGAGAAATGTTCTTTAATGATAATGAATATCTAATTACGTGGCTTCTAAAAACTCTAATTTACCCTTGCCGATTAATTACTTTCACAAAAATCCTGTAAATGTTCTTTTACAGTTGCCTAAACGAGGAGATTTTTCGTTATTCAGTTTACATGATGATTCAGTCAATTAAATAGTAAAACAATCCACAGTCGTCTCATATTCTGCCTACTTAATTGACTGAAACATGTAAACTGAATAAAGAAAAATCTCCTCGTTTAGGCAACTGTAAAAGAACATTTACAGGATTTTTGTGAAAGTAATTAATCGGCAAGGGTAAATTAGAGTTTTTAGAAGCAACGTAGCTAAATTGATATTCATTTTATCATTGAAGAACATTTCTCCCATAAAGCATCTTGCACCAAAAACGTAAAGATTAGGCAACAATATTACTTTTCTGTAAATAATAACAAACCTAAAGGAATAATTAGCAATTTCTATTGTTTTTTCCAATTATAAATCTTTAACGTTTTTATCGAAATCAAATTGAATTTTGAAATCATGTCTTGGTATGTGACAATTTGGAGATATTCCAAAAATTAAAACTTTAGTTTTAGCGGAAGTTAAAGAAAAAAAATATTTTCTGGTCATGCGAGATTGTTCGGTAAGCTAAAATTGACAGACGATGAAAAAATCTCATTGAAATCTTGCTTAATTTACGAAAAATAGCACTTTTAGAATTTAGACAATTTCGAAAAACGCCATTTCCTAGCTAAATGAAAATCACTCGGTATATCTGATAGGGGCTAAATAGGTTTTCAGACTAGCACAAATTATTGCCGTAAAAAGACTTTTTTAAAAATCAAAAATAAGAAACAAATCCATTTGGTGCCGACTTTTTGCCCAGCACTGTATATGGAGGTAAAGATTTTAATATCATCGGCGAAGATCATCTTATGGCCTCCATCAAGTCGTTTATAAATAAATATCCTGAAGGTATAGCGAAGAAAAGTCTGATTGAAAACCATTGTAGATAACCGTTCGATTTCATCTACCAAGATAACCTTAACGAAATCAATTTCAAAAGAGATAGTTTAGCTTCTACACACTTGAGAGTTTTCTAGCATCCATTAGGTCATCTCATGATTATCCAACTCCGGAGCTACATTATGTACTTACCGCAGTCGGAAAGATTAAAAATTCATGTTAGAACGATGAAATGAGCGAAGTACATAAGGATATAAGTGAGTATATGCACCATATTAAATGCCTAGTTTTGCAAAGCTTCACTGGATCGAAAAAGGTAGATAATTCGCCGCCCTTTTCGAATAGGACAAATGTAAGGAACTTTAGATGTATAGGGAAAAATAAATGTAGATTACAAAAACAAGTACATGGTGATCATGTAAAAAACTTAATTACGCTAGTCAGAAAAAGGAAATCCTTTATGGATATATTAGAATCGGCAAATGTGACAACGCGACAAGTGTGAGTGGTTTTGAATTCGTCAACGATAGATCTATAGAACTGAAGTTTCCATTGGGTTCATTAAAGTGCAGCTACTATAGTCACCTCGTGTAAGGGCGTAAGTAGATACAGGTTGTGGCAGTTCGCCGATAAGATCTTTGATTTTAATTCTTTTTCGGCACATTGGTTGAAATGAGAGGGAATTTTTACGATGGTGATTATTCCATCACTCACCTATTGCTATTTCTACCTTTTTTAAGCATATTATAATTAAACATTTGGAATATTCTTCGATATTTTTAGGGCATTTCTTTTTAAATATAAAAGAAATGTGCTATTATTTATACTTTTGCGATTTTTAAACCAATCCGTGAGGAATTTATTGTCCTAGATAGCTGAAACTTTAGTAACTTATACCTTGACTGTGTTCCAAACGACGTTAAGATCTTTGTGTGTAAAGAGATAGCTCCCCACGAATTATTTCCTGGAGAGCTGCTGTGACAATACATTTAAACAGATGCGCCATTAGTTATACCATTATCTTTCATTCAACGGTTATACCCAATAGCTTTATGTCATATTTTGGTATGAAACATCGTCCGATCCGATATATTGGAAATTTGTCTTTAAAAGTACCAAACGTATTGCCTCGATGGGCAAAAAAGAAATTTTAAGGTTTTATCACGTTAAACATGATTTGCCAGCAAAAACGGCCTAAATTTCGAGGACAGTCTTTAATTATTATATAATTTCTATTGCAAAACAACCCATTGCATTCTGAGGATGAGAAATAAGTAAATTTGATAGTTTTACGCCATTAGAAATTCTCTTGATAACCACTTTGCTTCCTAAAATGGTTAATAATATACACAAGTTAAATAATTTGAGACTTTCACGGTTCCTCGAACTGCCAGATAACAAGTTTTCGGCTTATACCGCGTCGTTATACAGGGTGTCTCACGGTGACGGTCGGTTAGATGCACGATATAAATACTAAAGATAGGATGTTGCGCATGGTGGGCGGTCCGCAAATGTGACGCGTGACGTCACCTGTAGAGTGAATTACATTTGCGGAATACGCATTTGATGTGTTTTTCGTCTGTACCGAGTTTATTTTTCGAGATACAAAAAATTTCATAGGATCAAATATGCTCCTTATGATGTCTTTTATATGTTAAAAATAATAGGGTAGCTCAATCTCTCTTAGTTAACCCGAAAAATACTTGTATTAATTAGCTTAATTACATCTGATGGTGTTTGCGCCGCGACGGCACAAAAACGGTGCTAGATAGAGGAAAATTGCATATGAACAAATTTGTAGAGCACAAAATTTACTAAAGAAAAGTCCGCGGGAGGGTGTCACGATCTTCGATAGTTTAAGAGTTACAGGCGTCCAAAGTGATGCAAACCTTATTCGCGCAACCGTCCACACCGCTTTTTCCCAAACTAATGGAGATAATTACACCCTCGCGCGGACTTTTTTGTAGTAACTTTTGTGCATTACAAAATTGATTCAGTTCATTTTTTCTCTGTCTAAATATATAGCGGTTTTCGCAGCGTTCGAGGAGAAAGCGTTAGGAGATCTGGGTGATTTCATTGATGGATTCAAGACAATTTCGCACTTAACTCTATTTTTTTGACACCTTGTGGTAATTTACATTAAAAAAAAATGGTTACCTGTTGATCTGCACAAACATGAACACCATAACATAAGATGGAAAAATGTACCGTTTTATTTATTTACTGAACACAGCTTAAAACTAATAACAGTAATAACATTTCTTAGTATAGTTTTTGTTACTATAGACTTAATTACAATAGTAGGTAGGCATATCTCGTTAATGGTAATAGATAGAGAAGTGATGCACGAGACTTTATTATACAGGGTATTAAGCTGAGCAACTTTGCTATTGAACGTTTTTTAATAATTCAAACTGTTAATAATAAATCTCGCGACAAAAATTCATTTGCTTTCTCATCGACAATAGTTTATTTTTTAGGAAAGGGCAAACATCTGTAAGTTTCGTTGTAAGACGTACATACGCGGCTCATTTTTTTTTATTGGTTCACTTTGAAATCATAAATACCGGTATTATATTACTTCAAAAATGGAAATAAGAACTAATAATGTGAAATGGTTGAATTCGTAATGTGAAATCAGTATACCTTTCGTTATCATCGAAATGAGAAAAACAGAAATCAATTTGCAGAATCTCTTCAAAGATTGATTTCGTTGTCACCGAAGTGTTTAAATAGCTATTTATATACCTAACTAAGTTGAAAAATGAACGGGTTTCTTGTACTAGATGTGAAGTTTGGATAGTTTTCAGGGACAAAATAAAAATTAGTTCACTAAAATGTGAAAATTATGACATTTCGTAACTGCATTACTGAATTAATTTTTAAAGATAAGTACAAAAATTTCACAATATCAAAAATGCTCCTTGTGATGTCTTTTATAGGTATAATAGGGTAGCTCAATCTCTCTGAGTTAACCCGAAAAATACTTGTATAAAAGTAGCATAATTACATCTGATGGTGTTTGCGCCGTGACGACACAAAAACGGTGCCAGATAGAGGAAAATTGCATATGAACAAATTTGTAGAACACAAAATTTACTAAAGAAAAGTCCGCGGGAGGGTGTAATTATCTCCATTAGTTTGGGAAAAAGCGGTGTGGACAGTTGCGCGAATAAGGTTTGCATCACTTTGGACGCCTGTAACTCTTAAACTATCGAAGATCGTGACACCCTCCCGCGGACTTTTCTTTAGTAAATTTTGTGCTCTACAAATTTGTTCATATGCAATTTTCCTCTATCTAGCACCGTTTTTGTGCCGTCGCGGCGTAAACACCATCAGATGTAATTACGCTACTTAATACAAGTATTTTTCGGGTTAACTGAGAGAGATAGAGCTGCCCTATTATTTTTAACATATAAAAGACATCATAAGGAGCATATTTGATCTTATGAAATTTTTTGTATCTCGAAAAATAAACTCGGTACAGACGAAAAACACATCAAATGCGTATTCCTCAAATGTAATTCACTCTACAAGTGACGTCATGCGCACGGTCTGACGAAATCTGAACGTCGGAGCATCCGGCCCTGGGTTAGATGTATATCAAGAACTGTAAAAGCTAGAAATTTGAAATTTTGCACATGCGACATGGAGTGTTTAATCTATTAAATAAAAATATTTTCCAAGTGGCAGCACTTCCGGAAATACCGGAAGTGACCAACAACTTCTTTATTTTAAATACAAACCAGGCAATTTTTTTTCACGTTCTTATGTGTCATAAAATGTTTAGTATGTATGCTTAAAATAATCGGCGTATCAATTTTGATTGTTGAGAAAAAAAAATTTTTTCACTGAAAAATGTCAAAATCTTGTTTAGGAAATAAAATTGGAAGTCGAAAGTGGTAAAAGTTAGGGAAATGGGATTTTAGGTTCTCAATGTCAGAAGATTGAGACACAATTGTCTGTAATGGATTATACAAAATTGGCCGCGGTTACGTATCTATTTGACGTTATTTCCAGACTTAAGAAAAACTTTAAAAAGTCACTTTTTTTAAATGGAATGCCTATTTAATTATCAGCCTATTCGATGCAGAAATAAATTTCCTTTAAATTGATATAGCATGTTCCTATCCCTAAAATCAATGATTACAGAGTTATTTACATTTCTCTAATTAAATTTATAATTACATACTTTACAAAACATTGGTTGGCTTTGAAAATTATCAAAAAAATTTTATTCAATTGTTTCTTATGATGACAGTGGTCAGTTAGCTATCAGTTTGAAAGATTACGCTACATTTACGTTTGTTATCACTGTTATCAGTGTTATTTGTTTGAATTTTGATTTTTGCGCTTAATATTTGTTTTTAATTGGGAAATATGGAATACACAAACGCTGATATTCTAAATTTGTTTTACATTCATGGTGAGTCTGCTCATATTACTTTTCGGACCAGCAGAACCTTTAACTATTGAATAAAGAATCACTCAACACTTTAACGAAAGATATCCGCATTTACCTACAATGACAGAACAAAAAATCAGGATGATTGAAAAGAATTTTCTAAATTTGGGCGAAGTAAATGCGCCACGAAATTTGGCAAAGCCGATTGTCCCCAATGACGCTGCAGAAATCAATGTTTTGGGATATTTTAATGTTTTCCCTGAAAGTTCTGTTCGTTGGGCGGAAAGGAACTTTGGATAGTCAAGAAGTTGCATAGATAGAAGTTTAAATAATCATAAAAGCACAAGAAACGTTTTAATAAAAATTTTTCGAAAATTTTCAAAGCCAAACATGTTTTGTAAAGTAGGTAATTATAAATTTAATTGGAAAAATGTAAATAACTCTGTAATCATTGATTTTAGGTATAGGAACATGCTATATCAATTTAAAGGAAATTTATTTCTGCATCGAATGGGCCGATAATTAAATAGGCATTCCATTTAAAAAAAGAAACTTTTTAAAGTTTTTCTTAAGTCTGGAAATAACGTCAAATAGATACTTAACCGCGGGCAATTTTTTATTATCCATTACAGACAATTGTGTCTCAATCTTTTGACATTGAGAACCTAAAATCCCATTTCCCTAACTTTTACCACTTTCGACTTTCAATTTTATTTCCTAAACAAGATTTTGACATTTTTCAGTGAAAAAATTTTTTTTTTCTCAACAATCAAAATTGACGCCGATTATTTTAAGCATACTTTTACATTACTGAGGAAAATTACCCAAAAAATGGGAATTTCAAATTGAAATCAGTGAAACGCCCTCTGGCGGCAATGGTAGGAAATTGTTATGGCCGGCCTCCTTTCTTAGTTGTACACCCTGTACATTACAGAAAGTACAAAATTAGTTAAGATGATCATGAAGTTAAATTAAGTTGAAGCATCAAAGCATTTATTTTAATCCAGTTCTCTTTCTGAAGAGATCCTTCCGTTGATTAGTTCTTATCTTTTTCTAGTCACCATCCTCTTGCTACATTTTGTTCTCAACACTATTGTCTGCAATCTCATAGGTCATTTCAGTCCTGTGTGCGGTAGTTTTTCAAAGATTTAGTCTTATGACTAAATCAGCTTCATTATTTATTACTATGAGTCAGATCAACATTTTTGGTTTTGTATTGTAAATTTTGGTGTACCTATGTATAAGTTTCTAGTCGTGTGCTGCTTATTCTTATTTGTAGGTATTCCTGTGTTAGTTTAGGGCTTAAGTACTGTTTTTGCATATAGTGTCGAAAATCTTATGTATGGCTTACTGGGTCACTGTTTGTCTTGCCTGCCAACATAATGTTTATTATTAATATTATTTTCTACGAACGGCTGTGGCAAAAAGTCACAGCATGATTGCTTAACGTTCAGCTACCGATTTAATGTTTCTAGTAGTACCTTACTGAATGTAGTGCATACATATTTCACATTGAAACGCATTTTTTGTTATCTATATGAAGACATTCACGACACTTTCATATCGTGTAACTGTTTTATAAAATTCGGTCAGTTTTGTAACATGCTCACCCATATTGTAAGCTTATGTCTCATACGTTTATTTTCTATAACAAAAGGGTGACTTTGTTTAGTTGTAGGTTCATAATGTCGTCTTCTTAATCTGGAAACGGTCTTTTGTGTAGAAAATTTAGTCTCTTCTCTAGCTCACCAAAACACATCGAATCAATTATTTATAAACACATCAGTGTTTGCGATCCCCAATTTAACCCATACATAATAGTCAAATTCAATTTTTGCAAATTTATATGAGATACTATACACAGATGCAACAATGTAACACATTCTTTGAAAAAAATGTATGATTATAATATAATGTATAGGTATAATTGTACAAAAAGCAAATGCGACAGCTATCTTGGTTTAAAAAAAAGTTATCGTAAGGATAACGTCGATGTCGTCATAAACATTCATCAACTTATATTCCCTTATCTTAAAATCTTCAGATAGTTTTTCTTTCTTAACCCTTGTGTTGCCACCCGGATACCCGGGTACCCACCGTAGTGTATTTTGTTGAATAATATTTTTTCTAAAAAAGATAGGCTAAAATCCTCTTGGATCCCCATGGTTTAACCGATTCTCTATCGAATTTCGCATTATACATAGTTTAAATTTTTTTTTAACTTGAGAAGTGTGACATTTGAAAACAATAACACGGCTCAGCCACCCGGGTACCCGGGTACCCCGGCAGAAGTTCGGCGCAGTTCGTGTAATACATTAGGATAATCATTTTACTTTATATCTAAAAGCAGTTAATAAATGATTATTTATATGATAATTATAACAAATTATATTAATTTTTAATTATTTATTGATAAAATATACTGTATATAATAATAATAATTTTATTTTGTTACAAAAAAATGAATGATTTTTTTTGCTTTTGGCACAGTGAAATATAAGTAATTGTTGAACAAGTAAATTTGAATAACTAAATTTTAAAAATCAATGTAGAAAAATTCAAAATTACTCATTGCAATGTAAACATTTGGAAATTTTCACAGAATGCTGATCGCATACGGGCTTATCGCACCCAACGCAGGATTTCCGTGTTTTTCGGCGTTTGCGAATAGGCTGCTCGTTACAAATGTAACACGATCCAACAACAGGTCTTCTCCCAGTGGCGTCTCGACGTTGGTCATTTCTGGATACCACCTCTACTACTGGCCTTTCAAAGTAACTTTCGACTGCGATTTTGGTAGAATGGTTTCGCATAATTTGCTGATTCGTGGATCGTCCTTCGATCATCGGCATTGCTAACTCTTCTGACAATTGTCGAAGAAAAAGTCTTCGTCTGTTTGTTTTTTTGCGAAGCGTGCAATTATTCTCATAGTAGATGACATAAGCAGCTACACCTGCAATGTCGAGGATGTTGAAAAAGAAAGCCAGAGGCCATCTACACGTTCGCCGTTGGGTGGAGTACCTCGAACACATTTGATCCATGGTGTCAACGCCAGATTTTGTTTGATTATAAAATAAAATAATTTCTGGTTTTTTGTGAGCTGCATCAGAAATATCATAATCATAGTGCATCGTACTAAGAAGTATTACAGCTTTGTTTTTCTTTGGAACGTACGAGCAGATAGTAGCTTTTTCATGAAAGCCAAAAAGGGTTGACAGTGGTTCTCTAGACCTTGACGGTTTCATTTCTTGAGGTATGAACGTTTTATTCTTTTTCAATGTACCGACGATAGTAAGTTTCCAAGATAACAGAGTCTCCGCCAAAGGTAAAGTTGTGAAAAATCTATCCATGGTTATATTTCTGCAAGACCCTTTATAATCACTGACCAGGTCTTTGACAACTCGCTCTCCTTGCTTGACTTCTCGAGCATTACCTTGCTTACCTGTATACAAAATCCCTTTGAGCGGATAGGCATTACTTGCATCACACAACCAAAACACTTTCAGACCGTATTTGGCAGGCTTGGATGGCATATACTGAGTAAACCTAGTTCTTCCTCGGAAAGGGTAGAGCTGCTCGTCGATGGTCAAGTTTTCCGTTGGTCTATACAATGTAGCTAGGTTGGCATTCAGCATCATCCATATATCAGAAATAGGCGCAGCTTTATCATTGGCTGCTCGAGCCTGGCGTGTTGTATAGTCATCGAAACGTATGAATCGCAAAAGCGACTGAAAACGCCTCCGTCCCATTGTTGCACGATATAACGGATAAGCATTTTTCTTCCACATTTCATCTACGTGATCTGTGTTTGAATTATTTGCACCAGCACAGATCAATATTCCGAAAAAAGAATACATTTCTGTCACTGTTACTCTTTTCCATACATGAGGTTCATTTTCTGGATGTTGTTCGTTGTAAACTTGATACACGGCTTCTGCTTTTTTATTCGTGCAGCGAACGATAATATCGACCATTTCCAACGCGATCAATTTCTTGAATGTTTGTCCGATTGATAACATTTCTGTACTCCTATGAGGCCCACTTCTTTGCCTGACAATATTTCTAGCAGGAGTCTGGTGATTTGGTCGTGCGGTTTTATTCCAAACTGTTTTATCTTTTGCTACAAATGTTGTACTTGTGTTGGCTGGAACACTGTCTGAACAACTATTGGACGTCGATACAGCTACTTCATGGTCGTCGCCCTCTTCTCCATCGTCGTCGTCATCATCATCTTCTTCTTCACCCTCTGGAGCTTCACGGTCACTTGTATTCTCTTCAATTTCAGCTGCTTCATCCTGTTCGTAATCTTCAGTGTCCGATTCTCCAATGGCACCAGCATGTCCAGCGTTACCGCCCGGAAACCAATCGTCGTCCTCGCTGTCCGACGGATCTTCACTGTCGATCGCGGCACCATCGTCCTCGTGCATCAATTTTCTGAGATACTCCTCTTTTTGAGCCTCGCTCAATCTACATAAAAAGAAATTTGAGTTTTACAATAATATTATATTTTGAATTATATCAAATATGTAGTACGGTGGTTTTTAACAAATTGAATGCGAAAAATACGAATAAAATATATTTTTTCGTCGAAAAATGTATTTTCGGATTTTCTCATACCACGCCGCGGTAATATAAATCGTGTGTTTATTGTATTTACGTTACCTCAAATACTGTGCTCTCGATAACTCCTCCATCCTTTTATTTATCTGAGGTAGATAAATAAAATGCAGTTATCACTTCACAAAACTTTTTTATAACTACGAATATCGAATGTAATGCATACACGCTAACGAACTATACAGACTGACTGGAGTGCCTACAGAATGTTCCTCAACTCAAGTACAAAGCAATTCAGAGAATAGGTAACCCTTTTCCCAACCATTCGAATTCCATGCACCTCGCCATCGCAGAAAACGAGAAAGTTAGAGTAGAACAGCGCGCGTTGTTTATACCTGATTTAGGACTACAAAGCTGTCTGTACATAATTTATATGGTATATTTAGGTAGAAATACCTTTCTAAGATGTTAATAAATAGATCCTGATAGAATGCACTCAATTATTTTCATGTATAGCGCACTTATACGCACGAATTTGCGTATGGGTACCCGGGTACCCTGGCCGGCAGACAATGTGACTTTTTTTGGGTGGCAACACAAGGGTTAAGACGAAAAACTATTCCAATTAAAAGTGTTTAAAGCAAAATATTTTTAATTGGAATTTAAAAAAATTCCTGAATACATACCTCTTTCTAGATTCCTTATATAAATTATAATTAAATTACGTCGAAAAGACTGCACCGAGATCATTAAAAACAATTATTATCTTATTACGAAAAAGTTTCTTGTTGAACATTACAGCAAAATTTTAATCGAAACCCATTATGAACACGACTTTTTTATCAGATTATTAGCTATAGCACTCGGTTCTCTCAATAACGGCATTGATGTTCGTAACGCAGGATCCGGACCAAGCTATCGGCAATTAATCTAAATTGAACCGGACAGACAATCCCAATTAATAGATGGATGCACGTCAAACGTGGGCCCTCACTTATAATCCAACTCCATCTCGTAAAACTAAAACAGTGCGCCCACCGTCAGTTGCATTTCTTGGAACACCAATTAATTATTATACTTTATGAGACAACATCAGCATGGTTCATTTATTTAGTAATGAAGGTGTCCTGAAGCCATTAGCACTTCTAAATCATCATATCAATCGATCAAGCCGATAGATTGTAGGTATATAAATCTTCCCTTAATTTATAACAATTTTGATACCGCGTAAAACAATCATTACCAATGAATAATAAATTAAATTTTATTAGCATCTACATTCATAATTTTATTGGCCTAGAAACATTAACGTATAAAATAAATCATAAGAGATGAACACCTTAACAGTTATCTCTGAATTGGATAGGTCGTTGCCTTCAGAACAGTAAAAACGGATAAGGGGTAACATCCTTAAGAATGATTGATGTATGTCTTACGCACAACGAAAGGAAGTGTGATAAGGCAGTGGAGTGTCATATACAGACACACATCAAGTAAAAAATTGATACCACACCAGCTGAAAACCTATAGAAACGTATAAAAAATTTATAACGCGCTTGGATGAATTTTTAGTAGAAACGTTACATATTTGTGATTTGCAACATGATTATAAAATAGTGCCGAGAATAAAACCATTGTAAAGGCAATACAAGATGGCAAATGTTCGTATTATGTCAAACGGAGTGTGAGAAATACACAGGGTGATAAATAAGATTTGTAGAATGGTGTATAAACTCCATTCGATCGGTTAGAGGGAAATAATCAAGTCGTATAAATTTGTCTTGAGCTTTTAAATTGCTAGAATTAAACGTAATGTAGTTATTAAGAGCTTTACAGCGCGGCATTTTTACTCGATCAATTGAATTAGAGGACTTTCAGTTATATATAAAAGAGCTATTTACTAAACAATATAATGTATAATCTGTAGAATGTATCTGTCTATAACTACAACTCATTGCGACAGTAAAGATGATAGCAGAAAGATAACAAAAATGAAAAGCATTATCGATAATGAAATCGTAAATGGAAGCTATTGATTATCATTATTCTGTTTATTAAACAATATAATGAATGCTGAAATTTCTATAGGACTGTGTAGGTAATTGTAACGATATCAAATTTTAAATCAATTGCACGTCAATCGATGACGTTACCTATTATTTCATTATAATTACAAAGATGTTCATTGAAGAAATAATTGAATAGCTGCTGAAATTCAAATGCCACCATAATAATTGGCATCGAATTTTATTTATTATCCCATACAAAATCACTGGTAGACCCACATTACTTTCAGAATTACGTACTTACGCGTTATACTTTCCTTTGATTACGCAAAACACCCACATCAATTTCAATGTACCTACAGTGCGTCATCGTCATGTAATTGTAGACTTGTGTTCATCTTTTTTTTTAATTTTTCTAATACTTTGTAGAAGATTCTTACGGAAATAAAAATAACGAAATATGCGCAGAAAATTGAAAAATTTCTGAAAACTTAACGAGTATGTACCCTTCGTGCGTTTGAAAGTTCGCGCGCCGCAAATGTCGCTTAACAGCTGCATCGGTCGCCATCTAACGATACAAAAATTCATTTATTCATTTCTTAGTGCACAGTCCATTCGATCTGAACGTTTATACAGTTTTGAGTTTGTTGAGTGCTTTTTTTTGTTTATCGCAGATAGTTCACCGCAATTATTTTCAATTTTTGTTAAGTTTTGACAGACTAACAAGTGGTAAAGTCTTTCCGTCATAAGTTTGTGAGTATCGGATTAAAATTGTGAAGTAAAGAAAAGCTTTTCTATAGTTGACTATGCTGTGGACCAGATGTATAGTTAGCGCGCGCATTTAGGTATCTTATAAAAGTTTAGTTGGTCACTGCATACTACTTCAGGGTATTGTAGACCAACTAAACTTTTATAAGATGGTCGCATACATAAGCGACATAAGCGACCTAAATGTCTCCCCCGTGGCAAGGAATCGTAGAGTAACTTCCAATCTGCAATTAATAATATGGATATTATCGTATATATTGTAATGTGTATGAATATTCTTATACTTACTTACTTCTAGCCAGTGGCGTACCTAGGGGGGTGCGGTGGGTGCGGTCCGCACCGGGCGGCAAGTACCTAAGGGCGGCTTCACACACACCGATATTATCGTTGTCGGTGTCGGTATCGTGCTGCATCAATAATGTATTGTTTTAAATAGTACTGCTTCACACAGGCAACGATCCGGTAAAAATGTCGGTTGTCATATCCGATATATGTGTAAGTCGGATGGTTCTGCGGATATCGGTCAGTAAATTATCGTTCGTTTTTAGTACGCAATGCAAACCAAATACACTTGGATTCACACAGACCAGTCCCAACACATCGGTATCGTTGTGCTGGCTTTTGCATTTCACTGAATTCGGTGTTGTCTCAGTACAAATGTAATCAACTACGAGTGCTGTTAAATTGAATTGCCTTCTCTGAGTTTCTTTTTTCGTAAATATAATAAATACAGTAACGACAAGGTTCTTTTCTTCATATTAAGTCACTCTAGTACAACTGAATTCCATAATTTTTACCTATGGAATATTCACAAGGCGCAGCGACACTGGTGATGCTAACAAAGATATAACCGCTATTCCAATTTCGACATACTGTTTATCGGTGTGTGTGTGAAAAGCTGTTGTATACCGATACCGACAGGATACTGACACGACACCGACAAAATATCGGTGTGTGTGAAGCCGCCCTTAACTCTCGCTGCCCGAACGGCATTTTGTTTACGTTGGTGCTTGGAATGTACGCAAGCATTTATATAAATATAAAATAAAAAATATTTAATGGTAATTATTTTTTGTAAATTAGGTTTTGTCTCATTGGTGAGGAACCTTTGGCCTCCGTAAGTTTCTTATAGCCTAAAAAGTATCTTGTATTTTTATAAAGGTTGCATTTATGCCTTATGCGGCTTCCTTTATTACTGCCTAATTTAAATATTGCATGCAACGGTAAAAAAGCTGCCTACTTATAGTTCGTCTCAATTGTAACTATTTATTTATGTTTATTAATTTATAAAAACCACCATTTGATTGACTTAGAATGGGCGGCAAATTGGAGACCGCCCCGGGCGGCAAAAATTCTAGGTACGCCACTGCTTCTAGCAGGAATACATACAACAATGATAATAAATGTTCAAACTGATCACTGCTTAAACGAAGAAAATTTCTGTACGAAGTAGGATCGTAGGAGTTCATTATTTAACATACTTAAAATACCTCTTCCGTTGTTTCGGCGTTGCAACCACTCTCTACAGCATAATCGACGTCGATTGCGCCGTTGTTTTAAACGTAATAACATTTTTGCTATAAGAATTATTGAAGTTGTGGTAAGTGTCGAATGAATTAACGACAGCTTTGTATCCATGGTACAATTTATAAGGACACTTAATAAAGTATGTAATAACAAAAATGTAAAATAATAGTGGATTTGATAATGAAAATAAAGCATATGAGCACAGATAAGTAATATAAAGTTATGTTGCATTAATAGCTAATTTTATTGAAAGCAAAAAAAAACATAATAAACAAAATTCCCTACATACTAATTACTAATGGAACTGCGCCGGCGCCAATACAATTTTCCTTACAAAATTTAGTAACAGTGTCAGACAGATACCTATAAATTTTTTGTATTCAAATTTTTTTATAAAATTTTCAATAAATAAAATAAAATAAAATTTAGTTTATAAATTTAGTACAAAATTTAGTACAGTGTCAGACAGTCTTAAGGGAAGAAACTCCGCACTTAAATGAATTATTCATTCATTTAGAGAAGATGCATTGGCAGAGAAAATTGTATTACAAATTTACGAATACAAAATTTCAGCGAAAAAACATTCAGTGTCTTAACATGCACCAGTATAGATCGGATTAAACAACAATATGTATTTGAGTTTAAATAACGGCATACAATTTGTTTGTGAATGGAATAAATAGACAATTTACGGTTTTAACTCATTTTAAGCTCATACAGTAACTATTTGGAATCTACTCGTATGTAAAGATAAGGTAATTCTTTTATCAACAAAGATTAGATTTTGTATACTTTAATTTAGTAGCTACACCTTTAGGCAAATTACTAAACAATCCAAAAAGTATAATTTATGGATCATGTCATTGAATAAATACCTTCGGTAAAGAATGGCCACGGTATAGGAAAAAATGTTACATATAAAACTGGAATTATTGTACTTATGCAGTGCTGCCCCTATAGATACAAGGAAAAATCAGACAGATTACATTCTGAATCATAATAAAACGTTTGTATCTTAGCTGTGGAAATTAGTTTTGATCCCATTTATTTACTATGTACATTGATAAAAATAAATTTATTCAATGCTAAGTATGATTTAAATGCAATAGTAATCATTTTTAAAAGGAATGTCGTCTTTAACTTTAAATTGAATAAATTACTGAAAATCTACTTTTAGTTTTCACATTTCACAGAATTTCATTTATTACTTATTACTTATTAGTTATTAATTGTGGAATACTTGTATTGCTATCATAACTTACCTACACAAAAAGTATAGGTATCCATTTAGTAAAGCAGTGTGAGGGTGTTGACAAATTTGTACTCAGTTGTCATGTAGGTACCTGCAGAGACGTCTCAAATGGCGCAAAATACATGTACAATAGTATAATGAATCCATTCGAAAAAATTTAATAAGGAGGAGGATTATATAACGCGATTGTTTTCAGCGTCCAAAAAGGATTCCAACAGATAAGTACAGGTTCTTCTTTCATAGCCCTATCATTGACTAAAGAGGATTTCTCAATCAACGGCCCTATGCATAATAGCCCTACTTACGCGGTTGTTTCTGCGGTTCCTTCTGTTCGTCACACATCACAAACCATTGATTTAACAATCAAGGATGAAGGAATGTTTTATGAAAGTAAATGTCCTGCCTTACCGCGAGGCGTCTGCTTAAGATACCAGCAGCCCCTCAGCAGTGTTGCAGGTTTATTAAGAATAAAATATTCTTGCCAGCTGATGAACTCCATTCTAATAATACTTAAACTAATTGATTAATGCAATTAATGAATAAAAGAAAAGTGCATTGACAACGTCGTAACAATATGCTGGATAAATTCAAGTTTCTCTTAAATTAAGCAATTCTCCATAAATACATTGATTGTTGCAAATGTGTTATTGGAGATTTATAGTGAATTATTTATGTGTATGGGTAAAGTAAAACCCCGCTACTTGCTAGTTATCTTTCAGATATACATGTCTCATTCGATTAATGATAATTTTGTAAATTAACTGAATTTACAATTGACAATCTAGGTACTTACTTAATATAATTAACTTCTATTTCTATATGTACATCGTTGCCCACTGAAAGGACAAAAACCTATTTATTTTGTACAATGTTTAACTTTCTAGTTGCCGATAATTGGCCTTTAAAGGTCTTAAAGGATTTCGACATTGTCGCTAGCATTTTATATAGTTTAGAAGTTATCAATAAATCTATAATATACAGGTTATGTTCCAAACACTGATTGTTACTATGTAACCAATTCGGAAACTTATTGTTTACATTTTTTATAACTTTCGCGGTGAGTGATGTTTTAAAGGAGCATATTATATGTTTGTTATTTACAAAAAAATTGTCAATCACTTTTAAACAAAATGACACAATCTCGACGATAATATCTGTAGGTCTATATAAAAATTCAATATGACTGCTTTCTCCATAATCTCGCAAAAAAAGTAGCATTTCATTTGTGGTGCACATGTCGTCACTCTTTTTGTTACTGAGCGCACATAAGTCACATTTGAATTTTAAATGACACTTATAAATAAGGTATCCTGCGTAATATGTTATTGTATTTAGTTCAAAGTCGCTTATACTGATTGGATTCACATCACTTGCATCTTCTTTGCTTCTCGTATCTTTACTTCGCATAAAGTCACTTCCCAATTCTACATTTTCTTCTGCTGCGTTTTCAAGTACAGTACTTGCAACACCTACATTTCCTACATCAATGTTGTCTACATGAAGCGGCTCATCCAAATCTAGTTCACAATTTCCAGTACCAGAAGACTCTAACATTCTGACGTGCATATTTTGTTGTAAACCCTGCCGAAAGGATCTTACTGTTGGGTTTGGATTGTACCCCCCTCTACTGCGTATTACGGAAAATAAGTTTTCCAGTGGATCTTGTTGTAACCTACTGGTTAATAAAAAGGTATAACCGTCTTCTCTGATGGTATCATAAATTTGCAGGATTCCGTTAATTGTCTGTATTAAGCCATTATAGCAATATATATTCTTGCGTTCTTTGTTGTTTTTGTTATAAACTTTTACAGAATTAAAATAATCGATTGCTTGGGTGAGTATTTGTAGTCCGTTTGTATTTTTTGGAGACAATGCGCTTTTAAGTGGGTGGCGATCATACAACACTCTGCTGTTTAAACAGTCAAATATGTCATTGACTTTTTTAAGAAATTGTGAAGTGTGTGGTCCAGATGCAGAATTTAGTTCACCTGTAAAAATTGCCGTGTCCATAGCGGTTGACATTCTGTGACTAAATATTTGAACAGCCAACCTTACCCTCATCTTCTCAAAATTATTTGGAGATATATGTTGCTCAGATATTTTCGTCAAAGAGGATGCTAACGTTGATTTCTTATTGATATAGTATGTTGCACGAACGTCGTTCCAGGAAACCTTATTTGAGTTAATGTACATGTCTGTGCTTAGTAAATTATTCCTAATAGATTTTATGAGATGGGGAGTATCGTATAATGCAAAAATTTTTTGATTTTGAAATTTAAAGTAAGGTTTAGATTTAGTCACTTGCAACGAATTGTAAACATATCGGTTGTGTGAACCTTGATCACAAACTATAGCTACTACTTTTAGTCCAATGAATGTACACTTTTTAATATTTTCCTTAATAAGATGAATTAGGGAACATCCTTGAACTCCTCCTTCAGATAAATAAAAGGAGAGTGGTTGCTTCCATGATGAGAACAAACCCCGCACCATAAAAACCAAACCTTGATTAGCTATCTTCGGAGAACGTCCCAAATGTCCAAGATCTTGAAACCCCTCTATAAGGTCTAATGTTTTATTATACTCTAAATACCTCTTTAGCGCCATTTCATCAAAAAGAAGCACACAAAATTTATCCCTCTCATCAAAATTTTTGACTTTATCTACTTTCAAATTTTTTAACTAAGGATGAAGCTACGCCAGTAGTTAAATGAAACACTTTCAACCATCGCCTAATTGTACGCGCTGATGGAAGAGGTATCTTAGACTTTTGCCTCATGTAGTTATACAGTGATGGAGATTTGTAATAATAGGAAAGCGCTAGAGTCGTTTCTTGGTGGGTCCACCTTCTCCTTTTCCTATGAAATAAAGTCTTATCGATCAAAGTTCGCGCATCTGTAGATTTCGTTCTTAATAAATTGTTAATTACATTTTTTTCAGAAATGAACATTAGCTTGCGTTTTAGCCTAATAACTTTCATCCTCTCTTTAACAAGTAACGCGTTTTTTTCAGAGATTTTCTTTAGTAATTTTTGCTCTCGAATAGTAGAGTAGTTTCAAAATCTCGTGGCACTCGAGATGTGTGGCGGGATTTATTTAAACGCGATACTACGATACTAATATGAAGTTCTATAAATAATTACACCTATATTTATTTACTCTACATATTTAGGATGGCATTTTACCTACCAATGTTTTTGGACGTATAATGTCGTGCCTATTTTTCGAAATTATTGTAAATCCCGCCGCGCATTCCGAGTGCCACGAGATTCTGAACCTACTCTACATATCTTTGATGAAGTGGCTTGTGTAGTGGTGTTAGGAGTATGTGTGGGGGATCGTTGCGCAGTATTGGGATATGCCTGTGACAACAAAACATAAATTTAAAAATCACGTTTATTTTATTTTTTGCTACTTCCCACGCAATATTTTTGCGTCATCAGGAACATTGAACTTGTTAACAAGTTGTTCAGTTACTTATTTTCCTGATGATGAAAAAATATTGTTTGCGAAATATCGAAAAGTAAAATAAATAACTTAATGTAACTCGTTATACTTGGTGTAACCCGAAATAACTTTAACTCACTATAGGTAGGTACATTTAAGACCAATTACTATCGCGAAATTATTGAAAAATTGCAATAAATCACTTCACCTACTATGCAAGCATTAATATTGAACGTGACATTACAAGTAGAAAAAAAATTATATAAGTAGGTAAACTTACTCGCTTTTTAGTGGGTGTTAAGTAATGTACTTCATCTGTTATATCTTCTTCTGACATTGTTGCACACGTTTCGGTAATATGCCTTTTTCCGTAGGTTTTTACCACAGGCTGAACAAGTAGGAATTCTTCCACATGGCTAGATGTAGGTGTAGCATTCGAACCCACGTCATATGGTACAGCACCCTTCACTAATGTTCTCCTTCCACCACTTGTGACTAAGTATTTTGGATCGAAATGTTTTTCGCAAATTACCTTATTTTTTAACTGTTCCCGGTTTATTTCACGCAAGTTCAGATTACCACTATTATGTAACCAAATATTTACTATGTTTGCGTTAGAAGGAAACTTAAAAAACGATAACTGAGGGAACATTTTTCGTGAATTCTCACAATTATAATAAACACACCGATGCGCTGCCGTATTCATTATTATTATTAGTAACTTGGCGTCCGCCGATTAGTGTGACTGTAAGATACTAAACGAATTTTACATTTCTCATTGCATTTTATTCAAAACTTGGGGGTGGTTTAAGACAAGATACAATAAACTTTATTGCTCTGGAACTGCAACCGCTTCCTAAGTAGGACAATAAACAAGTACACACGTACGTTTTTATTATAGATAGAGGTTGACGAGTTCATAGACAAAGAAAGAACCTACCTAAGTATATCATAAACATTCGGTGTGAACCGAAATTTTGTTCACTGTTTATATTAGACCATAAGGGTTGCACACTTGCGGTGCAATAAACTACATCTGGCTATTCTTAAAGTTTGTGTTTATTTTATTACCTATTGCGAGTATTATATTTGTTTATTACCCTGAGAGTATCGTAACAGGTATAAACATGTTTTATGCCAAATGCGTATTAGATTTATTAAAGGAGTAGTACTTGGGTACTAAATCCGATCAGAATTATAGTAAAGCACAAGAACCTTGATTATTTGAGGAGCTGTCCTAGCAAAGTGCAACATATCCAAAAAAAAGAGAATGCCCACAATAAAATTTCGTGTATCTAAGCATTTTAAGCCATGTAAGGCTACCATACTCGGTAAGATATCTCTAAGTTTGAAATAAAATCACTGCCCAAAAATCGAGGAGATTTAAGCAAAAAAGTAGATCATTTTGCTGGTTATCAATTTGACGTTTTACTGTACTAATAAAATTTCGAATAAGAGCAATTCGAATTCGTCTTAGAAATCATTGCGTCAAATACCAAAGTACACATTTTATACAACCATAAAACAATATATTTATTGTTAACAAGACATAAGAATGCCATTGATAATCACCTACTTACGATATATAGTACAGATATAATTAGCCTGGAGGAATATGAAACTAAATGAAGGTATTATATTACTCAAACCATTTAACAATTGTGCCATAAAGAATACACTCATTGTGATGTTATGCTTAATCCGCAGTTTAAAAATTACGATTTTCAATTTCTACTTCATTTACATCAAAACTATTTTCTTTTGTGAAAGAGGATAATTACAGATCTCTATAACATTACTATTACAAAAAAGTGCAATTTTAATTAATGTACTGCAAGGAAGATGCCTCTGTGACGATCGGAACTTGTAAAGTTATAACGCGCTTTTTTTATTGTGTGGCCTATCTTTTACTTTTTAATCAATGATCATGTGTAGCGGTAACCCTGTAATAATTATATAGAATGCCATCTGTTCATATTTTCGATAGCCGTTGACAGCACCCCAAACGCTATCGGTAGCTCCTTGTGATCGTATCTGTTACCGACAGAGATCAGGATGTTTATATCGGTTTGACCATCGACTGCATTCCTTTGTGCTTCATGCACGGTTTTAACTCGCTGATCATTTGATAACGTATTGTTCTTCTATATGATTACGTTAGTACATTTTTTTTATAATTTTAGTAGCTACACCAGGAAATGTCAGTGGCAGAAGTTGAAAATGGTACATACATAGCTTTAGGTTTAAT
This sequence comes from Pyrocoelia pectoralis, assembly GCA_036250285.1. Classification (NCBI taxonomy): domain Eukaryota; kingdom Metazoa; phylum Arthropoda; class Insecta; order Coleoptera; family Lampyridae; genus Pyrocoelia; species Pyrocoelia pectoralis. Next base: position 59,838,901 of record CM070074.1, on the reverse strand, counting down.
TTATCTATTCTATGATTAATATTAGCACTGCGGTCGTATTTAAAAAGTAGATATTTAAGTACCTTTTTTTGTGTACATATTATGAGGGCCGCGATGTACTTAAATAAACGGGATAAAGTCATTATTTTAATTATTTTACAGAATTCCAATTAACTCTTCCCAAATATGAGTACATAGGTGGAACACGGAAATTACATTTTTTATTCTTATCTCGTTACAACAAATACCAGTCTCAATTATACCAAACTTAGAACAGGAACTAGGTATATAAAATCTTATCACTTTATCCAAAATCAAGTTATTCGTATTACATTCAGTGTGGAACAGGCCAAATCATATGCACAATATTTGTAAAAAAAAACAGAAGCACGTCAATTTTAGATTTTAAAATTATATCTTGTTACATAAACATTTCATCCCTAAATTTAATACCTTTAGAGCGAGGGTGGCAACCCCTAAATTTGTAAATGGGAATCGTAGAGGTTTGTGATACATACATCATTTAAAAGTCTCTTCATTGTCTAATTCTAAAATGTTATTGTTTTCAAATTTGCTGCAAAAATCGTTATTTATGCACCAATTTCGTGGGAAATAAGCGAATTTCGTGGGAAATAAGCGAATTTCATGCGTGTTTTTCTACCACATAGTTTTCGACCAAGACATGTCAAAATTCATCAAAGTGAGTGATGACAACATTGAGGATCCTTCGATATTCTGTTGTGTCGGTTAATTGCATTTATATTGGTAGCATATAGTGCAACCAATATTGTAGATAGGTATCGATAAATCTATATTTACCCAATTTAATTCAATAGAATGTTGAAACATTAGAACTATCTTGGATAAACATTTTAGTAACAATATCTTATAAACGTGCTAATCGATATTTGAGTGAACAATCGTTATACATCGGAAACCGATATTCGAACTGCATATTAATGTTATTCCAATATTTAACTGATGTTATGGTCCACTTGGTTACAACATTGTTGACAACAATTGTAGCTATGCAAAATGTCGATGACGTACCTACACGCACGGTTATAACAATTCAACTATAATGGAGATGGCGAATTTCTCGTACCCACTAGTCTTCGTTATTGGTGAAATATTTACGAGAATGTCTTCCACTTTCTATTGATATTCATTTTCCCAGCCACGCTTTTGTCAAATTTTTAAATGCCAATAATTTATTAAAATTAAATAAAATAATCTGCTCGTTATGTGCAGAAAAAATTTATCTCGTCCTCCTTTCGTTTATTGCTAATTAATCAATTAAAAAAGCGATTCTGGACCCGCTTTTGTAAAAATGTTTCAATTTTAATTACCGTAAAGTGGGGTTTCTTGAGACACCTTAGGTAACTTGGGACAAATGGAAATTTTAAAATATTTGTTAAAGGAATACCATCTAGGAAGTATAATATAAATTTCTATAAAGCAATGTTGGTTGTCTATAATTCAATGAGCAATATCCAGTAGGAATATGTTATAAAATTCCTAAAATAACTGATATATTGTAGAAACGGTTATTTCAACATTTCTATAAATGATAAGTTGTTTCAGTTGTAACTTCGAACTTAAATATTTTTTTTTGAAATACTATTATCACACTGTATGCAATATAATACTGAAAGCCGTGGAGGTAAGAAATATCATAATTTTTTGCTTAAATAGTGGAGGCAGGATAATTTGTACAAAATCGTATTTTTCTAGGGTAATTTGGGACATGCCGCGGCGATACAAAAGGAAACTTGGATCACGCAGATATGCTGACTATTCAGATGCAACACTTCAACAGGCGTTAGAACAGGTTGCTAATGCTGATATGTCTCTTCGAGAATCCGCAAGAAGCATATGGTGTGCCCAGGAATACATTAAGTAGAAAATTTCACGGCCAAAATGGTCTCAAACCTGGGAGACCAATGGTTGTGACCAGGGCCGGATTTACGGCGGGGCAAGCGGGGCAGAAGCCCCGGGGCCCCCACAAATTGAGGGCCCCCACAAACTTTGAATTTTCCATTTTTTAATGGTTTTCAAGAAAGTGAAGAGAAATGAAATACCTATATCTAAACATGTAATATTGTATAAAGTAATACAAGTGTACCTATACCACAGAATAAAACACAAGTGATACAGAAGCGACATTCTGCTAAATACGTGTTGCAAATTTTCTTATCGCGTGGACTAACAACTCCGCCTTCTTTGTTGTAGAATATAGTGCGCGCATTGATACATTATACATTTCAGCGTACGTACCTAGCGGTGCCCGGTGCGTTGAACTCTTATTGCGAGAATTCTATCGGAATTAGTTTTACGGTGAACCGCTTGTCACATGCGAAAATGTATGGCAAATATTTTTCGTTTATGACATTTTTTTATACGATTTCAAATTTAGATAATAATGAGAAAAACTACAAACCACTCCTCTTTTTACTAGCCTTGCTAACGCAACCGACAAGGAAGTTTGACTAAAATGGGCGTGGTTGCGATGAGCAGACCGCCTTGTACGGGCAACACAACTTCAAAGGTGGCAACGGAGAGTGTCGCTTCTGTATCACTTGTGTTTTATTCTGTGCCTATACCTAGTTTTCGATCATTGTGACCAGCTTTAGTCTCCTGGAGACAACGGCGTATCTAGAAATTTTGTGGGAGGGGGGGGGGGGTAATAAAAAAATGTACTTGAGAAAAAACATAAAAATTAGAAGATATAAAAAAGACTGTCCGATTATAATAGGTAATATTTATTATACTAACGTAACTTTGGGAGGGGTAATTACCCCATTACCCCCCCCCCCTTAAATACGAGCTTGTCTGGAGAGATTTATTAAAGTTGAGACGGTCCTCCCTCGCACGTAGGGTTGCCAGGTCGCCAAACCTAATAGCCGGACAAGCCAGCCAGTTTGGCCGGACATTTGAGTAAAAAGGCCGGACATCCTAGATTATTGAGGATTTTTTGTCTCAGAATTAATAGGTACGACAAAAAAATAGTATGTAAAATGAAGCTTTTTTGATTATTGCCATAAATCTTGTTAAATTCTAATGAAATATAAATAAAATCGAATGCCAAATCAGTCTAAGTACTTTATTATTTCAGTCAAATAAAGTCATCAGGCGCAGGGGGGCGGGCGGGACTGAGGGAGCGACCGACAGTCGACTCGCCTGCGCTCGGCCACACTCAGCGCTAACTCGCTTGCGAAATGTAAAAAGCCTAACAAAAGCCGGACACCGTTTATTTTGGCCGGACACGCAATCAAAAAGCCTAACCATGTCCGGCTTTATCCGGATGCCTGGCAACGCTACTCGCACGTCTAAATAACAGTAAAAATTAAAGTTCTCGTTCTCGTCACTATTAAGCCTCCACGACATGTCTTTTTATCGTAAAAATAAAATTATCCAAAAATTTATTGAAAGGGGCCCCATATTTTTCATTGCCCCGGGCCTCCACACTCCTAAATCCGGCTCTGGTTGTGACCCAAGCCGAGGAAAGGACTATAGTGACAGCAATAGAAAGGGCTTCTTAATGGGAATATCCACTCACAAAAATGTAACCTACACAATACAGTGTTTAAGCCGCTATAAAGAATGTCCGAAGAGTTTCATATTTCCCGACGTTGAAGACATCACCAACATTACATTTGAGCAGATTGTTAGCATCCTGAAGCCTCCAGAAATCACCAGAGGGCGTCATGTTTTTTCTGCTAATGTTTGTTTATAGTTTCCACTAGCATTTAACAGTTTGAATTTATGTTGTTTTTTTTTCATATAAGAATTCAGTCAATATACTATTTTGAGCTTAATATTAGTTTTTTAACTTTTGATGTGTTTTTTTGATAGGAAGATTATTACTACGATATTATTTATTGTTTCCTGGTGTCCCAAGCTAACACAGGGAAGTATAAGTATCGTTTTAAACGAAATTAAACCAGTGTCTCAGGTAACTTGGGACACCCCAAAAACCCCCAAAAATTTGGGTTAGTTATTAAAAAAAAATTCGCGCATAAGTAATGCATCCCTTACGATATCACTAATTCATTGGATACCTAATTTAAATTTATGTATAGGCTTCTACGGAAATTATTGCCAAAACAATTCAAAAAGTTGTCCCAAGTAACCCCATGTTACGGTACTTACCAAATTTGAATGTGCCTGTTTGTGTGCTGTTATGTGCTACAAAAAAAGTGTTTCTGTTCTTTGTGTTTACTATGGACAAATCTATTGTTATTAATTACCCCTTTAAAACAGCGAGGATGAAGGGAACTGCAGAAATACACATTGGAAGTAGTTTTTGATCTTTTTCAATAGTGTGACATGTTTTCTGTTGCTTCGAACGATCATCCATTCGTTTACAGAGACAAAGAAATATTTACGTTTTCTCATTATTGGCAGAAGAATGTTTGTGCTGAAAAAGGTCATTATTTAACAACTTTGTGTCAATACTCAATATAACCGAACTTGCATCTCTAATGGAATATAATAGAATTTTTACATATTGGAAATTCGCTGTTCCTAGATCTCGGCCCATAACATGAATAAAAAAAAAAAATTAAAAGTGACACCGATATCCGTATTTCCGACTCTACCTTCGTCCTGTGTTAAAAAAGTTAGGTTTTAAGTATAGAAATATCAACAAACGACGAGTAATTATGGAGTCGAAAACGATTTAAATAGAAAGAGAAAGAGTATATTTGTTATGTGGATGAAACGAAGTACGATACTCTTGATGTACAGGGGGGTTTGATGGATGATTCACGTAGTTCACAATTGGAGGCACCAATTTATCGAGGAAAGATGACAATTATTCTCCACGCGAGATCCCATTTAGGATGGGTAGGCGAGTGCCTACATTAATTAAATAATTCAAAATTTTTATGTTAAAGTCAAAAAGATGTGGGAGGTTATCATCAAAAATCAATTACTTTAAAATGTGAGAACGGAGGCTTTCACGACCAGAATCGATAAAATAAAATCGATTTCCATGGTCGGAACATATTGGAGAAAGAGTCGATCGACGTTTCGCACGCTTTCATAACAGGCTTCATCAGAATAAAAAATCAATAAAAATAATACATACAAAATTAACCAACCGGAACAACCCTACAAAACTACACACTAACCATAGAAAGCTAAACCTGGCTATTTACACCTACTCCGACGGGAGAAAGTGAAACACCAGACAATGGAATGACGGGAAAGGTGTTGGAATATTTCTCAATGCCATCGCGGATTTTCCTTTCGTTCACCGATCGATGTGTGCTAAACAGCAAGAACAACAAATATATTATATAAAATAAATATTAAAATATGTAAAACCATAACTTAGTGTTTATAGCTCTGCGAACCAAATTTGTATTACATACAAGTTACAATAAACGACAATTTGAAACTCAACATGCAAAATTTAACATTGTTTACAAAATCGTCCACACCTTAAAATATTTATGACTTTAACGAAGATATTTTGTATCTTGAAATGATCGTGAAGGAAGGTGTTAAATAATTTTCTATTTATTCTTAAGTAATATATTCATGCACTCCAATTTGTATTCACCACCATTAGTATTGCAGTTGTTTCTTAAATTACACGAATGAAAGATGATCTTTTAAATTGAAACTTAATTTATATATACACCTTTTTGTCAACGGAATAAATTAATGCCAGGTTTTATTTTTAAAACAAATGTTGTACATTTAGGGTTATTGATAAAAGTGAAACTTAACAACGTTGACGTGTCATACTTTAACACAAAGGTGATTTTTTTGTCTGCATAAAAACATGAAGAGTAATGATTAACACTTTGGCCAAATAAATAATATCAAAGGTTTTTGATTAAAAATATTGATAGGCTGTTCGTTTTATTTTAGACAGTGATTGATTCAAAAGCTTCTAGTACATTAATACTGTTTTTAATTATCATTTTCATCTGACGAAATATGCTAATATTGCAAATTAAGCAATTTTAGTAAATATCCATAATATTTAATGAAACATCATAGTTACTATCCTTTTTGTATCCGCTGGTAGCTGTAATTGAAAACTAGAAAACATTAATTATATTTAATGATAAATACCTGTAAGTTACAGGAATAATTAATGATTTACAGATTATCTTAGGTGCGGGAGCTATATAATAACATATACCACCCATCTTAGTTGATATAATGTGTTATGACATATTTCTTTTCACTATCTTATCTTGTAAGTATTTATTATAAAACAATCCATAAAAAATACTAATTCCGTTCGTCTCAGTTCTGCAAAAAGTAATGAAATGGTTACAATAGTTACATTTTCTAAAAAAAAAGGATTACCTATACAGGGTGTTTTTTTGGGAGTTTTAGTTAAACGTTTCTGGGAAAGTTTTATAGGTAGGATTTTGAACATTTGTACTTAGAGGTTACTCCGAAAGCCGAATCGATGTAAAATATTTTCAAAATTGGAGCACTTCCGGAAATGCCGGAACTAGCTAGTAACAGCGACCCCTATTTTTTATGGCATTTTTGGATTCTACGTGAAACTTTGGTTCATTTGATAACCATTTGCCAATATCAACAATTTATGGCTTTTAAGTTATTTTGACACGTACCAAAGAAAATTATCGTGCCATAATTTTCCACAACGTTAAATAAAAAAATGTTTTAAAAAAGTTGTATTGCTGAACTGATTTCATCAATGGAAAATAGTAGCCATCTATTTGTGTCATGCGTCAGCTAATCCAGGAAGATGGACGTGTTATATATCAAGAGATTCGGACAGCATTAAGCATGCAGAAAGGTGATTTTTCGTGGGATCTCCCATCTTCCCACTAACGAACAAAAGCATGGTGGCGATTTAACGGAAGAATTTGAAGACATCGCAGGTGGTGACGAATTTTGGATTTACAGCTATAGATACGAAGTTCAATCAACTGTCTGAATGCTTCAAAGTGAAACAAAACTAACGAAAATAATTCGTTTCCACATCGTTTCCATGTCTGTGGAAACATTTTTGGTGACTAAATCTGGACAGGTCGCCACCATCGACCATTACTACGTTAGGGGTAAAGATAGATACAGTGGCTTTAACCTAAACGTTCGACGAGTCGAGTTCCCGAGTAGAACGTCCTGTAATACTATCATAATAGCGGTGATATGGGTTCCGTGACATGCGTGGTTTTAAAACAGCTTGGGTAAGTAGTTGAAGTGAGGTATCGAGTGGGTTTAATTTCCTTGAAAATTAAACGTTTTTGCGAAATAGAACAATTGAACAAAAGTGTGTATAATTATTTATAACACCGGTCGACAGTGGTCTTGTCTTTGGGACCAAACCGAAATTTTTCGGTTCTTTAGGTGTAAAAAAGTGGTTATTATACCCACGAGACTTTGCTTTTGTGGTCAGGAGACGTAAAAAAGGTTTTTTTTTAATTTTTATGACTATAAAATTGAAAGAAAGAAATATACCTAATTCCAATCTAATAGCAATAGCGCCTGAAATTTTATGAGCAGAGCTACATTTCCTAGACAGCTGACCTTGGTAGCTTGATCAGAACTCTATTGAAAATAAATTTTTAGGTAAAAATACACGCCAAAAATGCGTTGTTTCCATTTTATGGTCAAAAAGTAACAAAAAAAAAACTTTTAACATATTGCGGGACTACATTGGTATAGGATCATGTAGTAAATCAAGTATAGGTCGCGTGCGATAAGAAAAACGAACCGTCGCATGCCGAAGTCGACGGGATTACACTTGGATGCGCAATGGTCATTTTAGTCCGCGTAAATTTCGTGTTTTGAGTACCGCCCATTGGCGCATTTACTGGATAGCAACCGATTCACCATCGGCATGCGACGGTCCGCTTTTCTTATCGCGCGCGACCTATACTTGATTTATTACATAATCTTACACCGATGTAGTCCCGCAATATGTTTAAGCAACCAACATCCCACCTTGCCAACGAGACCCGCAAGTGTTTGCATGGGAATGGGTACCGTATAAAAACATAAATATGGAATTCCATACCATCAATGTAATCATAAATAATGTCAATTACATATTACCATTGAATAAAAATTCAATAATACCGAATAAGGTATGCTAAGACTAGCCGCATCCCTTCTCCATACAAACATTTTCGGATATCATCGGCGAAGTAGGATGTTGGTTCCCTGAACCTATCCCGGGATATTATGGATGACCCAAATAGTACATGTAGCGCAATGTTTGGCATCGCACATTGCAAACAATACCGTAGAATAGTACTGTTTATAATTATTTTACTTTTTAGCCTATTGGGTAGTAGTATGTATATAGGAGCAGGCAGGCTAAATACTATTCATCTGAATCGTATTTAGCCTACCTGCTCCTATAGATATACATAGTAGTGTTTATTATTATACCGGGTGTCCCATTTTAATCTCCCACCTGCGATCATTCTATAATACTGCGACGGATCAAAAAATGCTCCGAGTAAAAAGTTAACGGTTTTGAGGGAGACATCTGAGATCTGATGCTGTCAACCTTGCCCCCGCCGGACTCGGGAAGGAGGGGGGGCTTAAAAATTTTAAATGCAAACCCCTATTTTTTATTGCATATTCGGATAGAACGTTGAAAAGTAAGGGAATTTTATTCGGAGACTTTTTTTATAGATGGCTTTGCAAACGACAATTAATAAACTGTTTATTGTAATAGATTTTATTGGATTGAAAATAAATGGAGTTGTTAACAACCACATATCTACAATATATTGAAATTGCAAGAATGAGTCACGTATTGGATGTGGCAACTTTGGCATCGTTTGATGACTAGTACCTATAGTTCACGCATCGATGCAGTGAATATTTAGTACTTCTAAGAATAAATATTTAAGTTTTCAACGAAGTGAAGAATGATGATCAGCGGGGAACAAATCGCAGGTTTTAAACATTTTAAAATTTATTTGCACTGACACGAAAAATTGCAACAAGTCATTTATTCGTATGAGTTACGGTGAAATGTAAAAGTTCCATTTATTAAATGCTACTGCAAAAGAAAAAAGAAAGGAATTTTACATCGGTACGAAAACAGCTAAAACAGATATTTGTTTTTGATAAAATGCTTAAACTATCTGTTAGTACAATGTAATATTAATTGGCATAAAGATTTATGGCTCAAATTTAGAAGTAGCAAGGTTACAACAGAAAAACGAAACAACTAATTTATATTACACATGAGAATCATAAATCTTTAGAAAATAAAACGAGTGCACAGTGAAAGCGATAAAAAGTAACAAACGAACTAACAACACATACTGAAATCTGATAAGCCACCAACCAATAAAACCAATAACTAAAGTTTAACCCACACAGAACACCCACATACACTTGATATCCTTGCCTATTTCATGCGCATCCGCCATTATTAACACCTTATCTATATCTGATGTGCCTACTCACGAATACGTCTAAATGACACCTTTCATTATTACTAGACGAGACAGCCGCGTTAACGTGATTATTTGCAATTTACGTTGTAGAAAGATTTTTATAGGAAGGAAAAGGTGAACACATACTATGCCACGTGCATCTCTGAACGTTGCAAACTTTACGATAAAGTACCATTCTAATTAACCTGCTGACACAATCAAAGACACATTCGACACACTAATGTGGTATACACATAAATTTAATTGATTCTATCATTTCAGCAATTGAGATTTACTATAGTATATACCTACCCGCACTTTATGTAGTTACAAGTTTCACACGAAAGAAGAGGAAATTGTTCGTTATATATTATCCAACCAAAGACAACCTTGTGGTACTTTTGGTTATTATGCTTTATAATTCAACTTTGTTCTCGAAATAATGACGAATATACTACTAACTATAGGACTGAATGAATAAGAAAAACATAACAGTTATAGTGTTCGCCACCCACAACGTATATATTTGTATGCAGTTTATGACTTGTTTAGATTACTAACACTCAAAAACAAATTCGGTAGATTTCAGTGTGTAATAAGTAGAGAGAGTTTCATGAAAATGCTATGGACTGATTCAGAAATGAACGGAAAAGTCAAATATCTACAACGATAATTTGTTATATTCGTCATTCGACTACAATACAAATTTGCCGCCAACTAAAATGTACCTCTGTACATAGTTTTGGGTGGTAAACTTTGATTGCGATTTAATTACTTACCAGTGAAATCATCAAAGCCGAACGACCTTAAGCTTAACGAATACTTTCGCTGTTGGTAATTCTAATACCCACTAATTTTAATTCTTAAAAAATTCTTTATACAAAAAATGCGAGATTTGAAGAAGGAAATAGTTTAAATGTCAATACACCCAGTCGAAATTTTGGAAACTGACTTATACGATTAATCACTGTATATGGCTTTAAATTACACAACAGTTGGAATATGTAGCTATTTCTTTTATTTCTACTGGTAGGTCATTACATGATGTACAGTTATAATTTATTTGCCTAAATTTCAATACTTTATCTCTTTATATTGTTAATAAATTCAATCCGTTGAAAGTAACTTATCCGATTACGTAATATAAATGCAAATTTCACGTAAACCGCAACATTAATATTTTTAACAATACATTGAATCTGAACATTTTTAAAACAATAAACCGATACAACGGATTATCGAAGGATCCTCAGTATTATCATTTTGATGAATTTTGACATGTCTTGGTTGAAAACCATGTGGTAACCGAAAATGTATGAAATTCGCTTATTGGGCATCGACGCAATGAATTTGGACGTTTTTCCCACGAAAAGGTTTAATCAAAATCCATGTCATAGCTAAAAAGAAATAAAATGCACTTATTGGGCATCGATGTAATGGGTTTGGAATTTTACTAACGCAATTGGTCTGGAAAGAGCAATTTTGATATGTCTTGCATAAAACCATACAGTAGCCTAAAATGCGTTGGGACGTTTAGGTATCCCACGCACTTGGTGCGTAATTTTGCTTCATAACTTTTGATATAGGCCACGGATTAGAATTATATTGAATAGTTGCACATCTAAGTATCATAAGTTATAATCTACTAAAAGTCCGAAGTCGATATGTGATCTAGAGAATTAGTTGTACCAAATTTTAAAATTTTGTTAGTCTACTTTTACCGTTCCCGATCCACGCGAACTCCTGTAACATTTCTCCCTCTTGGTCTAGAGACCTGGGAATCAATTCTTAATCTATAATGGGATTCGTGCAGTTGTAAATTATTTTTACATGAAGAAGATGACGGCACTTTATATTTTTAAAAACATACAGGAAACTTGAAGTGAATCCACAATTGTGGTGTCTCGGTAACGTTCAACAATTAACACATTAGGCAATGCACATATAAGTGAAACCAGTGCATCCACTATATTTCAGAGCAAAAACGGAGTTGAAAGAATGACGTCGCTACAGTTCGCCACTATCCAATCTAGCTTCCAGGTGATCATTCTTTGTTAAGAAGACTGAAATCCAACATTGCTAGGTGGCGCTATAAGTTATAGGAGCTGCTTTAAAAAGAAAGTAGATGCTTTTTGTAAAAATTGTAAAAGCTGTGAACTAAATAATTTTACAGTTATATTATGTTTTCTTCTTAGTTAAAAACGTCCAACCCATTGTAAAGAAGTTACACGACGGCAGTTAGTTGTACTTCTAACATGTACCTAATCCGTTGACTAATTTCACTCAAATGGGTTGCATCCTATTATATTCTGTAACGCCCTTGCGATAATTTCCTAATTTAGATTGGAAATATTCTAATTTCTTTTACTTTAAGGACTAATATTCTTAAAATTTGCTACATCGTATTGTAAACATCTGCTTTCATGACTCATCATCTTAGCCCTATGTAACCTGCGACCACCTGTCTACTAGCACTGAGCTATTGCGGCCATTGCTCCATTTAATTTCGTTGCGACCCAATTCTTGTCGTAACAATTCTACTAGAGTGGCCCGTGCCAGGGAAGACCTGGCGTCCTAGAAGGGTAATTTGTACATTTTATCGCATCTCATACATACATACACAAGTTCTAGCTTATGTAGAAAGATGTAATTTTTGATGCTCGTATCTTTAAATTACCATTAATTTTGGGACGATTCGAATCCCTGCTTTGTGAGGAGTCAAGCACCATTAAATCAAATTAAATAAAATTAAGAATTAAGAATAACTTGATTCTAAGACAAATACACTTATTATAGTCCCTTGAATAAAAAACTAACAAAAAAATGGGAAACGGTCGCAATTTTGATAAAATGTAGAAAAAATTAAAACCTCAGTTGTCCATTACAACTTACGCAGAAGACAACAATATATCTTTTACAACTTTCCAAAATTCTACAAATAACCCTGTTGTTTGTACGTTGTAAAAGAAAATGTTTAGTTTTGAGGACTATCAAACGTTATAAGTACATGTATGCGTTTTTTGTGCGACTCGAAATGTCTCATTTTTCAGCTCTCCCTTGATATTTCGAAAAAGGTGCGCCCTCGCTAAAATATGTTCAATTACAAAGCATAATTTCCTTAAAATTTGTCTTAAGCTTATTTCTCTCTCATAGTCTTCTGCATAGGTACACATCAATTTTTTCGGAAATCTGGGGAGAATGATATAGATGTCTTCATCTTGTTTTGAGATTTATAACTTTCCTATTAAATCAAAATGCCAGTATCAGCAGTGGTAATATCAGTTAATAGGCTCAGAGATGCGGGGAGCTCCGTCCTTCATAGACCAAGCAATAGTTGAGACATTAGAATATTTAAGAAATAATGAACAGAACCGCGAGTAATCTTCGAGCTGAACCACCGGCGTGGAAGTTATTATTTGGTACTTTCCTGCCATCCCTCATGATGATAACTAACTTACTGGGTCGGACATTTGTTTCAAGATTGATAAGTTTTTCGGCCATAGTGTAGATAAGCATCTACAGTTTACAGTTATTTCAATTATTGCGATATAGGCAAATATATGCTGAAAGTGTAATTCGTCCCTTTTCTTCAATGAATTTTCTAGCTAAAAGATGACAATCCCCCTTTATCCACTGCATGCCATGGAAAATGTTTTTTTAAATATTTATTAAAGCAGAATTGATGAAATAAAAGATGTGTGAAAAGAGCTGGAAAAAAAATGAATTAACATTTACTGTCCAGAAATAAAGGTGATCGTAAACGGGTCAAGTGGATATTCGAAACGTAATGGGATAAAGCGTCAATTTAAGTTTTCGTGAAAAATAATTAATTAACTGACAGAGCACGTGAGAAATATATCTATCTATATAGATGGTAGATGGAACATAAATCTTTGTAAAACTGAAATCCCACAAAACCGAAGGAATATGTAGAGAAGTAAAATAAAATTTATCATACCTAACAACGTCGAAGTCCTAAAATTTTTCGAAGTTAAATCTTTTCAAAGTACTAAAATTTTTATACATAGTTTTTATAGTATCATAAAATATGAGCTAAAAACGGAGGTTATAAACCGATGCAATGGTAAATCTCTTACTGAACTAATGATTAACTATCAATAAAATAACACAATAGATTTTTCAAATGTCCTTATTTATTTATGTTTCAAAGTCTGTAAAGAAATGTATGTAGTTCAATTTAATTAATCTGTTCTTCTTTTCCTTGCAAGCACTTTCAAAGTTCAAACCACTTCAACGTGGACAAAGCTAGAAGGTAAATAAATTCCTCTTTTACTGAATTACTTAGTAATGTTACGTCAAAATTGTTTCCATATTCCTTACGTAATCAAACAGCGTTCCTTTTTTTTAATTACTAGATAATCAGGAACTCAAAGGAATGGAAAGAATATGGTATAAACTCCATGCATTAACATTGCGTTGCATTTAAATAGAAAATTTACTGTATTTTTACGCTTAGCATCAAGAATATAAATATTTCAGTATTTTCCAATGAAGAAGAATGACTGAAAACTCCACAACGACAAATAAATATATAAAATAAAGCGACAGAAGATTAATGATTATAATATAAAATTGGATTTATACAAAGCCAAAAATTATAAACTTGTTTTCACCAAACATTGACTCTTCGTATTTTTCTTTCAAACTTGAACTGATTCACAATTTCATATTTTAAATTTTGTCAAATACATTCCAAACAATTTCGTTTGTAACTACTTTTTGTTGTGTAGGATAAAGGAAGTTAAATGCAAATAAATTACCACAACAAGTTGTTGGAACTCAATACACTCTGATATCATCACTAAAAAATCTATCGTTCTCTCATTATTTTGTTCGGGTCTTATACAATATGCATGTCTTTGTAATAGTTATCGATTAAGTTTCTCCGCCGTTATTTTAAAAATTGACATAAGGTTCTGTTCATTTTTATTGTGTTCATTATATTGGCTAAATACATAAGTTTGTAGCATTTTTGGTTTATATATGAATTTTGTTACCTTTATTGGACAACAGCGCCAAAATGTTTTTCTCGTTTCCAAGATGGCAATTTTTACAAGCATTGTTCAGGAAGACCATTCAATTTTAAACGCTTTACCGCACGATGATAAATTTAATGTCAAACCACTCGCGAGTTGGCCAACTACCTTCTAACGGAAAACTTCAAAAATTAATTGTATGAGTATCTCACGCTTGCAACAAACTCAGAGCGCTCCTTTTCATACGACCATGGCTTAGCTTGAGAACAATATCGAGCTCCTTTGTCGCGCGTTATTACTAGTGAGGAAAGTAATGCCATTCTGCGAAAATCAAGGGAAAAAAGGAAAGGTCGGTTCCTAACAGAAACTTTATCGCGTTATTTTGCTGTAAGATAATTCTGGTCCCCGTACTGTCCAAATTACAAAAGCAGCTATAGAAGATCTCGGTTGGTTCCACATCTGCCCCATTTTCCTGATATCTGATCCGATTTTCACCATTTTTCGTTCTCCTTCCAATAATCCCCCTGAACAAATGGGAGGAAGTATCCATGCTTGGGTATCGTACAATAATGTTAAATGCGGCTCTTCCAAACGTCTTGCAGTTGTGCTTCTCCCCAATAAAGAAATATTATACGCCAACAAGTACATAGATTCCGAGGAGTATAGCGAACGCGTACCTAGGTACCACATGGCCCAGTCCCAGTGGATAACATCCTCATCGTTAAGGAGAATGAAGATGGTCAAATTAAAATAAACTGTGGTGCACCCCAGCCTTCGATTCTTACAATTTGCGATTGAAGTTGCATTTTGTACAGTTACTTCCCTTATTTTTTATGTGCGAATTCCAAAAAAAATATGTTTTAAAATTGGCTTTTAATTACATTCAAATTTTGTTGCAAAATATTGATTTTGAAATGGTTGACATGCTACTGATATACGATGGCACAGGACAAAACTTCACATGACGGTTTCCATCCTTATCAAAGAGGCCCATTTTGAACCCAGGGTACAGTGGTTGATGAAAACAGCTAAAGAAGACATTTCTCGAACTACATTCTTCTCATAAACGTATCACGTTTTGGTCCCGACGAGATTTTTCCTTTGGTACTACGAAAATCCTCACGGCCTTATTATAAAAAATTGCCAGGATAAACTTTGGATAAACGTTTGAATGGGATTAATTGGTAAATCAAAATATTGCACATATTATAATATACAACAAGTCGGCTTACCGGCGAAGTCCACGCAACATTCTCGCAACCCGCTCGATTTCCAGATTTAAATTCCCAGGACTTTTTTTTGTGTCGTGCAATAAAATGTAATCGATACGATACATATTCAATAAAATACAAATGAAAGTAAAGCAGAACTGCTGACTAAAATTATATCTTTTACTAGTAGGTATATGGAGAAAATGAAAACAAATTTTGAACATATTTTAAAACTAAAGGTACAACAATTTCAACTAAGAAAATCTTTTCTACTGTAAAACACCTTAAACAAATCAACTCAGCGGTGACAACCTGGCAACTTACTACGATATCACCACTGGGTTCATTCGTTTCAGCCGTTTTACACTAGTCAAAGCCAATAATAATTTAAAACATTTGAAATAATCAAAGTGGTGTAGTTTTGATGTGTTGTTAATACCATAATAAGGGAATAAGTACCTATCTTATATGATCTAATTATAAAGAATATTATTTGAAACAAAATAACGCTTCAAATGCAATTAATGCAATAAAAAACTTTTTCCAAAATCCAAGGAACCATTTTTGCAAAATTACGTAATATAATCTTTATATCGCCACCATTTTGTTATTACACGTTGCGCACAAAAATGATATACCTACTTAACAAAAATTGTGGATAATTAAAAGGCCATTTTAAAATATATAAGTAGATATTCTTCTTGAAATCCGCACATAAATACTACATTTTCTTGAAAAAAAGTTGGTTAATTAATAAACCAAAGCTGAAACGAGAAAAGGTCACTGAAAAAACATATTAGTTCTGACTATACCTACGTATTTTTAATTCATTTAGCCTGAATGTTATACATAAGTTTTTTAGACAGCAAATTATACTACGTCTTAGAAACATGATAATCAAGAACTGTGCCATCTACAACATTTAAAATACATTAAAAAAATACAAAAGGTTTGTGAAAATCGAATCGTATCATATCCAGTAACGGATATCCTGAAGGTATATGGAAAAATGGAACACACTGTATACTTTATCTTACAATAAAAACAAATCCAATATAGCAGAACGTAGCAAATATTCATACATCACTAACGTACCTAATTTCCATACGCAGTTTCCAACGTCAATTTATAAGGTATGTCATTAAAACTTGAAACTTTTAACCATTAAGTATGATTAAATGTGATTAAAAATTCTTCTTAAATACTCAACTCCGCTAATAAATTGTTTTTTGATTAGAGGGAAACTTGAAAGAATTTATAAACATAAACAATTAAAGCGTTTATGTCTTATAGTATTAGTTTACGTCAACTATTTATTTTATTAAAATCTATCTATAATTGCCAGCACGCCTTATTATAATCTGACGACGGTAATCAATGTCCAAAAACGATAAATGGTAGTATCGGAATAATTGTTTCATTGGTTTAAATGGAACATGGCCGATGTTGTTTTATCGATTCTTCTAGACATAAACTAGCGCAACCTATTACCATTTAGTAGCGTGCGACTATACACGTGATACAATTGTCTCCATCTCGACAGATCATCTATACTGATACTATAAGTAGGCAAAATTATTCAAGATAGCGCTAAGATATTGGAAATCGTGTACGTTAATACTTCTGCCGATATTACTACCACTCAATTTCAGAATGGATTACAAAACAAAATCATATTAAAAATTTTGGCTTTTAGGACTTTTATGAGAAAGACGTTTGTAGGAAATTATATAGAATTACTGTACTACAAAAAATATATTAATGACGTTCTGATGTATAACGTATCATTCGTACGAGTCTTATTAACGTAAAGTTGTTTTCTTCAAGAAGTTACAAAGTTTATTATACACTCGTTAAGGATTTCGAGATTGTTGGTTTAGCGTCACTCGTTTTTAAACTTCTTAGTAAAAACCTTTCCCATAATGCATTACGTGTGCATGAGGCTAAAAAACTCAATTCAACAATATTAAATCTTTATTACGAAAATCTTGGATTGAACAAAACGCGTGACTTGTTGTTGCATTACATAGTTCTAAACGGGTAGAAATGCTGTGCTTTAATTGGGCACTAATTGACGTGCAACCATTATGTACGTTCTTTTCTAGTACTACCATACCCGAGATCGTGGTTCGTTAAAAGCGCGGTGAGTGGTAATTGTATTACAAAATAACATCATTATACTTTTATGAACATTATTGCTTTAATACAACATATATTTTATTACTTTTCCAAAGTAGTAACATATAGCAAGTTCAGTTTCTTTTTCTGACATAGGTACACAGTACTAACTATAATAGCTCTAACCTACGCACATTATTTATCTAGCGAAGAGTTTTCTTTTACCACAGAGCAGTCAGATGCAAAAACATGTTAATATAATAGAAACATCGAACACTACTGCCACCAAAATATACAGGGTTATTTACGTTATTGAATACGAAATACTATGACTAGACTACTTGAATTAAAAAAGGTTTTCTTATGCGTCGATTATAGTACCTAGTTATTTACATAAGTCAGGCAAATCTCACATTACGGAAGAGAAGCTAAAGCTCCGAGTCAAGTAAGAGATTTTAGTGACGTGTTTTGTATTAAATTTTTCCGGAAATCGCAAAAAAGACGAAATTTACAAATTTTTAAATTTTTTTTTACAAATTCCACAAAAATTAAGTTTGTCGATTTTGTTGGCAACTATTGTTACAAAATAAACAACATCGAAAAAATGTCATCAATTTTCTGCGTGTATCTTTTTCCGGAAATCGTCTTGGAAACAACATTTTCCTGTTTATTTACGCGCAGGAAAATTGAATTTTCCGGACTACTGTAAAGACTTTACAAGACGCAAAATATAGTTTGTAACTATAGTTACTAACAAAATGACAAACTTGATTTTTATGGAATTTGTAAAAAAAAATTGTAAAATTTGTAAATTTCGCCTTTTTTGCGATTTCCGGAAAAATTTAATACAAAACACGTCAGTGAAATCTGTTACTTGACTTGGAGCTTTAAAATACTCGGCACAAAATGCCTCGTATTTCAATTTAGCTCATCTGCAGTAATGTGAGATTTTCCGGATTTATATGTAAATAACTATTTTTCATTTTCAACGACTGTTTCATAATGGGTTTATTACTCACTAGTTTTAAATAGATAATAACAGCTATTACCTACCCATGCGTAATGAATTCATTACTCACGGGTTACATTAATCATATAACCCGTGCCTAGTGACATTATATTATTATAATCGCTAACGTTAACGAATTTATCCATATTTTTGTAAAGAAGATATGTTTAAAACGATTCATATATAGTTATGATCATAAAAGGTAAGTTAAAAAGTGTCTAAATACATATAAAAAGAAACCTTAAAATCACTAATCAAAAGCAGTGGCGGATTACCCATTAGGCACGATAGGCACATGCCTAGGGGCAGCAAGCTCCAAGGGGCCGCAACGCAAACCATTGACGAAAATTATCACGAATTTGTTCTGGAGATAATTTTTTTATCTTTTTCCCTTTTTCAGTTCTGAATCTTCGAAATTCTCACGAAAAGTGAGAAATCTCACGATCTAGCAACACAGGCTGTGCTGTATCTACTTTTATTCTTCGAAAATATATCTTTTTTTATAAGAATATTTTATTGTCGTCCGGATCAAATTACTTTATGCGAACGATGATTTGTTCTTTATTGTATTTTGCTGAACTGATCAGAACTGAACCTAATTGAACTGATCTGAAACGGCCTGTAGGAAAGAATACACAAATTTTACCAGGCCAGGTTTTGCTTGTTTTAGTCGATTTTAATTTAATATCCATCATACAAGTTGTATAGTGGGAAAATATTAAATGAATTATAGGTCAAGATCATTTTAGATTCCAAGATTATAATATAATGCAGAAAAAATGATGAGCAATAGTAAATTCCTTATCAGGATATTTAGGGGTCCGGTTTTATACATTCTTGGTTCCGTGGTTCATGTTAGGGGGCCGCGAACTGATAAGTGCCTAGGGGCCGCTGAGGTCGTAATCCGCCACTGATCAAAAGTAATAATTGTCGCGCGATAAATGAATGTGTTTTACTTCCCGAGTACGAAGTAAAAGGGAAGTATTGTATTAGTGTCACAAAAAAAAATTGACCTATGCAACTTTTTACATATCTTGGCGTTTCTGAAATTTTCCGTCTGTCGTCTGTATAGGTAGTCTGTCCGTACACATTTCCTTGCAACGCTCTATACTCAGAAACTATTAAAGTTATCGAAATGCGGTTTTCGCCAATCGATTTCGCTCGGGCCAAGGACGAAAATGCTGATGTTACCTTTGATGACGTCACTTCCGGTATAATCTAAAATGACGGCACTCATTTTTTTTATAAGATAAAGTTGCAGTTTTTTATGTAATTTAAAAGAGTATTTTTTTCTGAATTCAGCACTATTGCTATATTTATTTTTTGAAGTGTTTAAAAAAATTATTTTTAAAAATTGACTGCAACGCTGTATACTCAGAAACTATCAAAGTTATCGAAATGCGATTTTCGTCAATCGACTGCATTCGGGCCATGCACGAAAATTCTATTATTACCATTGATGACGTCATTTCCGGTATACGCCAAAATGGCGGCACTCATTTTTTTTATAAGATAAAGTTGCAGTTTTTTATGTAAGTACTTTAAAAGAGTATTCTGATTTCAGCAATATACATATATCGTGCTATACTTATTTTTTTTAAAAAGTGTTAAAAAAAATATTTGTTAAAAAATGACTGCAACGCTCTATACTCATAAACTATTAAAGTTATCGAAATGCGGTTTTCGCCAATCGATTGCATTCGGGCCAAGGGCGAAAATACTAATATTACCTTTGATGAGGTCACTTCAGGTATAAGCCAAAATGGCGGCACTCACTTTTTTATATGATAAAGTTGCAATTTTGGATGTAGTTTAAAAGAGTATTTTTGTCTGAATTCAGCAATATTGCTATATTTATTTTTTGAAAAAAGTGTTAATACGAGGGAAGTCTCGTGGCAATATATGCCAGAACTTTTTTATTTGAAGGTTGCTAGGTAATCAAATGCAGATATTTTAAAAAGGCGTGGTTTATATGACAGAACAATTATTACCGGTTGACGTTTGTTGACAACTAACGCTATTTTAATTACCTACTATTCGGTCTATAAAAAGCAAGTCGTAGAAAAGTATTAGTATATTATACAACGAGCATATAAGAGAGACTCTTAATCACGAGAACGAACTTTTGCGAAACGAGCCGCAGGTGAGTGAAGCAAATCGTTCGAGTGATTAAGCACTTTTAGGGGAGGAGCAAGACTAAGAAAAAGCTTGATAAAGCTTGGGAAAGCTTGGTAACTAAGCCAATCCTGCATTCACAAACATCAAGCCAAGCCAAGCTTTTCTTCTTAAAAATCTTGCCTCTCAAGCTCAAGCCAAGCTATTATATTTCAACTCAAGCTACTTGGCTTGGTGAATCACTGCAAACAATCTCCATTCTGTATATTAACATAGATTTTTAGTTTATCCTCTCATATGAAAAATTTAATTCGTGCAATATTTTACATAGTCGAGTTTCACTGATACTGGAAAACTCTTAATCATTCTTCATTTTTATTATTGGGCAGGTAATTTATGTATTGCCAAAAAAGGAATGTAGTTTTGGTTTCTTCGCAATTTCTATTGGTGATTTTCCTGATCTTGGTGTCGGTTTCTTAACTTCTCCATCTTTACTTTCTTCATTTCTTTTGTAGATTGACCTTCTAGAAATGCATACTTTATGCACAATTCTACTTCACTCTCTACAGTCCCGGAAGGATTATCAATCCGGAGAAACACACCCATTATTTAAAACTTAACATATATCTTACTGCCCTTACTCCAGCGACATTCCCATCAAACATAGTGTTACATTTTTAGAATCTACTTGAATATTTAGAACCAAATTGCAAAAAGGATATGTATGAGATATTATGAATGGCACAAAATAATACTAATTAGTGACAGTTACCTAATGTTTAATCATTTCAGTGTATCATAAATACTCATTAGAAAAAATTACTAAATATATCATGAATAAAAAATGCTTAATAACAATCCTAAAAATGTATTGAAAGTAGTGCGCCACAGGAGTTCCACTGCTAATAAATTTATTACTACACGGAATTCTCAAAAACAATTTAGAAACGGTTATAAAGTGATCACTGGAGTCTGTCAACATATCTTCAGCAACACATTGCTGATATCACTTTTTTCAGCATTATTTTGACGACCGCCAATATTTTTTTAATGTTACAATAAAGCTATCCGTATCTACCCTTCCCTCCATCTGCCTCCTCTTCCATTTTAGGCCACTCGGAGAACTCCCCTTACTTCATTCGGATTGGTGCTCAAGCCTAAGCTATCCGAAGAGCTATGGAGTTTCATACCCGTTCTGAGATAAATACATATACAGTTTCGTTCTATTACCCTTTAATTTATAATTTTATTACGAATTCTAATTAATGCGATCGCGAATTACTTCGACGTAATCGAAAGACTTTTACTTCGCTACAGCTCTCGGATTGTGTTGTGGCCGTTTTTTCATATTAAACCTTGCCGTGAATTGTACATTGGGGAGCGCCATATAAATGTGTCTTTATCTTTGATGTTGTGTCCTTGTTTATCGTCCGCGCATCTCAACGGATAGGCCACAATCCAAAATCTGTACAATGACAAATTAATTTGCTTTCTTTTCCCGAAAGCCCATATACATATATTTAAGCATTTGCAATGTTTTTTAATATAAACATTACCTAACATAACACGTGCAGTGCAGTACTGTAAATCATCGTTTTTAACAAAAACGTTTGTACCTTCAGGTACTTACCTTGCTGATTTAAATTTGTTTGAAAATATAAACCATTCGAATTTACTACTTGAAAATTGCCTTGCATTTTTATAATAGCGACGAAAAAGTGAAACAGAACGCGTAAATGAAAATAGCAGTGTTGATGAAACGGATTACTCACTTCAATGTTTCGCACTGAATCTTGCATATATGTACGATTGTACGTGAAAAATTAATCAATAGGTAGGTACAACTATTATATTAAAAAGGAAACGAATAATCCCAGCACTTAATTTTCAAGTCTGATACACCCGGAAGCTGTTTTATTGTTTCTTTTATGTAAATAAGTAAATCTAACTGTAAACGTCAAATACAGTATGAAAGTGTCATATAGTTCGTTACTTATGTTTCTAAATCAACATTGGAATGCAAGAGTTATTAGAATAGTCAGCAGGGTTTCCAGGTATTGGCAGCTCTGAAATAATAAGAAAAAAGTATTTGTAATTACACCTTCAGTACAAAAACACCGTTTTTATTCATTACAATACATTAGAATAAAGTATACCTTCAGCTGCTATAAGTGTTCAATATAAATCACAAAAGCTACGTTGTTTATTTAGACAGAACTTATTCTCCAAGTGCTTTTAAGTTGAAAATCGAACTGCCTACACACACCCGGCAACTAATATAAATTTCTATTTTTAGCTTTTCATAAATTATTTATATTAGTTTTTTTACATAATTTATAGTGCATATCTGTCATACATGTAAGTTGCAAAAATTCATTAAAAAATCATAATTGGAGTTCACGGCAAACTTATTTCCGTTATTTACAACAAATAAAATTGTTATATAATGCGAAAATGATAGCAATTTCTTTTAAGAACAGGATAACAAATAATCTAGACTTTTACTACTATAATAAAATTTAAACATGCCATGATCTCCATAAAAGAGTTTTATAAACTGGATAAACATTTTGGTATAAAGTTAATAATACTTCATAAAATAAAAGACGTTGTAACGGTAAACTTTAAGTCAATCCAATTAAGTGTATAATATCTTTTAATAAATTAATGAGTATGGGATTGCTAATTGTTAAAATTGAAGAGATGGTTTTGCATTACAGAAACCACGATAATACCACACCAATTTTAATTTAGCAGGTAATCCAGACAGCAAGTAGGTACATGCAAAATCAGCATCTTTCGAGGTCAATCAATGCGTGTGTTGTAAATCATGGGTGGCGCGATAGTCGTCCACCAAGTTCATAAATTAAATTAATATTATAATCCATAAGTTGAGGCGAGTATTTGGTCCTTTCATAAATGATAAAAACGGGTTATTGGGTGTAGACCACAAAACGTGTATTAACAATGTTTTTTATTATTCAATATTTCGCTAATCAGATATTAGCTTCATCAGGAACTAAAAATTAGAACAGTGACAATTACAATGAATCAATTTTTCTAAAATTTTTAACTTACTATAAATTAGTTGTTAATTAAGTTGTAACATAGGAACTTCATTAGAACGTTAAAAACGAATTTCATAATATAACTCTAGAAGAGATGAGCACCGTCCAACAGGTAGACGAACAATGACTTTAATGGCGGTAATGTGTGGTTATCAACCTACACAAGGTGGAGGTTGATAACAACTAACGTAAAGTTGTAAACAAGATAAGAAGTTCAAAATGTAGTGTAAAAAAATTTTTTCAATAGTAAGTTTGTAAGTGGAGGAATGTACATTAATTAATTGAGAATTAATTGGTAACAATAAAAAATTATTAATAATTTCTTAAGGAAAATAACACGTTAAAATTGTACACTAGTTGGTAGCTAATTCGAGTTGGTCGAGTTATGCATGGCCAGTAGATTGGCGTAAATGACATGTAGATTATCTACATCAGATCTAAAGTTAACAGATTGTTTAAGATACTTATTAATTTCAACCATCTCCATCAATTTGAGGGTAGTTCTGTTGTTAGAGCGGTTTAAAATGGAAACATTATCAAAATCAAATTGGTGTCCCAAATCTAGGGCATGATTGGCTAAAGCACATCTAGTTTTTTTGGTTTTAATATCACTTCTGTGGGTGGATAGTCGAGATTTCAGCCAACAGTTAGTTAACCCGATGTAGACTTTGTTGCAGGTCGTGCAAGGAACATTATAAATGACACCTGATTGAAGTAATATAGGTGTTTTATCCTTGAGCTTCGTAAAAAGTTGGTTCAGTGGAGAAGGGTTGTAATAAGCAAATTTCGTATCGGCATGCCTTAAGATGTTGGTAAGTTGGTGGGTGATATCCGGAATGTAGGGGAGTCTTGAGTATCTGGGAATGGAGACGGCAGCGGGTTGTTGAGTTGCACTAGTGGTGGCTGGTTGGTTATGCCGTTGGTGAAGATTACAGTTGTTGTTAAATAAAATGTTGTTGACCAGGGACCTCGGAAAATTGTTGGTTATGAACATTGTAGACAGTCTTTTCAAGTTTTTCCGCTGGAAGGTAACGTGGGAAATTTTTAAGACGCGGTTCTTCATCCCTTTCAGAGTGTTGACTTTTTGCCTCATGATGTGGTTCGAATTAAAGTTGATGTAACGGCCCGAATGAGTTGGTTTCGTGTACCAATCAATAAAGATTTTGTTATCTGATGTTCTAATTAACTTTGTGTCAAGGAAGGGGACCCCATTGTTGTCCTCCCTTTCCACCGTGAATTGTAACTTGTAGTGAATGGAATTCAAAGTGATGAGTGCATTGTCCACTTGGTTGGCCGGTAACCCACAAATAATGTCATCAACGTATTTGTAAATAAAGGAAAACTGGAAGGGTAGTAATCTTTTGACCTGATCAATTATGTAATCCATTGTAATTTCAGCTAAGATTGGACTCATGCTACCTCCCATGGGGACGCCGTCTAGTTGTCTATAATATTGTCCATTGAACATGAAGAAGCCATTATTAAGAACAAATTTCATGCAGTTGCTGAAGGAATTCTCATCCAAGGTCGTGAAGAGTTTGATTTGGGACCATTGGTTCTTAATTAATTGCAGTACTAAATCAGTGGGAATATTGGTAAATAAGGAAACGACGTCAAAGGAGACTAACACATGGTTGGGGGGTAGTTGAAACTCTTGCATTAGGGAGGTGAAAGTGAAAGAATCCGGAATATCTACTTTGTCGGGTTAATTATGTAAATAAATTGAAAGGATGTTTGCTAGATATTTAGATAATTTAGCGGTTGGACCATTAGTGGAGCTAACAATGGGTCTAAAGGCAATAGGGTTTTTGTGTATTTTTGGCAGGGCATATAGCTTTGGAGTGGAGGAGTTGTAGATGGTGAGTTGCTTCTTCTGGACCTCATCAATAAGGCCCTTCTTAAAGATTTCGGAAACCAATTTATTGTTGTGAAGCTGAATGGAACTGGTGGGATCTTTATCAATAGTGTTATAAGTCGATTGGTCTGCTAACAGTTCTTCTGTTTTCTTGAGGTAAAAGGGTTTATCGATGGCTACAGTGACAGCGCCTTTATCAGCTTTAAGGATGATGACCTCAGGGTTTTGCTTTAAGAAATTTTTCGTGCTCCTTAAGGTACTTGCAAAAGGGTTCTTGCTCATAGGTTGATGCTGCATGACATAATTCGTTATGACATTGGTGACTTGGCCTCTTTTGATGTCTTGAGTTTCATTGGAAAATGGTGAGAGAGCACATTCCACATCCGCAATTAAATTGATTAAATCTAGTTTTTTAGGAAGAACAGGAAGACCGAATTTACCACCCAGTGACAGAAAGTTTTTTATTTCAGACGGTACACCTATAGTAGTTTTATCAACGAACCACTTGTCTTGATTGACCGAATTACCGGTATCCTTATTAGTTAATAGTTTGGTTTTGAGGTCCGAAATTTTTTTTAAATTTGTGAACTTGGTTATTTTAAAAATTGTATTATGTTTACGGGTTAAACGATTTTTGAAATCTAAGTAAATTGAATGGGGTAATGATTTGGAAATTTTAGTGTGAAGGTCATTTAAATTTTTACTAATAACTGTTAGATCTGATATAGTTATGTCAATCTCCAAACGACTGAACAAAAGGTTGGTAGCTAAAATATTAAATTTGGAGATTGACATAACTATATCAGATCTAACAGTTATTAGTAAAAATTTAAATGACCTTCACACTAAAATTTCCAAATCATTACCCCATTCAATTTACTTAGATTTCAAAAATCGTTTAACCCGTAAACATAATACAATTTTTAAAATAACCAAGTTCACAAATTTAAAAAAAATTTCGGACCTCAAAACCAAACTATTAACTAATAAGGATACCGGTAATTCGGTCAATCAAGACAAGTGGTTCGTTGATAAAACTACTATAGGTGTACCGTCTGAAATAAAAAACTTTCTGTCACTGGGTGGTAAATTCGGTCTTCCTGTTCTTCCTAAAAAACTAGATTTAATCAATTTAATTGCGGATGTGGAATGTGCTCTCTCACCATTTTCCAATGAAACTCAAGACATCAAAAGAGGCCAAGTCACCAATGTCATAACGAATTATGTCATGCAGCATCAACCTATGAGCAAGAACCCTTTTGCAAGTACCTTAAGGAGCACGAAAAATTTCTTAAAGCAAAACCCTGAGGTCATCATCCTTAAAGCTGATAAAGGCGCTGTCACTGTAGCCATCGATAAACCCTTTTACCTCAAGAAAACAGAAGAACTGTTAGCAGACCAATCGACTTATAACACTATTGATAAAGATCCCACCAGTTCCATTCAGCTTCACAACAATAAATTGGTTTCCGAAATCTTTAAGAAGGGCCTTATTGATGAGGTCCAGAAGAAGCAACTCACCATCTACAACTCCTCCACTCCAAAGCTATATGCCCTGCCAAAAATACACAAAAACCCTATTGCCTTTAGACCCATTGTTAGCTCCACTAATGGTCCAACCGCTAAATTATCTAAATATCTAGCAAACATCCTTTCAATTTATTTACATAATTAACCCGACAAAGTAGATATTCCGGATTCTTTCACTTTCACCTCCCTAATGCAAGAGTTTCAACTACCCCCCAACCATGTGTTAGTCTCCTTTGACGTCGTTTCCTTATTTACCAATATTCCCACTGATTTAGTACTGCAATTAATTAAGAACCAATGGTCCCAAATCAAACTCTTCACGACCTTGGATGAGAATTCCTTCAGCAACTGCATGAAATTTGTTCTTAATAATGGCTTCTTCATGTTCAATGGACAATATTATAGACAACTAGACGGCGTCCCCATGGGAGGTAGCATGAGTCCAATCTTAGCTGAAATTACAATGGATTACATAATTGATCAGGTCAAAAGATTACTACCCTTCCAGTTTTCCTTTATTTACAAATACGTTGATGACATTATTTGTGGGTTACCGGCCAACCAAGTGGACAATGCACTCATCACTTTGAATTCCATTCACTACAAGTTACAATTCACGGTGGAAAGGGAGGACAACAATGGGGTCCCCTTCCTTGACACAAAGTTAATTAGAACATCAGATAACAAAATCTTTATTGATTGGTACACGAAACCAACTCATTCGGGCCGTTACATCAACTTTAATTCGAACCACATCATGAGGCAAAAAGTCAACACTCTGAAAGGGATGAAGAACCGCGTCTTAAAAATTTCCCACGTTACCTTCCAGCGGAAAAACTTGAAAAGACTGTCTACAATGTTCATAACCAACAATTTTCCGAGGTCCCTGGTCAACAACATTTTATTTAACAACAACTGTAATCTTCACCAACGGCATAACCAACCAGCCACCACTAGTGCAACTCAACAACCCGCTGCCGTCTCCATTCCCAGATACTCAAGACTCCCCTACATTCCGGATATCACCCACCAACTTACCAACATCTTAAGGCATGCCGATACGAAATTTGCTTATTACAACCCTTCTCCACTGAACCAACTTTTTACGAAGCTCAAGGATAAAACACCTATATTACTTCAATCAGGTGTCATTTATAATGTTCCTTGCACGACCTGCAACAAAGTCTACATCGGGTTAACTAACTGTTGGCTGAAATCTCGACTATCCACCCACAGAAGTGATATTAAAACCAAAAAAACTAGATGTGCTTTAGCCAATCATGCCCTAGATTTGGGACACCAATTTGATTTTGATAATGTTTCCATTTTAAACCGCTCTAACAACAGAACTACCCTCAAATTGATGGAGATGGTTGAAATTAATAAGTATCTTAAACAATCTGTTAACTTTAGATCTGATGTAGATAATCTACATGTCATTTACGCCAATCTACTGGCCATGCATAACTCGACCAACTCGAATTAGCTACCAACTAGTGTACAATTTTAACGTGTTATTTTCCTTAAGAAATTATTAATAATTTTTTATTGTTACCAATTAATTCTCAATTAATTAATGTACATTCCTCCACTTACAAACTTACTATTGAAAAATTTTTTTACACTACATTTTGAACTTCTTATCTTGTTTACAACTTTACGTTAGTTGTTATCAACCTCCACCTTGTGTAGGTTGATAACCACACATTACCGCCATTAAAGTCATTGTTCGTCTACCTGTTGGACGGTGCTCATCTCTTCTAGAGTTATATTATGAAATTCGTTTTTAACGTTCTAATGAAGTTCCTATGTTACAACTTAATTAACAACTAATTTATAGTAAGTTAAAAATTTTAGAAAAATTGATTCATTGTAATTGTCACTGTTCTAATTTTTAGTTCCTGATGAAGCTAATATCTGATTAGCGAAATATTGAATAATAAAAAACATTGTTAATACACGTTTTGTGGTCTACACCCAATAACCCGTTTTTATCATTTATAATCCATAAATAACTTCTATAATATTTATAGAAATATGGGAATGCATAATAGACACTAACAAATTAGTATGTCTCCATTAGATATGAAACAACAAAATATAGGTTCGTTTCGTTCCGTAATTATTAATGTGCGATTGGAATGTTCACCTCACATTTTATGAAATTCCAATTTAATTGCTAACCACAAAAGGTGTTTTTTTTTTATTTTGAAGTTGTGACTCCAATTTTTTAATATGAATAGATTTCTATCGTGCCGCAATGCGGTAGAGTATAAAAATTGGTCAAGATCCGGTAGTGAGATCTGAATTATTGCGAAAAACGTTTTAACGATCATTTACTATAGAAACTCATCAATAATAATTTCATATTTTATACGATGCCATACATCGTTTCATTCATTTAATCCGGTGTCGACATAAAACTTAACGCTGAATGAAGTCGTTAGCTTTATAAAATGTCGATATGAACCGCCCAGCGGTGGTCTTAGTAACATATTTTTGTAGAACGGATTATACGCCTAAAATAAATTATACACACGCAAGTAATATCACACCTTTTCATCGACCAAACAATATCATATAAATTTTATGCAAGAAAAAAATTTAATTCTTCAGTCAGAACAATATTAAATCGTTTTCTGATGTCGAAGCAGGTGCCTATATGTCGCCATCTAATAATTCAATATGTTAATTAGATAAAAATTAAATTATACCTAAGAGAGTTGCTGAACTTAGAGACCTTCATCCATCAACAACATTTTACAATCTCTCAAAACTGAATTTGTTAGTTTTTGTTTTTCCTAATACCGCTGAATGATACTCTTCTTCTATACGAGTTGTCTCAGATATTACACTTTATAAACCTCGCAATGGGGAGACCATTCCTGTATTAGATATATTAGTAAGCAGTTATGAAATATTTTCAGTCGTCAACATATAATCGAAACTATTATAAAAATTAAATGAGAAAATTGTTTGGAAAAATAAAATCTGCATTTGATTAATACTACCTTTTAAAAAAGGATAATGGTTTCCAATATTTTACATTCGTGTAATTTGTTAAATTAAAACGGTGTGGGTAATGGCCCAACTAAATTTTGATTTAGAAATAGAAGCTATACGTATTTCCAAAATGTGGTATTCTATGTATCTTGGAACATCGGGAATCTAAAGTCACGAACGTGACTTTGGTGTGTTAATCTAAGAAATAATTCTATGAGTACTAGACTCCGTGTCATGTAAAAACACGACTGCCAATCATAATAGCTGGGTTCAAAATTTATAAAAGCCGAAGTGCACATTTAACGTAATTAAATAAATGGAAAGTTGAAAATGCCGCAAGGGACGTCCCTAATGGTGACATGTACTTGTAGGGGGCGTTTTAAAGATTTCTATTCTTGTTCATCGAATGGAAGCAAAAAAAAGATAATAAGAAACACTAATTAATGACAATGCCAGTGCAGTACCTACATTTATACAGGGTGGGCCATTGCAAAGGAAACACGCCTGTTTTGGAACACTTAGACCAGTTTCTTAAAAAAACGCTCGGACACGTCGATTTTTTATTTTTGATGTCAAATTTGACTTTGTCAGGTAAACCCCCTGGCCCCAGCAACCCCTAACTCAAGAATTTAAATAGGGAAATGGAGTCGAGCGACCCCTCATTTGAAGCGTCTTTTAATTCTATATTCGACAGTATGAATGAAAATTAGTTTTATTCAATTTTTTTTCGCCCCCATGAAAAGCGCCCTTTAGATTAACTAAGGTGGGGGTGTTGTTAGGAAAAATCCTGAAATGTGCCGTTCAAAAGGTCAAAGGTGGCGTGTTTCCGGAGTCAAATTTGACATCAAAAGTTGTCCCCCAAAAATAAAAAATCGACGGGTCCGAGCGTTTTTTTAAGAAACTGGTCTAAGTGTCCCAAAACAGGTGTGTTTCCTTTTCAATGGCCCACCCTGTATGTATTTTAAATAAAGAACGGTAAAAACGAATACAATTTAAAAAAAATTAATCATCGCCATCATATATTTACTGTCTTCAATGTCACTTTATATTTGACAATAGTGACAGTGAGTGCTATATGGGTTACATGATATAAGAAACCGTACACTATACTGACAATCTGTTTATACATGACATGGAGTCTGCAAGAGTAGATCAAAGGCATAGTTATTACATACACGGATCCCAGGGAAAATAGTCCACCCTAAAAAAATTTGTAAATAAATTTTCTAGTCGTAAACGGCGAGGCACGTGAAATTTGAAATCAAAGGTGACATGTTATAACATAGATTGCGTTTCTCTCACTTCACCCCTTACTCTCCAAGCCAGCACTTGAAATTTTTGGAATAAGAAGAGGAATCGAGTGATATCTTCATTGAAAGGTAATTCCATTCTCTACATGACCTTGTTTTTGTTTTTGATTTTTATCGATTCGTTCTCGACGTTCATCTTTTAAAATTCACTATCGTGGGACAGGTTGAAATATTCACTAGAAATTTGGTACAAAGATTTCCCGAAGAGTCCCTATACGTTAATTCATATGAAACATTATGATCTTGTTTCGGAGGTAGATAGGGGTCAGTCAATTAGAGGTAGACTATATTTTAAAATTTTACATCTGAAGTTGATAAAAAATACAGGGTGTTCTATTTAAAAGTTAACCCAGTCATCTGTTAAAACTTAATTTGGTCATGATATTTACACACCTTGTACAAGTGAGTATATTTTTCAAATGTGCAACATGCATTCGAACACTTTCACGTGAATATTGTTTACAAAAAGAAAATACATGTTAAGCAATTGAATATTAAAATTGTTATACTGCATTTTCGCAAAATACAGAATATTTCAAAAACTGCAAAGGTTTACGGGAGGAAAACCTTAACGAAACTCGTACTTGTTTTGTTCTTACGAACGGCAAATGAAATAATGTAAGGACCATTTCATTTTAAAAATACAACTTTGATACCTTTTCTTTTTTGGGACACCATATACGTTATGAAAATAACCCTATCTAACTCCAAAAGAAATTTAGCCATAATATTCCGTGTCGAATATAACGTGAATAACGGAAACATTAGGCAGCAACGTAAGAAATTGCTAAGTGCAATCTTGTTCAAAATTCGAAAGAAAATGCCAATAACATTTAAGAAATTCAAACCAATGGATTAATTGAAATCAGTTTTGCCACAAGAAGTCTGTTAAAAAGTGGTAGCAGAAATTGGTTAAAATCTCTTTATGTAGCACGAAGGCAAACCGTTTGAATAGAAACTGAATGTACTGAAATTGGAAATCACGCCCAATTGTATAAAGAGCATTACATCATATGTAGGTACACGTTATAGGGCATAGTTTGTTGTGTTCTGATAACAAAGAACAAAGAATTAATGTAAACTTAGTTCCCATTTGGCATTTTTAAAGTATATTGAAAAGAATACAACAATTTAACATTATAACTTTTATTTAAAAACTTGTTATTTTTTTATAAATAATGTACCAGTTTTAATGTAAAGTATGCAGAAGCATAACCTCGAGCAATAAAGGCAAAGCCATAATTTGCACTCAATTATAGTCAAACTAAATTGAATAACAAGTACGAGGAAGAACAGCTGTAATTATAGAAAACAATTTTATAGCCATTAAAACTTTTTCCGCCTCATGTACCAGATTTATCCTGAATTAATTCTTAATAAGAAATGACACATAAATAATAAAAGTAAATTGTTGATTGAATTAAAAATTAGGTAATAATTTGTTGGTAGTAATAAACTATCTGCACCTTATTTGCGTTAACTTGAAACTTAAAGAAAATCATGTTAGCCACGAATGTTATTCTACGAGTATCTTAGCAGGGGTGTACCGATATAATGAAGTTGTAATTTTTTGGAATTGGAAGGCTAACGAGAGATTATAGAAAACGGAAATTAAGTTTATTAAATCTCAATGAATCACTGCGTAATATGACGTATCGCTGTACTTTCTAAAAGGTGATTGGATAATGTTAAATGTAAGTACTGGCATTGTATAATAGGTACCTTTTTGAGCTTTGGTGAAATTACCACGCATAGCCTCTGTTGCCGCTTGGAGCGACTGCTGTAATTCGATAGAATACAGTTACCAAATTTAAAAAAATGGTATTTTTTACTGCTTTAATGAAAAAAAAATCGTTGAATAAAGATAAATATGTTAACTGTCTAACAGCAAAACGCATAAACGCAAAACATCAAGTCAACCATTTGCAATGATTTACAGCACCACCAACGTTAATTAGAATTGAAGCAATTCCCTAATCTTATCAAAGTGAGATATCAATTGTCCGCCTCAAACGATTTCCTAAATTAAACTACGCGAGCTCTGGATTCAACCGAGATCATCTTCGTTATTGTAATAAGGTATTCATTCAATCCTGTAATATCCGTTTTCCAGCTGAAGAAATATAATTGGGATTGGACTAATCAAAGAAAGACGTTGTATAGAAATATGAAAAAAAAATTAAATCAAAATGAACTCAAAGTGGTGATAATAATATTTTATAAATTGATTGATTCCATAACGCGGTGGATAATAATAACAAAATGGGGTCATACGTAATTGTAATAGATAAATTACACAACCTTCCCCATAGTTCAAAACTATGAGGAAGGTTGTGTGATTTACTTATTACAATATTTTATAAAGTCACGCTTCCATCACCAGAAGAATACATTGCGATACTGAACAAACCTTACATTTTAGATCTGTATCTATAAAAGTTGGATTAACGAACAGATAAAACAAACTAGTTTAAAACTAAGAACTTCAGTTCAGATTATCATGGAGTGTGGAGTTGTTTGCAAAATGGTGTAAATAAACGGCAAAGAACACTAGAAGAAAAACATAGGCAGGAAGGAAAAACCTAACGACGACCATATACAATTTGGGAAAATACAGTAAACATTTTGAAAAGTCCATGTTAGAGCGGTGGGAAACATTTTGAGGTCGTGCAACTATTAATTATATCTGTTACTGGTTACACTTCTGAGAGTAACACCGATGCATTATAATAAATAATTCTTTTAAGTAATTCAAGTCATGTTTTAACTCCAGTATAATTTAAGTATGCTAATGTTTACATAAACACATTGATTAACTCTTCACAATAGGTGGAGTGATTATGTAACGGCAATAGACAGGCTATGTGTCACCATTATCGATTATATAAATAAAAAATATAGCCGCGCGTGCACGGCTTATAACCAAACTTACAGATGTTCGCCCTTTCCTAAAAAATAAAACTATTGTTCATGAGAAAAATGAATTTTTGACGGGAGACTTGTTTTATTGTTTATTTTATTATCAATTTGAATTATTAAAAAATGTTCAATAACAAAGTTGCCCAGCTTAATACCCTGTATAATAAATGCTCTTGCATCACTTGTCTATCTATTACTGTTTGAGAGATATGGTAAAATTAAAATTGTAAAATCAATTATATCAATAATGGTTTGATATATCAAAATGTCGATGGCCTAGAATCAATACCTCGTAAGTACATTTTTTTTTAAAATAAAGGTTTTCGCGTTACTACGTTGTTCTAAGTTGTTTCCACATCCTGGCAATAGCTCTTAACTGCCAGACCAATAGAAATGCTTCAATTTGTCATTGTGCCAATACCTCGCGGGCACATGTTTGATGCAATACCTTGTAAGTGCTATACATTTCTAATACCCGCTGTAGATAACCGATGTGTTGTAATTATGGCAACTAGAAGGTTTTTTGTTCATACTGAAAACTTTTGAAGTTTTCACTTGAGAGGTATTGATTCTAGGCCATCGATGTGTTCAACAGCAAATTTATTCACGTCAACACTCTTAACAATAAAGCCTTCGGTACCAGTTGTCTATCTATTACCGTTAACGAGATATCCATACAATTATATTTGACCTTTGAGCTCAATTACCTTGATTAGTGATATCAAAAAACTAATTGTACAGTAAACGCCAAACAAAATCCGTTGCACGTCAGCAATCAGCTGATAATTGACGTCCCTGCCGTAAATGTAACGGGATAAAAATCGTGAAAATTCGACCTGTAAAAATTAATTTCATCAGAATTTTATGATCGCCACGTTGGTAACCATGGATTGTTTTCAGCAACGTTGCCAATGCCAATTCCATAAGGTATCGATTTTGTAATGTTTTGTTGTGGTTATGTTTTGACTGTCACAATTTTGAAGTTTTGATTTGGTTTTTTATTTATTATAACTAAAGTTACAAGTGAACTCAGAAGTTTTATTTGCGTTACCTTCTTTCAATTACTATCTGGCAACATTGACCCCAATATACGTCACTCACACTATATGACGTGCAACGGATTTTGTTTGGCGTTCACTTTATATTCGTAATCAGCGTGAAAATTTACATACAATTCATATATCATTTATATGGTAGCACTACGGGAACTGTGCGACTGACACACAGACACACAGGCAGACTTATTGAAGTTAGTAAGCAAACTTAAAATTTGGTTGAAAATATTAATAAAAAGATGCAATTATTATATTAGTATAACCCTATTTTTTGAACTTTCAAATGCCTTTTTGTAATTATTATCATGTGCGTGTTGATTGTATTAAGCTAATTATCATATTATACTATGTTTCTTTCAAAGTGGGAACCTATTATCAGAGCAGAAGCTCTCCTAGATTTAAAGTTTTTGCTTTTTCCCGTTCATTGCAATTTAGTAACAATGGGGTACTTATTCTTATTAGTGTTCAATACGTTTCATATTTCATGCGGGCATCACAAAAAAGTATTGTTTACTAACAAATACGTAGGTTATGTTATGACGGTATGTAATTTATTATAATCAAACCCAATTCTTAAATTATATTATTCACTGACACAGTAAAATACTGTAAACTACTACCAATAAGATAATGGATTTATAGTTGTACCCACGAGAGTTGGCGTGCACGTCATTACTTGTAATTAATTGTATTGGAGCCTCTTTTACA
This sequence comes from Pyrocoelia pectoralis, assembly GCA_036250285.1. Classification (NCBI taxonomy): domain Eukaryota; kingdom Metazoa; phylum Arthropoda; class Insecta; order Coleoptera; family Lampyridae; genus Pyrocoelia; species Pyrocoelia pectoralis. Next base: position 59,802,626 of record CM070074.1, on the reverse strand, counting down.
TATTTAAGAAATAAGTCGTCAGGAATGAAATCTGCCAAATCGTAACAAGGCAGTGTTGCAAATAATACTTTAATTACCCACGGGTAGTTGCTTGTACTACTTTAAAATTGTCGTAGTAATATTTTACGTGCGTAAAAAATTAATTAGAGCTTAGTAAAGCTAAATGTGGAATTCTAAAAGTGCAATAAAATATTAACGTCTGCTGCGATTGAACTCGTTCTCTGGGCGGTACGTTTGGCACTAATGTTATATTGGATAGCCAAAACATGCTCTTTTGTGCATTGAATAAAGAATAGAGAGGAAGGAGAGTATCGTATCATTGCTGCATAAAAATTAGTGACGGAAGTTCAGCCATTTGTACACCACTGTTGAGTCATCTTTGTTTACATTTTGGTCGTGTTGACAGTTCACCATAACCTGCAAAATTTGAAATATTCATTTGTTGATTGTTACAGTCACTGAACTCCAATTAGAGTTCTTAATATGGCAGTTGTTTCTGTCAATTTCTATGTAACAGGAAACATGTTAGTAGCCATTTTGCCACCACTTTGATTTCAAGGTCGAGGGCATATACTCCTTCCTCTCTATTCTTTATTCAATGGTTTTGTGGTTAAAAATATTGCAATTTTCGTAAATCCGTTATAATAGGAACTGTTATTAATAACTTGATAATTTGAACAAAATAACTAGAGATGTTCCTTTTTGAAATTTATCGGAAAGTATTAAATATGGTAGTTGAATGTTCCAAACGTATCTTTCTAAGTAATTTGCTTTGGTAAATTACTGGTAAAATACCTTAACATTCGAAATTCACTCCAATATTTAGCCTTTATTTTCATTGCATAACCTTACAAGTTTATATTGCGTTTAAAATAAAGTAATGGAAATTACTTTTTTTATATTTTAACGTTAACCTATATTTTGTATACATTTAATTATACTGCAATGTTTTTGTTGGAAAGCTCTCTCCAATATGAATCCGATAAAAAAGAAAAATTTTTTATAGAAATATTCCGAAAGTTACCGTAATTTTCAAAAGGTAATTTACCGAAATATTGATTTTTCCGGAATTTTCCCATCAGTAAAAATAACTATAAAAAACGAGTAAACAAAAGGGCAAAACAACAACGAACAGAAATAATACGAGACGGCGTAAACTAAAAGAAAACGATGAGGTTATAAATAATGAATAAATTTGACAGATTGAAGTCAAATCAGAATCCGTACAATATTAAGTTGAAGTGTTGATTGAAGTCAGCTGTTGGACATACGGGCATACTTACTTCTCTCTTATTTTCACTGACGATCACCTATACGCACGTCTTTATTTAAAACGCATGCAAACTGTATTGCCATCTTTATCACAAACATATATTAAGAGTCCATCACCAGTTGGAATTGAAACTGATTTCATGGGTGTCGCTGTATATAAAAATTTAAATAAAACATTGTTGTATAAACACAAAAAAGGTGTCAATGGATAGAGGAAGGTTTATTGTAGGGCTCTCCTGATAGGGATTTTGTAATTTTTCACAAAGTTTTTTGTAAAATTTGTTTGAAGTTGCTTAATATTCATTCAATGTCACGAATATTTTACAAGAAATACGAACAAAAATAGAAAATTCTAATACACGAGAGCCCTACAAGAATCTTTCCTCTTTGCAATGACATATTTTGTATTTCGATAAAACTATTTATTATCCAAATTTTATGTATATTTCTAAAGCCATGCAAGCGCTACAATTTGCACAGTGCGTTGATAAACTTTGTAAAAAATTAAAAAATCCCTATCAGAAGGGCCCTACAAGTTGTTGTGGTTATACAACAATGTATTATTTCAATTTTATGTATACATAAAAACCCATTCAATCAGTGTCAATTCCAACTGGTGATAGACCCTTAAGCTTTAATGATTGTTAAAAAGAATGTCGCGCATTCATTCGGAAACTTATGACGTGAACGCCAACTCTCCCCAAGGAGCAATGCAATATTGAACCGATATTGGTTGAATATTGTCATTTATTGGCGCGATATAGTAGCCCAATAATGGACCAATCTTGGAAATGCAACAATGAATAATAATGGCGCAATATTGCAATACAATGTTGGTACTGTATTGAAAACGATCACAATGCAATATTTCTGAGACTTGGTAGGTACAATATTGTCCATAAATATAGGTACAATGTTGATATTAATATTGGTTTAATATTGATTTGCAATATAAATACCATATTTTTACGTCACTTTAAGACTTTTAGAACGTTAGTTACGACCGTTATAGGTCGTCACCCAAGTATATGCATAATGCAATTATCAATGCAAACAATTATTTAAGCATCCGTACAAAAAAAGGGAAAAACTACATTTTTACGTAGAACTGTAATTTTAATTATTTAACTTAATTTTTGAACCAACCCGTTTTTACCTGAACTGAAAGTTGACGATTTTAGTAGGGTAAGTACAGTGAACTCTGTATGTATAGAGTTCACTGGGTAAGTATTATACTTGCTTGAAAGTTTCCCTTAACCGGATTCGAACCTTTATCGGATGGGTTCCGGTTCCGAAGGCCGACATTCTACCGCTACGCTGATGTGACACATACGTACTTCTCATTTCATTCTTCATAACTTAGCGCTGTTTCGCGTTATATTAATAGTTTAAATTATGTTTGAAAAAATACATAAAAGAAATGTTAGTCACCGGGAATTCATAAATGATAAGCCATCATCATCTATAAATTCTATAAGAGAGTACATCTACTATTGAATAATTAGGTACGACTAACGTAACTGATAGTTTTTACGCAAAAAGCTTTGGAAAAAACCGAAATTTAAGAAATGACAATAACTGTGAAGTGAACTCATTGAACTCCAGTAGAGTTCATTGAGTCAATTGCCAACTTGGTGAGAAAGAAAATTATCAATATCAATAAAATCTATTACTCACTCATATCAGACGTCATAATGACATCTCATAAGTGACGTGTATGTACATTCTTATGAAATTTTGCAATTATGTGGGAAAACAATATTAACCCAACACTGTGAACCGAGATTGGATTAATCTAGCCAATCTAGGAAATGTTAGACGGGTACAATATTGGTGCATTATATCGTTATACGTACATCCAATATTGGCACTATGTAACCAATGTTAAATTGCGCCAATATTGGCATAATATTGAATTCATTACACCACGTTTTTCTTATAAAATGTAGTAATTACGTGGAAAAACAATATTGGTCCTACACATTAAGAACTAAGATTGCATCAATCTAGAAAATGTTAAGAGCGTGTAATATTGGTACATTATATACAAGCAATATGGGCACTATATAATAAATATTAAATTGCGCCAATATTGGATGAATATTGAATTTATTATACCATGTTTTTCTTATAAAATTTATAGTAATTACGTGGAAAAACAATATTGGTCCCATATTGAGAACCGAGATTGTATCAATCTAGGAAAGATTAAAGCGGTACAATATTGGTGCGTTACATACAACCAATAGTGGCACTATATAATAAATGTTAAATTGCGCCAATATTGGCATAATATTGAATTCATTGCACCACGTTTTTCTTATAAAATGTAGTAATTACGTGGAAAAACAATATTGGTCCTACATTAAGAACTAAGATTGGACCAATCTAGAAAATATTAGAGCGTGTAATATTGGTACATTATATACAAACAATATTGGCACTATATAATAAATATTTGATTGCACCAATATTGGCTGAATATTGAATTCATTACATCATTTTTTTCTAATAAAATTTAGCAATTATGTGGAAAATCAATATTGGTCCCACATTGAGAACCGAGATTGGGTCAATCTGGGAAATCTTAGAGCGGTACAATATTGATGCGTTATATACAACCAATATTGGCACTATGCAATAAATGCCAACTTGCGCCAATATTGGCACAATATTGCTTATATTGTACCAGCATTTACTTGTGAAAAGTAGCAAGTACGTCGAAAAACAATATTGGTTCAATGTTATGAAGTGATATTGGGTCAATCTACAAAATGCTATAATGGGTCAATATTGGCTCAACATTTTGAATATTGAACCAATATTACCGTGTTTCAACTTTGGATTTGCAACATTGGGCCAATATTGGTGGAATATAAACAATGTTGGCCAATATTCCAATATTGGTGCAATGTGATACCAAGCATTTGCCAATATTCATTGCTACTTGGGTCGTGGATACAACTATATCTGTCAATAAAAATAGTAACAAAAAGATTGATTTAATCAGAATCAGACCTGCGTCGCCTAAATCTGAGTCCGTGTAATTTTGATACATACCCAACTTAATTTGATTTAGAGCTTATATTACAAATAATGGGCAGCACTTTAAGCAGTTGAGTTGACAGTAATGTTTAAAGTCAACAATGAATGTTATTTACACACTCTCATATTCTGCTCTTAAATATGGACTATAGGTTTAAACGGTACTTCTCTTACAATTTCAGTAACGAAAAAAATGTAAGTATGTTTGTAGTTTTTCTACAGGGTGTTTAAAAAATACGTTCGAATATTTGGCCCACTTATACATCTCATCAGTACAAACAAAAAAGTCAAAATAAACATAAGTCCAAAAATCAGCCGTTTCCTAATTACAGCCTGTTTTTCAAATTAAAATAATTTACACTCAGTAGGAGTATTTCAACGAGGTTTCTACTAGAACATGAACAAATATCAGTATAAATACATTTTAATTATTACAAATTAATGATTCTTAAAGAAGATATTCAAAATGTCCTCCTTCCATTTGTATACACATTTCACATCTCCGTAAAAGTGAACGCCGCACTCTCTCAAAGAGTCCCGGATTTATACGAACAGTCTGGCAGGCATGTTCAATTCGTTCTCGCAACTCATCTAAATTATTCACAGGATTTGAATAAACTAATGTCTTTAAATACCCCCAAATGCAAAAAAAAAAAAAATGGCTTTGCCATACAATTATTTTAATTTGAAAAACAGGCTGTAATTAGGAAACGGCTGATTTTTGGACTTATGTTTATTTTGACTTTTTTGTTTGTACTGATGAGATCTATAAGTGGGCCAAATATTCGAACGTATTTTTTAAACACCCTGTATATAAAATACTCGCACATTACTAGATTTTAATTTTTGGAAGAAATGACAAAAATCCACAACTTCCCTCTAAAACACTACGTATAAGCTACGTTAAATTAACTACGTCAATATGTTCTTGAGGCCATAATGTAGTATTATTTGCAATCAAAGAATCCCAATTTTTTATTAAATCAGTTTTAGAAGATAGAGAAAAAAGACATAGGTATGTTTTTTTTTAAGTTTACTTTGCTACAATTTTTGTCATATCCACTCTATCGAACACTGCAAATAGGAATTTTATTCGGAAGCTCTATACTGAAATAAAAATCTCAATACAATTCTATTACCTTAGAGAAGTGAAGCTTACTATGATGATTATATGTTAAAATAAGTAGTGCACGAATGATCTGCCCTGTATAAAATGTTACTTCATGCACTATGAGTAACCCTGTACTTCATTTCAAGTTAGATCTCAGCCAATACATACGTTCATTGAATAAAGAAGTTCACTCAACGATACGTTGTAAAAACAAATTCTGTATGAGTGAATGTCTCCGGTAAAGCCGAAAGTAATTCAAAAATGATGAATTCAAACATAGATGTATTGTCGGTTGCTTCCAATAACTTCTGGCATATCTATTCAAATACAGAAAGGAAAACAGTATTTTATCTCCTAATTGTACAGGAAAGGGGGGCAGTTCGATTACTTTCAGTGATAAACAAACAAAATATTTATGGTTACAATCTATAAACAGATCACTATCATTAAATTGGTTAATTTAAAAATATTGATTCATAGCAGAGGCGTTGTCGTAGTCACAAAGTAGTTGAATTATTCGGCACTATGTTGTGGAATCCGTCGACATTTCTTTAAAAAATTCTATCAATACTTTACTAATAGCAATTTAAACAAAAATGCAGTAACTTTTAAATATTGTGGAGAATTACGTTTCGAGAAATCAACAATTCTTTGCTCATTAAAGAGGCGGACCTTTGTCATATTATGGTAATTGACATCAGCAACTAAGAGTAATGAAAATCACTTTTTCTAGTTCCGGCGTAATTATTTCGTTTACTTATAAACATTATTAAATCAGAGGGCCTACAATATTTTTAACGTTCATTAAAGTTTGTAAAGTTATTTACTGACAGCTCTGAAATTCTTAACATAGCGGTTCGGTACTTCAAAAGTTTTACAGCAAACTGGCAAGAATCTGTGATAGTTATCACCTTGAAACTTGAAATTTATTTTCTTCGAAATTAAAATTCGAAGCCAAATATCAATTTAAAGTAATTGCATAGTATTGTCATGAATTTTAACTTACCGACGGGATCTTATCTGCTTCAAATCTTATAATGGACTATATTTTAAATTAAGAAAGATATTTGGAACTTGAAGTTCGTGTTACCGAACTCTCGTAGGAGAAGGTTGAACGTAAAATAAAAACCAAGAAACTTTTCTGCTTTAGGAGATTATGTTAATTTTATAATGTGTTTGTCAAATGTTACACTGATTGATGTAATTTAAACACATATACATAATAACACTTTTATTTGTAATGAAGAGCACTAAATTTAAGAAGAATCAAGAACCTATCTACATTTTAAGCACCTCTTTAGCAAGGAATTTAGTCGCCAACACCAATATTTTTTTGGAAAATTTTGTAATTAAATACACTATTTCTTTCTCTTAAAATAACTACAGCTGCGATCAAAAACTTTTAATTCCCTCTTTCGTCCAATTTCAAGAACATTTAAATGAGTGTAGTAAATTACATTTTTCTTTGACTATATACTGAATTTATATAAAACTACCAATGGATTCTCGACCAAAGGGCATTATCATGGAAATTTTATTGCATTGCCTATTTCGAAATAATGAAGCTGATACCTACTGTGCACCTAGCAACAAACGAGAAAAATGAAATTAATTTAAATACTTTTAGTACATGAACGAATACCAGCAAATCGGATCTAATTAAGCAATTGTAATTGTTTAAAACAACAAATAACAAATGACAGATAGAATACAGAACGCTCAAATATTGCAATAAAGTGGCATAATGGAACCTCATTAGTCAGAAAGATAATGAGCAAAAGTATTAGTGTTTTTGGAAAAGAAATAAGTAATGTCGTTATTACTAATTCTTCTTTTTCTAATATACTCACAATGAAGCATCATGTAGCATCTCTTTACAAACGATATCTACCAACTGACAACGATCAACAAAATATGTATCGTTCAAGAAAATAAAAAATGTAGTTTACGTAATCATTAACTTTTGTTACTTTTACAACAACCTAAAAATAATTCTTCGAATAATAAAATAATAGTTTACAATTCAAATTAGATTGAGGTCTCTCACTTCGGAATATTTAAAGGTACCAAACAACATCTTACACTGCACCGCCTTTCAAACATGATGACGCGATGGCATGCAAATGACATGATCTTTTTAACTAACGATACTCTGTTTATCGTGTGATTTATACATTAAACACGGCGTAATAAGTAAACATGAATCTTATTTAGTACGTAAGCGGTGTGTTCCGAGTGTCCGACAAGTGTAAATTGCATTGGAGATGCAGTGTTTCATGCAGGTGATGGAATGCGATGCCGCAACCATTATCAAGCTTGCATTTTATGGTAATCAGGATTGTGAGGAAAATTATGCACGGGTTACAAAGTAATGATAGTAAACCAGTAACAGTCTTAATTGGGGATAATAAATAAATTGATTTCTGCGTAACTAAAACAAAACTAATTAAGTAACAGTATTCACTATTCCAATGATACATCACAGGAAGTAGGTAGCGTATGAGGTACTACAAGTGGTACAACAATCTTTACTGTAACGTACCTGTACAGCTAATTCTAATGTATTTACTACTGAATATGTTGATTGTTACTTTTGTAGATTTTTCATATTTCGGAATAATAATTTAGCCCCTCACCTTTCGAAATTAATAATGTTGTTGGCGCTTGATGGCTATCTCTATATAAGATTTGTGGGGATTTCAGACTTATAATAATTACCAGTTATTAGGAGAAACATTCGAAATTAAATTAAGTTCTTATATTTTTTATTGGCAATCGTTTGTTGAAGGTTGATATTTGTGGAATTTTTATCGGATTATCATATTTACTAGCAAGTAATTATTATAATTTAGTTAGCCCTTCACTTTCCAAGTTTTGAATTTCCCTGCTATATAGTATGTACTCTTATTCCTAGTTATCCTCCAAAAGATTAGACAGCTCATACTTATAAAACTAATTAAAACGTCTTCTATTGCGCCCCTCGTCTTGGAACGTCAAAAGTTCGGTAGAATTCGTTAAGTCTGTCTGGGTGTTAAGGAATTTTCAAATTCTGACTTCAGATTCTGATAGAGCATCAAAAAGTATAGTATATGCTGTTATGTCATAATTTTCGCTTACGTGAAAACTTCGTACTTATAGATTTTTGCCAACCTAGCTAATTAAACTTGTTACTTCATACAAAATGCAAAAATCGAGGTTGGCATTTTTTGTTAGTCCCGTTTTCAAAATGGCGGCTATTTCAAAGTGGACGCCATTTTGAAACTTTTAACTTGAATAACTCGGTATCTATTGAACCGATTTTTACGTTCTTTATGTCAAATTAAAGCTATCTAAGGTGTGGAATAAAGTTGGTTCTATGCTTCATTACGCTATCTGCTATCATTTTCTCGATATTTAACAAATATCATATTTTGGAGGTGTTGCCTGGGACGTCCAAAGCTATCTCCCTCCAAGACACAGCACAGTTGCAGAAGAAGAAGGGACGCCCTCCAACTGCAACTACTTTGGAGAGCACATGTCCTTCACCTGCATCAGTCAGGGTCACACGGTCGCAACTTACGAAGTATGACAAAACCAAATGCTTTTTCTGTCAAGGTGAAACTAAAGGGTCTCTTCATAAGTGCATGTCTAGGAATATTGGAGCACAACTTTGCGGAATTGTGACTAAATGCGATAGAGAAGATTGGAAGGTGATCAGTTCTCGATCACCAAAGTGGCATTTCGTGCACTAGATACAAAAATAACTATTGAAATAATACACCACTAATAAGAAGAGGGTAATCATAACGACCATGCAGAAGAATATATCAGTATTAAAATACAGAGCAGAGGCCTTCTGATCCAGATCCTTCTATGTTTTTAAATCTAATCTAATTAGTAAAAAATAAGAATTCAAAATAACTGAACCGGCGACAAACCTTTGTTTTAATTCGCACTGTAACATTTATTTTGAATTCTATTTTACATTTTCACCAGTTTCGCAAAAGGAAAATAAAAACTGTAAGTCCGGGAGAGATGCCCCACAATTGGGAAAAAATTTTGTTTTTCTTATATTATATTGTTTATGGCAAAATAAATAGTATTGGTAGACGAAGTCAACTTTAATCTATTATCAAGCATAACAAAAACATAAAAATATTATTTATTTAACTAAAAATAAATTCTTTTACAATATTGTAAACTTTGCCATCTATCCCAACATGTCAGGGATAGATGGCGCAAACTAAAATAGTATATTTGAAATAATTAAAAACACAAAAACAATATATAGAGTGATATTTACAATGTCTTTCGGTTATGTTTTCCGCACGGATCACACATTGTATCATATTTTGTACAGTTTTCATGCATCCATCTATTACAATTATTAACGCACTTAATCCAATCATCCAAACGTATTGTAGCGTTATAATTTTCCAAACATCCTGCACATTCGTTTTCATTGAATTCATCAGCAGCATTGTCATCACTTTCACTATCATTTGAGGTTATATAGTGATAAAATTATTATCATATTATAGGGCATCTCACCCAAAATAGTTTGTGCCATCTATCCCAAAAGACGGGTGAGATGTCCTATACTTTTAAGCAACCAACAATACACTCACATGAAATGTAAATATATCTTATGACATAACCTTACTTTTAGTTTTATTGCTATAAAAATCGCCGCCCTCATTAATTTATTTCAAAAATTATCAGCATACAAAAAAGTACCTATCTAAAAAATTTCAAGCACACCTTAAAATTATAAAACTCGATAACCTGATACTTTGTTCGGTTTTTTTATTTAAAATTGTTAACTTTAGTCTACACCAATACAACTAACACTGCCGTTAAACAAGTAGCATCATCTGTTAAGTATTCGATGAAGTACAGAACTTTGCCATCTCCCCCGGTGGGGCATCTCTCTCGGACTTACCCAATAGTATTGTCTTACCGTTGCGTCGCCGCTTTTGCCGCTTTGCCTAATGCTCTCTATACCGACAACTATAAATAAAATAAATGGACCCTCAAAATTATTTCACTATTTTCCGATTTTCTGTACAGGCAAGTGCACAAATTCAGATTTTATGTACGTACTTATCTTTGGATTAATTTTTTTAATAGCTGAATCGATGAATATCTCGCTCTAATTATTACTATTATTACTTATAAAAAATATTTTTTCTAGGCAGAAATTTAGTAACATTATATTTAATTTGAAATAAATGATTGTAGGCAAAAAGGGTTGAGGGGTGGGGGCTTTGAAAGATGTTGCGTGGGGGCCCAAATTTTGTAGTTACGCCACTGCATTTGATGGAGGTATGGACTGAAATTGTTTGCCAAACATAGTTTCTACAATCTCAATCGCAGTTGGTAGAATAAACCCTACTTCTTCACTAATAGCGTGATGCTTTTTACATCCGGCGATTTTATATGAATCCTTGTAAGAGGCAAGAAAGCTTTTTCATTCACAAATAAATCTTTTTTGATAAAATGATTTTTGCTTTTCAAATGATTTAACATCTAATTTGAAAAATTCTGATGGTTTGTTAAAGTACTGTCGTTTAAGTTTACTAGGTTTCATGCTGTCTGCTGCAAAAATGTTTGAAACTAAAATAGTAAAAGGTTTGTCTGCTAATTAATATTCGTTTTTTGAACAAACGGCAATAGACAAAAGGAATATCTGGTCTTAGTATTTAATGTTAGCACGACCGTAACAATTCAATAGAACATAATTATTCCTACTATAATAACTGTATATTTAATATCTCATAGCTTCTGGCATTGCACGATACACCCAATTAATTACAATTTTAATCAACTACTTCATAAATATAAAATATAGTTTAGCATATTAACGGCAAATTGAAATTAAAAACTACATATTATCCAGTATCTTGTCTATTACAATAAATTTATAATCTCAATAAATAAACAGCCACCAACCTTTACTGCACAAATCCAACGAAGTATATTATATTCACTTAAAATAATAAACCTATGTAAACGCCCAACGACTTTACAAATCAATCATGATGTACCGTTAATGTTAATTAGAAAACTTGACCTCGCTATAGCTGAACAATAAACTACTGCTTGTATGCGCGTACACTTAATAACGTTAACTCTTTTCGGTTTATGTTGGTTTAATATAAAAACATAACAAGCCCTTAACATTTTTTATATTCTCAGCGCGCCTCAAAGCCTATAAAATACGACGCCTTCGATAGGCAACAATTACTGTATTGGAGTATGTTATAAACTCCCAAACAAATAAAAAAATGCCAACCTAACATTACTGAATTTTATGAAGACAGATGATATCATACTATTATCTCAAATATTTACAACTGTTAGATAGCGTGTAATAATTATTAATTTGTCCCAAGATTTAAATGCTGCTCTGTGGAAGACGTTATAATGTGTGTTATTAAAGGTTATAAATAAGTTCAGTTATTTTAACAAACCAAAATTTAAATCATTTTCGAAAATAGGATTGTTTATTCACGTGGGAAAGTCTTTCGTCAATATTAAACTAAATCCACAGTGTGAATGTCTTAAATTAAAAGTCGAACATGACGTATATTATCCATTACCATTTCTGGATAACCTAACCCCATTCCATTGTTACCATACTCGTTGAAATGCTACAATTTACCGCGATTGTTTACAAATCTTCACGCAACGTTATAACCACATATTACAGCAATTTCTTGTATTGGTTAAGTAAAGGAGGGTCGTTGACCATTTTCTCAATAAAAGTTAGGTGCATATATTTCACATAATGCAAGAATCGAACAGAGAATATTCAGCACGAAGAGGGTTAGAGGTCAGTTGTGCTACAGATACGAAAAGACATAAGAACAACATTCTAATGTTGTACGAAGCCGCAATGAACATTACCAACAAGCTAGGAGGCCACAGAAGCGTGCGTGATATTCTATTGTAGCGTTATTTATAAAAACTTTACTCTTATAAAATTTAATGCCAACTGACAAATTCTGTATGCAAGGAGTAGTAAGCTTTCATGATAATTTCAACAATTAGACTAATGAAATAGATATCTGTCTATAGACGGAAAGTGTACGCAGACGTGAAACTTGTATTAAATCTACCCTAATTACCAAAGTGTTAGTATCAAAATGTGGAACAACTACACATAATATACAATAGGTAATGATATATTGTAATGCAAACTGAGATAAATATAAAACACCATTAGTGAATTCTATACAAGGACCCATACAGCTAATAAAAAACGTACAAATCGATTGTCATATGCTTCCACTATCTAAAATGTCGTTACGACCTATAGGTACATATTTTAAAAATTACCAGGGGATGGCTTAGAAGCCTTGAACAAGGTATTTTCATTATTATAAGTAGATCGATTCGATTCCGCAATGGGCTCATTTAATGAACCATGGAAATGGTTCAAAATTGTTTAACATATAAAATCCTTAAAAACTAAGTAATCCTTAAAATTTCAAATCACAAGTTATCAAATATTAAATACGAGCGCTTCTCGTTATAAACTCTCAGAGTTGTAACTTGTAACGTCACTGAATGCGAAACCGTCACTCGTCAGTATTGTGACTGTTATTATTATTATTATTGCATATTTTAACGCATTCCCATTCTCATAAACCATCGCTCTTGTTCCCTTTCGAAGCTATTTTGTATTTTATAATATATTGTTTGTTTTAAGAACCATTTTATTAAATCTGACTCTTCAAATCTACCTGAACTAGACTTATTTATGGTCATGGAATATTTTAATAAAAGCCACGATTTTATAAGTACAAAGTTAAAATGCAAAAGTAAGTGTAAATCCTAATTGTTTACATATTATGTCACAGTTAAAGCTGGAAATTAGTAAATGTTAATCAGACTGTTTTCGTTATTTGAAGGGTCTACCTGTTGAGTGAGGTCTACCTTTAAATAGATGATGAAGAGTCGCGGAAATAATCTAGATTCTAGACAATAATATACGATAATATAACATTTCTAATAATTTATAACATTATTCAGTATAGGTACTTATAATATTCATTATCTTTACAAAAATTCCTACATACTAATCATTTTTCTAATGTTGAACCTTTTAATTTATTTCCTTTGCGATATAAAACTTGTTGGTCCGGACTAAATAAGGGCTCCACGGCACCTGAGCTTTGCGAAGTTCTATTCTACATTTTAAAAAAATTTATAGCGGCATAACGTATGCAATACTCGGGCACATTTTTGCATTTCTACACTACTGGAATTTTGAAGGCGCGAGAACGTAAGTATTTGTCGGTAAAATACACTCATTGTTCAGAAAAATCAGAAATAAGGTTTAATGGTAACAAACTAATATCTTTATTGAGACAAATCTGTGCGATGTAATGTAAAGTATAATGTAATCTCCTTTAGATCAAAAATTACACGTTGGTACCACCTACGGTTAGACCTTTTCTTTTTAACAGAAAATTATTCCTTAACATGTAAATATGCTTAATAAACAAATTGCAAATTCCGCAAACGATAGGGTGCAAAGTTGTTTACATTTTCACAATGTACAGCTAATTTTACATGGGAGAAAATTTAAAATGTACGCGGCGTCAAGTTATTATTACAAATACCTACCTATTAGGTGTCTTTACTCTGGTACTCTCAAACATGGGAACAATACAATATTTATAGCTTTCCTTATTTCCCGTATCTGTCATAACAATATTACCAATAAATTCTCAGATAGTCTAATAATTAAAAAATTAATTCCAATAAGAAACAGTCGACGTTTGTTCCGGTCTCGTAGGCTGACCGAACTATGAATTCACATGCAGTGACGTCACAGTGCAATTTCGCGGCGAAGCTCGATCGTCCAGGTTTTTATTATTTTAAAGTCATTTGTAGGGTCTGAAAAAATTCTGGTTTTTTGCAGGGATTCATAAAATTGTAAAATCTTTCCATTGAGCAAATTAAAAAAAATCCTAAATGAGCCCATTATTTATTGGAAAAACTATTGAATCCTATAGTTTCCAATTTTTGTTCGTTTCATTTTCTTATTTTATCTTAGTTTTGAGTGATTTTCTTGTTCCCTTTTCTATCTATTGTGGTACAGTTAGCGCAAATTCCGCTGTCTACCTGTATTTTATACCTATCTGAATTAATTTCATTAATGTCAAATGTAATTCTTCCCTGAGTTAACATGAGTCACATGTATAATAGAACTTGCAGTAGTTATCTTGCAGTAGTTATTTGATCAAAGGAAACTGCCAACTTAGTGGAGTGCCTAAATGTCACGGGGCCCTAATGCAGTGCAATACTTTTTTTATTGACTTTTCTATATTTTTTCTTTCTAAAGCGTTTACCATTACAATATTACATACTTGGTTTTGTGATTTTAATGATGTCAAACAAAAAAGTTGCTATTTTAGAGCCCTTTTGTCAAGGGAAACATCCGCATCAGATTGTGTGGTGATGAAGGCGACCGTCTGGACTGAGGAGGAAAGAAAGCGCACTGTCAATACTATTTGAAAGACTGTGCAGCACAATCGGAGGATCTCCATGATAAAAGTCTCTCTCGAGATCGGTCTTAGTGATTGGTCCGTGTGAAAAATCCCTTAAAAGGGCAGGGGCTCAAATTTTACAAACGCGAAAACGTAGGGTTCCTCATCACGGACGATAGCAAGCGCGTACGACTTCAAAGATGTCGCCAACTTCAGATACTCGTCGAAAATCGCCATTGCAACGAATTCTTGTTCACGGTGGAACAAGCTTCATTTAAATTCAACGCAAAAATATTCAATTTTATGTTGCTTGTCAGTTTGTTGTTGTGAATTAGAAAAAACATTAGATTCATTTTGAACTCAATGAGAATGATTACATCTTTTTAAAATTTGCTCTATTACGTCGTCGTAATGGGATTATTATATGTACTTCGACTAGAGATTAAAAGTTTCGTTCTAAAACGCATTTGCAAAGTGACTGCTCTTACAATATTTTATTTTCCAAGAATTATCTCACAAAGATTGCGAAACTATATAATTTACACCATCATGGCATATCGGGGATCGTACTAAGCTGGTACAGCTGCTGCAGAACAGTTCACATAAGCGTTGGGAACAAAACACTCAGGTGAAAGATAACCAGCAAACTTCAGGTTACTTTGTGCAGTGTCATGCAATCTGTTCTCGGGTTAATCGAAGAATGGTGTAAGGAACATTCTCTATCCATTAACCTGAAAAAGATGGAAAAAGAAAAGGAGAGTAGAGCATCTTTGCTCTTTCAAAAATACCTCCAGATTTCGAAATCAGTCAGTAAGAATAAGGCAAAACATTGAACTGGAGTAAGTATAGCCAGCTTAAAGCGGAAAAACAAATAAAGTCTTCCGGTAATACCGACGCTCAATTAGAAGACTTTGGAGGAATTGTCTGGTGGTCTCCGCACGACTAACACTTAGTAGTAGAACACTTCTCAATCATGTGCGAACTTTAGCGTGCCTTGTGTGCACAGACGCAATGCGAATAATCCCCACATTCGTCATGGGGACTCACTGGATTCCCATGTGCGTGTGAAAACGAAAAAGTTGTTGAATAACAGAGGTATGGAAGTGGGGCCCAAAATCATGCGATTGCCTATCCTGGAGATGGGATCGGTCTCTTCTATTTGCTGTAAACAACTTAATAACTTATGACACCCAAGAACAGGTGGAACTTGATTTCGCCATGCGAGAGAGGCCTTCAGGGAACCATCTCGCAGACTGGCACGTTAATGCACAGGCCTATTATGAATGAACCTGTGCTTACTTTTGGGTGTACTTTCTGAGCACTGTAAACTAAAGCACGCGCATCGTGTATAGACTGGGCGATTCGCCACATCCGTTTGTAGAGGGGGTTATATCATTGCATAAAGAATACTAAATGAATAAATAATGATAATGATGATGAATAGAGAGGAAGGAGAGTATCGTATCATTGCTGCATAAAAATTAGTGACGGAAGTTCAGCCATTTGTACACCACTGTTGAGTCATCTTTGTTTACATTTTGGTCATGTTGACAGTTGACCATAACCTGCAAAATGTGAAATATTTATTTGTTGATTGTTACAGTCACTGAACTCCAATTAGAGATAAATATGGCAGTTGTTTCTGTCAATTTCTATGTAACAGGAAACATGTTAGTAGCCATTTTGCCACCACTTTGATTTCAAGGTCGAGGGTATATATCCTTCCTCTCTATTCTTTATTCAATGGGTTACACAGACAACGAAACGACGCACAGTACACTTCGTGAATGTCCGGTACTTGAAATGATCCATGTTGGGGGTATCCTGGCCTTACGACCCTAATAAGGGAAATAGCACAAAGGATCCGAATATAAAATCAACTTGTGGACTGTGTCTACCCTCCTTCGAGAGTTTTCTCTACTTTGAGTGTCATGAAGACATGAACACCTACTGTGTGTTTGAGGAATATTTTGAGCAAATGCTGAAGTTTATGCCACAAGATTAGGTTATCATTATAGGTAGATAATAACAAATTTCATTCATTGCAAACGAAACGAAACACTGCATGGAAGAAAAAATTGAAGCTTTTCATTTAGTTGTTGCGTTTCTTCAATTAACAAGCACTCAAACTATATCATTCGAGCGGTAGAAATTTGTGTTACTAGAATTACAAATACGTCAAATAAATTCAAACGTGTCTATATATGGATAAGTTAATTAGATTACTCGTTTACAAGTAAAGACATTGGCTACTTGAGTTTCCCTGTATATTTGAGCATAAAAATATATGACAATTAGAATTTAACAAAGATTAATTGAAGGAAATTGAGCACCTGACACTGAAAATTAATAACAGTTGATTCTGTAACATTGATTAATATGACAGACACCTTTGCTGTAATTATTGCAGTTATTATGGCACTTTTTGATTGATAAACTTGCTTCCGTTGGTATTATGTTTCTATTGCCTTTACAATACACAGCGATAAAGTATATTTTCATTTGTGCAATATTTATACAAAAGAAGATATAAGAAAGCGAACATTAGAATCAAATTACATGTCTCTAAAAGTTTACAATAAATATAACAAAACACGTAACCGAATATCTTTCAAAGCAAAACATTTGCACTGTTGGAGTCAATTTATTGCCTGTTAAAAATCTCTCACATCGTGACTGAAAATGATCACAGTCACCTCTAATTTTCCAAAGTAGGCATCCTTCAATTCACCACAAGGAGAAGCTGATCTTAAGTAACACTTACGCAATACATTTTATTTTTACAAACGTAAAAACTGTGAATAATACTGTAGATTGTAGAAGTATTTAAAAACATGTTTTTGTATTAACTGTGAGGAATTTAATAGGATGTAAAGTAAACGCACCTGAAGAAATTAGTAAAAAGGTATTTGACTCGTAAAGTTAAATACAAAAGGAATCATGTAGAATATCTGAATGCGTTGTAAAACAATTCATAGATCTACTGATAAACCATCTCGAAGGTGCTATTTGCATAATTCAATTAAGAATTTCACAACAACGCAACGGTCCGTTGGAAAAAAGCAATTATATTTATTTAATGAAGCGATATCTTCATCAGCTTGTATTTCTATAAAACAGAAATGAGGAAAGCAGTACATTTACGCCCAGCAGTTAATTAAAATGGTCTGCGACTAGGGAGTGTAAAATATCTCTAGGCTGAAGTTTAAGTAGTCACGCGAGCGCATGCTGTACTTTGCGACATCGTTACCATGAAGCCATAAATACAAACTCGCTAAGGAACTGCTTCACACAACTTAAAAAAGAAGGATTAAAAGTACTTCTAAAATCAAATATGGAAATAAAAGATTTTATGAGTTTCCATGAAGAGTGTACAGTACCTAACGTACTTATTTATAACCCACATATAATTTACTGCACTTCATATATCATATTCTTTCAGAGGGATATCATTGCGCACATCTGTGTGCTTGGTAACTACATTCCAGTACGTCAAGAAAATTTTCGCATTGTAACGATTACAACATATACAATAAACGAAATCACCGACAGATTCAAATAAAAAGGAAACCCGTGAACATGTATACCAACCATCAACGGCAGTCGATCATTGTTTTATGGATTTTGTCGTGTTATGATATAAGAAGCTATATAAACTGCACAGACAAGTTATTTCTTTATATAAACGGAGGGATAAAATACGATGTGCCTCTGAAAGAAGCTTCGTGGGCTGTAAGAAGTTCTATGCAACTTTTAAATGTAAGAATTAGAATTCATTAGAGATGTGAAAAGAAAATTATACCTAATAATAAACAAACTTGCTCTAAAATCAAAATAAATTTGTCAGTTGAAGAATATATTTATTCAGTTTGCACAGAATTGTTATAAGACATAACAAAACCAAATATCCATGAAATAAATGTAAATAATATCTTTAAAGTTGAACTGTCAACAAATTTGACAAATGATAATTTATATAGGTATGTAACGGACCAAATACATCAATACTAGTACTCAAAAGAGTCTGAATTCTATCACGTTGTAACTAACAGCAAATTTTAACAACAATATGCTTAATTGTTTTTATACCAACATATTTCTTTAATGTGCACAATATTCGTCATAATTAATTGCTTTGCCTTATCTGTTGTTCACATGAAGAACGGTGACATCAGTGTCTACTTTCATCTCAAGTGGGGAAAATTATATTTTCCACGTCAATTTAAAAAAAAACTGTAGCTTACAAAACAAAAGTATTTGTAACAACACTTCCTTATGAGAATGAAGTTACACATTTATGCACTATCTATAGATAATTTAAAGATAATAATTTTTCCTTTGGCAATTGGTTAAGAAATTCAATCAATATAGGGTATACAGGGTGGCTGATTTTTCATTGACCAGCTTATATCTCGTTTATTATTAGAAATACAGGGTATACCACGGAACCCGTTCATTAGAAGTTTCTGGGGTCCCTTACAACTTATGAATTTGAAACTTTTAGGTTAAGGATAACCCATAGTCTTCTTTTGTTCTAAAATATTGTCGATGTTGTACAACTTCTGGAAAGACCGGAAATCGCCATTCATCTTCTTATTTTAAATGGAACACCCTGTATATTATTGCATTTTTGGATTATACAATCGATTCTGCGTTAATCTGTATTAGATTATCCTATACCTATCTTCAACTGTTTTTGAGATATTATGATTTTTTTGAAAAATTTGCGCTTTGCGGAGGGATGTTTAATAGCCCACCTTTTGCTCTTCTTTGAACGCAAAACATTCATACTTTACAAACACGAAGTAAAACCATAAGGGTTCACAAAATGTATTTGCAAACCTATCACAGATTATACAGGGCGTTCAAAATTAGTGGCAAAGTTAAAAAACTTCAAACACCAAAAAGTCATTTTTTTCAAATCGAACACCCCGTATATTTTTACATATTTGGAAGGCCATTTAATTTACGCATCGATAAACTATAGGTATCCCTATACCTATCTTTAGCGGTTTTGTAGTTATTAACACTTTTTATCTAATATTGATTAAAACTGCACTTAAAACTTACGCGCATTTGAAAGTAGGCTATGAATATGCGAAAATAAAATATGGTAATGAGGGTTAAGTGGAAGAACAGGTCTCTACTTTTTTGTAGACACCTGAACTCACTCCTTTTGAGAACAAGTGTGCAGTTTTAACGTATTTTGAACAATCTTATGTAATTTAATAGTTTGCTCTCAATAAAAGGTATTACCGATTATTATATGTACTTCGGTTTTTATCGATACTTAGGCCATGCCTGGTTAACTAACTGCACGGATCGGAATCAAGTAAGTGAAGTAAGTATTATTATTATTATTATTAGTATGATTAGACAAACGAATGTTTATCTGGATGTCATGCTCATTAAAGCAAACAGGCGGTAAACAGTAAACAATTTTATAAAATGGAAGCAGTTAACGCATATTCCAATACTGATATTTTGAATTTATTCTATATCCATTAAAGTCATTTTTATTTGTTTGTTGTATAAATACGATCATTAAATTCGTTTTGTAAAAGTAATTGTTTTTCCTGTTGTCATACTCACAGCCTACTTTCAAATGTGCATAGGTTTTAAGTGCAGTTTTAATCAATATTAGATAAAAAGTGTTAATAACTACAAAACCGCTAAAGATAGGTATAGGGATACCTATAGTTTATCGATGCGTAAATTAAATGGCCTTCCAAATATGTAAAAATATACGGGGTGTTCGATTTGAAAAAAATGACTTTTTGGTGTTTGAAGTTTTTTAACTTTGCCACTAATTTTGAACGCCCTGTATAATCTGTGATAGGTTTGCAAATACATTTTGTGAACCCTTATGGTTTTACTTCGTGTTTGTAAAGTATGAATGTTTTGCGTTCAAAGAAGAGCAAAAGGTGGGCTATTAAACATCCCTCCGCAAAGCGCAAATTTTAAAAAAAAATCATAATATCTCAAAAACAGTTGAAGATAGGTATAGGATAATCTAATACAGTGTAACGCAGAATCGATTGTATAATTCAAAAATGCAATAATATACAGGGTGTTTCATTTAAAATAAGAAGATGAATGGCGATTTCCGGTCTTTCCGGAAGTTGTACAACATCGACAATATTTTAGAACAAAAGAAGGCTATGGGTTATCCTTAACCTGAAAGTTTCAAATTCATAAGTTGTAAGGGACCCCAGAAACTTCTAATGAACGGGTTCCGTGGTATACCCTGTATAAGAAAAAGTCAGAGGAAATAATTTTTTAGTATTAATTCTTCTATAAGATGGCATAATTAATCATTTTTCATGGCTTACTATTTTTCAGGAAAAAATGTGTAACTTTGGTTCTTTAAATGGGATCCAGCGTTAAATTCTCTTTTCAAAGATGTATAATGCGTGATAGATTAGGTTTTACGTGGAGGATAAAAATGCAAATAATAGAATCGTACTAGGTGGCTATGACCGCTGTTTATTTTACATACAATAAAATGATAGCAACAATAACAATGCTATAAACAATTCATTCAAAATGGCCACCGTTATTCTGAAAACACTTCCTGGCCCTCGACACTAAATCTCTTCTGGTGTTGTGTAACATTTCTGGTGTAACTAATTCACAAGCCGCACAAATTTTTTGTTTTAGTTCCAGGAGAGTTTGAGAAGGCGTTTCATAGACTGCATTCTTTAAAAATCCCCAGATGATAAAATCAAGATTGGATCAGTCTGGTGATCTAGGACATAACGAAATTGCCTATCCAATGTTCGCGAAATAAGTTATTTAAAAAGCTCTTGTATCGTGAGGTGGGACACCATCATGCTGATACCATAAGTTTCGTCTTGCAGCGAATGGTAAATTGTCAAGATAATCTTGAAATTCAGTCTGCAAAAATAAGTAGCTATTCCCAGTTAAAGTACCTTCAAAAAAGTACGGTTCTAAAATTATGTCGCCAAGTACACCAATCCATACATTAACTGAGAACCGTACTTGAGAACGAATTTCCATCATTTCAGTAGGGCTGTAATCGTCCCAATAATGTGCCTATTAAAAATTCATGAATTTTATGAAAACACAATTCATCTGTTCAGATGATGGAGTTTAAGAATTCCATGGAATCATTTAAAAGCCAATTACAAAAAGCTATTCGATTGTTGAAACCATTTGTACTAAGTTTTGTACTAAGCGAACTTTATGCGCTTTCATTTTGTACCATTTTAAAACCTTACAAACTTTATATCTCGTGATGTTCAATTCACTTGCAGCTTCTCTCGTTGACGCTCTAGGATTAGTTTTAAAATAGGTCAAAATGAGAATATCATCTCTATCAGTTGAAAAGCTTCCTGTTAGACGCAATGAATACGATAAATAAAGTTGGTAAAATAACCCTTAACCAAGTGCTGTTTGGAAACACATAAATTTGTTAACTGTGTGTGACAGCAGTTGTCAAAACGACCGTGTTGCAATCAGGCGGCAGATTACTACGAGGACAGTAACTATTCAAAAGCTGGTTCTACGAAACGATAGTGCCTTAGTGATGGTGGAAATTATCTTGAAAAGTAGATCTAAAGTACAGGCTTTCATGTAAAAATAAAACTGTTAGAAAGAGTGGAGTCGTTATTTTCATATTTCAAAACGGTACCTACTTACTTTAAAAACACACCTCGTATAAGAGACGACGTTCCCATTAAGCTTGAGGTCGCGTTTGATTTACATTTTTTTACCAAATAGAAGTTCTTTCAAGGCTGGCTACACCGTAACACATTAAAATAAAATTTTAATGTCGCCGATTTCAAAGATAAATTCGAAGATAGGGTAAGAATGGATCTGGAATCACCCGTAACAGCTACTGTCTCAAAAATTAATGCTTATTTGCCATAATACACATTTGGCAGTTGTTTAAATCGTTTCTACATAACACACCTTTTTGACATTTTCTTTTGTTTCAAATCTTTTCGATCAACCAAAAAACGTTCAACGTATAAGAAAAGTTTTATTTGTGTAAAATAAGTAAAGTAACATTTAAGTTATAGACCAGTGCCGAAGCTGCCAAAAATAATGAAAAAGGAAAAAAAATTATAGTAGGATGAAACCTATTAGAAAAGAAAGGGAATACCCTTAAAATGAAAGGAAAAATAAATTACGGGCGATCTGAGGTTGGGAAGTGGTACGGGGTGAGTTTTTAAGGGTAAAAATCGGTTAATCTCGATTTCCGGCAAAACTACAAGTTCTATCGAAAAAAGTTAAATGACAAAGTTGTAGGTAATAAAAAGATCTACAATTTTTGTATTTACACTTTTTCTACTTAACCTCAAAATTCATGAGAAAAATTCAAAAAACCACATTTTTGGATTTTAATTTTTATTTGTTTCAAAAAAAAATATTTTTTCATGAAACTTGGTGAAAACTTACCTTGTTATGTCCCAAATATACTGGAATTTTTTTGATTTAAAATAATAAATTTTTCATCTTCTTTTAACTCGATTCCGAAAAAGCACCCTAATTTTTAATCGAAAATTCTCACGTCAAAATATCTGATATCTCAGAAAAGTCGGTGGGCTTTTTGTTCGTTGAAATCTCTACTTTCTGATGGTGTTAAAGAAAATATACATTACTATGAAAAATCTTTTCAGAAAATGCAAAAAACCGAAAAATGCTAAAATTCGAATTTTTTTTTAATCTTCATGTACAATTTTGAGGTATTTATTAAAATTTTTACTTTAATTACTCGGAAAACGTTAACTTCCATGGTAGATTAATAAACCAAAAAATTGAAAGTCGAAATGTACTACTATAACTAACAACTAAATGAGTTAATATTTAATATAATATGTCATCAACAAAATTTTGAGAAATTAGTAGAATTTTCTTTAAATAATATGCGTACATGCCTATTTATTTCTATTTTGAGTGTGTGTCTGTGTGACCTTCGTAAAATTGTAGCCCATCAAAAGGTATTTCATAGAGAAGTTAGGGTGGAATGGGCTAGAGACGTTAAGTGGGGAATGGGCTAGGAGGGTCTGGGCCTTACTAACTGTTATTTCGTAGCAGCTTGTAAAAACCGGATCCAAACGAGATCTGTGTTCCAACGCTTTACTTATCAGGTATGACAATTATATGAATTTGAATTTTATGTAGAACTTTCTGCTTGAAAATGACATAAAATTAACTTTTCAAATTAAATTAAGTAAGTTTATTGTAAGCCAAACTTTTTGTGCTGTAATGTTAATCTCTTGGTCATGTAACTTTTATTATGTGTGTGCCCCGCTGTCATTCGATTGTATCTTAAAAATCCTATTCACATTCTTTTATTATACAACGTGTCCAAGATAAGGATGAACAGCATGGGGATCTTGAAAACGGTAAGAGATACGAAAGCGGTTAAATTAGAGAAAAGTTGTATAATTTAGGGCATGTTCATATGTAGTTTGCAAAAGTTCATTATTGTTTATCGTTTCCGAGATTTTAAACAAAATGCGATTTTTGGGTTTTTCTTTTTTCGTAATTCCTTCCTTTGTTTTAAAAGATTTTTAAAAACCAAAGACACTTCTTCATTGTCACTTTTTGAATTCTATTAGATGGCGTTTTCAAATTTTTTATACGACGTTTCGTCTCCGAGGAACCATCATCAACTTTATTTTTTTATATCGCCGCAACCAACGAAACACCCTGTATTCGATAGTATTTTTTATTACGAATTTAACGATGTATTACACATTTATGGTTTTGAAGCTAATTTTTAAGAAAAATTTCAATAAACACAGTCAACCTGTGTCGAGAAAATAACGGCAACCCATTTAAACAGTTATTGCAATTATTTAACTTTAATTAAATAGGTTTAAAAGATTGGAGTTGTTAAATTTGTACATAAAAAAATATTATCAAATACTAAAATTAATCCGAATATTTCTTTAAAAAAAAATTGCTTGAAAATCATAATGTGTAATACATCGTTAAATTCGTAATAAAAAATACTATCGAATACATGGTGTTTCATTGGTTGCGGCGATATAAAAAAATAAAGTTGATGATGGCTCCTCGGAGACGAAACGTCGTATAAAAAATTTGAAAACGCCATCTAACAGAATTCAAAAAGTGACAATGAAGAAGTATCGTTGGTTTTTAAAAATCTTTTAAAACAAAGGAAGGAATTACGAAAAAAGAAAAACCCAAAAATCGCATTTTGTTTAAAATCTCGGAAACGATAAACAATAATGAACTTTTGCAAACTACATATGAACATGCCCTAAATTATACAACTTTTCTCTAATTTAACCGCTTTCGTATCTCTTACCGTTTTCAAGATCCCCATGCTGTTCATCCTTATCTTGGACACGTTGTATAGTTGATTTCATATTTTGTATTTTGTGTTAACTTTATGAAAATATTTTTGGAGAAATGTATTTTTTTGTAATAAAATGAGTAGTTTATTTGACATTTTTCTATTGTTAACCTTTAATGGCCCTGTGATTTATCATTAAATTGGTACCTTATAGCATCAAGCATAAATAATGTGGGGAAAAATGAATCAATTGCACTAATATGCAATGTAAAATTATAATAGTGTAATAGGGTGGGTTCTTTCAAACCAACCGATTTAACGTTTTCCGAGTAATTAAAGTAAAAATTTTAATAAATACCTCAAAATTGTACATGAAGATTTAAAAAAAATTCGAATTTTAGCATTTTTCGGTTTTTTGCATTTTCTGAAAAGATTTTTCATAGTAATGTATATTTTCTTTAACACCATCAGAAAGTAGAGATTTCAACGAACAAAAAGCCCACCGACTTTTCTGAAATATCAGATATTTTGACGTGAGAATTTTCGATTAAAAATTAGGGTGCTTTTTCGGAATCGAGTTAAAAGAAGATGAAAAATTTATTATTTTAAATCAAAAAAATTCCAGTATATTTGGGACATAACAAGGTAAGTTTTCACCAAGTTTCATGAAAAAATATTTTTTTTTGAAACAAATAAAAATTAAAAACCAAAAATGTGGTTTTTTGAATTTTTCTCATGAATTTTGAGGTTAAGGAGAAAAAGTGTAAATACAAAAATTGTAGATCTTTTTATTGCCTACAACTTTGTCGTTTAACTTTTTTCGATAGAACTTGTAGTTTTGCCGGAAATCGAGATTAACCGATTTTTACCCTTAAAAACTCACCCCCTACCACTTCCCAACCTCAGATCGCCCGTAATTTATTTTTCCTTTCATTTTCCTTTTCTAATAGGTTTCATTTTCATCCTACTATAATTTTTTTTGGTTTCAAATATTATCTACCCTGGTCTATTATACAACTATTATATACAATAATCACATATAATAACCGAGACGTGTGTATATGTTTGTGTTGCTGTACACTTTTCCGACAGTCGCCGAATCCTGACGAATGCGGATGTGATATTTTAAAACCAAAGCTATTATAAATTTATAACCTACAAAATAATGCTACAATTACTTAACCTAAGAATTACAGATGCCCCCCAAACCTTTACCTAAATATTTTTTTCGAAGTAAGTTTTAAACATTTAGTATAAAAGTCTGTCATCTTATTCAAGCGGTATTTGTGTCTAAATATATTTTCTTTGCTTAGAAAATACGTTCAAAGTTTCCTTATGGAGATTACGTGTAAAATAGAATTCGCTATTTGTGCTTATTTTTCGGTAAAAATTTTGTGTAAACATGCAAAGTTTGTCTGTCCGAGGTCCTTAACCCATTTCGAACATTAAAACAATGCCAGAAAGTATTTTCGTGAAAATTTTCAAAATGACAAGTATCGGAAACTTTTTCTCGGTAACATAGAAATTTAATTATTTCAAGTTGAAAAGTTATCCAAATGATGAAAAATGATTCTATTATGCCTCGCGTTTACATTTTCATCGTTAAAATGATGTAAAAAAGCAGCAACAGCATTCATCGTAGACTAATTTATGTGTCCCGATACCTTCTTTCGGTAACTTTCGAAATGTACATGTTTGTGTGCTTATTTCGAATTTAGAGATTTTGAACGATGGACGATGTCGTCAGTAACATATATAGTCGAATGTTTTCACCGAGAAAAATGTTTTTGTCTACATATTTAACTTAATTAATATTGATGAAAGTAGGTGGCAAGTGTATGGTTACGTTACACTACACTTCTAAATATACAACTTATATTGTAATTAAGAGGAAGTAAAATCCATATTTAATGCTGCACATATGCGTGTAAATGATGCCTTTAGTTAGTGAAAAAAACAAAAATTTGAAACTGTTTAAGGTAGAGAAGGTCTCTCAATAAAACAGATGTTATGCAACGTTAGACCAACTTCTATTTGTACATTTTATGTTTTATGGTATTTTTAGTTTTACTATAGTTAAAGATGAATGTTAAAACGTTCTCCCTAAGGCCATTCGCATTCCCAAGAAGCTGCCAGTGTCCAAATTGAGTTCTTTTACATTCAAAATTCATTCTAAACTATCCTTATGAAGTTCACATGAATTTTGTCATATTTTCGTTAATATTTGGGCAAAAAGGACGTAATTAATATTGTGAAAGGCCCATTATGTATTTTTGGTATCAAATCTATTCCAAAAAGTTTTCATGTTACATTTTTTTAATAATTTGTGAAAATTTACTATAGGTACATAGATAGGTAGGTAGGTATAGAGTCGAGCGAATTCGTATATCTTCATCAAATATGAACCGATTTTTGTAATTTTTACGTCAAATGAAAATAAAAATCCTTTATCTTAGTTACGTTAATAACTTGCTAAATTACAGATATCTACCGAGTCAAAAATCTGAAAAGGTACAAAAATGTACATTTTTTTGCTTTTTCTCCCCTATCGAAGGCCTAAATATCATTTTTTTAAAGTAACGATGACATTGATAATCTACGGGAAAAAGTAATTGAATTTGATTTTAAAGAAAAAACAACGAGAAAATTTCTCCGGGAAGTGTTTTTTTTTCTTTTTTGTTCGTCAAATTTGAAGCCTTTTTTTTAACACCCTGTATAAGTATCCGTTGTGGAAATGGTACGTTTCGAAACCGACATTAGTTGTCTTTGTACTGCCATCAAATTTTCTCTATATCTCTCTTATGTTCAAAGATACGAATGATCACTATATAATAACCGAGACGTGTGTATACGTTTGTGTTGCTGTGCACTTTTCCGACCGTCGCCGAATCCCGACGAATGCGGATGTGATATTTTAAAACCAAAGCTATTATAAATTTATAACCTACAAATTAATGCTACAAGCTACAATTACTTATAGATACCCCGCAAACTACGTAAATATCTGCACTAATTTTTTCAAAGTAAGTTTTAAACATTTTAGTATAAAAGTCCGTCATCTTATTCAAGCGGTATTTGTGTCTAAATATATTTTCTTTACTTAGAAAATACGTTCAAAGTTTCCTTATGGAGATTACGTGTAAAATAGAATTCGCTATTTGTGCTTATTTTTCGGTAAAAATTTTGTGTAAACATGCAAAGTTTGTCTGTCCGAGGTCCTTAACCCATTTCGAACATTAAAACAATGCCAGAAAGTATTTTCGTGAAAATTTTCAAAATGACAAGTATCGGAAACTTTTTCTCGGTAACATAGAAATTTAATTATTTCAAGTTGAAAAGTTATCCAAATGATGAAAAATGATTCTATTATGCCTCGCGTTTACATTTTCATCGTTAAAATGATGTAAAAAGCAGCAACAGCATTCATCGTAGACTAATTTATGTGTCCCGATACCTTCTTTCGGTAACTTTCGAAATGTACATGTTTGTGTGCTTATTTCGAATTTAGAGATTTTGAACGATGGACGATGTCGTAGGTAACATATATAGTCGAATGTTTTCACCGAGAAAAATGTTTTTGTCTACATATTTAACTTAATATCTATTGATGAAAGTAGGTGGCAAGTGTATTGTTACGTTACACTATACCAAAGAGAATACCTATACTTGGACTATACTTCTAAATATACAACTTATATTGTAATTAAGAGGAAGTAAAATCCATATTTACTGCTGTACATATACGTGTAAATGGTGGCCTTTAGTTAGTGAAATAAACAAAAATTTGAAACTGTTTAAGGTAGAGAAGGTCTTTCTATAAAACAGATGTTATGCAACGTTAGACCAGCTTCTATTTGTACATTTTATGTTTTATGGTATTTTTAGTTTTACTATAGTTAAAGATGAATGTTAAAACGTTCTCCCTAAGGCCATTCGTATTCCCAAAAAGTTGCCAGTGTCCAAATTGAGTTCTTTTACATTCAAAATTCATTCTAAACTATCCTTATGAAGTTCACACGGAATTTGTTATATTTTCGTTAATTTTTGGGCAAAGACTATGTGCAAAGACGTAATTAACATTGTGAAAGGGCCATTATGTATTTTTGGTCTCAAATCTATTCCAAAAAGTTTGCATTTTACATTTTTCTTAATAATTGGTAAAAATTTACTTTAAGTAGGTAGGAACGAATTCGTATATCTTTACCAAATATCAACCCATTTTTGTGATTTTTACGTCAAATGTAAGTAAATGTAATCCTTTATTTTAGTTACTTTAATAACTTGCTAAATTACAGATACCTACAGGGTCAAAAATCTGAAAAGGTACAAAAACGTAAATTTTTTTTCTTTTTTCAAGCAACTAAGCCAGCTCAACAAGGTGTGATATTTTAAAACAAAAGCTATTACAACCTACAATCACAGATACCCCCTCCCCCCAAAGCACGCAAAACGCGAGAATCGCGTGTACCCCCGTTTATTGTATAATAATGGTGAAGATGTATTCATTTTTAAAATAATTTAAGAAAAAACTTATCTTCATCAGCATTACGCATCACAGACTGCAATTACAGCTGTGTAAATTATGTGCTTTCCGCAATTTTAAACGTTATAAAAATCACCCTACATTGCGCGTAAAAGCGAGAGGTGATACAATCAACCCTGTACACGAAGTGATTTATAGGTAAGTTCAGCTGCTTATAATTACAGAAATATACAAGAGGAAATCGAATGTGATTTACTGTTGCACATGGTATCGAGTAATGAACATCACATTCCACAAAAATGATAGTGTTTGTTTAAAGAAAATCTTTTTAAAGTAGACGAAAGTTTCATTATTTCTTGCAAATATCTGTAGTATCGGTAATATCAGCTATGATTTCAGTGATTATTATGGCTTGCGCGTGAATGAAATGAAATATATTTCATAAGAATAAGAAAATTGCAGAAATTTTGTTTCCGTATATTTCTTTTGTTAGCATTTTGATTAGGGATTAAAATTCAGAAAAGTGCAAACAACGAGAAATTTTTTTTTAAGAGGATAACTCAAGTTGTAAAAATTGACTAAAATACAAATTAACAAATTAGAAGTGAACCTGATAAACCACGAATAAATGAATAGAATATACCTCATAAAACATCGAAGTTATAGAAAAGTAAGTAAAGTAAGTTAAAATTAACAAAATGCTTTACACATATTTCAATATTATTTGTTATTTATTATTTTTCCATTACTAAGCCCACGTTCTTCAAAATAACATTAACGCGGTGAAATTCAGTTGCAGATTTCGTTAAATAATTTCACCAAAGAATGAATACATCTTTTCGGCGATGCAGATCAGAGACGAAGAACATTCAAAAATAGGTATTGGTGAAATGCCAATTTTAGTCATTCTGAAACTGACTTGTATGTCACGTACTGGATGCTCTGCAGCTAATTAAAACAAACTATTCTCCATAACAAGAACAATCTATTTTCTGATGGGTTTACCTAAAGTAACGGTGTGGTACAAAATACTATTAACGATTCGCCCACAATCATGGGAAGTCTATTCAAGAACCTACAGCTACATTTTTATTGAATGGGTTAAGAACATCAAGGGGAAGAGATCAATTACGATGAAAATTAAAGAGACGAAGCGCCAAAACGTGAACGTGTCCAATTTAAAAATCTTGAAGGTAAGTAAGTAAAATACTTCCAAACTGCATGGATGCGGTGTCTAATAAAATATTGCAATTTAACTCGCTAGCAACTTTTGTTAGGCTAAGAAATTGACTAGACAGCATTGGAAGTGACCGAAACAAAGCCAAATCTTCTATGTAGAGAGCTTTTGACGCTATTAATAATGTTTTAGACACTTAGCGACAAACTTTCCCTGCCCTGTATTATTTGTAGTTAAAACAAAGGTCAAGCAGGTATTCAAAATGTAAACTAAAACTGATTAATATGTAGTAACAATATGGTTTCATTTCTTCTACACTTTAATCATTAACAAAGTTGTGGCTACATGTAGAGTTAATTCGCTTGTAAATATCCTTATGTTTAATTTATTAAAGTTGAAAGGGATTGAAATAATTTTAAAGAACTATAATTATTAAGCTAAAACTAACACTTCAAAAAATTTGTAATTTATTGCAGTCGTTGGGAAAAACGGATGGCAACATGGGACTTGATGAATTTAAAATAGTTATTTATTTTCAGTATTTGCAAATATGTATAAAAGTTAACGAAAATGACTATGAAAAAAGTTATCAGCAGCGAAACGCGAGTAAAAAGTTAAAGTGCAGTTGGGAAACGTTATTGAACTTATTTATTCTATAGAAAATTAATTTTTATACTTCGGCGCGCCCACCCTTTTCATTTTATTACTGCTAATATATGAGGTGAATTAAAGGGTATGAGTAATGTACTTAAATTCGATACTCGGCAGGCAACAAGAACACAAATACATCTGCTTTACAAGAGGTTCCTTAGCGCATTTATTGATGGTCCTTGGTGAGCCATGTCTTGTCCAACACATACATGATTTATTCTGTAACCGGGATTGTAAGAACAAGCCCTCCTTTACCAATGTCCCATGTCATCTCGTTGACATTCACAGTAAAATTTTATTCGGGTAGTTTATTTGATTAATTATCTAGAGCTCGTGAAAAATATTTACGCAAAAGTGATCGAGTAAAGTGACAATAAATTACAAGTTTATAGGAAACGAAAATTAAGAATTTTATTTATAAAATATCCTGTTAGTTCAGTGCGCGAATGAATGTGTCTGCCTCAGCAGGATACCCCACGAACAGCTGAATCGAATCGTAGGTGTCAGCTTCTGACAGACTGAAGTTTTCTTCGTTAATTTACCATATTAAAAGTAATATTAGACGCGTTTTTACGACTATTGCGCCGTGATTATATGGTTAATTAAGAAATAAAAAAATGTAGTGCACGAACGCTTCTATATTTAAGTTCTCGATGATAAAAATTTTTGGATTGATTTTCTTTTGTATTGGAATGTTTGAGGTAATTATACTAAGCTTAGCATCTCATTCGTAGCTCAGATGTCTTCCGATAGATAGATTTATTCCCGAACATTTCAGCACATCCATTGTTTGCAAATCAGGTCCTGCTTGTTACTTCGCTATTGTTTTGCGGTTTTCTCTTCCTCTCACTGTAAACTACAACTCGTTAAAAACTATTGACTTTAACCGTTGTTTTATTATTTATATTCCATTATTTGTGACTCGATGCCAAAGGTATTTAGAAGAAATTTAGATATTACATGGTACCGCTATCGCTTTCAAATACAGCAACTGAACTTGCTTAGGCAATAGAAAAAAAAATATTGAATTTGATTTATTGCTTAGGAATGTGGCAAGAAAACGCTTCGTGGCAAGCCTTAACACTCCTTTAGCGTACATTTAAATTACAGTTTCAAATATAAAAAATTAGGTCCACATTGTCTATATTAGATACCTCTGAATATTTGACCAATGTAATTTGATCTTGTAGCCATTGATTATTTATTTCTTTACTGACAAAGGGCCGTACTGCAAAAAACAGTACAAAACTATCATACTTATCATCAGCATTATTATAACGAATTCAATAGCAGTTAGCACTACTATTACTTAGAGCAAAAAGTTTAGTTACCTGACTTTGAAGGCTTATTTTAAAAATTGTTGGAGCAGATTTTGATAAGATTTTTACCACTTGACAAGCGATGAGTGTTATAATACAAGGTTGGGGACAAGAAATGCATTATTTTTTCGGTAGATGACTGTAGTGATCGATATCTCGTAAAGTATCGTTCAAACAATTTCAAATTTATGCTCGTTGTCAAAGTGACATTTCGCACTACAAAAATTCGTTTGCTATCTTTTATTGGTCCATTCAGTTGTGAGTTACAGGGTGTTAAAGATGGAAGTCAACAAAGAGAAAATTCGGTACATTTTACAGATTTTCTTTGACAAAGGCGAAAATGCAAGGCAGGCGGCTGAAATTGCGAATGGTGCTTATGGTCTCGATATTGTAACAGCTAATTACGTGCAATTTTGGTTTCGTCCATACTATTCAGGTATTTTTGATATTAAAGATGAACCTCGCACCGGCAAGCCCGTCGTCGATAAAATCACAGAAATGATCGAAGTTGACCGGCATGGTAGTAGTCGTAGCATCGACCATAAAACGTTTTTAAACCATTCGCACAAAGCTGGATTAAAAAAAAAGCTTGATGTTTCGGTGCCACACCAATTAACAGCAAAGATCGAATTTCTATCTGCGAAGCCTTGGCTAAACGGAATGAAATCGACCCATTTCTTAAACGGATAGTGACTGAGCATGAGAAATGGGTCACATACGACAACATTGTGCGAAAACGATGGTGGTCAAAGCGCGGTGAAGCAGCTCTTCATATTTACTGGAATATCGCATATTTTTCGAGTTATAGTTCAAATAGGCTACGCATGTATATGAAGAGCTTTCATGCGATGAGAATAGGTTATTGAGGTCTGGAAATGGGTCCGTGCGCACTAAAACGTCTGGCATTGTCATTTACTACCACAGTATGTGACCACGAATGAAATAAGACCAAAATCCACCACCTGGCTGTTGGGTAAAGTAGGCCATCTTCCATTTTACTTCAAACGCCCATCACCCCCAAATCCGGCCGGTCCAAGGTGCCCGACTTACCTTCCCATCTTTAAGTAGTGTATCGAATGTGAAAAATAAACAATTCCTCATCTAGAAATGACTTGACCAAATCGGTCGCCTGAAAATTGGGGATGGACAACATCCAAAAGCGGTCTCGTGTCTAGTTAACACGTTCCAGAACTCCGAACCACACTCAATTTCGTGCAAATGTTTCCGAGGGAATTTTGTATGTTTGACTTGCGTTGCACACTGTATGTCTGAAAAAATGCTTTGAGCGATGAAATGGGGAATATGAAAACCTATGACCAATGGAAAGCATTGTTAATATCCGTTTCGCACTGGAGAACCTTCACGTAACTTAAATTTTTTGTCAGTCTAGTTCGTCCTAAGAAAATCTTTTAACGCCCAAATTTGTGACACTTCGAATCATCATTGTGAAAATTTTATTAAGATTCTCAGGTGATCAGAACTCACCGTTAAATTATATTAGAAATTCGTTACTGTCATTGCTAATGCTACCATTCTTTTTAACAACTTTGTGATACAATGACGTCATATCACATTTCATAAACTTAGCGTAAACATACGATAGTACGAACAATTTCTGAACTAGATACCAAAGAGAGAAGTTATGGCCAATACATTTTTTCTTCAAAAGTGGAGGTTAAAAGCAGAAAAGAAAACAAGGTCGTTTGAGAAAAAAACGGATACATTATGAAGGACAAAGTAATTTTAGGAGATGAAGTGGTCTCAAAATCTTATTAACTCAACACATGTTAAATAATCAGTAAAGTAGTAATGCAGGTTCTGGGCAGAAAAAAAACATTACTCTTACTGTCCTCTCGAAAATTTAAGGCGTTACCTACCAATCCACGAGTTCTTCAAGGAAGTGATTAAACTTATAAACAATCCTTACATATAGGTACCAATTACTGTTTTGATGGCCGTTAAAATTTATTTGATGAGAGCGCAAATTCTTTACCAACCCGAAAAGTTAAAAATTGTGTCCAAAAATTAAAATTAAACCTGTTCTTAAATACCAAATGGTGAACACGATAAATTCTTTGTAAAAATTAATTACTTATTTACAATTATTGTACACACCCTCGGTTGTTGAATAGTATATACTCTGATATAGAACGAACAAAATTTTGAAATTCAAATAATTATGTTCTAGTCAAATAAATTGTTAAACTCTGTGAAGTATGCTTAATGCAGAATTTTGTTTCAATTTCACTACAGTTTCTAAAGTATAGGTATTTATTTCAAAATACGTTTCACACAAATGTTGGAGATACTATTTCACATTGAAGACTGAAACATGAATCGTATTATTTATAGTAAATATAAACTACTATTTCAAATATAATATAAAACACGAATGTTAGAGTACTAATTACATAGTAAACCTTGAATAATAAACGTGTATCTACTACCGCATTTATAATATTCTATTAATCGCTTTTAGAGATATGAAAACACCGGCTGGCCGTACAAGCAATAAATAACATATTCGAAAAACTGAATTAACAAGCACTATTAAAATATAACCAGATATTTCTTTTATGCAAAATAATTACACAAATATTAAAAACCTCCTGGGTTCTTATTTCTCGGTTTCCTTAAATACTCACTAAATCTTTAGTCATACTACATAAATGACGACATGATTGTATCGATATACAGAGACTGATTGTTCAATTTCAAATCTTTGTACCGATTGGAGATGCTTCAGAAAGTTTTAGTAAAAAGTCTCATCAAAATAAACAAAACAGTTACATTAACTTAATAGGCAAGATGCAATTTATGTAATAAGTGTCTTGAAACATTACCATTTTTTTCCTTTTAAGATACATATCTTGCTATTACACTAATACACAAGCAAGGAACCTATTGCAATGTATGCCACTACATGTCCTTATCTAAACTCCTGTTCAAAATTATCCTACCACTCATATTTTCCAATTCATTTTGATTTTTTTAATCTAAGGTATTTTTTCTTATCCATTTTAGATTTGGAGTGCACTGTATGCCATATGGTAAGTGAGTGAAATAATTCGTAAGATCGATATTAAATCCATTCCAAAAAAAACATGAATCCAGTACGTCATTTAAGCAAGTTGCAAGAGAGCAGAAGTATGCGTTATGATGGCAATTTGTCAAATGTTCATCATTGAACGATTAAACGAATGCCTAGAACATTTAGGGAAAGTGGATCACACGACAGAAAACGTGGCCAGGGCAGAAAGAGGACCACAAGTCAAATTGAGGAGCACTTTCTCCGAAAATAGGTGTTAAAAAAATCGAAAATCTACAAGTGAGAAGTTAAGTAATCAACTCGAAACTGTGAGAGAAATGTTAGAATCTCCGCTTTAAGCGTCACGTCATGGCTAAAAGATGTTGGAATGGCTAATAGAAGACCTGTAACTGCACCACAAATCACGCACATTAAGGTTCGCCAGAGAACAATGCTCATTGTACAGAAACCAGAGTCTAAAATCCGCAGACGATAGTTATAGAAAAAGCGTTGTGATTGCACGATATTTCCAGAGCAACTATTTGGTGGTGAATTAAAAATGTTGTAGTGTGGAGCAATTTGTTTTGACGCACCCACAGAACTATCCCCCATTCGTCCATAGTTCACGAATGCAGAATTTTTTTTGAAAACATTATTCAAGACCATGTTGCAGTTTGCAGCCATTTTAAATTTTTTTTTTGTGCAATACAATGCAAAGTACATAGCAAGACCTGTGCTAGATTACCTAAATGAGGTTGACATTTAAATTTTACAGTGGCCACCGCGAAGTCAAGATTTGAATTCAATTGGGCACCTTTGGGATGTTCGAAAAAATCGGTCCGACGTGATGTACCTGCCAGAATGAACCTTGAAGAATTGGAGAATGCTGTTCTGTTAGAATGGGTTATTAGAGTTCATCTTTTTTTTTTAATTCGATCTTTGGTTTATTATGTGAAATTCAACATTTATTCAATTTTCAATTTTGGTACCTGAACAATGAATTTTGCTTAATTCTTTCAACTTTAATTAAAAATGAAGTTTGCTTAAGATAAGTTTGATATGATAGCGTCCTTATGTCTGAAGATTTGCATCAGCCTTCTTTAGATTTTATGCACAATTTAAAAGGAGCTTAAGCGCAACATTTATAATTTAAAAAAGGCTGATTTTCATACCCTTCACAACGATATTATTACACCAAACAGGAACTATCTTACAGCATTCGCTAACGTAAATTTGGTCTGTTAAGGATTTTGCTGGTTATTGAAAATGGCATTCAGCAGAAGTATACCAGTGCGTTCAACAAAAAGAAAGCGTAAATGCCCTCTATAGTTGACCCCAGAATTAATTCAAGCTATAAACACTAGGAAATGGATACACGAAAAATATAAAATACCTAAACTTCTCGGTTATCTTGAGGAATTTAAACGACTTCGATTCCTCACTAAAAAATAACTATCTACTTCACTAAAAAAACACTTAGGTACTAGAAACTGAGGAAAATATTCGTGCTGATAGATATTTTCGCTTGAAAATGAAAGAGGTTGTCTCTCGAAACATGTCGTTTTAATTAAATAATTTAAGGGAAGGTTGTGTGTTATATTTTATTATTTCAACCCCATGTGAAAATAGAACCACCACTCATGACTGATATGTTACTTACTATCAGTGCTTGCCTTTCATATGATAAACATGTACCTACAATACTTGCACTCAAAAGTAAAAAAAAATATGTTGAAGATTTTACAAATTTCTTTGTTCAATCCTACCATGGAAACTTGTAGTTTCTTACTTGGATACGGAACGCGAAAGCGTTTGTTTTCCTCACTCATAGCAACGGGTGGGCGAAAATATTATTTCACTCACTTGTGGGTGAAAAAAAATTTCGCCCACTGGAATAACGTGTTGACAGATAAAATTATTCTGCTCTTGTCAAAATTGTGAAATTTAAAAAGCAGATTTTTGAAATTCTAGTAGCAGGATTGAACAAAACGCTATACAGCACGCGTGAAGAAACTATTTCGCTCACTTTATGCGGCATATGCGTGAGCGAAATTCTTAGTTTCTTCACTTGTACTGTAATATACTATTGTCTACTCAAACACTTTGACGATAGCGAAAAAAGAACATTAGAGTGCACCACACATACACTGTGCAATGAACTAGCTATATAAAAATCAACATACGCCAAATTGGAAAATTTTAAAAAGACGTTAAAAAATAGAAACTACTTATAACAAATTATAAATTGCACTTCCTAACTGTTAATAAGTGTGACAAATAATTTAATTTTGGATATGAACTAATATATATATGCCTAAATGTAATAAATACTTATCCGTTATATACAGAAACCCACCGATCAGTTTAATCTAAACTTGGTTGGGCCTATAACATTTGTAATTTGAATAATTAATATTTCAAACATTATCATTATTATTCTACTTCCTTTCCTATGGATATTCAGGGCAAGCCTGGTTAACTAACCGCACGGATCGAAATCAAGTAACGATTAGTGTTAGTAATAAGAGGTAATTATTTAGAATCCGTGTCCCATGAGTGGTAATTAAAGTGCTGTGTGTTGACAATGCACTTTCTGTAATGTTATGTTTCAGTTTGTCAAGATGTTTCATTTTTTATTTGAGTTGAACGTGCGTGATGTGGTGCTGAGTGATGTCTTCCGTTGTATTTAGACATTTTCTAACTATGTGGCAAGTGTTGACGATGGCTGCCTAAGAGCAGTTCCTATTCTATAGCTATATCAAATATCACTGTATTTATTATTACTATTGCTATTGAATTCTGAAAAGAGGAAGACGATATTAGATCATACGCATTAGATATCCTTATATAAAAATTATTCTGTGCGGCTGAGGAAAACATTTACTCTCGACTTCCTCTTTATTCTATAATAGCTAATATAGCCGAGAAAAAATCTAAATATAATGTAAAACGCATGACGTTTGCCTCAGGCCACTTTGAATAACTAAATCATAATACCGGTAGTAACTACTACCGTATACAATTTTATAATACATTGCCTAACTCTGTCGAGACTTAGAAATATAATTAAAATTACTAGATGTTGAAGGTCTTTTCACTGTAGAGTTTTCATTACTAATACCTCCTGTGATATAGGAATAACGTAGTTGTAGGTAATCGTTTATTTGGCTGTTACAGTAGTTGTCCTCTATAGTACTTAAGTACTTTGTTCCATAAAAGTACAATGGTATAGGGACATCACGATAAATGATAATATATTACGATTTGTTAATGCACCGCCATTAGAACCGTTGCAAGGTTGCATTGAACGGCGCAGGTGTACATTTTTACCAGTTGGAAATTAGAATTGTATGTACACAACAATTCTTCGTAAAATAAAGAAAGCTAACTCAGAGTACTTTTATTAATTAATTATATTTGTAGTCAACAAGCTAAAAAAGAAGGCCATATCCAATAACAACGTTTGTGGTACTGTTAAACGAGTAACCCGCGAACATATGGTCCAATCGAGTCGAATTATTCCAAGTGTCTAGAGAAGAGCCGGTAGTAAACATTAGCCAGATAAGGGAGACGTTTGTCAACAGAGTTTGATGGTTCAAGATGGCGGAAGCTACTATTAAAAGTCAAACGGGGCAAGTCAAGGGGGTAATCTGTAGAAATCGAAATTATTTAAGCAGCATTGATTTGGACTTAATTGACATTAAAATAGGCTATTGTAATCGAATATATACTTTAAAAATGGTTGAACCTTGCTACGATAAATTTATGGAGCTTAAAACCACTCTTCAAGGGTTTGTTAAGGATTCTGAAAAAGACGTAGCAGAATTTCGCTATAGTTTTTTGTCTTTAATTCACGATAATTCGTCGTTAACCGTAAGTTCTGAAAATTATTCTATCGCGTGGCAAATGCTTGAAGAGCGATATCAAAAATCAACGTTAATCATTCATATCCATTTTCAAGGCATTGTCGATTTTCCAATTTTGGAAAAAGAATCACATGTTGCATTACGACGATTGTTTAATACCGTTACAAATGAAAGCTTTAGAGGTATTGGGGGAACCCGGATTAACTCTTGGGACACACTTTTAAGTTGCATATTAGGAAACAAATTTGATTCTAAAAGTTTTCGAGAATGGGAAGAACACAAGCAAACCATTTTTTAGAAAACCATTCATGCTGCCCAAACGAGTAAGTAACCGTCGAACCTTGCCCAATGGTGGATTGTACTCCAGTTGACTACTGCTTGATATCGACTTAAACACTTTTATCATGTCACATATTCTTTACAGTATATCCTTCATTTATCCAAGTTTCGTCCAGATAGAAGATTTGTCGTCCTTGGAATTGGAAGTTCTTTATATCTCGAAGGTATTTTCACCTCCAAGAAACGATTTTCAATTTATCAATTAATATCCATTTCCTATTTAATTTTACCCACGAAAAGTTTCGTTGCTGCAATGTTCTTGTGCAATTGCGATCGGCTGAATTATGGAACATCAATGTCTTCTTTCAGATTCAGTGCTTCCACTATTTTATCAACAGTAGGGATCTCTTTATTGAAACAAAAGGAATGCGCTTGTCTTCTGATGTCGACTTTTTCTTGTTCAGTTAGTTCCTTTTTTTTCTTTCCTGTCGGCCGGTTCATTTAAACACCCTCCTTTTGTTCTTTTAACAGTATACACTGTTGATTTTGCCACCTCCGTCATGATGAACACATTTCGTCCACTGCACGATCAACACCCCACGTTGGATTTTAATCACTAAACACATTGAAAATTATAATTTTCTCATTAAAAAATAACGCACTGATTTTCAAACGTTTTGCTGGAGTAAAATCAGATCCTCCTTATTCTGGGATACAGTATAAGTAACACATATTTTGAAACGGCATTATTGACAATGACACTCTTACAACTAACTAATGATGGGACAAATGTTTTTGGTATCGCTTAGATACTGTTTTTATCAGGTGATATAAATTCAAAAATGTTAAATATTCCAGTCAACATAACTACCTACAATTAAAAGCATGGTGTAACCTCAACCAGAAGCTTAAAATGAGAACATCTAAAAATAATGCCATAAACAGTTCTATAAATAAAAGATTCGTATAGACAACGTTATCGTAATCAAAAGTTGAACCATTAAATATTTTGTAATTAATTCTAATTCTAATTCTATTATAGAACTCCCGATGAGAAACAGCGGTGTCATTCCATTTCTTGCTCAGCTGGAAGGCGTTAATTAGAGCTGTTGTATGAGAAGAACAACGGATAAGATGTAATATTTAGCACAAAGGTCAACATTTGCACATATGGATTACAATAGTTGAAATTAAAGTTCTATTTACTGTTAGAATTTAAAGGCACAACGCCATCAACCCACCGCACCGGGTTAGTAAAGCTTGACGTTACAGACGACTACAAAAGACAAATTTCACCTTAGATTCTCGATTCTCGAGGATAAAGAAGCGCCGTCTACAAAAGTAGTCACTGTGTAGGTAAAATAATAAAATTCAAATAAAAAATTTAAGTTAGGCCTTACGGTAATAATCATAAATTTTCCATATGTAGATATCTTGGCCTATTATTACCTATGCTGTCGTGATAAAAGGAAGTTAATTTATTTTGTAAAAGTGTTGCTCGTAATTGAAGCGGCGGCAGTGCAGTCACATATCGCGATATGCAAATTACTGCCCTCCCGGTACGACACGCTTTCAAGTTACTTGTGAATAAGGACTAATCGACTAATTGCTCTTGATAATTGTTTTCACATATTCATTGTATTACGTTTTAGTTACTTTGGATCCCACTTAGGCTGAGAGAAAAAAGTTACCTACGTGAACCATTAACTGTTAGTACTTAAATTATTTTCTTTTCCACAAAAAATGTAATTTGTAGCGAAGAATAAAAGTATATAATTGATTGGGCAGTTTGTTCAAGTAGAGCTTGTAGGAAGAATGAAAACTACATATTCGAACGTCTGGAGAGCAACGATATGTTAATTTTCTCGGCAGGTAGCAAATTGGTGTTATATTACATTCACTTGCACATATCAACGGATTCATATTAACTTTCTTTCTATCAAGAATCATACAAAAAGAACATATCACAATAAAAAGTTCCTTAATTCAATTCATTCATGTTACATAAAGTAAAAAAAACACCATAACGGTTAAATTTTAATTAAATACTAAATTACTATTAGGTTCATCAAATTCTAATACCGTAAACTTTTTTTAAAAGGAAATTATTATCAATTGTAACTCTCAATAATTATTTACTAATAAAAATAAATTATATTTCCTCGGGTTTAACATAAACTGTATATTGACTTACTTACATAGTTTCCGAATGTACTATACATATGTCTGAGTAAATACCAGTTTTATCCAAAAATGTTTTAGATAAAAGTCGTCCAGTAATTTTTTGTGTATTATAAATGTATGTTACTTTGTTATTTATTAGGGAAACAAAGGCGCCCCGATTATTAACATTTACTTAAATGGTAATAATGCCCAAAAATCTCGCAATATTAAAGCTGCTGTTTAAAGAGCTTATGTCCATGTGTACAAACTGTATACGTCAACTACTGCTAATACGCTTCAAAACTATTTACAAACAATGTTTAACGAGGTGGTATGCGAAGAACTGGAATCTAACTATCCTTCATATATTCCTTGTTTAAAATCACTGTCAAATTTTCTTCTTGATAAAATTATGGACCAATCAATATTCAATCCTTTAAAGATAAACTGAATGAATTTGAAGCTGTTATTCTTGATAAACAGTTTCGTGTAATAATTGAAAATGAACACTGGTTTACGAATCCTGTCGTTGTTAAAACTGTTAAACTGAGTAACTGCCATGTGAAGTCCTACTACTCCAGAACATTGTCCATCCACGGATCTCATTCTTGGTGAAACCGATAGTGCTATTAAACCTTTACATTTATCCGTTGAAAGCACTTTGGAAAAGAAAGTAGGCCGAAATGTTGTATAACTTTCTG
The DNA here is from genome assembly GCA_036250285.1 of Pyrocoelia pectoralis. Classification (NCBI taxonomy): domain Eukaryota; kingdom Metazoa; phylum Arthropoda; class Insecta; order Coleoptera; family Lampyridae; genus Pyrocoelia; species Pyrocoelia pectoralis. The sequence continues at coordinate 59,759,758 of CM070074.1, read as the reverse complement.
AAATGTAACAATTTTGTCCAAACAATCTTTTCCCCAACTCTACGTAAAAATTGTTTGGATAACATTTATATTAACTTTTCTTGTACAAATCGAAGTCAGGCGATTAATATCGGACTGTTCGATCATCTAGGTCAACAATTACAACTTATTAAAATAAGAATATATCCAGTAGTTGGATTTGGAAAAATATTATTAAGGAACATACATTAGCAATATGAATGAGGGAATGTTTTGAAATGATATATGTTAAACACTTCTACGGGATCCAGCTCAGAGGAAGAGAAGAACGATTTGGAGTGCTCAATTACGGTAAATATCAAAATATCTGACTCAATTTAATCGTTTGTTGGAAGGTCTATTGCCGAGGAACTATTGTTCTATTTCTTATTCACATGAACCATTGCGTATGATTGGCACTGTGTCCTATTTTCAACAAACAGTTTTAAAATATCTTCCAAATGTTTTATTTTTATAATGGGAACATCCAGTTCCCTCGCACCGTTACAGGAGCTAATTGGCAACTTCTTTGGAGATATAGGCCGCACATTGTACAGGGTGTACAACTAAGAATGAAGGGCGGCCATAACTCAGAAACTATTTGAGATAGAACAGTGAAATAAAAAATCTTATAATAAATGTGGCCAAGAGAAAATGCTGGAAATTATTTTCATTTTCCTACCATTACCGCCAGAGGGCGTTTCACTGATTTCAATTGGAAATTCCCATTTTTTGGGCAATTTTTCAATAAGGTATTTAAAACAATATATTCATTTAAACTAGTACAATATAAAACTTTGTTTACTAATTTTTACGATTGCTGTGTAATAAGGGGGGGAACTTTTACGCGTTCTGGAAAAAATGTAGATTGTAACTTGAACGGGTTGCTTTAATTTGTCAGATTGTCTATGTACAAGAGAGCTTGAATTACAAAATAAATCTAAAACCACAAAAATGATTCATTATCTCCTTCTAGCGTAGGAGGGAACAAGGTAACTGTGTTCAAGGAAAAAAACGGGCAGTTTTTAAAATTTCATAATGGTAAAAAGTTTAATTGTGATAACATTGGAGTTGAGTAACTTTAATGGCGAGGCAGTATATTCCCTATCAAAGCCTTTTCTGAAAAGTTGTGTGTTGGCTATTCTGTGCTATGCTGTTGATCCGTATAAGCCACAGATACACAGTCTCAATTCGTGGTGCATGTAAGATCCATAAGCTCGATTCAATTCGAGTGATTGTATACTTGTTAAGTTAAATATTTCAATGAACTTACAAAGGATGTAACATGATAACCACGATTTAAAAAAAACATTGGCCGAAAAAATGAGCAAATATATTGTAATAAAACAATAAATAAAATAAATTTAAAAAATGATAGGTACCTATTGAACTTTCTAACTCATTAACAAATATTTTATGATACAGACGTCACGCGTATAATCTTCACCAAAAACTATTTTAGCACCTTTAAAGCTCACCAAACATCACAACTCTTAAATATTATCATCAGATTCTACTAAGGTGAAGTTTAATTAATGTGAATGCAACACCATTACCACCTCTTAAAGGTCCATCATTCCTCGAAAGTCTGTATATCATCGAATTATAAAACATTTGCATTAGTTTTATATGTTAGCGGCGTTTCTGAAATAGCCAAGACGTCTAAATTTCGTATGTTCATTTATATAATAATAATAATTATTATATTCGTTTATTGGTATCTGTAGCTAATAGGCCAGTCAAATTAGACAAAAAAGGGGGTTTATGAAAAAGTGATGCTAACTTTACGGGACTTTTTCAGGGTTGTTTGGGAAGTTAAGGAGAGCTTAAATCCAAGTTTGCGTATACCCAGACCCCGTGGGATTTTTTTAAGGGGGGAGGAAATGTAAACATTTTGATTTCGCTATAACTCGGCAGCAATTGATCGTATAGAAAAAATAAAAAAAAGGTTTTGTAGGTTTGTTGAAGCTCTACAAGTTTCCTTTCGACGACTTTTTCCGAAAATTAATATTTAACAATTTATCGTAAAAAAACAGTAAAAAAAAGTAAACTTTTTTGGTCAACAAATAAAATTTGTTCATGTATGAGAAAGTTGTAGAACAAAATCACCGTGTCAGATTTTTCGATCGGTTGAAAAATAAGGTCGAAGGGAGCGTCTGAAGGTGCGCTATCTGTTCGCGCCCCTCCGGCACCGGCGCGGGGGATCGACGCTGCGGCACACGCTTGGATCTCGGCGCGTTTGTCGTTTATATCTCTGTGCCAATGAATCGAAATGAAAAATAAACTTTTATTTTTCGATTTTGTTCGTTTTTTCAAGCTCTACAACTTTCTCATACCTACATGAACCAATTCTATTTGTTGACCAAAAAATTTACTTTTCTTTACTGTTTTTTTACGATTTTTACTTTTAATTCCGATTCATTGGCACAGACATATAAGCGACAAACGCGCTGAGATCCGACCGCGTGCCGCAGCGTCGAGCTGCCGCGCCGGTGCCGGAGGGGCGCGAACAGATTGCGCACCTTCAGACGCTCCCTTCGACCTTATTTTTCAACTGATCGAAAAATCTGACGCGGTGATTTTGTTTTACCACTTTCTCATACATGAACAAATTCTATTTGTTGACCAAAAAAGTTTACTTTTTTTTACTGTTTTTTTACGATAAATCGTTAAATATTAATTTTCGGGAAAAGTCATCCAAAGGAAACTTGTAGAGCTTCAATAAACCTATAAAACCCTTTTTTTATTTTTTCTGTACGATCAATTGCCGCCGAGTTATAGCGAAATCAAAATTTTTACCTTTCCTCCCCCCTTTAAAAAAATCCCACGGGGTCTGGGTATACGCAAACTTGGATTTAAGCTCTCCTTAACTTCCCAAACAACCCTGAAAAAGTCCCGTAAAGTTAGCATCACTTTTTCACCAAAAGTCTAATTTGACTGGCCTATAAAGAATAATGTAATTTAGTGTCCAAGCTTCATATTCTTGTCTTATATCAGGAAATAAAATGATTATAGTACCTATGTGTAATAAGTATATAAATTTATAGAATATTTGGAGAAAGATTAATTACATTAAATGCGATAATGCCATAACAGGTAAACAGATACGACGAAAGTAAGACCTTCTTCAGCAATGAAGAGTTTAATAAATTATTCCGACAACATTTCTAAGCCACACATTATTAAATTAAGATTTCTGAACAAGCTGGTTTTATTGTCTATTTTCCAATACAATTTTCCATGACAAGAACAGTATGGTTAAAAATTCTGGAGCTCTGTATGCAAAGAAAGTCGTTCTTTTTAGGTACGTCCCTTTGATAATAACAAGAATCGTTTGAAGGGTTATTTTTATTTGGGAGTAATTTCATATCCTTTGAATGTAATTATAATAAGACGATTTCTACTGAAACTTAGAAGCTGTCAAAGTGCAAAAGAAGCAGCATTTTTTGTAGACTTTCAGAAATTCCTACAAAAAATTCCCGTTTTTTGGTTCGTTTTTAGGGGAAAATACCAGTTTAATGATTACCAACGTTATGTATATTATTTTTCGTTTTATACATGCTTAATGTGATCGTAAAATGAAATGTTCCCCAAGTCAAATAATTAAAAAAAGTATCCTCATATGGTGCGACCCCCTTTCTGCGGACTATGCATTTACATTTTTATTTCATTATGTACAAAGTGGGTGGGACTGGTAAAAGTCAAAACGCTATTATAAGACCGAGGAAAAAGACAGTGGCATTGAATTGAAGTGATTGTGCAGTAACGATCATGAGCTGGATAGCCTTACGTTATATTGACTTACATAAAAATCGCAGTTGAAAGTTATTAATTTTATTATTCTTATTTTGTTGAAACAAAGTATAAAATTTGAAAATAGGAATTTAGTGAAACTTTCACTAAAATTCATCAACCACTTCCAATGTGTTGCGATTTTTATGGAAGTCAGTATAGCAGAGGGCCTCAAATTCGATCATGCAGCAAGGAATTCGAAGCCATTGTACAAAAAGCGGCGAAGAGAGCTAATTTGTATTTCAAAATATGCCTTGTATAGGTCGCTTTTTAAAAGAGGATGGTGAATAAGGCTTATAATATAATTGGTTTAATTGCAGACACACAGCTTCATAAGTAATTCGCATTAACTAAATTAGGTTTTTTTTATATTTTATGTGTTTGAAACCAACAATGACTACTTTGGAATAAATACCTATAATAAATTAACGAAACTCATTTACTTTTCATGGACAGATCAGTTGTGTCATCTATTATCGGCTTTCTTTTAATTTAAATTTTTGTTTAATTATGATAATTATAATAACACTTAATGAATAGGCATACAATTTATTTCGTACCTAAAAATGATAGTTTAGGAATAAATTTAAATTAAATTAGTGATTTAAATTGTATCATGAAGTTTTTAAATACTTTTTTTCAGAAATCCCAAAGTTACTACTATTAAAATGTGTTTAAGGCTAATTAATCAGATGACCAGAGATCTGATTAAATCTTTCCATCTTTCCCATAAAACTAACATTGCCAGTTTGTGTGGTCTTAAACTAAACACGAAGCATCTATGTAAATTATTCTAAAACGAAGGCATACCCTAATTCATCAAAATTAAATTTGGAATTCGTTTATTTATCGATTTACCCTTTGAAAGGTTTGAAATTGTTTCTTAGTTGTAGTTACGGCTTTACGTAGATACAGATCTAAGATTGTAACCGTTTCTATAGATATTTTCGGTATTTCTCGTCATTGCCAACCGACAGCGGCTAACAAATACCGCTGACGTTTTTTTATTGCGGCGAGATGCAAAGGTGAGATGGCAGACAGCATCAATTCAAATATCAAACAATTTGATATTCACATTAATCTTTAGTTATTTGAGTATGTAGGTGATTTGTGCTTGTCATTCTCCGTAATTCATTTTCACTTACATTTTATTGTATTTTGATTATGATTGGTTTTCTAGTTGTCTATTTTCATTGACCTCGACCAACAACATGTTATTACTAAGTTAACGGACAATGAAGTTGACTAATCATATTTTATTAAGTAAATTTGTGTTTCAAGTACGAAATAAGGTGTGTGCGTGTGCAGGATTTTGCCACACACAGTCCACGATCTTATCTTATGTCCGGTAGTAGCCGTGTCACGTCTAGCATAGGTCACAAAGACCAACTTGAAAACCTACAATGAATGGTGGGTCTATTGTTACATAAGTGCATGATGCGAGATCGTAGATATAAGATGATTACATTTACACATTCTATTGCTATTGTGACATTTAATTATAAATTAAGATTTGGCTTGGATTATGAATGGTTTCTAAACCTTGTATCTGCAAAAAGCACTTGTCAACCACTTCATTGTGTAATTTGTATTCAATACACAGGCTAGTAGGTACAATTTGAAAACTTTCACTAAATAAAATATTAGATTTACTCCACACTTGCAGCACATTTACATAATAACCATACCACGTAATAAGCAAAAGCTTAAGGGCACGAAATGAGTATGATTGGTTGCCTAAAATTGACCGTTTGTTCAGAGGGTTACTGTTTCTACCTATTTGTACAAACCCTTATTAAAAATAGCCAATAAAATTATGTAAGTTAATGTTTAATATACGGGCTACCAGATGTCCTATTTTATTTTTGTCAAAGCAATTAAAATGACGTCGAAAAAAAATCTTGAATTCTCGTAAATTTGTACACTTTAGGGGCATACCTTTGACGATGAATTTAACAAAGATAAATAACTTTTTAGTAGCAAAAAAAGGTCACACGCTATAGTTTGAACTTTCGGCTTTCACCCTAATACAACAATTTGTTTGTTATTATTGTTATTTTCATATGTAGGTCGAAATACGTAGACCTTTTTCGATCTGACATTCATAAGATTTTCCAAGAAAGCTGCAAATTTCTTATTACATATTTCAATTTTAGTTTAGCTTCGCGGTATAAGGTGCCACTACTTTCGTCTTCAAATTGAGAGAAGGCGCATAATTCAAAATCGGATGTGGTTAGTGGAACCAAATATTTATTGTGTTTACGTTCTTGCATGTTTACTATATTATTACTACAGTAACATTTTTTGAACACATTTTATAAAACGTAAAATCTACTGGACTAAAAAAGTTGAAATTTGGTACATATATTATAGAGTTTGATGATCTCAAGATGGACGTATAGTTAGCATAAATAAATAAATCTCAATTTTGGGGGGAAAACTAGAAAGTTAATAGTTATTTGTACAAGAGAAGAAAGTTATGCTTTCTTCACTCATTTTACAAAAAATCATGTGACATATCAAATGAAAGGACTCGTTATAAGAAATACAAATATATTTTCCGCCGATCGTTCAAAAATTGTGACATTTCTGACAGAATTTTGAAAGGAAAAGGACAAGATTCCGGTGCATATAGTCGTTGCTAGGCAGCCAACGATTACTGTAAGGAAATATTCATTTCTGTACTCTAAAGATTCATTTCTGTACTGTAAAGAAATGTACTTCTCCATGGATACCGACGTTCGTTATATTTTCAAGGCATCGCTTATTCTTTTCTTCATAAAATAATTTTTAGAATTTCCATGTTTTTAGTCTGTTTTTTAACGATCAGCGGAAAAATAGTATGTGTACCTCGTAGGAAAAGCAACATTCCCCGACTCTGTGCTGTTGGGCTCGGCTGACGCCTCGCCCAACAATATTCACATCGCCCGGGAATGTTACACTTTTCCTACTCGATACACAATGTACTATTTTTATAACTTTAAAATGTATACCTAGCTTAAATTATAGATAAAAGCAAATGCCTTCCTATCTTCGAAACTACTGAGTCGAAAATTTTGAAGAAAAAATAGGGAATATATTAGAACCTTACTCATAGTAAGTTTATAGGATAATCTAAACGAAAATTCTAAGTCTTACACGGAAAACGGATTATACGCAAACCTCTCCACGCGAGTTCGACTCGCACATTTTTTGAGAGGAGTTTGAAAGGCACAGAAACGTCTCAAATAAAGTGTCTCGTCTTCACTTCGTATTTATTTAACGTAGGCTGTTTTTTGTATTTCAATTTTTCTTAATAAACGTTGTATTACATACAGGGTGTCCGAAAAGTGTGGAATATCGTATATATGCGATTAATAACCGCGAAAAACTGCGTGTAGGTTATTTCAACAACGTTCAACAATGCTCATTTTAAACAAGTTCATTTTAAGTTAGTAATTAACCTGGACACAACAAAAAAAGGAAACTACCATAAATGTTCAAATTGAGCACTGTTCACAGCCTAGCAGTGACAAATTCTGTTTTGAAATTCATCAATCGCATTTGAAACAGCTTCAGGTGTGATGGCCCTCATCTCTACACCAATGCGATTTTATGTCTCCCGGGCGATTTACGTAAACCTTACTTTTAAGGTCGGCCCAAAGGAAGAAATCCGGCGGAGTTAAATCTGGTGACTGAGCTGCCCATTGTACTGGACCTCTTCTGCCCATCCAACGATTTGGAAAGATATCATTAAAGTAGTGGCGGACATTAATCCCAAAATGTGGAGGTCCCGTCTTGCTGGAACCATATTATATTCCGTCGTGGGGTATATACGGTCGCCTTCATTTGGGTATAAAACATCTAATGCAGGAATTGCCTCAAATCGTAGAAAATTTAGATAAACCTCGGCCGTTAAATTGCCCTCAAAATAATGTCCTAAAATCTGGCTTCTCATCATCCCTGCTCACATATTAACTTTCTGCTTGTATTGGGTGTATCCTTCCATATACCAATAAGGATTTGTTGAAGCGTTGAAGGCCAGTATCGTGTGTTTGGTTATTAACTGTACCGTTTAAACAAAACGTTGTCTAATCAGTAAACAGGCGATATTTTTGTAAAAATTTGCATTCATTTCAAGTTGGTGGATTATTTCTTCACAAAATTCCAACCTGCGATCCAAGTCGTCTGTAAATAACTCTTGAAATACACACGCTTTGTATGGGTGCCACTTTTCCTTTTTTAGGACGTTGTGTACAGTGGATTTGCTTGTATTACAATTTTGCATAATTAACGGAAACATGTGGATTTTCCGCGATGGCCAACATCACGTTTTTACTTTCTTCATTATTTAAAGCTGCAGCTTTGGCAGTTTTTGGTAAATCTTTGACAGAGCCCGTACCTTGAAATTTGTGCCAAATTTTACTTACAGCTGTTGATTGCGTAATGTAAAATTCGGGAAACAAATTGTTAAACAAATTGCAAACTTCCGTCTGCGTCCTCTTTTTATCTCCATATCCCAGCATCATTAAAATGTCGTACGTTGCCTTTCGGAAGAATGCGCCATTTCTGTTTACTTCAAAAGCGATTTCACTCATAAATGGATGTAAACCAGTAAATAAAGTAACCTTTTACTTCAAGTGCATGTACTACCGTGACAGTTCTAAGGCGCAATCAATAAATTGTTTCGACAATTAAAAGCAATCATTAGGTGTCTAGATTTATGACTATCACAATAAACTTCACTCGCTTTTCGCTTTCGCTTTTAATTAAATTTAAATTAATTATTTAAGTAATTATTTAATTGTTTCAATAACTAGATGCGCATAAAAGGGTCATGAGGCACCAGGCCCGCGCTAAGCATGTGATGGGCTCTGTTCCCGAGAGACCCCCCCCCCCCCCCCCCCCAGTTTACAAACCCCAAAAGTTACCTACTGTCACTGACACCTGTGTGTCAAATTTCATGCCGATATCTGCATTTGTCAATAGTTGCGCACGTGTTTTGTGTTAATTTAGCGATTTTTACAATGCCTGATTTTGTTGAACAAAGAAGTTGCATTAAATTTTGTTTGCGGAGTGAAATTTATGCCGCAGAAATGTTGAGAATGTTGGAGAAGGCCTTTACTGACTAGGCTATGTCACAAAAAAATGTTTACATGTGATACAAACAATTCAAAGAAGGCAGAGAAACTGCTGTAGACAAAATCGCACTGGACGACCATCAAGGTCGATCGATGAACAACACGTAAAGAAAATATAAGATTCGGTGCTCAAGAATCGTCGATGGACAATTAGAGACTTCGCTGATACTGTTAAGATTTCATTTGGATCAGTCCAGACCATTTCGAAAGATGTTTTGTGCCTGAGAAAAGTGAAATCTCGTTTGGTGGCAAAAAACTTCATTTTTTGGAAAGACAGCGTCGCGTTGAAGTCTGTGAAACAATGCTTTCTGACTATGAGGATAAACGATAAAATGAAATGCATCACAACTGGAGATGAGATCTATGCATACGACCCGAAAACAACCGACCAATCAAGCGAATACCTTGCAAAAGATCAATCAAGACCGAAAAGATCGTCCCAAAGTCGTTCAAAAATCAGGGTCGTGTTAACAGTTTTCATCGATTATCGTGGTGTGGTGCATTATAAATTCCTTCCGCCGCGCCGGCACCGGGCCAAACTGTTAACAAGGAATATTATTTAAGCGTTATGCAACGTTTACGTGAAGCTATTCGCAAAAAGAGGCCAGAATTATGGGCAGCCAATTCTTGGTTTTTGCACCACGATAATGCACCATCTCACACTGCATTGGTTCTTCGAGACCATTTCGTCAAAAATTCAACTCTTGACTTCTGGCTATTCGCTCCGAAGACACCGTTTCGACACGATTGAGAAGATAAGAACCGAATCACTGCGCACTTTGAAGACGATTCCGAAAATCCACTTTAACAATTGTTTCGGGGATTGGAAAAAACGGCGTACGTGTACTGTATCGGGAGGGGAGTACTTTGAAGGCGATCAAATTGATTTAGAAGAATAAATAAAGATTCTAAAAGTTATAAAGTGTTATATCAGTTTCAGTGAAAAGAACCATCAAATTGTTTAGTTTAGATTGTCCAAGTGTAGAACCCGTCATACACTTTATTCTTTTCAGAGCTGAAACTCCCGTTCAGCAGAACAGGTTGTCACTGGCCTAGGGGTGCCGTGGCCGCTGTCTTCCGCAGTTTTCTGAATGCTATATTTTAGGAGGAAGAGCGCTTCAAGCGCTCATACAAGTACACTGTACAACTACGAAATTAGTCGATTATTTTGCCTAAAACGTACAAAAGACATCCATTAATCATACCGTAAACTAAACGTTACTCAAGCTTTTTATTAATATTAAGTTTGTGAAACAATTTTGTTGCGCCCAACTTCGTGCGCCCCAAAACCTCTGCGCTCCTGCACCGGGGCCCACCGGGCCCATTTACAAAATAGGTTCTGTGAGGCACTAGATTAATGAGCATTGTTGAACACGCAGTTTTCGCGGTTTTCTCAAAATTTTTCCGATGCAAGGATATTAATATTTTATATTCCTGAAAACAGAATGAAACACTTTATCAAATAATAAGTTGGCTAAAGATATATCTTATGTCATTAAAAAATAATAATTTTTGTGTTGCGCTTTTGTTTTAAAAAAATCAAAGAAGTAAAACATGCCATGTGATGAGAAATTAAATTTCAAATAACATTTATTTGAAACATTTTTCCATAAAATGGATATTTACAAAGATATATATAGGTACGATATTCCATACTTTCGAACACTCTGTATATGTAATGTGGTAATAGTAATAATTGTTTTTCGTAAAATTTTTCGTTGTATTTAAGTACCTATTTTTATAGCAAAAGAACTGTAATTGTCAAACAAAAAAATTAAATCGTTAAAAATGGACATATTAAGATATACTGCAAAATTATAAAATTTTCGTAACAGTATTATCATAAGTTCGAGGAATGTAATTTTTAAAAAGCAAACCAAGCAAATAGTAATTCATGAATCATGTACAATGGTGTTGGTGTAATGTGATATTTGTGTTGCTTTTTCGTCCTTGTTCAAACTTCTCCGTTCAGTTACAGTTTGGTTTTTAAAAAATACAGACCCCATCTATGCGCGAGTAGTCTATTTTTTAGTTCAAATCAAAATCACCTCAATCAAGTATGTTGTAGTTTCAGCAATCCCCGCTACTAAACAAAATCGCTAGTGTTTCGAAACGCAGCCTTAACCCATCTTACAAGTTTGTAAGCGCTTCAAGAAACAATGGAAATTGAAGAACACGAAATGGAACTTATTCTTTCGGCATTCGATAAGAAAAATAGTAATATTAATTTTTGTGTTTTTGCCAACCACCTTCGAAGTCGGTAAAATAATTAACATGTCAAAAAGTTGAAGAAACAATCTTTATGCAATATTTCATTACTGTGAAGTTAAATAGACATTTTGTCTAAAATAATTAGGGACGCAAGTAATCGAATATTAAGATTTGTACATTGACATCTCTATGGTGCATCGGCCAATTCTACAAAATGTATATCCTGTAAGTTATTTTATCAAATTAAACAGTGCTATAAATAGCTTTCTTAAAAATCTCTTCACTATATGTATTTTTTTACATAAAATTTGACTACTTATCCGGAATCTGATAGAGTTGTTCAAAAAATCTAAATTCTTTCTCTACATATTGTTGTGTATTGTTATTTTTATTTACTCTATAAAATTTACATTCCCTTTTTTTTTATTTTATTATGAAACCTCTTACCACTTACCAATAGAGGGTTCAACTTGTTGAAGGAACAAAACGGTCGACTTTTCTAAAGAAAATTCAAATGATACCAAATGTTTTTTTTACTGGTATTTGAAGAAAAATTAATAAGGGGGTATTTTTAAAAAAATTATGCCAATAGCTCTTATATAACAGGCAATAGCAATGGCCGGCCTCCTTTCTTAGTTGTACACCTGGTACATAGCATGTCCAAACTAACCGCATTTCTTCAAAACGTTCTTAACATGGCATAGAGAGAGAAGGTTTCATCGGCATACGTTTAGATACATATTTGCCATATAGAGCACAAAGTCTCAAGGAAAAATTATCATTACGTGAAGAAAATGTGACTTCAATTGGTTGATGGGTTGTCAAAATAGCTCTTTAAGAAATAATTCGTGTGAGAGTCCCCTCTTTAGACACAAACATTTAATGATTGTCTGTACACTATCTACCTTATAATCTGGTGCCCACTGAAATAGCCTCTTTTAATTGGTACCTACACATAAACATAGTTGTGATAATATTTGAGCTGATACCACTCTCAACTCTCATTCAATGACGTTTGTGTTCTGCCATTTAAATATGAAAAAGTATACGATTTAATTAGGCGTTCAAATGATGACGATTGACATATTATCAAGTTTCATCTGCACCGAGCTAACCAGGGCTCTATCAAGCAAAATAGTAAATCTTTAATGTAATTTTCCTTACGTTTTGCGCTAATAACCCTAGATGTTGATGTGCATTAATTTTAAAATAAAAAAAAATTTCATTGTTATGGCATATATGGTGGGCCCCACCGTCCTACATTTACAAAATGTAAAGAAATTCTTTCAGTAGTTGATCAAATAGAAACTCCTCCTAAAACAGAAGTTCATTGAATTTACTTCAATTTGAAATGGTTTACGCCGTGTCTTACATACACCTGTTTTTATTCAATTTTAAAGATCAGATACTCTTATTTAATTTCTTTTTAACGCCCATAAACACAGATCGCTTGTACTTTAACTTGCATTCAGGATACTAAATGCCGCCATCATAGCATACTTTCGCCAATGTGATTCACAAATAAAATCCGTGACAAAGAAATTTTGCGACCCTTAATAATAAAAAAATAGTAAATGATTAAAATTTAAGGAAAAACATGCACAGTAATGTTTTGGTACGTCATATACAGAGTGTCTCAAAAAGGTTGAACTAACTATAAGTAGATGAGTCGTGTAGAAACAATAATACAGTCCCTATGCATTATGGTCTCCATCTCCATATTATGCATATTAAGAAATATACACATACAACCTTTCAAAGAGGTGGGGCAAATTTTAGTTTCTCTGAAGTTTCCTTCACACTGATGTTTGTTGTAACATAGTTCACTCCAAAGTAAAACTGCAATTAATTGACAAATATTTAAACAAAAGTTCGATAAGAAATTTTTCACGCTTTCGATTCGCCACAGCAAAGTCTGTAGACTTGCAAGACTATAAAATGAAATTTTGTACAAACAGGTGTCTGCTTTTAAAAAAAATGTGCACTCAAGGTACCACCAAAGTGTCTTGATCTTATGAATAAATTACACAATTTTATTAGTCCTATAAATTTATATATTCTTTAACAACACAAATTGTGTAATATTTTTCATGCTAAATTATGATATTTTTCTATACATATATTGTTTAACATATTTTTATTAGAATTAGTAATTTCTACGTTTTGATCTAATCCTACAAATTCACCCCTTAAGTGAAACATACACATACATCTCATATCACATAGGTACCTTCTAGGTAACACGTATTGTGGTATGATTATTACGTAGGTAATAAATAGCTCAGGTGAATGTTTTAAATGTTATATAAATTTCGCTCGTGTGATAAATGTTAAAAATGTCTAAATAAATTTACTATGTTTTAGTGGTAATTTCCGTAATGAATATAGTAAATACAAGAACATAAGAATTTTATGACCTACGTATTAACTGCTGTCTACATTGACTACACAAAACATCATTATCTATTTTATTTATAATGATAGACTATCTGATATTAATGACGGTTGTAAAAGTATAAATATTAATTGACTCTATTTACGAGTATTTTAATTACATTAAAAATAAGATCCTTTCCCAGATATGTACCTAATAATTATCGTAAATAAATGTGTAAAGGGGCCAAAGGGGGTATAATACCACTGTAACAAGTAGATACTTCACAAAATGTCTGCGAAACCCCATTTTCTAATTCACATAAACAACCAGCATATAAATCAAGGCCTTATAAATACAGGGTATACCACGGAACCCGTTCATTAGAAGTTTCTGGGGTCCCTTACTACTTATGAATTTGAAACTTTCAGGTTAAGGATAACCCATAGCCTTCTTTTGTTCTAAAATATTGTCGATGTTGTACAACTTCCGGAAAGACCGGAAATCACCATTCATCTTCTTATTTTAAATGGAACATCCTGTATATTATTGCACTTTTGGATTATACAATCGATTCTGCGTTAATCTGTATTGGATTATCCTATACCTATCTTCAACTGTTTTTGAGATATTATGATTTTTTTGAAAAATTTGCGCTTTGCGGAGGGATGTTTAATAGCCCACCTTTTGCTCTTCTTTGAACGCAAAATATTCATACTTTACAAACACGAAGTAAAACCATAAGGGTTCACGAAATGCATTTGCAAACCTACCACAGATTATACAGGGTGTTGAAAATTAGTGGCAAAGTTAAAAAACTTCAAACACCAAAAAGTCATTTTTTTCAAATCGAACACCCCGTATATTTTTACATATTTGGAAGGCGATTTAATTTACGCATCGATAAACTATAGGTATCCCTATACCTATCTTTAGCGGTTTTGTAGTTATTAACACTTTTTATCTAATATTGATTAAAACTGCACTTAAAACTTATGCGCATTTGAAAGTAGGCTATGAGTATGCGAAAATAAAATATGGTAATGAGGGTTGAGTGGAAGAACAGGTCTCTACGTTTTTGTAGACACCTGAACTCACTCCTTTTGAGAACAAGTGTGCAGTTTTAACGTATTTTGAACAATCTTATGTAATTTAATAGTTTGCTCTCAATAAAAGGTATTATTATTATACTTCGGTTTTTATCGATACTTAGGCCAAGCCTGGTTAACTAACTGCACGGATCGGAATCAAGTAAGTATTATTATTGTGTACTTCGATTGTTATCGATACTCAGGCCAAGCCTGGTTAACTAATCGCACGGATCGAAATCAAGTTACGATTAGTCCTAGTAATACATATATCTATACAATATAAATTTGAAGTTGCTGTTAAAAAGTGAACATACTAAATACTATACACATATTATGTTCATTAAATTAAATGACGTTGATAAAACCAACGCTGATCACATTTTAGATAATGTATTTGTTTGAGAAGCCTCGGTGTATTTGATCCCAATTTGTAAAAGCCACGTCCCGTCGACCCACTTTCCGCGAAGGCATTAACATGAACGCAGCGTCGCGCATCAATAACAAAAAGAGACCCTATATTCCTAGGCTTCTCCGTTGGCGTCACTTATTCGTGACTTAGTGACTTTTTATAGAAAAGAAAAAATGAACATAATATGTATGTTTTGAAAAAGTGTTATGGTTATTGTGTAAGCGTTTTTTGTTGTTTAGCTCGACGCATAGGTTGCACTCGAGTGGGTAATGTGTTGTTTGTGTTTTGTGTTAATTGCGAATTCTGATACTGTGAGTATATTGTGTGATTACGTTTGAGTGCATGAGAACGAGTCAGAGGTGTTACATGAGTGATTGTTGAAGTGTTGTGTGTTGGTAATGGACTTTCTATAATGTTATGTTGTGTATGCAACAGAGTTTCAATTTGTGAAGGGAGGATTGAGTGTTGTGTTTCATTTTGTGTTTGAATGATATTAGTTGAAAGTGTGTGATGTGCGGTATCTTCCGTTATGTTTAGAAATTTTCTAACTATGTGGCAAGTGTTGATAATGACTGCCTTTTGTAATTGTATGTATATGTTCTTATCTAACCCTAAAATGTGCAAACTGTGATGTATTGTTTTTGGTATAACTCCGGTTGCACTAAGAACAATGGGTACTGTAAGAGCAGTTCCCATTCTCCATTGCGCTTTAAGTTCCTGAGCTATATCAGTGTATTTGCGATGTTTCTCTGCGTGTGTATTGGCTAAATTGTTTGTGTTGGGAACGGCAATATCTATTATGTATATGATTTTTTGTGTTTTATCTATAAATGTTATATCTGGCCTATTGTTATATACAGTTTTATCTGTGAGTAGTGTCCTATCCCAATATAGTTTGTGTGTGGTGTTTTCAAGTACAACTTGAATTATTATTATTATTATTATTAGTATGATTAGACAAACGAATGTTTATCTGGATGTCATGCCCATTAAAGCAAACAGGTGGTAAACAGTAAACAATTTTATAAAATGGAAGCAGTTAACGCATATTCCAATACTGATATTTTGAATTTATTCTATATCCATTTTATAGTCCTTTTTATTTGTTTGTTGTATAAATAAGATCATTAAATTCGTTTTGTAAAAGTAATTGTTTTTCCTGTTGTCATACTCACAGCCTACTTTCAAATGTGCACAGCTTTTAAGTGCAGTTTTAATCAATATTAGATAAAAAGTGTTAATAACTACAAAACCGCTAAAGATAGGTATAGGGATACCTATAGCTTATCGATGCCTAAATTAAATCGTCTTCCAAATATGTAAAAATATACAGGGGTTCGATTTGAAAAAAATGACTTTTTGGTGTTTGAAGTTTTTTAACTTTGCTACTAATTTTGAACGCCCTGTATAATCTGTGATAGGTTTGCAAATACATTTTATGAACCCTTATGGTTTTACTTCGTGTTTGTAAAGTATGAATGTTTTGCGATCAAAGAAGAGCAAAAGGTGGGCTATTAAACATCCCTCCGCAAAGCGCAAATTTTTCAAAAAAATCATAATATCTCAAAAACAGTTGAAGATATGTATAGGATAATCTAATACAGATTAACGCAGAATCGATTGTATAATCCAAAAATGCAATAATATACAGGGTGTTCCATTTAAAATAAGAAGACGAATGGCGATTTCCGGTCTTTCCGGAAGTTGTACAACATCGACAATATTTTAGAACAAAAGAAGGCTATGGGTTATCCTTAACCTGAAAGTTTCAAATTCATAAGTAGTAAGGGACCCCAGAAACTTCTAATGAACGGGTTCCGTGGTATACCCTGTATATATTATATACATATATTAAACTTACCCAACGACCGCGACATCTAGTTTACGATTACCTTACCTGAAAAAAAGTATAAATTAGATATTGCCTTATTTGCTATATGCCAGACACGTAAATGAACAAACGGCAAATAACCTGAAGGACATATTTAAGAACACTCGCTACTTGTGCGACTATACGTCCATTTCACAAAATACTATTAACTTTAAATTAAAGAAACTGTCATTTTCGATTTCCAATTATTATCATCTTGAAATATCAAGTGCAATCGTATTACTAAACACCTACTCTATACACCTGTCCTATGTAATCCATTAATATGGTAATTCAATAATTATTTATAACAAACGAGTGACAGTTTCTCGGTTTACCTTATTTCTTACTTCAGTAATACTCGAATAACTACGAAGATACTATATACCATTGTCGATAAGGTAATTGCACATCAATATTATTTACTATCGTGTGCAATCGGGGAAGGGAGGAGTGAACAAGATAAAACCAATATTGTAATGATTAATGTAAGCAAGACGGTCTTTACGCAGGTAGTGGAATCCTTAAGCAACAGTTGGTGAAATCTTGTGTACACTTAAATAAGCATTACAGCACAAGAACTGAAATAAGTAGAGGTGTTTCAATATCTCCTGACCTGTGAGATGCGCGGCGGCATTTATTTAAACTCGATACTACGATACTAATATGAAGTTCTGTAAATAATTACACCTATATTTATTTACTCTACATGTTTAGGATTGCATTTTAACTGCCGATGTTTCTCGACTTATAACGTCGTGTCTACTTTTCGAAATTGTTTTAAATCTCGCCGCGCATCTCACGGGTCAGGAGATTTTGAAACACCTCTACGTACCTCGCAAGTACCTACCCTAAATAAGAAAATATTACGGTCAAATATCTCCGTTGTTTGCGAAGCAATTTCTTTCAAATTTACAAACTTCTTTGATAGTTAAGATATCGTGAAGAGGTCTGTGATGTGATAAAATTTCAATCATACTTTTTCCTGATTACAAAACGACTTTATAATGAAAACTGCATCACACCTAAAATCGCTGGTAATGGAGTAGCTGTGTTTGTAAATAATTACGATTGTCTGAATAAGTGGGTAAGCTACCGAGGAGATTCAAAATTACTCCAAATCTAATGGAAACATGGTGCAGAGAAGAGGGTTTGTCTGTTAATCCAACAAAATCGAATCTCATTCTCTTTTCACAAAGCTAAAGGATACAGACATGTGTACGATAACAGAGGAACAGAAGAACATACATCAGAAACTTAGCCAGGAGCAACGCAGAGCTTTCCTTGGAATATATTACACGGAATACGGCGCCAATGACAACGACCCGTGCGGTAGCTATGAAGACTGTCATACTAAACCTATAGTAATTACTTTCAGTTCAGAGGGGCGTACCGGCTGAGAGTCAACGGCGAAGAGCGATCGAAATCTCCAGAGATAAAAACCTCAGTATGATAACTGAGAGAATAACCAAAACAGTGTGTCCTACTAACTGTTTAAATCCCCACTCTCGGTAGGACTGGGAGGATAATTCCAGCAGTACCTATAAAGCTGAATGGAATCGTGTATTACACAGGCGGCTCAAAGACCATTAAGAGCACTGGCTCTGGAGTGTACGGAAACCTTATTCTATTTCTTTTTAAGTAATCCAATATTTGAGGAGCGTTCATTCAAAATCAGACATGTTCTGTTTACTTTCCAGCGAAATTTCTTTTTATATACGTTTTTCGAGTGTTTTCAATCGTTTTTATCGATTCTTCTACTCAAAATCATTCAAAATCAACTATATCCCATAGCATAGACTAAGGAGTAGTTGGTCTATGCCCATAGTAATCTATGTCTGAATAGCGCAAGTTCAATCAATAGTACAGTCAATCTGTCGGGAAAAACGGCTGTTTTCGCAAAAAATTGCCAAGTGGATTTTTTTCCATATTTCATTAGGGGGTCATGAGAAAAGCTTAACGCCAGATTTGCGAGGTCCTGGCGGCCCTATTGAATTTTCGAGAAACTAAAAAAGTTTTTGAAATGCATTTTTCTCGGAATAAGTGGGTTTTAGAGAAAAATTTCATTAACAAAAAATGTAGAGGACCTTACCGTCTACAATTAATGTTATTGAGTTGATGACGTACGACTTAAAATGCAAGCAGTAGGTAGGTGGCGCAAAAATATAAAAAAATATAAAATAAAAAAATTTATTCTAATTCGTGTTAAAAACAATAGTAATTAACAGATATTATTGTTAATCAACTTGCGAAAATGATATACCATTTATGATTTATTTATATTTATTTTATCGTTACAATACTTCCATTAGCCTTTCTACAGTCTTAATGGTACAATTTTCACACTTCGGCAACCGATAGCTCTAAAACGGGAAGTTGAAGAAAAAAAATAGTTTTAATGAATTTTGTAGGTATTTTTGAGAGGAACAACTATTCTATTTACAGTATTGTGAAAAAAAAATTTGTCTAGGCAAAAAAGCAAAAAAAAAACAGTTTTTCTGGTACTTTAACGCCACCTACTGCTTAAATTTTAAGTCATTGTCATTAATTATTATAGATGGAAATGTCCTCTACATTTTTTGTTTATAAAATTTTTCTCTAAATCGCAGTAATTCCGGGAAAAATGCATTTCAAAAACTTTTTGACTTTCTCAAAAATTCAATGGGGTCAGTACCTCGCAAATCTGACGTTAAGCTTTTCTCCTGACCTCCTAATGATATATTTTGGGGGCTTTCTACGGCGACCTGAAATCCCTTCTCTTCTCTTATGGTTCATTATTCGTTTGGTATAACCCATCACAAAATTAGGTAAACGTAGGTTATTTCAACAATAGCATGTTTCTAAATGTAATACGCATATAAGTAGGTGAGAGACTCGAAAGTACCTATTCATGTTGATCAACTTAAAAGAGTGTACCTAATGATGATTATTTCAAAAATATTCGTGTCGATAATAGTACCAAAGTACTCGTAATATCTAATGAAGTTGTGTGTTTTTTAAATGCGAATGATATAATTTACGCGAAATAAGCAGACAATGTTGTCTTAATTTTAGCAATAATATAACAGGTGACACAAAACGGAAACGCTGTCCCCTATAGATTTGCAAATATAAAAAGGTGGCTAAGAAAGTGCAGGATCTGGATACTTGCGTTTCTTGTTTTAAAAGTATACAATGAAGCAAATAATATCTATTGAAAGTTTGACTGAAATATCCTTATATTATAATGGTTTACTTTCTGTTTATCGCAATTCTCTAATGAAAACGTCTTCAACATTTTAAGATTCATTAAGATAATAATTTCATGGAAACGTGCAGGTTTTTTGTACTAAATCTAAATCAACCTAACTGAACTAACTAAACTAAACTAAACTAAATGAAAGAGATAATGATTTTATTGTAGTAGAAGAAAAAGCAATATCAATTTGCTGAATAGCTCGGGAATAGTTTTCTTCGTATCCGAAGAGAACTGGAACCTCGTTCAACACAACACTGTAAACACCAAAGACCACAATAAATTGAATTTTACAGGCTTATCGGACACATTTTATTGTATTGTCATTCATTATCTTAATAGCACTATTGAAAGCCCACGACGATTTGGTCCATAGGTTTGTTAAAATGAAGGTTGTGTTTCAAACTTTTATTTAACAAACACATTCCTTATTTATTAAAAACAGATTGATTAATATGCAGTGTTGTGGCCACTATCTCGGTTACCTCATAAAACGCCGAGGTGGCAGAAAATTCTAATATTAATGCCGAATTTGATGTCACATTAACAGAATTTTAGCATTTTTTTATCTAAGTCGAAGAGAACACGGTGTTGTGGGTGCTAGAGAAGAGCAGATAAATGAAACATTTTCCGGTAATCAAACTTTTTTGAGAACACAAAAAGAAACAGTAAAAAGTGCTGACAACAACAAATTCCGTAGAGTCAATTCAAGAATTGAAACTGCAACCATAGCGAAAGCTTAACTTCTATCACATCACACCAAAAATTTTAAAACGTCTTCAACAATATGCAAAAAAGAATTGTGTTAACGTTTCATGTTCAATTTTCCTCTTGGAATATTCTGTAGTGAATATTAGATGCCACTCAACTTAACTCCGAGTTTTTCCGAACTAGAGAGAAAAAGCTACCAACTTGAGAGGGTATGACGTACGAGAATGTGCAATGACAATGTCATAGTAACAGTGACATGCATCAACAGTTATCAACGAATTACGAGAGGATAGAAGAAGCGTTGAAGTTGAGTGACGTGCAGACATTTCGCCGAATGTCCAAAACGCAAATCGTGACCAAAATCTCGATATACAGGGTGTTTAAAAAAGATGAGCCAATATTAAAGGGAGTGATTGCCCAGGTCATTTTATACAAAAAAGTTCCTATAAACGCTTTCCGAAAACGCTTCGTTACCGATCTACTTGAAGTTTAATTAAAAAAAAGAGTAAAAATTAGATTTTTCCAAAACGGCTTCAGATATAATAAAATTTTAGGCGTGTTAATAGCTGTGGGAGACACATACTTTGCAATACAACAACAGGCTATTTTTCAATAAAAAAACAGGACTGTTTAAAAATATTTTTGTACGCATGATAAATGGATATGCACTAAAATGTTTTTTTTTTACTAAAAACGGTACGTCGTACGATAAAAAGTTAAGAGAGCTTTTTTCTTCACAATTGAACAAAGAATAAAAACATATTTTTATTTTTAGAGAAATCAGCGGCGTCCTATTTTTTTCTTGAAAAATAGCCTGTGACGTGGCAATACGCGCGCAACTGGTACGACTGAAACATCGAGTTGTATCGCCAAGTATGTGTCTCCCACAGCTATTAACACGCCTAAAATTTCATTATATCTCAAGCCGTTTTGAAAAAATCTAATTTTTACTCTTTTTTTAAATTAAACTTCAACACGCTGTAGATCGGTAACGAAGTGTTTTCGGAAAGCGTTTACCTATAGGAACTTTTTTGTATAAATGACCTGGGCAATCACCCCCTTTAATATTGCCGCATCTTTTCTAAACACCCTGTATACTTCAAAGAAAAAGTGAGTACATAATACATAATTGACATACCTAAGTAGTTGGAACATTACGTCGCAGTTGTTCTGGTTCTTCGTACAGATGTACTATATTTTAATTAAATTTTACCTGTAGTTATGTTTATATAAATAATTTGCTTAAATATGTGATAGAATCTGTCAAATGTTAAATTCGGCGAAATGTCACTGTTCGGCAACTTGGCCACGGTCCACGGTTACAATTCTTACATCAGCCTTTTGGACGTCGTCATCACAATGTTCACATATTGGATTCGGCGAAAAGGCTATCGACGAATTGGTCATTCGTACAGAAATAAATGCATATAAATAAAAAATGCTTTGAGGAGTTTAGAACTAAGCTAGGATTGAAATTATTTCTGTAATTGTTTTGAAAAAGATATAAAAATGTTATACGTTTGGTCCATGTGGAAGCTGCAGGTAACTCGAAATGGGGTCATAAGAGATTCGAAGGAAACCCCTAAACCTTCGCCATGTATTGTGATTTATTATGATGTAAAACGATGACAATAGTTGATGAAGTTACATAAAAAGAAACCAACAATTTCCTTGATCTTACCATCACAAGACAGGATCACTCCTTTGACATTTCCATTTTTCACAAACCTACCGCCACGGACCACGTCATCCCCTTTCACTCCTTCCACCCCCTTTCCCATAAACTTGCTGCCTTTAGACATTTTTTTAACCGCCTATTCGACTTGCCTCTCAACCGGCTGAACTATCACAAAGAATTAGACCTTATCTACGAAATTGCTGTTCGGAACGGCTACCCCCATAAACTCATCACCCAACTTTACACCTCCATCAGGTCTTCCACCAATATTCGTCACCAGACTACCCTTCAACCCTCACAGTCACCTATGCCCGTTAAATTTTATTCCCTCCCCTTTATAGGCCAATCCTCTTACTTTTTTAAAAATCTTTTGCGTAAATCCGATATCAATATTTCGTTTTCTTCTAAATACAATTTAAGCACCTCGCTAGTCCATACCAAGAATAAATTGGACCCCTTGGACAAATCAGGCGTGTATAAGCTCAATTGTGGGAGTTGCGATTCTTCCTACATCGGCCAAACCGGCCGAAAAATCAGAACGAGAATTTCGGAATATTATTCATGCATTAGAAAAAATAACCTTTACACCAAATTCGCATTCGCTCATCATATACTCGAATCAGGGCACTCCTTCGACCCCAATGCGAACTTTGAAATACTTCACCTGTGTGATAAAGGCATTCGCCTTAACCTGTTGGAAAATAGTGAAATAATTACCCACTATAATAAAAACCCCTCCGGTTCCCTTAATGAAATGATTAACACTAACCATCATTTGCTCCTTTGATTGTTTCTTTGCACCTCCCTGTATTTTTGCCCCCCCCCCCCTTATTCCTCTTCCCTAACTTCATGCTGTTAGACAGCTGTTTTAGCTTGCCATTTCGTCCGTCACGTTTTGTTTCTCATTTAATGAGTTCAATCCGTTTTTTCACTGGCTTTTTCCAGTAGTTTTCATCTGCTCGATCTTGGTTATCGTTGCTCTTAAATTTACATCACCAGTTTTTCCTGTAAGTATCTTCTTTCCTCTTTTTTGGTTACCTAACCCATCTTTTACAGTATGGTTCTTACATTTTTAAATAATTTTGTTAAATTTTGATTCTTGTCCGATTACATTGGTGATTTGGGCTCGACGGTGTTTTATCATATCACAATGGAATAATTGATTAATTCTATTCTCCAACTTTAACCCTTACAATGTAAGATTTTCTTTAGAGTTTAAGTCTAATTACCGTTACTTATGTATTTTAATTTTTAGCACCTGATGATGATAATTTATATTATCGAAACATGTCAGTATGAATGTAAATCAGTAACCTTTAATGTAACTTCATCAACTATTGTCATCGTTTTACATCATAATAAATCACAATATATGGGGAAGGTTTAGTGGTTTCCTTCGAATATAAAAATGTGTTCATTTGGAAAGGGCACACCCTTAATATTTCAGAAATACGCCGTGTTAGAAAGAAACGCCGAAACACGTCTACTTTTAAGTAGAGGGGGGGGGGGGGGACACTTTTTGGCTCTAATTACATTTTTTCAAATGACTTTAGGCATCAAGTCATATCTCATTTAAAAGGTCTATTCTCTCATCAATCAATGTTTTTGTGTTTAATACCAACCTTCCATTGTTATTTAATAGTCCAGTGATCAGTTTTTTAGAAAAATTAAAAACTAATTTTAAATTTAATGCACTACTTAATGTCAAACTTTACTATTTAAAACAAGAGCACAAAAGATAAAACGGTAATTAACTTTACACAATTTGTCAAAACATATAATTATGTCGCAAAGTGGCTACTTCCGTTGCAAATTTAGTACATATATTAATCATAAAATTTCATGCCCTTCTAATTCGTTGGAAGTTTCAAGCATAAAGTTTCGAAAAATTCAATTTCTCACATCTTCAGAAAACGTTCTCAAACATTATGGTAGAACTCCCTGGTACACATTATATCCAAATTTCGATTAATTAATTATTTATTAAACAAATGGACCAATTATAGACAGCTTGAAAGAAAGCGTACCTACTAGGAAAATGATCAGTAATTTCTTTTAATATGAGCACAAAAAATGTGGTAACCATTTTAAGAACAGAAATACGTTTCCCCTTTTCCTTTGCATTTAAAATTCTGAAACTTACACCATGTCATATTGAATTGAAAATTATATACGATTTAATAGACTTTATCGCAGTAACTCACGGCTAATTTCATCTGTTATCTTGTACGGATTTACAAGTAATGACTCACTATTAAGTATAACATATTGACCTCTAAACGAGTTTCCCAAAGATACAACTGCGCTTTTAAAAAATTAACGTGTATATACATAAAATATCCCAAAACGACACGATCGATTAATTTTAGAAAAGACATTTATATTATTCTAATGCGAACTTAATAACGTAAATTACACAAGGAAAAATCCTTTACTATACCGAGATTTTATCTGAGATTTATATGCAATATAGTGTTCGAATATTTTCTGTATAAATCTGGCAATTCTCTTGTTATTGTATTTAGGTTCGATTAAATTGAACTGTAAGACAATTTATGTTCGTGTTTCTCTAAAACATGACGTGTAGACGGGGTGACGCGACAACGGATAGCAAAAGATAGCATCGCTCGTCATTACAATAACAAATAAGAACAGAGAACGCCGTGTTCCTCCGACAGCAAGAGCATAAATAGCATTCTGTGTTGGCGAGATCACTTCTTGTTTCAGAATGGGTATTTTCTGTCTACTTCTGCTTTAAGTCGGCACTTGGTATATATAATTTAAAAGGAATCCATTCTAGAGACAAATGAATTCCGAGATTTTTCAGATCTACTTACTAGAATTCGCAACAACGCTAACCTTGTACAGTATTACTCAGTTCAATTACACGCATTTTACGCATTAAATAACATTCACAATTCACCTTATTTTACATAGAGTCAAGATTTTTATCGATAACGCTTTCAAAGCCTCTGTTTTGTATTTCTTTTTCCTATTAAGTGTAGGTATATCAGCCAACAAATGCTGAATATCGTTACATAGCCTGTCTTCATTTTACATTAACAGTAAAACGGCACCACTTGATATCAATTAAGTACTAAATTAGTAGTTTCCATATCTGTATAGTAGATGCAATCGTTACATCTCAATTTTCGTATAGCTATTGTAACCACACAACTGGATAATTTCATTTTGTAATTTATAAATTTTAACGTCAGTCACAAGTGACGGATCGTTTCAAGTCAAGAGATTTACATAAATTTATGTCAAGCCGTACTAAATTCCATTTAGTACTCAAGCTTCGTGCCCCCAGAGAAACGCCTTGAATCTTGGTCGATAATCTTCGCAACATTAACTATAAGATAATCGATGAAAAATAGTATGATAGTGATTCCATAATACTCGCAGAATTATAAATTGTATGTATAATAATTTAATAAATAACCGACAAGGTCACCCACTAAGTCTGTTTTCCAGCTAAATGGAAATTTACGGCGTTCATAAACTCTAGTTATAATGCAATATATTGTAAGGGGTGTGTTCGTTCATTTCTAAGGTATAAAAAATTACCTGCTTGATAACTGGTACATAAAGCAGCACTCGTTAACTTTCAGATACGTAAAAAATCATAATTTGAAGCATTTAATATGTAACTTTTGATGAGGAGCAATATGAATGTCATATCAGTGGGATAATTTAAGTACAGTTCTAACGTACTGATTTGCCAAAATTGACCCTGGCTACTAACTACCTATCGGAATAAAAAGTATAGTACGCTAACTTTGGACGTTTTTACTAAAAAAACTACCCAACCGAATTGTATCAAATAAAGCGTAATTTAATCAATCAACTATTACGTACCAGTAACGTAGCGAAATTAATAAGCGAAAGCGCGCTTTTTCAATGACATTTTACGAACAGGGATCTTTACGAATTGATTACAAAAAAAATATATTCAAATGTGATGATGTTTATGTATGTGAAAGAATTCGATGCATTTTTATCTACCTATCATGTCTTTGTATTTTTGTACATTTGTACATTTACATTTACATTTTGTACATTTGTACATTTACACAAAGGTTATAAGGAAAAAATGGCAGATGCGCTTATTATAAGAGAAACTTGAAAAATTTGTATGTATATCGACAAAGCAAAATTAAAAACGATGTAATCAATCACGTATTTTATAGTACTTTGAAGAAAATTCGATACCGCTTAATATAAAGTGAGCGGACTATACTTTCACGCCTACAAAAGCCAAATTAATTCTTATACAGGGTCCTGCACCTCACCTCCCGTCTTCTGTAGCTTAGTTACTAATTAAGTTAGGTTTTTGATATTTTGAAGACGTTTCCTGTACTTCAAAGTATATTTCAGGAAAATATTTTCGATTATACAGGGTGTCCCAACAAGTGTGACGCCATGATGATATAATTTTTTTAATTACATGCTTTACTTTTTTTACTTATTTGGTCGTCTTTTATGCTTGCCTAAATATTCCTAAAATTCTATTGAAATCAGTTCGATGAAACCATAGAATAGTTAAGGTGCATTAAATTTAAAGCGCGAACAAATTGATTGGCATAATTGAAACAAAACGGAAGCTTTTGATTCGTTATTGGTAAAAGGGGAAGACGAAGCATTATCAGGTATCATTCTCATTCAGCAGTTCCCATGTAACACCGTTTATTAGCGTTAGCTTGGCGGAATATTGGCCTAATATTCCGGGGCAATATTGTCGGACTGCAGCCAATATTGGGTGAATATATTTTTGTAATATTATACAAATATTGGAAATACAATATTTAGTGAATATAAGAACAATGTTTGCAATATGTAGTAAATATTGCTATTTAATATAAATTCAAATATTGTACACACAATAATGTACCAATATTGCGTGTACAATATTAGGTACTAAATATTGAAAATCTATATTTAAGCAATATAACCTAAATATTTGTAATATTTAGTAAATATTGCTATTTAATGTAAATTCAAATATTGTGCACACACTAATATACTAATATTGCGTGTACAATATTACTAACATTGAAAATCGATATTTAAGTAATACATATAACATAAATATTCACAATATTTAGTAAATATTACTATACAATATAATTATAAGTCAATATTTATTTATCAATAACATAACAATACTGTGGTTTCAATATTATTGGATATTTAAAATGATATATTTAGGCAACATGAAAAAAACATTCACAAATAATAACGTTGATATTTTCTCAAAATCCGCCGAATGTTAGTTTTCGCCGATTTAGAGATATCAAAATATATACTATGCACGCCCTCCTGCATATATTATAGTGTTCAACTTTAAATTCCCAAATTCCAAAAGCAATTTACGTAAACAAATACGGCCACCCAGGAATGAAGATTTTGTTTATGATTGTGGAGATTCATTATCGCCCTTACCATTACTAAGTAGCTAAGGTAGTTTATAATGATATATTTTCTACATTTAATATTTATTTTAAAATAATGCCCCTTATTGAATATTTTTTCTGACACAGATATTCAAATAGAAGAACTCCCAGTGGTATTACCATCAAATACAGAGTACGCGAATGATGTTACTCCAATGCATACCAATTCGGAACTAAACCCATTTTAACAAATGAAGCATGTGTGCTTATAATTTGTACCGCCTTCTTTCAGTATAATCATTGCGCCAAAACATTTATGAAAAAGTGATTAGGTAAATGTGAAATAGTTCTGCAAAGTCATATCGACCGTATGATAGCCATTGAAAAAAATTAAACATTTTGCCAACTAACAATAAAGTTCCAGTGCTGTTAAAATTGGAACTCTCATAGAAAACCATTAATTAACGACAACAAGAATTTGAAAATAAATTATAGATGAACGTCAGAGTGTTGCTTTAGTGCTTTAGTGTTTGTGTTAATGGTGAAGGATTAAAATAATATCACATTCCTTATTGAAAGAACAATTATGTTTAAAATGTTATCAAAAGTTTTCGAGAATGAACTGGTAACCATTTGCTCATGGAAAGGGCGAAAGAAAAATCCTAGAATAGACAACGAAGTTAATAACAGTTATGTTAGATAAGACTAATCTTTTTAGTACATTTATTGTTTAATTAGTATTTATTATAATATTTAATTAGTATTTGAATACACACTACGGAATTCCTACCCAAATATCAAAATTAATGTAGTGGAGTAAGCCGGCATAATGGATCGGTTCAGGTCAGCACAACAACGTCTATAGCAACTCGCAAATAAAAAAGAATAATGTTAATTACATATTATCTTTCTAGAGTAGGTAGTATAATTTAATTTTGTTTTTTATATTGCGTTATTAAAATATTCCTATAAAACATATGTATCTGGATTATTTTTTAACTAATCATTTCATTTTTGTTTTGCATCTATATAAATGAAACAATGTTACATTCATATTTGAAGAATCATTTCATAAGCAATCCAGGAGTGATTTCAATCATTAAAGAAATCCTAATTGAAAATTACTTTTCAGTAGATCATAGATAGTGTGTTTCGAAATATAAGTGAGACTAACGATTTGTTATTGTTTCAATATTTAGTTGTTAAGCAGAGCTGGACTTATAGCACTTTTGTGCTAGACCGCAATGCATCACAAGCGGGTCAAAAAACTGTGTATACAAGCGAAGAAAGTAGGAAGCGTTAACGCAACAGTGGTTGCAACAATTTCGTTGTGGAGAATTGCACCTCAAGATAAGGAGAGTTATCCATTAATTTGAAAGCGGTAATCGACGAAAATCGAGAGCTGGCGAATAAGTTCGACAATAGGTTCGAATTACCTGAAATTAATCGGGAATCGTAAAAGCTCGACAAGTGAGTACATATTGCACACTTTGGACGATGGTCAAAAATATCGCCAATTAGAAATGTTGTCAGGTTTCTGTTGCACAACAAGAACGAACTGTTTCTTCACCGAATTATGACATGCGACGAGAAGTGGATCCTGTAGAACAATCGTCACCGATCAGCTTAGTGGTTCGATCACGCTCAGCCTCGACGACTCTTCCCGAAACCGAAATTATACCATAAGATGATTACTGTCTGGCGGTCTCCGACCGGTCCGATCCATCATGATTTCATTGATCTTATTGATTTGTTGTCTTCTTCATATCATAATCTCATGCAAATAATCCAAAAAAGTGTCTTACAAGGCCACATTATAAAAAAATGAAACAAAATTTGCTCAATATGCTTTAATTGATACACTAAAGAAACCTTTTCAAATCCATGGAGCGATTTTTGCAATATTATGTAAGTAATTACATTTTTATATCACCGCCAATGTATTATTACACATTTTGGAGAAAAGACATATCATAGTAAAGCTCGACAATTAATAAACCAAAGCTCAAACGAAACAAAGTTACTGAAAAAGATATGTTAGTTCTTTATAAGATTTACTCTGATTATAGCATTAAGCATTGTCAGTAGAGGCACCCTGTATGTTGAAGGAAATTAAAGATAAAAATTATTGTTCAGTATAGATTCATGGTATCTCCACTTACATTCGTGAAAGTCCTTGCGAAAGGTATGAAATTAATTCCCTGTTCTCTACAAGTGGGCCAAGTACCTAAGACACCCTGTGCATAATAATTTGTTCAAATATTAAACTGTAAAGCACCATATTATGCATTATATAAATAATTTTCTTTATGACGAGTTAAAAATTAAGAACAAATTTTTAATGCATATTCACACGTCATAAGATAATTATTTTTTCCAATATTAATAGCGTGTCCATTTCCCATTTAAATAAAATTTAATTAGGTGGCGGCATTTTAACATTTTTTTAGTTAAATAAATGTTTATGCGACCCGTATAACCTGTATATAGTATAGTAGCCGTAAAAGAAATAATTAGAATCAACATAAAAAAAACAATTTAATTTAAGTAAGTGATGAATTGGTAATATGTAAAATGAGTTATGGTATGTCTATTAATAATAATCGCATCATGATTGAAACTGTTAACGTATTAAACTGAAGGTCTTATTTTAGTGAATATAATCAGACCAATTTATTAAATTCCATGATGGTTTAATCTGGACACTGACCTGTATTCGTGGCCCATTATGTTAAGTTGGCCAACAAGAATGTTACTAATAACAAACAACACAAGAAAATTCTTCGCTTTGTCAGAATCTAGTTATTATTGATTTCATTAAAACGCAATTCAGTGGGTAATTTAATTAGAAAGTCAAACGTGGTAACATGGCAACGATTGTTATAAACACCGTTTAAAAGGAAAGTGCAATCAACTGTAACTGAAGCGGTCATTTTAACATCTTTGTGATGCACATACGCTAGGCTTAATGAATTTCACTGATGGTGTTCACATTGGGGTAAGAAGTTATCTCATATCGCTTGTACACTTGCATAAATCTCGAGCGGCTATTGCACGCTTAAAACAAGTGCGAAGGCCAGTTTTTCGCATTGAAAAATAAATAGCTTCCAGACAAGGTTTGTGTCGAAAAATAATTGGACTCGAAAAAATGTCGAACCACTAAAAACCCGCTCTATGTGAGTTAGCACTCTAGAATTCCGAATTGACGCGTCGAGTTATATATGTGCGCCCCTTGGGAATAGTTAAGTCTTTAAGTTTTGTCTTCACAATAACGGCATTGTATCTTTGTCTTCCGAACAATCGATTCGATTTTAAATAACACACCATCGAGAAATCGGGCAATTAACGAGAAATAACGATTATTTATGACACAATAATTATTTCAACTATATTCACTAAAGAGTTGTAATACAACTTTTAATTAATTTCTAGATAAAGGGATTAATTTAGTTCATTTAATGGAATTGCGTTCTTTCGCAAGGGACAAATTTTTAATTAAAAAATAAATCCGAGGAATAAATTTTCGCTACCATCAATTATAAAATCCGTAAAGAACACAAGCACCTTTAATCATCATTGTTGTCAGTATGGTCGGTTAGGCTATGGAATCTTCCGCCCATACGTTTGGGTCCTTGTTATGAAGCGGCAACCAGTTGAAACTTAGCGATGATGAAGGGGTCAAGACAAACTGTAGTGGCAGTGTGAGACGCTGCACGCCTTCGCGCTAAGGTAATCACTTCGAATGCTCGTTAAGACAATACTTGTTCGAATCTCTTCGCTGTTTTTAATCCTTTATGATTTACATTAAACCATATAAACTATAACTAAGTTATTCCAATAGTAACAACCAGAATTTTGTCCGTTTCTTTTTTTACAAATTGCCAAGATCATTAACTGTTGCTTGTTATAATCCACACCTTTATTTAATTTTTTGTTTCTTTCACGTACTTCAGTTGTTTAATCTCTTCACCGAAAATTAAGTTTGTAGGATACTTTTATTGGTTAGTCCGTAAAAAAAATCAATCAAATAATAGTAAAAGATAAAATTGACATATAAAGGACTACGAAAAGGTAAGTAATAGTTGACGAGTTGTCCATAATTTATGCCTTTTGTTAAATGTGTATGTAAATTCCATACCATGTAATTATAATTTCAATAGACACAGTACAAAACTTGTCTCTACAGAAGTTACCTATTCTTGTAAATTTAACTTTAGATTGTCAGAGGATGAAATATTTAATTTGTCTATGTCTGACTGTTGGCATTTAAATAAGTAATACACCTGTGAATGAATACTACGTATTTACTACAGTTCCTGACAGACCACATTTCTTCAAAATTTTAAACAAAGCCTTTCTTAGAGTGGCTATCGTTTTAAAGCTGTTTTAATTATGATTTCAATGGCAATAAGAAAATTTGATACAAACATACACTTTTTAACGAGACGGTGAGCAAGGTAGCAAAGATCCATGAGGAATAATAAGAGAAGCGATAAAAAAGAAACAAACCCATTATAGTTATTAAAGTGCCAAGATAAAATCAAAAGAGGTGATCAGTTGGAAAGCAAGACGAAATTATCGATATATGCAGAACTTATTTGGACAAACTACCATACAGCGGTAAACCAGGGGAGACTTAGTAGAAGAAATTGCTAGTTGAACTGAAGAAGCACGCAGAGAGCGAGAAAGCAATAAAAATGTCAAAACCACAAACCATGATCAAGTAACGGATGAGATGTTAAAACACATATTTAAGAAACGTGACAAAACGAAATGCACCAACTACCAAGACCCAGTAAGCTCGGACCTACGAACGTAGAGTGCAGATGCATCGAATATCATATGGTACATGGAATCCTAACGATATGGAAGTGGAAGATTACGCCTAAACTGGTGATTTAAAAAATTCTAATAACAGGTAACTTTAATTTATAATTTGGCGAATAGTGTAGGTACAAGGCATGGTAGGTAAAGAGTAGAAAGGGGAAGCCTTTTTTGTATAAATTTGACACTGTTCAGGTAAAAAAATCATATGGATCGCCAGCAAGCGCGATCGTTAGATATTCCTATATGAGTTAAATTTACAATAATTGATATGTTTGAAGATTAATTTTTGATGTTGCAAAACTGTTTTTAAATAATTCTACAACAAAATTAAAGTATGGTTCCAATAAGTTGGCTAACTAACTTAGTACAATAACCTCAAAGAAACAGTAAACTTTTTCCTTCGAACCGGACCAACTGATTGACTAAAAAGAAAAGGTGCAACAATCACGTCAAGAATCCGGGTGTGTTAGACGACGTGTTCAGAAAATTTTCTCTTTGTAGCAAACCAAAAAACTGAATCCAGAATGGCCAAAAATATT
The DNA here is from genome assembly GCA_036250285.1 of Pyrocoelia pectoralis. Lineage (NCBI taxonomy): Eukaryota > Metazoa > Arthropoda > Insecta > Coleoptera > Lampyridae > Pyrocoelia > Pyrocoelia pectoralis. Next base: position 59,726,508 of record CM070074.1, on the reverse strand, counting down.
CGTACTGTCACAAACAAGTATCCAATAAACTATACTGCGGTAAACAAATTAAGAATGCCATAGGCGAAATGTAAAAGGTGTATAAAGGATGAACTCAAACTAATTATTAATTAAATTGAAATTATAGCCCCAAAATAATAAAATAATAAGAAAACTGTAACACTTGTACAAGACTTTAAGAAGAATACGAATAAACATTTATTATTATATTTTTATTCACAGAATTAAAATTTTTTTAATGGTGTGGGCGCGGTATCACTTTATCGTTTGGTTTTCCTCTTTCCAGCCATGTAAAATTTCATATGATTTTTATGTAAAATAGAATAAAAAATATTATAAAATAGATATTGATACTTAAAAAGTTCGCCAAGAAAAATCTGAATTAATATAATTTTTTGATTAGGTGTTTAATTAATTTCCAATTTATGGCGCCACGCTGTATAATCTTGGCGATACTGGAATGCGTTATGGAAAAGGATGTTGAACTGTTTTAAAAATCTATGTGGCTATGTTACAATGGAAGCACTTAAGCTTGAAACAAGTTGTGATGGTTATATGGTTGATGGGTTTAATGAGTTGTTTTGGGATTTCTTTTTATAGTATTGCCGACAATTTAACGATATTGCTATCCAACTTATCAGTAATTGATATCATTCGCGGTGTAATATTTAATTATACACTATTAAAACAACAACCATTTGACTAACATAATACAATTCACACCTACACATCCACCCACATAAGCACCCACACCAAATCACACATAAAAAATCAAATTGATAAACAGTTCACATGCACATAACATAATTCAATACAATCAGTAAACGTATACTAATTTTTTTGAAAGTAAACTCAGCGAAACGCATACTATGTCATTATAACAATATCCACTCAATTGTCGTTCCAAATATGTGTATTACATTAGACATAACATTAGATCTTAGATCCTTATGTAGGTCTATTTTAATAAGCCCTCATGATGGCATAAACACAGAAATAGACAGCAAATAGCAAAATCATTATACTTTGGGTTGTTGTAACTAGTATTCCACAAAGTACTTTTATTTCGCAGAAATTGAAACTATAAATTAGTGGTGTAATAAAAAAGAATGCGTTGACTACAGTTTGGTGGTCTTATGTAATCAAAGATTGATCTGAATGAATTTATATAAAATGTTATCGTGAAAACGTGTTTAAAAATCTTAATGGTAGACTTAACGAGGGTGATTATGGCTCTAAATTTAAAGGAAAGGGGATCAAGACAGTAAACATCGTGCATTTGGCCAAGATAAATTGGAGGAATCATAATTACACAACCACAATTGTTAAAGTTAGAACGAGGACGTGAAAGTGTTACAGTATCTTCGCTTAATAACGTTTGATATTCACACCGATTGTGCTTTCCGAATACATCAGCAAAGAATGCTACCTCCTACATTCGAAATAAACAACTGGTTCGAAACAAATACAGTAAACTAACGTTCGTTTGCCATTCCACACCTATTTTATTTGATTGTTAAAACGTGGATATGTGCTCCGTTCTTCTACCTCATTCTGTATTGTCAGTCAAAGTAAGACGAATGGTAAATGACGTTGTTGTGAAAGATCTTTTTAAACACCGAGACAACGAAAAAAATGTAAACTAGTCATTTGTATGCCAAGTATCGATGATCAAGGTCTCATAATATAACACGTATTTCACCTATTCCTTTCCATCTTTACCTTTTTGTAGAAAAGCTCTTACAGGTTTTTCCGTGTAAGAGTTACATTTTTTCATTCTGTGGAATTTTAATTAAACTTGAAATTTATGTTCGTCACGATTATATGATAATTTTCCTTTTATCGAAAAGGAAAAAGTAATGCAAACGACAGAAGCGAGTGTGAAAAATATAATTCCTAATCGTTTTTAGTTTTTTCATAACCTTAAACGTTCATTCGAATTTCGATTGCATACTATCTTGTTATTCATTTTTTATTTTTTTATTTGAATTATATTACGAATTCATACCCTCGATGTCCTTTAAAGTAGTAAATTACGAAAATATTTTTTGATGGTGTAAATTCAAATAATATATTACCTATACCTACATGTTTTTCATCATTCAAGAAGGTACGCAATATATTATAAAATAACATTAAATCGATATTTAAGTTTCCAAATTTGTATTGGTTCTGATGATGATGTTTTTCAACTAACCAAATCAATGTAAAATTTTATTGAGTCATAATAGGATTTGAATTCTTTGTGTCATCGGTGTAAGATTAATCAAAGAAAACTTCACTGAAGCAAATATGTCCTCTACTTTTATTGTACAAAAATATCTATTCTAAATGATGTACCGTCATTCTTTAATTCTTGGCGCGATCAAATTAAAAAATATTTCATAATCACTACTATCCATCCGAAAAAAGTTTTTATCTGTATTCGAGATTCATTTCGTCCTTGTCATCCTATATTAAGCCCTTCACTAAGTCATTTGATCCCTATCGTGCTCTACTACGAAGACTTGGATATATCCAAAGCGTCGTTTTATTGTTCGCAAGGTTTTTCGTTGCATTTAATTATTATAAAAGCGCTTGGAGAGATTAGTAGATCCTCGTCGATGAACATCATTGCGCCCCTTGACAAAACCGAAATTCAATGCGTTCATGTTGACAGTACAAATGGCGACATAATGTTGACTGTACAGTGCACTGGATATCACATATTTTAAGCGTAAGGTTGGCTACAGGTATACAAAGATTGGCCTAGTCACTTGAGGCAGACACCTAATTATCCCGGAAAAAGTATAGACGAACATTTTCTCAAATATACCATAAAGCATCTTAGCTGCAAAAACTCTTCTTGGAAGACCAATGGGAGCTGCGAATGCTTATCAACAGTATATGCATGAATAAATTAAGTGTAGCTTATATCGTTACATTTATATATTACGCGGTATATACACTTTCTGTGCATTTAATGTAATTTATGTAAGGTTTCCTGTAATACACATTATAACAGATAATAATAGTACCGTTTTTGAACACGTTACGATCCCGGCCGTGGTGTAAATTTTCTATATCACATTAAATTTATGATTTGTTATAGGACTTGTGCTATTTTCTTTTACAGGCAAATGTAACGGAACAGTTGAAACAATTATTAAACTTCACCTATAATTTGCTAAAACCATTGAATAACTTTCACTAAAACGTATGAAGATATTATTTGACAGATAGGCACAAGTATACGTTTTAAACAGTGCCACTATTTAGTCAAGAAACGCACTCACAGGAGTTTACAGTATTGTCCACAGATGGCAGTACCTCTCAAATGCAAAAGTGGATAAACACAGATCTTTACATAATAGTAGGTATATTAAAGTGTAAGTGGATAAACAGGTCTTTAAAACACGCGCGAGTGTTTTAAAGACCAGTTATCCACGAATATTTTACGCTATTTTTTTTATTGGTTCACTTTGAAATCTGGTATTAAAATGGAAATAAGAACTAATAGTGTAAAATGGTTGAATTCGTAATGTGAAATCAGTATACCTTTCGTTGTCATGGAAATGAGAAAAACGGAAATTAACTTGCAATCTGTCACTTTATTTGACGTAAGTCTGAAGTACTCCTGTCAGATCAATAACCAATAAACGGAAATTAATTTGCAATCTGTCATTTTATTTGACGTAACAAAGTACTCCTGTCAGATCAATAACTAATAGAATTTAATTTTTTTCAAATGTGTTGATGTTGGCATGGCAACTTTAAAACACGCGCGTTTTAAAAAGTGCGATTTAAACACGCTGGGGCGTGGTTTAAAAGGCTAAAATAGGACACCAATAAAAAAAATTCGTTACGTCCTCCTCGCAGTACCTTTTTCAATAAAGCACTTCTTATTTAATTATTAATATTATTCATTCACAATACTTAGGTACACACAGGGTATATCACGGAACCCGTTCATTAGAAGTTTCTGGGGTCCCTTACTACTTATGAATTTGAAACTTTCAGGTTAAGGATAACCCATAGCCTTCTTTTGTTCTAAAATATTGTCGATGTTGTACAACTTCCGTAAAGACCGGAAATCGTCATTCATCTTCTTATTTTATCTGTATATTATTGCATTTTTGAATTATACAATCGATTCTGCGTTAATCTGTATTAGATTATCCTATACCTATCTTCAACTGTTTTTGAGATCTTATGATTTTTTTGAAAAATTTGCGCTTTGCGGAGGGATGTTTAATAGCCCACCTTTTGCTCTTCTTTGAACGCAAAACATTCATACTTTACAAACACGAAGTAAAACCATAAGGGTTCACAAAATGCATTTGCAAACCTATCACAGATTATACAGGGCGTTCAAAATGAGTGGCAAAGTTAAAAAACTTCAAACACCAAAAAGTCATTTTTTTCAAATAGAACACCCCGTATATGTTTACATATTTGGAAGGCGATTTAATTTACGCACCGATAAACTATAGGTATCCCTATACCTATCTTTAGCGGTTTTGTAGTTATTAACACTTTTTATCTAACATTGATTAAAACTGCACTTAAAACTTATGCACATTTGAAAGTAGGCTGTGAGTATGACAACAGGAAAAACAATTACTTTTACAAAACGAATTTAATGATCTTATTTATACAACAAACAAATAAAAATGACTTTAATGGATACAGAATAAATTCAAAATATCAGTATTGGAATATGCGTTAACTGCTTCCATTTTATAAAATTGTTTACCACTTGTTTGCTTTAATGAGCATGACATCCAGATAAACATTCGTTTGTCTAATCATACTAATAATAATAATAATACTTACTTGATTCCGATCCGTGTGGTTAGTTAACCAGGCTTGGCCTAAGTATCGATAACAACCGAAGTATAATAATAATATCTTTTATTGAGAGCAAACTATTAAATTAGGTACATAAGATTGTTCAAAATACGTTAAAACTGCATACTTGTTCTCAAAAGGAGTGAGTTCAGATGTCTACAAAAAAAGTAGAGACCTGTTCTTCCACTCAACCCTGTTAGACGTTCATTACCGTATTTTATTTTCGCATACTCACAGCCTACTTTCAAATGTGCATAAGTTTTAAGTGCAGTTTCAATCAATATTAGATAAAAAGTGTTAATAACTACAAAACCGCTAAAGATAGGTATAAGGATACCTATAGTTTATCGATGCGTAAATTAAATCGCTTTCCAAATATGTAAAAATATACGGGGTGTTCCATTTGACAAAAATGACTTTTTGGTGTTTGAAGTTTTTTAACTTTGCCACTAATTTTGAATGCCCTGTATAATCTGTAATAGGTTTGCAAATGCATTTTGTGAACCCTTATGGTTTTACTTCGTGTTTGTAAAGTATGAATGTTTTGCGTTCAAAGAAGAGCAAAAGGTGGGCTATTAAACATCCCTCCGAAAAGCGCAAATTTTTCAAAAAAATCATAATATCTCAAAAACAGTTGAAGATAGGTATAGGATAATCTAATACAGATTAACGCAGAATCGATTGTATAATTCAAAAATGGAATAATATATAGGGTGTTCCATTTAAAATAAGAAGATGAATGGCGATTTCAGGTCTTTCCGGAAGTTGTACAACATCGACAATATTTTAGAATTAGAACAAAAGAAGGCTATGGGTTATCCGTAACCTGAAAGTTTCAAATTCATAAGTAGTAAGGGACCCCAGAAACTTCTAATGAACGGGTTCCGTGATATACCCTGTATATTAATAAGGAATGACACCTGATTTGTGTATTGCCTAACGCATAGAACCGATATGCGAACCCTCATTGCAGTCCTGAATCGTTACAACTGATGGAGACCCCGCTGATAATGTGTTAGATCGTTGATTGAGGAATAACAAAGTCTTTAGTCAATGGTTAGACTGTTAGAGAGACTTAATTGTAGCCCGATCATATCTGGAACGTGTCCAGGGATAGTGTGTCAAGCACTGCGCTACTTAACCGCTGTATTACTTCGAGAAAATACTCAGGTACTGATTTTGGTTGAGGTGAGTTCGAGGAGGAAAAAGAACCAAAGGCACCTACGTGCACATAAAATAATATTGTCTAAATAGCCTGACAGTTTCGTAAATAACATTATGAACAATGCTATATAAGCTAAAATTGAGGTGGAATAAGTCTGTTACGCTACATATTGCCTTGAGTAAATCAAAAATTTAACATATGTCTTTATAAAACCAATTTAAGTAATCTGTAATCCTTTCTAGGCGCTTATTTAAACAGTACGGAAATATTAAATGTCTAATTAGGTACAATACAAATTATTTAAGAAAATACAAATACGTTCAATAATACACAAAAAGATATCTAACTCAAATGTTAATATCATCGAATTTTGCAACGACGGCCCAATTTAATTAATTTTTTTATACCTAAGGATACTAAAAATCCTAAAGGAGGCATCTGCAAACGTATAAGCAAAATTATATGTTTTGTGTACCTACCCGAAATACCGAACTATACAGTACAAAGTTTGTCTTTGCTATCTTGGCAACCAATACAATGTTACTTTGGTTGATTTACACATGAGTTCATTTTCTAATTTTTACTTCACTTCACTACTTCATTACACGATAGAAATGGTCTTATTTTTGCTAAGTACATTCATTATAAAGAACAATTATATTGAATTAATTGCAAAAGTACGTTATAAACAATTTGTGATACAGTCTAGCTAACTAAACCGGCATTCCGTTCAGAGTGACACTTTCTGTAATTTATTTAACAATTCCACAAATGTTAGGTTCTGATTGTGTGTAAATGAGATGCTACTGAGCTAGTCCTTCATAAAATCACATACCTACCTATAAATATTATAGATGCCGTTTAAAAAAATTAACCCTAACGTAAATATGAAACGAAACATAGTTTATTTATGTAGATAAATATCTAATTAACAAGATTTAAAATTTTTGGTGTAGAATTCGATATCCCATAATGGTGTTGACTGGCGAATATACCTACCTACCTATGCCCGAATGCCATAAATTAAAAACAAAAAGTAGTTTTTAATGTATCGCGGTCCGGTTCGTCCAAAAACAAAAAAACAACATGCTAAAGATGATTCGAAAATTCTTGCTACAGTGAGAATCCACCAACAAGATCGTAATTCGAAAGGTAGTTTTTACCTTGGCCGGTTATAATAAGGAGAGTACGTGTTTCGAAGAACACGAGATACCACTTATCACTGCTACCGGCTATGGCATTTATTACAATAAAAATGTAACGAAAACGATTTTAAATTCCTTAGAATGCTTTAACTTTCTGGTGTAATACTGACTTTATAATTTATTTATTTACTAAATGAGTACGATTTGTAGTTGTGAGTTTAAGATAAAAGACGTGTTTTGTTCCACGTCTGATAGATTGAAACTGCAAGAATATAATTTTACCGAGATAAGACAACTGCTGCTACCAATTCTTTTTAATTAATAGCCGATTAATTTAATACCTACTGATAAATTACTAACGGAATAATAAAAGTAAATCTTACTACAAAATACCAGCAATTTGAAATTAAAACCAGTTTTCATTTATTTAACGCTACTTAATTCACAATTATAAAGAATTAAAATGAGTACTACTACAGTTTCTTTAATGGAGTGGCATTTTAATAACAGGTCATCTACATTAAATCAAAATTGCTTAAGTCGAATAATTTATTCCTTATACCTCTCTTATAACATTTACTTAAAGGAAAGCTTACAAAAGGTCTAAAAATTGATTAACATACACGGATACGAAACTGACACCAAAGAAGAAAGATACTTAAAAAGTTCAATGCATTAAGAGCGTATCTGCTGGTTTTTGATACATAGGTACGGTTGTATAAAGAGTGTGCAATTGCTTCTGTGATACACATTCGTAGATGAAGCACGATGGGTGTTACTCATGGTAGATAAACCTTATGAAAATACCCTTTATACACAAGCAGATCCTAAACATCTGCGAGGAAGTTGAATCGCGTAGTCTAGGTGACAGATAGGTTCATTCAAAACTAACAAGTTTCTCTAATTAGCAACGAAATGACCAACCTTACATTCCCTCTTCACTGGACCAAAGTATTGAATCTGAATTTCATCCACCATAAGTTACTACTTAGTGTATTGTCAAATAGAAAACGTTTGCAGTATTAATAAAATAGCATCACTTACTGCATTATATTTGCTTAAGTAATGAAGACCATGGTGGAGTCAGAGGCTCAAAAACGGGTAGTGGTTGAATTAATAAAACAACTTAAAACCTCCCCCTAGACAATGAATATTTAATAATATCAAAATTTTTAATGAAGCGAAAGATGATGGTTTATGTTTTTTGTAGAAAAGTACCAAAGTACTGAAGGACCAGCCCCATTAGTGGCAATACTGGCCGATAGTGAAATTAAATGACTAATTAGGATTCGAACCTCGTTTTTGATTAACGTAGGGGAAACCTGAATTAATCAGTAGGGGGAAAACACCTAGTTATTTAACCTTTAACTAAGGTGTGCAAAGAGCAACATTTAAAATTTGACTTAATTAAACAATATAAATGTAATTAAAAAGCGACATGTTTCGAGGCCTACAGGTCTCATTCTCAAGCTTAATAAAAGAAACTAGATGGGTAAGATGATCCAAAAATGATAAGTCTACAAAACGCAAAATTAAAAATTAAGGAACATGTGATTCAAATACACTCACCTGAAGGGGCAAATAGAAGTTACATTTTACTAATTATCGATGAACCATGATGAAAAGTGAAAACTAATAACAAATTACAAAATAATATTAATAATTAATAATTAATTTTGGCGTCGGGCCCTTCAGGCCTATATTATTTTGTAATTTGTCATTAGTTTTTACTTTTCATCATGGTTCATCGATAATTAGTAAAATGTAACTTCTATTTGCCCCTTTATATTGATTAATTAAGTCAAATTTTAAATGTTGCTCTTTGCACACCTTAGTTAAAGGTTAGATAACTAGGTGTTTGCCCCCTACTGATTAATTCAGGTTTCCCCTACGTTAATCAAAAAGGAGGTTCGAATCCTAATTAGTCATTTAATTTCACTATCGGCCAGTATTGCCACTAATGGGGCTGGTTCTTCAGTACTTTGGTACTTTTCTACAAAAAACATAAACCATCATCTTTCGCTTCATTAAAAATTTTGATTTTATTAAATATTCATTGTCTAAGGGGAGGTTTTAAGTTGTTTTATTAATTTAAGTAATGAAGGATAGTTAACAATTAGTTTAATGCAGAAAATATGAGGAGATATAGTGTCCGCGGAAACGCCTGCCCCGTACTACATACATATATGGGAATCTTTTTTATTATTTAAATAAAATTATAAAACTCGATTTTAAGCTCTTTTACAGCACATTTGAACTATGTTGAATTCCCGCCTTAAACATACCAGGTGATTTTTTTTACCAAGTTGTAAATGGTAGCATTCTATTTAAAAAAACAAAGTTGTGTCTACTTCCGGTATAACCGGAAAAGTCACCATTTTGAAAATATTTTTATTCGATAGATCGTATTGCCTTACTATCGATCCCAATATTTCAAAATGGTATCTTCCTTCGTTCTCGATATACTTCTAAGGTACGGTAAAAAAATCACCTTGTATACTACAGTGCATTTGGAAAAGAGCCGGAGTAATAAATCAGCCTGTCAGGCATATTTCAGTGTAGTAGATGAGAAAACTATATATTGTAAATAAATTCTAATTTATTAATTGTATAAAGTGTTACTGTTCACTCTTACAAATTACCCACTTTCTACCCCTATGAACCCTTTGCCGAAGGCTTTAGCTGGGAGCTTAATGAGGGTTTCCTATTGTCAACGCGGTCATTTTTAAAGGGTCTTCTATTGTTTGGTGGTCTTAGTACGAAAGAAGCGTCATTTTCATTTTATATTTCCGATATTTTCAAAACTTATTATTGAAAACTGATGTGCTGCTCGTATAGCAAAAATACCATACTATACTTGAAGTAGTTGATTTATTACTTCGGCTCTTTACCAAATGCACTATATATTCGTGAAGTGTTAATGTTGAAAATATTGCTATTATTTTCATTTCGCCGTGCTCTAACTATCTAAAATAAATGTAAAAATGTAAAAGAAACAAGTTTTTCCTTAACATTTTGCCAAATAAACACATGTTTTAACTTATTGTGTGTAAATCCGAATTTTCTTGTAAAAATATACTTAACACAAACCTACCAATGACACATTTCATAAGTCAAAAAATAAAACAATTTTCTATATGATACAGACTTGACATTTCTGCGGATACTGCAGTACGACAAAATTTAAAAGAATTAGAGTATGTTGGGGGGAAACTTTCACCACACAGCATGGGGAAATAATAATAGAAAACGCACATTAGTACGCCTACATGTCAAAGTCAACGAATAGTTGAAAAACCATTATTTCAATAAAAATAGTGCTAAAGGAGAGTGTACCAGTCATTTTGTAAGGAACTTGATATAACTGATCTATATAATTGGTAAACTTCTACTTATTAAAAAGAAAAACAATTGATGGTAATTTTGAGGCTATAGTAAAATGGTGCACGTACCAGGAACAGCGAGTAAGTCTAAATATTTCAGAACTACAGTAACCTACTTAACTGAATCGTAGAACAAACTTAGTGTCGGTTTTATTAGAAAACCATGAGATTACAAATCAGGATGTTCAACTTTCTAATAAGAAATAAACCAGAGCTATTTCTAAAACCAACTAGAAAGGTATAAGTGAGCGAATTAAAAATATCATCGCCAATGTATCTACAAAGATAAGCGATACCAGATTTCCATGTTCAAAATCCAAAAGAAACAAAGATTTTGATACACCGTACACGTGATATTAATTGCCTGCTCAGTGGTGTACCCAAATCGTATAACAAATCACTTCAGCGCGTGTTGAATTACCAAGTGGAAAAGTTGTCCCATAAAGCCTATAAAGACCCAACCGTCGGTAAATGAGGAAATTCTTAACGTCTTAACAAATTAATGGTTTCGAGTGGTTGCAAGAATTTCGTGCGATTGGCGATCATAATATCAATATGTGCGATTGTGCGTAGATTTTCTTAATGATAAATTCCAAAAAGTAAAAAAAAATGGGCATCCGGTAAAGAGAAAAATATTTAGAAAAAATTTAAATCAAATAGTCAATAAATTATCTGATAAAGATGCGTAATCTATGCGAAATCTATACAATTAGTTAGCTATTCGTTCGCTTTAATTTAAAACGTATTTTAAAATGATTAAGCAAAGTAGTAGAATACTAAAGTCAGCCCATACTAAGCTACTATAAACACTGCGCTTACCACAGTAAGTGATAAAATAATAAAAAAGGCAAAAGTAATAAAACCAGTAGGAGTATGGAAAGTAAGTGTGTATTTCTATATGGCTCGGAATAGGGCTTACAATACCGGAAGAAATTTTGAATACCGGTTTTCGGTATTCAATCAAGTGAATTCCGGGATCCCGGTATTGATACCGGTATTGACTTTTTTTACTGCAAAAACTATAAAAGAAAAAACGCATAGCTTAGAAATTCAAAGTTCAAAATTCCAAATTCAAAGTATTCAAGTTATTCAAAGATGTAAATATAAAATGTAAATTAAATAAATCCACATAAAATTCAAACATTTCGTAATATTCAAAATAGAAATTTGAAATAAAAAATTGAAACTCAAAATATTAATGCTAATGAATCCTAAATTATAACTTGAAAATTCAAATTTCAAAATTCGAAACGCAAGATATTACTGCTACTTAAAGTTAAAAAGTTTAAATTAAATTCAAAATTGAAATTGGGAATAATAAACTCGCAATTATAATTTTGTAAATTCATAGTTCCAAAATTAAAACGTAATAAAGAAAAATTTGCAGTGTCATTTGAAAAATCAAGTTACCGTTTATAGAAATTTTGTCAATTGACGTAGTAATTTCTCCGAACACAAGAAGATTTCGGATTTAACCGTCCGGTTTACGATAGTACATTAATTCATGTTTTAGTAATATCGCATCGTCACGACCTTCTAAGCTTTGTGATCCCTGCGATATTCAATTGTTTGGACACATGCGGGCAAACGATTCGTTTTAAGTACTATATATGTGTGATACATAAAGTCCCACTAGAATTGATCAAGGAATATACAGGGGGTTCCATTTAAAAGAATGCAACTTTGATATAAATCATCCTGTATAAACTTTGCATCCCATGAACGAACTTTCGAAATGTTCGTTAATAAACCCACAGTCTTCTATCCACACACTATTGGGCCCACCCTATATAGGTACATACAATACATATTTTGCACTAGTTATAAATATCATTAATACAAAATACATATTTTCTACTACAATAAAATTAACTTAATACCGAAATACCGGTATACAGTATTTACGTACGAATACCGGTTTTAAATACTGCATCAATTTTGCCCGGCATCTCCGTTTTCGAAATCCCGGAATTCCGGTATTGTAAGCCCTAGGGCAGAATACGAAGTACCTATTGTTAAAAAAGCAGTGACTCGAAAGTAAACAAGATGGACATGGTGTTTGTAATCAAAACTTTCCTCCTCTACGAGCAATGAAAGATAGATGCTTGCAAAAATAATCATAATGAATGTATGCGTTTTAAAGGAAAAGGTAAATTTGTGATTTTTAGAAGTTTTTCACTTGCAAAGTGAAGGTGATTTTGCTCAAAGTGCTACGGTGCGATAATTTCTCAAGCGGTACAGATATTCTTAACATCGCTACTAGGTAATACTGCCTCCGCTAATAGTCGACTTTTGGTAGTTCTTCTGTGGTTGTTAGAAAAAATTCAGTACGTCCCTTTTGCAACAAATTTCGTTCAAAATCAGCATACCGAAAAATAAAACGCTCTTTTGTTTATGATAATCTCAAATTTTGTTGCTCTGTTGCCAATGATTGAATAGTTATGATTTTTTTACTGATTGTTGATTTCGGCGACAATTTTTAAAAAACATTTATTTTCTCCTAAATGAGTTGACTTAAGTAGGTGAAAGGCTAAACAAACTTGGTCTAGAATCGAATATGAATTTCAAAAATGTAAAAATCTATTCCACTTAAAATAATAAGAGACCAATTTATAGTTTTTAAGTAAGTAAGTCCCCAAAACTGGCTGATAAATATGGCCATAGATGGGGGTATCTGGGCAAGTGGGGATGCGAGGTGCGCAGATACCTCCCACCAGAATGCCCCTCTATAGCTCCAACCAAATATAAAACCGAAGGACCGACACCAAAAAGGACAACTTAACTTAATGAGTTCCTGTTCAGTTCCGTTTCCTACTTGTTGTTAGTCACCGACATTATTAAACCGCACTTATCAATATTATTATTATTAACCGTAATTACCCTGTCAACTATTAACAGACGGGGCTCATAAAGTACCGAGCTTAATAGTTCACATTCACGGCCGGGGCTACCGTAGCTCCGAAGTGATTATTTATAATGACGGGGCTACTTGTGTAATATCCGATCCCTGATTTATCCTGAAAATACCACAGTTAATTCTCATACCAATACCCGCTTTAACCAATAACAACCTGTTCACATTATAATTACTTTTCACCAGGTTAAAAATTCCATAGGGTTGCTAATTACCCTCCAGAAACAAACGTGCCATAAGGGAGGTTATGTGGTCCGACTTCAACTGGAAAAGCCTATAATAATTAAGTGATTGAATTCCCTAACAAAACAGGCGATTGAAGAGCCCAACCGGAAAAGGTATACAAACCGATAATTAGCCATTTGTTTAATTACTGCAACCATCGATAACACCTGCTCCTGAGTAAACAAACCGATGCACAAGTGAGGGGCAGATCCACCGCCGTAACCGAGAAGGAAATCGACATATTAATATATTAATAATACGAATCAATTGTAAATACATTTAATAGAACTTTATTACGTTGAAACCTGGACGCACGACTGAATTACTCGAAACAATAAAAATTGTAAACACCGATCATAGAGTCTATATTACCATAGACTCAATAGAGGATACGGTGCTTACAGCAGTACGGACCTGAAAATATTTTTAGGTTGTAAACAAGCAACATCTGAATAAGAAATGTCTCTTGACCTTTTGTCCTAAAATTAATATTAAAGGTACTATTAACACGAAGGATAAGTGGGCAACCCTGTGTATTTGTTCTATGTCACTGTAAACATGGGAGTATGGATCTAAAATTTGTACAGAAGATGTTTCAAATGTTAAATGGCGTGCGTATTCATATAAAATTCGTGTCAAAATGTCAATATATATCTAATAAAAAATGTAATAAGACAAGTAACTATAATGACAAATTTTACGTCAAAAAATATTGATGTATATATCCTGGCCCCTTATTAAAATCCCTACTCAGACAGTAAATAATAAAAGAAGACAAAGCAGTATAACGTATCTACCGACATTCAATTATAAAACTTGACTGCAAGATCACTAGAAGACAAGTTTGTATCCTTTTCAGACTACTATTTTATAGTCGCGTTATCTCGTTCATACAATGCATTCAGATACTATACTAACTACAGATGGCGACGAATGGTATGTGCTGATCAGATCACATCACTACGATGATCCGCAAAGTAGTTGTATTCAAGACATTGACTTTAAATGGCTATCTGTGATCTCTTGATGACTGGATTACTAGGATTTGTAAACAAGTATCGCTATTAATATAATATGGAATTACAAATTCTGAAGATTGCTGACTTAAGTAAGTTGAATTCGATTAAATGTTATACATGTTATACGTGTACTGCATGTAGATTTTGTGTTACAAAAGGAAAACAGTTTGCAAAAGTCATTATATTAACTCAACGCGACTTACGCTGCCATAAATTTTCTCGTTACACATTTTTACAACGTCTCCAAATTAGTCGATTGCAAAAAAGGAAATCGATTCCCCTGCAAGATGAAATAAATATAAAAAAAATGCTAGTACTACTACTGTGGTTTCAAACATTTCTATTTTACCTAATAATAATAAATATATAACGCACGAAACACCCGTGTGAAGTTATCCACGGATTTTTTTAACCATCCACGAGTATTTTTTTCAAAATCAACCAAACTTTTGCAAAATAAATGTTAATATAGGAGACAGATAATGACATTTCTTCAATAGGCTACATAATTTTATTACCAAAAATTAAAGATTAAGTGAATAAAAAGTCTTTAAATACGTGATCTTGTACATCTTTTACGGTGCTGAACCGAAGATCCAAAAATAAAAAAAAATTCTTTTAACTGTTGGAAAGGACACTTAATAAGAAAGCTAATAACAAAAAATTATGATGTAAGTATTTTTATAACGTCAAAAAAATTCAGAAAGATTATGTTTGCGCGCTTTGGTCGATCGTCCGGAATGAAGTCGAAGACCCAAAATTTATTTAATTTTTTTTTAAATTTTGAGTCTTCGAGTTCAACCAGAACGATCGGCGCCAGCGCGCAAACGTAATCATAATGAATTTTTTTTTACTTAAAAAATAATTATGTACATCACCATTTTTTTTATTAGGTTTCTCATTAAGTGTCCTTTAGAATAGTACTGAAAATTTAAAGAAATTTTGGGGCTTGATTCCGGACGATCGGCGCCAGCGCGCAAACGTAATATTTATGAATTTTTTTTGGCGTTATAAAAAATACTTACATCACAATTTTCTGTTAATCGGTTTCTTATTAATTAAGTGCCCTTTGCAATAGTTAAAAAGATTTTTTTTATTTTTGGGTCTTCGGTTCAGCACCATGAAATATGTACAAGATCACGTATTTAAAGAGTTTTTATTCACTTAATCTTTAATTTTTGTTAATAATATTATGTAGCCTATTGAAATGTCATTATCTGTCCCTATCTAACATTATTTTTGCAGAAGTTTAGTTGATTTGGAAAAAAAATACTGGTGGATGGTTAAAAAAAAATCCGTGGATAATTTCACACGGGTGCACGAAACCTCTCCCTCATTATATTAAACTCTTTTTCTTGACTAGGTGTTATGGAAGAATAAAGTGAGAATTGTTATAGTTAAAAGCGTAGCAACTAGTTTCGACAATTTTCATCATCAGGCTTTGAAAAAACTCATGAGTAAGTCTTCGATAAGTTAAAAATACACATACCTTTCTAGATATAATGGATGAAATCAATTGATAATATTAAAAAATATAAGTACAATAATACGATGTAATTTCGGTTTTTTTTTGCAAAAATTGCATAAATCAGACAGTAATTATAATAAATTATGATCGTAATTTTATGTGCGTGTGCTGCAATACAACAAAATACACAAAAATAAGCTAAAAGAAACGGATTTAAAAACTGAAATTATTTTTTAAATTATTTCTGATGTAGAATATAGGAAGCATTACGAATACAGAAAATCAGCAAGTAAAAAAATACACATTCCTCATAGCTAAAATTAGCATTACATAAGAATGAACAACAAACAAAACCAAACAGTCATCGATCCTATTAGCTAAGAAAATTGGTTAACGGAGTAATTGATTTCCAATTCGCCCGATCCACTAGTGTACCTATTGTAGTAGAGAGCGCACTACGATTCCATCAATCTACCGTCAAATAAAAGTTTACCTGCCGGATAGTGTAACAACTTCACCAAATCTAAATAGGTATTATATACAACTACCAGGTAACCAAAAAAGTTCGTGCGGTTTTCGTATACATGAATATTTTTTAAGTTGTTGATTGATAGCAGTTGTTTGTTGTCTGTCATTCACTTTTAGTAAGAATCCTTCTTTTGTCGGATACATATATATTTGGCGAAATGGCGACAATTAATTAGTTCCGAATTAGAATCGTTGGAAATGGAAACGAATAAAACCTTAATTCGCGGTTGTTTACTTTATGAGTACAAAACTTGGTACTAATACCGCAGTGGCGGCGACAAAAAATTTGTACCACATTCGGACATGATACCGTATGTGATCGTACAGCACAGAAGTAGTTGAAGACATTTTCTTCGAGAGATTTCAGCTTGACCGATGAAGCACGCTCTGGAATAACCCTTGAAGGTGGACCGTTGTGGTCAAATGGGAGTTATGGTCAAGGATTGTTATCATGGAGACGTAAATCGATTTTCAATATGGGCGTTATAGTTAAGTAAGGCCTTGTGACCAAAATCGGAATTGAGGAATGTGACAAGATTGAGTATCGTAGTCATCAGTATCACAGTTGTGTGCAACATTAGGTCTAAGAGGTATAGACTAATCGCTCTGAAAATTTCCATGGAAAATGTCTAAAGGATGAATAATAAACAACAAGCAGAACGTTCATTTTCAATGGATAGGCCTCGATAAGTTGGCTATGGTTTACAAATTGTTTAACGGATTATTGACTTTCGTATTAAAAAATACATGTTTTTATCTTAATGCAGAAGGGGTGTACCGCAATGGAAATGAGAATAATCAGCACGAGTAGTTTTAAGCGCAGTGGTTTGTCTCTAAGGGGAAGCATGTCCGACTATAGGTTTATTGATAAAAATAAATAAATCACATATGAGGTAACAACAATTTAGTATTTATTTACCACTTTATCTAAAAAATGATAAAAACTCAAACAATTAATAACGGCAATGTCCAGACAACTAGGGGTCATGGTATGGTAACAAGATAATCATTTACTAACGTCAAAAAAACAGTCCTGTTTTACTTCTATGTACAAAGCTCATCTTGCCAATAAAAATAGTAGGTACATACGTAAAGAATAATCTGATCTAACCGGATTCTGTAAAATATTTATTATTACATAGTTTTTGAAAATGCATACAATCTAAAAGTACATCAATACACATCTATCAACAACACCGATAAAAAGGATTTGACATTCCGTGCTGAACGCATTTACGATTTGCTTTGCAATTAAAACTAAGAAGAGATTAAAATTAGAATCTATCTTAGGTAATATTCTAACAGAGATTGTAGTGATTTATAAAGTATAATTTTTTACTTCATAAAATATTTATTACTGTATTCCAACTTAGTTAATAATTCAAAAATGTTGAAATGATTAAATCTGTGAGTATAATAACGCCACAAGAGTAGATAAACGTCCGAGGAAATTCATTAAAAATTTAAAGACAATAGTAGCTTTCACCGCTTTTGATTCCATTTTTCTGCCTTACGATTATACAGGGTGTCTCCAAAAACACCTTACAACGCTTTAGGGTAGACTTATGGGGTAATATTAGACCGATATAACCCAATTTACCTCTATGCAAAAGTGCACCATTTCAGAGTTACAGCTCTTCAAAGTTGGTGTTTGAAAAACGTTTATTTATCATAAATGATAAACCGTTTAAGATAGGAATTTGAATTTTGGAATAATAATTACCCTTATCAAAAGCTATAATTGTACAAATTTTGGGGAAAAAATACATACAAGAAATAGGCCATCTGCATTATCGTTACCGTTAACAGTAGAATATTTTTTTAGTTCTTTACTAAAATGTAAAATTCGCTACACCAGATGAAAGGAAATTTCAAAATTAATAACTTTCGCCTCTTCACATTTTATCGTAAATTATTTGGTTTTCCAGATAAAAGGGAAAATTAACGCTAGGTTTTTCTAATAAAAGTGTTTAATTGCATATTATCTAGTAGCCGTATACATAATAACATAATAAAAGTTCGACCGATTGATTTTGAATTACTTTGAATAACAATAAATTGGGTTTTTTGCCGGAAGTCTTTTTCCCGTAAAGTGCGTTTTATTTCGCTCTTATCGCTTTCCTCATACAAAACCACAAAAATCTTTCAAATCTGAAAGTTTTAGACGATTGGTTCTGCGTCTACGGTTACTAGATAATATGCAATTAAACACTTTTATTAGAAAAACCTAGCGTTAATTTTTCCCTTTATCTGAAAAACCAAATAATTTACGATAAAATGTGAAGAGGCGAAAGTTATTAATTTTGAAATTTCCTTTCATCTGGTGTAACGAATTTTACATTTTAGTAAAGAATTAAAAAATTATTCTACTGTTAACAGTAACGATAATGTGGATGGCCTATTTCTTGTATGTCTTTTTTCGCCAAAATTTGTACAATTATAGCTTTTGATAAGGGTAATTATTATTCCAAAATTCAAATTCCTATCTTAAACGGTTTATCATTTATGATAAATAAACGTTTTTCAAACACCAACTTTGAAGAGCTGTAACTCTGAAATGGCGCACTTTTTCATAGAGGTAAATTGGGTTATATCGGTCTAATATTACCCCATAAGTCTACCCTAAAGCGTTGTAAGGTGTTTTTGGAGACACCCTGTATATTGTTTTCGTAGATAACACCACACTCACGGGCGCCGCTACTAAAGGGCAAGATCCCTGGAATTTCATTAATCGCGTAAAATCCATTTTAGAAAATATTAAAAGCTCACAATACAACCACTACACAGCCACTTTTGGAATATAATGTTCTATCCCATCGGTGACTCTACAATAATACCCTATTGATTTACTAATTTTACAAAATTTTCAAGTATTCTAATTTCTACTTGAAAAATGTGAGCCCCCTCCCAACAAATTTTGTTGTGTGTAGGTACTGGGTATAATAATTTCGTCTTTACTTACTTAAAAATTCACCCATAGTAAATTACACAAATGCTGGTACGTTTTTATCGCGTGAAATTTGCAAAATCCTTATCAATTTCGGAAATTACGATATTTTCACTATTCTTTGTCACAAATACGCTCTAACAGGTAGTTTGGAGTGGAAACTCAATCCGTAATTTTTTTATTCTAGTGATTACTTTTTCATAATTTTCTTCCCCCTTGCTCGATCTTATTTGTTTATGAAATGGAAATACATTTCCTCTCATCTTCATATAGGTACGTTCTCTCAAGTATTATTAAATAAAACACAAAATTTCCCTTCAATCATTATTTATTTGTGGCCTTCATTTGAAGCAACACACTTATGCCAGTGTTTTTTCAGACTTCGATTTAATTTTTATAGGTGATTCCGATACAGCCTTCAGCTTCTACGTATTTTGTTTTATAGACTCGATCAACTCAAAATAGGTATCTATTTACTCTTATGTGTATCTTATGCGATTCCTTTTTCCAAGGGCCCAGTAAACACCATGGGCCACACAAGGCTCCATGCCTCAACGTTAATCCGACCTAGAATTTTCCAAGCGAATGGAATTGACTCCCTTGCAAAGTTTTCCTATATCGATGTTGGGAGAAATTATTAAGAATTCATTTGAAACTCTAACGATCGCGGAAAGGGGTGAAGTGCACTATTGACGACATTCGTTGATGGAACATTTCACCTGGCACTTGATATGTACAGTTGCGCGTAGTAAATGGACATGCCCAATCCAGTACTTCATAATTGAAACATGTTACTGTTACCCCAAGTACAAAACAAGCCATACGTTTGTCTTTTAAAGAAAAATAAAGATTGAACCAAATCGAAACAGTACCACTTTTTAATGTTATCTAAAATGATATTTAAATTGTAAATCCAAAAACTCACAGTGACAAATTATTCCAACAAATGGAACACCAACAACATCCCCTCAAAATCCAGTCTCGTCTACTAAAACGGAAAAAATATTTTATTTTCACCGAGGAATGATGAGAATAGCGGTTCTGAAGAAGACCTTCCATTATATAAACTAAGCGATGCCTGGAATTTTATATTTATGACATGACACAGATAAAGAATTCGAGCAACTGTTTGAGTATTTCACCGCTTTAAGTTGACTTCCGTCAAACATGAAAGTAGGTACATAATCAAAACAATACCATTAGTCTTTTTTCCAATGAAGTTGAAGTACAAAGATTTTCAATATTCCCGATCCAAAATGACCTCCCCTTCTCCATTATCGTTCTTGTAATTATCAATGCATATAGAAGGGAATCTTTTCATGAATGATAAACATAATTATGCGAAATTAAATTCACATTACCTGTGAATAAGCAACCCTTAAAAATAGATATTTCGTTTCGAATCTATCATTCTACCATTTTTCTTTTGCCACCTAAAACTCAAAACCTTCACTAGTTTAGTTTAAAATTTGAACCACGTACTATATGTTAATGAGATGTAAACTGTCACATCTAACACAGTTTTCTATGAAAAATGATTTAATTTACTTTTATTACGAAAAGGGTGCAAGTTGTGCATGGAAAATGAAACATGGAAACGTTCATAACTTTATGACACATTTAATTACAAAGTTAAGATATGCTTTCATTTAAAATAACGAAATTGCGATCGACTTTCGGTATCACCAAAAATGTTGCCCTTCTGAAAAATAATGTGTTCAGTTCTAAATTTCTCTTATTTCTCAACGCAACGCACCCTAGATATTATTAACTTCATCTTATTACCTTTTCAAACTGTTAAATTGTAATGGCCTCGTCGTTTTTCCACAGCGGATAGTTTTAATTCGTGTGTAATATAAGCTTCTCTTATACAATATAAGTATACTTTACTATTTATCAAAATAAGTGATGCTAAAAATATAGATGTCCAATTTCTTTCATTTTTACTGACATCGATAGACAGGGAATTCGATACGCCTTGAGAGTGAGACATCTGTTTAACTTCATTCCTTATTGGAGATACATTCTTATTGCAAGTGATACTATCACAGGTTTAAAGTTACAAAGCTACAAAATTGTTAGGAATATAATTAGTAAATCATAATATATACAATAATTATAACATAAAATGAACAAAGATTGTTGTCTAAAAATAGGAAAAAGGCAAGTGAAAATAAATAGGAAGAAATTTCCATTAATTAAACACTTTTATTGATATTTATTTTTAATTTCAAGTATTAAGATGATTTAATTATACGGTGGCTTTTTAATATATCTATTATAATTACAAAAATTTCGTTAGTAGGTATACGTCTTAGTATTAAGGCTCCAGAAATAAATCTGTATGATTGATAACCATGCAAATTGAGGAATGATCGTTACGTTTTCGTGATAAGTAGTTTTCTTAAGGCTGTTTTTTTTAATAATTACATTCAAGCGTGTATCTAAGCATTAATTTGTAGACTGAAAGTTAATATTAACACAAAAAAATGTGGAGCGTGATGAAGAACCTAAAAAAAGAATTTTGGTAACTGAACTGATTAATTGATCTTCACACGTTATGTTTACACACAAACTAGCTGAAATTTTAACTACTGCACTCGTAAGCTCTTTATTGTAATTCAATTATTACGTTGTGCATCATTAATCATTAAACCAGTTAAAGTTTATTAAAGATAATGATTGCCAACACTCACTTTTTGTTTTTATACGTCCAGTTAAAATCTTATAATTTATATAAATTAATATCGGTATGCCCCGAAGGAGTCCGCCAATGAAAACGAACTAGTTTGCAATGTGTAACTTATCAGATAAATAGATCAAGTAGTTCCCAGTGCTAAGATTTCAAACACACCGCACCGAAAACACAGACTTAACCAAACGCCGTCGCAGTGCCTACAATTTTTGAGTATGAAAATCCGGTACCCGTTGATTTGCCGTATGAGGAGTAAATATAACAAAAAATGTTATTAACTTTTCAGAAATTTGCAAACAAACATATCTATAGACAAATTTAAAATATTTAAAGATGAAATTATTTAATCTGTAGAGCAAAACAAATTTTTCAGTTAGGTATATGGTTATTGTATTAAATTGTAGTCCACAGTCTACGAAGCACTAAGGGTGAATTGAAATTAGTCACTACTTTACATTAACCGTTAGGCAACAAGAAACACTATCACCTTAAAATGAAAGTTCCAATGGTCACAATAGAAACCTTAATTCCACCATTTCCTATGCATTAATGCAGTCCAAATTGCTTGCCAAACCTACTCAGCGTAGTGCCTAAATTTGTTTTAGTCGGTTCTCAATTGCATAGATACCAATTATTTTCAATTATACACGATGCTTCACAAAATTGTAATATATCAAAGTTAGGTTTTTTTAAATGCAACCCCCTGTATTTTATTACATTTTTAGATTATACGTTAAAAACTAAGGTAACTTTATTAAACGTTCCCTATACCTATCGCTTACCAATTTTGAGAAAATTGTGATTTTAAGGAAAATATTCAATTTAAACAACCCCTAATAACACGGAAACCACTTACTTTCAGTAACACAAATTTATATCGATTTATCTTGACCTTTAAGGCTTTCATTTGCACTACGTAGGATTTCGATTTTTTGTATAGGGCGTTTAGAAAAAGGATTCATATTTTATATTTTTCAAACATCAAAAACTCACTTAACTTAAATGGAACACCCTGTATGTTTTTATTCTATGTTGAATAACTTTTCATTTTCTATCAAAAACTATGAGTAATAGATATGTCTAAAATCAATGATTAAAAAGTTATTAAAATTTTTCTCTAAAATTTGTATGGAAATGGTTTTTGTTTGCATTCTAGTAGGCCATGATTTTTTTTATTGTAGTTGATAATTAGATATGGGATCATAACTTAATTAAAAATGAAATTAATAACAAGAAGTAATCATTTATGGAAAAAATGGTATAGTAAATGCTCAATATGATGACCATTTTCTTCTATGCACAACCGCACTCGATTTTCAAAAGATCTAACGTTTCTCAGGATATCTGGTGTTATAGTAGCAAACGCATCCTTTATTGTAACCTTTATGTCATCAGCAGCGGTAAGTGGAGTGTTGTGGACCCCTCCTTCCAATCCATTTATTGAGGAATTGTCTATCTAAATATTTTTGAAAAAAAACATAAACACCATTCTTATCACATTCAACTTCACCAGAATTTATATGGACGAGGCTTTCAACGAAGGTTGAATTTTTGATTATGGAGTCTCGAAAAAGATGAATTCTTTAAATATGTTTTATTTACCGACGAATCCACTTTCCACAACATAACGGCTTGGTAAACTGACATAACTTTCATTACTAAATCGTCACCTGTATCGCACTGTTGACCGCCAAAAGCGGTGGAGCCTCAATGCATTTGGGAGAATTTTGATTTTTTGATGGAAACTAGTAAAATTTTTACGGATTTTAGAACAACACTTTTTCGAGTCTTCTTGATGAAGTTTGTTTAGATATTATTATTATTATTATCATTAAAAATTTAGTTTACAACACTCCACCTACCACTGCTGATGACATGAAGATTGGAATAAAGGATGCGTTTGCTACTATAACACCATAACGTTAGAAGATCTCTTGAAAACGAGTGCGGTTATGCATAGGAAAAAATGGCATTTACTACAGTATTTTTTTCATTGCTTCAATTTCATTTCTAATTAAGTTTTGATCACATATCTAATTATCAACTACAATAAAAAAATCATGGCCTACTAGAATGCAAACAAAAACCATTTCCATACAAATTTTAGAGAAAAATCTTAATAACTTTTTAATCGTTGATTTTAGACATATCTATTACTCATAGTTTTTGATAGAAAATGAAAAGTTATTCAACATAGAATAAAAACATACAGGGTGTTCCATTTAAGTTAAGTGAGTTTTTGATGTTTGAAAAATATAAAATATGAATCCTTTTTTTAAACACCCTGTACAAAAAATCGAAATCCTACGTAGTGCAAATGAAAGTCTTAAAGGTCAAGATAAATCGATGTAAATTTGTGTTACTGAAGCTAAGTGGTTTCCGTGTTATTAAGGGTTGTTTAAATTGAATATTTTCCTTAAAATCACAATTTTCTCAAAATTGGTAAGCGATAGGTAAAGGGAACGTTTAATAAAGTTGCCTTAGTTTTTAACGTATAATCTAAAAATTTAATAAAATACAGGGGGTTGCATTTAAAAAAACCTAACTTTGATATATTACAATTTTGTGAAGCATCCTGTATAAATGAAAATAATTTAAAAAAATAGTCGTTATCAATTTACATATGTCAGCAAAAATTGAAGCTGATATCTTGTACCCTTTAGGCACAAGAGACCGAGGGAATAGTCGTGAATCACCCTGTATAACGAAGAGAGGTAATTAAGAATATGTCAACGAAAAAAGTCATTCCATGAAGTACGAGAAACGGTCAAATTTTGAGAACGTTCAGTATTCCGAACGTGGAAATGCCGTCTTAACGTGGAACCTAGAGCTGTGTGTTTCACAAGATTCCCTAGAAATTGTTTGTTTCAATTTCCATTAGCATTAAAATAAATGAGGGCATTATGACTTATTGAAAATGAATTTCCCAAGCCACATTTTCTCTCGTTTTAGAGACAAAAAATTGACCGCAAGAAAAAGCAGGATTTTTGAGTGTACATGGCCGCTGACGGAGTTGAGGTAATAAATTTTATTTGGTCATTAACATAATAAAAATAATTACTTTGCCTATGTATAAGAACAAACATTGCTAAAAAAGTTAGTAGTAGTAACCTTTATTTGCATTATAAAATGGTACCTATACATTGTAAAGATTCCTAGCCATACAGCCCTCCCCCAAAATATATAAGCATAAACAAAAACAACAACAAAAGATTTACAACAAATTCTGACCCTTGACCATGGAACTAAAAATTTGTTATCCCCCCTTTTACCGCCCCATATCTATCACTTTCCTTCTTTTTTCGTCCACCTCCTTCATCCACCTCAACCTTTCCCCTCCCTCATTTAAGATCTCCCTCTCACCTCCTCTCTCCGTACGCGATTCCTCGCACTCATCTACCATATGCCCAATACTTTCCCTACCTAGCCCACATAGTCTACATAACCGTCTATCGTCGTCCCACCAGTGTTTATTTTCCCTCTCCTCATTTCCGCAATCAATCTCTTCCTCCTCATACCCATACCGCTTTCCAGGTACTTTGGTACACCCTCCGTCATTATTATTACATATTTCTCAATATATTTTCCATCCTTTACATTTCCTTGCCTTTCCTGGACCATCGCCTCTCTATCCCTCTCTACTATCTCTTCTCTCGTGATATCACCAAACCCTCATCCCTCCTTCGTCTCACATCCCCCCTGTCATCCTGACCATACTTTAGCTTTCCCTTCTTCACCTCTTCCCAGCAACATTGTAACAGCTCCACCCCTCTCCAGGCCCTCTTCGTTTTTCCTTTTTTTCCCTACCTGCACTTTCATTTTTCTCCCTTCACTTCCTCCATCACAATGTAACCAGGCGTCTCTCTCCCCAATCCCATTACCTATCTCCAATATCTCTCCTGTACTCTTTCCAACACCTCGCACTCCCTCCAACCCCATAACTCCGCACCCTACTTCATGACACTCTTCACTAGCTTCTCGCATAACCAACCTCTCCTCCTTACGTCCCTGTCGAATATTTTCTCTCCCATCCCCCATATCTGTCCCAATGCCTTATTCCCTAATTCCTTCACATGAGCGTTCTCCTTGTTATCATCTCCTCCTATCTATCTCCTCCCCTCCCCACTCGTTGTGCTGCCAGTGCTTTTTTGGAAAATTACCATCTTGGTTTTATCCCCCCTTACCTCCAGCCCTCTTTTGTCTAAAAACTCCTTGGCAATCCTCATCATCCGCCTCATATCATTTCCGGTTTTAGGAATCATTACGATGTCATCGGCATACACCAAGGCCCACACCTTTCCTCTTCCAGTTACAACTCCACCGCACTGCGCATCCATCATCACCCTCTCCATCAGCCCCTCTATATATAAGAACAATCCTGGGCTGAGTGGACACCCCTGTCTTAGCCCTTTAACCATTACAAAATGCCGATTCACTTGGTTTATTTTAAATCGTATTGTTTCTTTTTTATTTGTAAACAAAATTCTACAAAACCGCATTTATTTAGAAAGTAACAAAAAAAACCCTCAAGGAATGAAACATTCAAATATTACCATTTATCAAAGAAAGGTAAAGATGAACTTTCATTTAACGTGAAGATGCGATCTATAAAATTGACTGTCCGATGTAACAGACTGTACACAGGATAACAGCATAACCTCAGATGAATTACAACACTCGCCTTTGGCTGGTGTTCAAAACGTCATCTTCGTGAGTAATAGCCATCATGCTCGTTGAATAATATACTACTTGAGGAGGTAGCTAGGATCATTTTAATAGTACGCGTAAATCACATTTTGCACGTTGAATTAGGCATGTCCAAGCTGCTATCACAAGATAGGTGCCACGGTTATTGAATTCTGACAAAAAAGTGAAAAAGTCCGAATGACTAGTGACCATTTCACACCAGAAGTTATGATCTAAAAGACTGAGAAAAGTGAGCTTTTCCATCACGGGTTGTCCCCCACCCGTCTCATTCGCCAAATCTAGCACAATGTAACCTTCACCTGTTTTCATGGCTTAAACTTTTCTTTGACGGAAAGAACTTTAAATCGAACGGGCAATGCAATAATATTTTTACGACTTTCAAACTGATCTTTATAAAACTGGTATAATGTCGTTTCAGCTGTACCAGTGCGTTTAAATGTTGAATAATACACACAGTAGATAGGTAGGTAGATCACACTGTGAAGGGGTTGTGTAACATTTTAGTGTCAATCTTTAGGTGTCTATGTAACTCATTGCCTGCTGAATATTATATTAAATATTATAGTGTGTTTATTATATGAATGTACCTACTATGTACAGAACTTTCAAAAATACATAGGTATATGTTCAATTTACAGTTTTCAATGTACGCCATTGGGCACCAAAAAGAAATTATGGTGCACTAAAAGTGAGCGTATATTCTTTTTAAAAGTACAGTTTAGTGAAATCTTATGACTTTATTGTAATATAACGTTACGTGTAACATTAAGCAGGCGGGGAGATTCCCATGATCTCCCAGTTCCAGTGGGTGTAGTTTGATACCATTTTTTATATTACTGATAATTATTGTACCGACTGCAATTATCCACAAACATGTGCACACAACGTTAAGGATTACTTACCTGCTATTTCTTGGAACAAAGTAAACATGTGTCAAATTCCCTTTAAGATGTCATGAATCAAAGAATGATAAAAAATTATTGTTGTACCGACATAAAAATCTTCCCGAAAAACCTATAATTATGGGTATCGGATCGTATATTGAATAAAGAGTCCCCTTCGGCTTCGAGTAAAAAAACGGAGAGGGGTTAATTCTAGTCCTCCAAAGAAGTCATAAATCAGTTCTGGTAGAGGAATTCACATACACGCTTCCTGGCTGCCAATAAACTTTGAATTATGAACAATAATAATGTTGCAGTTCTTTAAAACATACACATTATCAGAGACTAAGATATTAATATGTTTCTAGATCTTGTAGCTACTACAAAAGCAATGAAAAATGTCTATCCTACAAATAATTTAATAACACGCTCTATTTTTTAGATGCCTGTAATGAAATGTAATTAATTATTAGTTTGAAGGCATACTCTAGTGACGAATAAAATTTCCTGAGAGCATGCGAAGTAATAAATTACGAAGAATTGGCTGTGTGGCTAAAGTAAATTTATCTAGAGACTCGTGGACACAATCTTTAAACCGGATACGTTTGATAGCATGTAATTTGGGATGAACGTCTAGTTTTTCTTATGATATAGCTCACATGAAGTTAGAAATGCAGTTTATTTATGGCGATAATACAAGTTATTTATTAAAGCTTTCGAGTTTGAAAATTCGTATGCTCTTTCAGAATCTATTCTAATTAACACTTTGTAGGCAAATTTATGCACATACATATCAAGCACACAGTCTCACTCGTTATTACATTGTTAAGCATACCTTCAAATGGACTGCAGAAGGTCGAATTACGGACATCCCTTCAAATTAACTAATATTAACAACAAAATTACAAAATAATATTAATATAAATACGATTAATCTACGGTACGTTATTTCAACCAATTGCCAACAAAAACTGACATCAAAAACGATGATAGGTACATACTTCGTAGGCATATGAAAGAATAATTTAAACTTCCCCAATGTTTGCATATAAATTACTAACGTATGAATGTAGATTTTGGGTTTCTCGAAGAAAATATGTAAAATTATTTTCATTGAGTTTCTTTATTCATTTATAAATATTCATTTAAAGCGTAATTAGCATATAATTTGAATATAACGTAGGTTTACAAATAACAATTTATTAGAGTATCACAACAAGACGTTAAAACAATCTAAAATGATACTCTATAAAATAAGTTTACTTTTAAAGGTGAAGAATTTTAATTATTTGGATAGAAACAGTCTCATATCGATCGAAATATGTGTAATTATCAAATTAATTCTTCGGAAAAAATGTAATGACAACGCCACAAAAAAAATTAGTTCTATCAAGTTACATATGACAAAAATACACTTAATTAGGACCATTAAACCACTTTTCAAGTAGCAATTCTTTACATTCTGAGCTAAACGCTAAACTAGCCATAAATTATAATTAAAGAAAAACTGCACATTAAATATATGTTGGTTTTTTAAACTAAGTTAATGATCTCTCTAGTATGGAGTCTTGCATTCCTTAATCTTTAAAATTTAAGCTAAGCCATCAAAGGTCACTGCGTGGTAGATACCGGAAGGTAATTAATCCGTAGAAATATACTAATCTTAAGTAATATTTCAAAAATAAAGTTTGTAACCAAACCATTTGATTTCACACATCTCATAATAAACGAGGTTAAAGATTAATGGTTTGAAGTGATTAACAAAATTGTAAGGTAAAAAGTAGTCTCAGCTCATTAAATGTTCTTCAATGCATGAAAAACTGTATTTTACCTAAAATAGTTTAAACGTTATTATATATTTAAAAGAAACGGTAAATGAAGATGTAGTTAATATGAAGATTGATAACATTCGCCTGATAAATAACGATAAGATCATAGATCTTCCAAAAAAATTCATATAAGTTTGTACGCCGTTTAAACAGAGCTAAAGTCGCTAGTGCATTCCGTTCCGTTTGCATGCCCGTTTTTCATACCAAAAATCATTTGGACCGTTTTGTAACGATCACACACTGCCCAAAACAAGACATTGCTTTGTTATCGTTGATTACGCCCTCAAATTACTACAGTATGTATTAAAAGAAGCCTTGTTATCTTCAGTGAAGGAATAAGTATCCCTCACAGCTACTATAATCATACCATACCACGTATGCATACAAGTACAACGACGAGAATGTTTGTCGGCATGCCTTCCTCTGCCATTAAATCATTAATAAGAAAAGGTGACTAACAGTTTCGTCACCCTAATCACCCTCTGTGGGTATAGACAACCATTTTATTTGTCACAGCAAAAGCCGCAACCTAGGCACATTTTTTACTCAGTGGATGGGATTGTTGTCCTCCATTCATTCATTAATGTCATCAATAAATTCACCACAGAAAACCACGCCCGCCGTGCCGGCTTGAAAGTCAAATTTGTTTTGAAGATCTCTAATATACGTTGGTGTTAGGTCTGCGGACATAGAAGCCTGTCTTTTCACACTTACAACAATACACTGGGCGTGATATATCCTTTTCTATAAGAAGTAGCTACGAAGCGTACTCCTTTGCCATTCTTCTCACTGCTGGCTTACATTAGAGATAATATTCCCTTTCCAAACGCTTATAAAATACCACCATGACAACAACCCTTTTATTATCAAAAGAAGTTTTTTCTTGTAAAGGGCTTGCAGATCTCAGATGCAGCTAAAGATTAAAACAATTAATAGAATGTATATCATAAGAAGTTTAGGGCTAAGAGATATAATGGGCGAAACATCCCAAAATGGGTCACATTTTACTACCACGAAGTTCATTCATACCCTCTTTTGGTGTAATTATTCACAACCTAATAGAAAAGCTGAAATCAGAACTCAATTGCAGCTAGATTATCGCATAGTAAAAAAGGAAATGTGGAAGAAATAAATACTTAGAAAAACATCGCTTTAGTATTGCTTTCATTATACCTAGTTCCCTATAGATTTGTGTATTGTAACATAATGTTAATTGTGTTGTTATTCTATTAATGTCATTGTAATAATTAAAAATGCTTTGTGCTGAAAAATAAATTCACGAATCAGTCGGGTCTATTGATTTATAAGGAATACTTCTGATTAACAGGAAATTGTTCTTTAAAGCTTTCCATCCGGCAGATCCGCAAGCGTGTGTAGTTCTCTACAGTATCGAATTATTATTTTTTGATCACATGGTTGCAAAAAGAGTTTACATAGACTATATTTTGTTAATACTTTGCAATAAAACAAATATGTAGTTGTTAAGTACCGAAGTAAAATAGACTAACGCATAAACATAAACAATAAATAAAAAACGTAACAACATAATTACAACAAGTGCTGCATTTCATTTATTGGCGTACTTTATTGCCTCCTTTCTGAATTTTAAAGGACTGTTGCTCCCTCAAAGTTTAATCGTATTAAAGTATTATTTGGGGACGTTCTCTGGTCAATCAACTGCATCAGGGCAAACAATTAATACTGAAAGAACAATATTCTTCATTCTTCTACTATTTTAAAACAGAATTATCGAACAGGAAAAACTTTTAAAAGTCTCATTAAACGATACCGCACATTGATTTTTGGTATAATGTTAAAAAAATACTTTATCGATGATGAATAATGTATTTTAACACGGGTTAGATCTTCTGCTTTTTAGATTATTATTGTGTCCCATTCTTATGTCGGTGAATCTTGTTTGAGTGGTCAAAATAAGTTAAAAAGTACGGTTGGTAACCCTATAAATGTCACAAAAACACAAAAAGGATAAATAAATACTTTTCTAAAATGTCGTAATAAAAAACAGGTAACTACTTACTATATTTGCATTTATTCGCGTATCTTACTTCACATCACTTAAAAATTCCTGCTGCGTATCAAATTTTCGTCATGCTGTTTAAGCTGACGTTAAAGATGTATAATTAACACATACTTAGTACTATAATATATAATATTAAATGAATACGTATCACATATAATAATCCTTAATAAATAACATAAAACGGTAAAGATTGTTATTAATTAAATTATTTTCTTATGATAATGTATTTATTAAGTACGGTCTATTAATTAAATAGCGAGGTTTCGTATTATAATAGTCATCATTTTCTGTTTGAAAATGAACCTAACTCAGCTTCTTGTAATAGTATGATAGTTATAAATTCTGTAATCTTATACTGTTAATTAATAACTTTAAGGTCAAACCCACAAAAAATAGAAAATAGTTGGTTTTATTTTTGGCATCTTAATATCATCTTATAATAGAAACTTTATACTGAAAGTATTTCTATGGTAGGTCTGTCCCACTGTCATAAAATTTGATATTTTTATAAACTTGACAATTCAATTTAAAAAAGAAAACGTAAATTTATGTTAACCTAAATTTATTATACAGGTTGCCCTCATACAACACGGTATCTGCTAGCACGAATTCGCTCTAACACAATTAGAAATTTGCGCTAAAGTCGTCTATAACACGGTACCGCTGTAAGACGAACAGCAGCATATGTATGTACATATGTAACATAATATTTCATGCGTCACGCGGACACTAACCCTACGCCTTATTCATCAACGTTTGGCTTATTCTTGTGTTTACTTTTGTGCAGTCTATACATAGTACGTATCTCATAACAGACATTCTATGTGGAATAATTAGAACTGTTGACAGTTACGTATATTATGAGGTAAATACATATTTATATAAATGCTCATTGTGATTTTTACAATTATGTACGTATGTATTGAATTTAAGCGATTTTAGGAACTTAACTCAGCTTTGGGTCTCGTATAACACGGTTTCTTACAACACGCCGTTTTGTAGGAACCTATCTACCGTGTTGTAGGAGGGCAACCTGTATACCTTCCGCAAATGAATTGAATTCACTTGACAAGACACACATTTTTCTGTTTGTTTTGAAACAAACTTGATTCGTGTAATAACATAGGGAAAACAGGAAATTTGCAGAGTATACTAATCCATTTAAATTTTTTTAAATCAATATTCACGGCAATCAGTCTACTGTTTAATTATGTTTTACGAAAAAATATTAAACCGGTTACTACTAACTTGACGTTTTTTTACAGTTTTTTGTGAACTTCTTTACGTATTAAAAGAATTATTTTTAATTCAGTAATTAACTTGATTGTATTATATTATATTATATTATTATTATATTATAGAATTTATTAAAGTCTTTCTTAGCTGCTATCTACCTATCATTTTATATGCACCACTTTAAATGACGCGATCATATTTTTTGTAAATTATTATCAATGTACAAAGTTATAACACTATAACAGGTGTTCACAGTAACGAATGAGATTATAGATTAAAATGCTGATCATCAGCTAAAAATGAATATGAAAATGTCCTTACACCATGACATGGACCAACACCAAATATAAAATCTGTAATAAAATAATGACCTACATTTTTTTGTAGTAGATACCCACGGAATGAACCGGGATGAACGCCTTAGTCTGGAAATGCAAATAAAAAACGCACTGCAATTACAAATTTTTGTCTTTCATTTACGTATACGAGCCCAGAATCATATCATTTGGCCCAGTCATTGTTTTCCTTTTTATTGTATTTTAGAAGACTTTGATGAACACGAAAAGAAAAATCTATTGAATGCAACTATTATTATTGTAAATTGAAACATTCATATAAAAATTTTTTACTAAAACTAATATTAGAAAGTATAAATTAAAAAACCTTTTGAGCTAAAATTTTATTTTTATTTTTCTAATGGCTATCGATTTCGGCCTACACGTAGACCATCTTCAGGCCGTGCTGAAATTGACATTAATGAGCAACATATAATCATAATACTCCACTTACCTTGTTACTCATTAATGTCAATTTCAGCACGGCCTGAATATGGTCTACGTGTAGATCGAAATCGATAGCCATTAGAAAAATAAAAATAAAATTTTAGCTCAAAAGGTTTTTTAATTTATACAAATATAGGAGCTAATCATGGAGCAATTTATAAAAACTAATATTAGAAAGCTAGAGATATGCACCGAACACTAAATTTAATGATAAAACAATGACTGGGCCAAATGTTATGATTCTGGGCTCGTAGAATATACGCAATTTAGCACGTTCCTCTCAAGTCAACCTGTATGTATTTATTATTATATAATAGGTATGGTATATAGTCTTATTATCATTTGGTTTTAGGTCAAATTGATTATTTTGTTTCACTGAAGTATATATTTTGGCTCCAAAATGACTGAGGACAGTTTGGATTTCCCGCAAAACAAACATTTTAAAAATTGGGAATACTTCATTCTCATATAGTCATATACTCGATCATATACCATTATTGAACTACAGATCCTATACAGGGTGTCTCACGGTGACCGTCGGTTAGAAGTATATCAAGAACTGTAAAAGCTAGAAATTTGAAATTTTGCACATGCGATATGGGGTGTTTAATCTATTAAATAAAAATATTTTCCAAATGGCAGCACTTCCGGAAATACCGGAAGTTACCATCAACTTCTTTATTTTAAATACAAACCAGGCAATTTTTTTTCACATTCTGATGTGTCATAAAATGTTTAGTAAGTATGCTTAAAATAACCGGCGTATCAATTTGGATTGTTGAGAAAAAAAATTTTTTTCACTGAAAAATGTCAAAATCTTGTTTAGGAAATAAAATTGAAAGTCGAAAGTGGTAAAAGTTAGGGAAATGGGATTTTAGGTTCTTAATGTCAAAAGATTGAGACACAATTGTCAGTGGCGTAGCGAAGGGGGGGCAAAGGGGGCATCATGCCCCGGGCGCAACTCACAAAGGGGCGCCAAATGGTCGGCAAAACAAAAAAATTGTTGTGTTTTTAAAATATCTACTTAATAAATCTCTAACTGACTGACCGACTGACTGACTGTGACTGACAGACAAGCCACATTTTTGGTCTCAAATTTAATGCCTACCTTGAGCCTATGACTTTATTTATTTTACTTTATTTATTTATTAATTTGCGAGTATATTTTATATAATACATGTAATATATGGTTTTCGAATGGGGGGAGGGGGGGGGCGCTAAAAAGGTATTGTGCCCCGGGCGCGAGTTAAGGTCGCTACGCCCCTGACAATTGTCTGTCATGGATTATAAAAAATTGCCCGCGGTTACGTATCTATTTGACGTTATTTTTAGACTTAAGAAAAACTTTAAAAAGTCTCTTTTTTTAAATGGAATGCCTATTTAATTATCGCCCCATTCGATGCAGAAATAAATTTCCTTTAAATTGATATACCATGTTCCTATACCTAAAATCAATGATTATAGAGTTATTTACATTTTCCTAATTAAATTTATAATTACAAACTTTACAAAACATGGTTGGCTTTGAAAATTTTCAAAAAATTTTTATTCAATTGTTTCTTATGATGACAGTTGTCAGTTAGCTATCAGTTTGAAAGTTTACGCTACATTTACGTTTGTTATCAGTGTTATCTGTTTGAATTTTGATTTATGCGCTTAATATTTATTTTTTTTATTTTATTTTTTTAATATTTATTTGGGAAATATGGAATACACAAACGCTGATATTCTAAATTTGTTTTACATTCATGGCGAGTCTGCTCGTATTACTTTTCGGACCTGCAGGACCTTTAACTATTGAATAAAGAATCACTCAACACTTTAACGAAAGATATCCGCATTTACCTACAATGACAGAACGAATAATAAGGATGATTGAAAAGAATTTTCTAAATTTGGGCGAAGTAAATGCGCCACGAAATTTGGCAAAGCCAATTGTCCCCAATGACGCTGCAGAAACCAATGTATTGGGATATTTTAATGTTTTCCCTGAAAGTTCTGTTCGTTCGGCGGAAAGAGACCTTGGATAGTCAAGAAGTTGCATAGATAGAATTTTAAATAATCATAAAAGCATAAGAAACATTTGAATAAAAATTTTTTGAAAATTTTCAAAGCCAACCATGTTTTGTAAAGTATGTGATTATAAATTTAATTAGAAAAATGTAAATAACTCTGTAATCATTGATTTTAGGTATAGGAACATGGTATATCAACAGTGGCGTTCCGTGACATTTAGCCGCCCGTGTGCAAATTTCAAAATTGCGCCCCTACTTCAAATGATGTTTAAAATTTAAGACATAAATACCATTTTTCTGACTATTTTTTGCAGGTAGGCAATTTTGTAATATTCATAGAAGTATACTGTTTAATTAATATTTGTGCTAAGATGAATAAATTAGATATCATGATATCTTTCTATTATTCTATTCCACAACATAAATTTTGTTTTGAGATAGGTAATACTCATCTGCATTAAAATGCATGGTAATGGTATATTTTAAAAGAAGTAAACGGATAAAGACAAAATAGAATGTAATTAATTAATTACGTATAGGTACTGTACTAACCATTTTTTTAACTTCTTGTAAGTTAATCACTATCACTTAATTAGCACTTAAAGTTAAACACTTTGAGGAAATATGTACGTAAACGTAATGCTGCACTTAGAAAGGAGAAAACATAAATGTGCAATTTAGAAATTTCCTTTTATTTATAAAATAATTTTCGGCAAAGATGAAATGATGCAAAGACAAAGTAGATGTGCCGGCATTCCTTTTTGTATGCACTTATTATGCGACGTATCAGCGTTTGTATTGATATTCGCAATTTGTATTTTAAATTTAAAAAGAAAATGTTTCAAAGCTTGCAAAAAAGTATTACATTACACGCGACAACTAGTAAAATGACACTATCACAGGACAAAGATAATATTGTCTCCAGTAGATAGGTACCTAACATTATCAAATATCTTACACAGAACAATTTATCTCAATCTGTACACCCAATTTAATAGTTAATATGATTATGTTTTTCTTTAATTTTTGTGGCTTACGTGGCCGCGGCCGCCCCTTGAAGTGGCCGCCCGTGTGCAGCGCACACGTTCGCACCCATGGACGGCACGGCCCTGTATATCAATTTAAAGGAAATTCATTTTTGCATCGAATGGGCCGATAATTAAATAGGCATTCCATTTAAAAAAAGAGACTTTTTAAAGTTTTTCTTAAGTCTGGAAGTAACGTCAAATAGATACTTAACCGCGGGCAATTTTTTATAATCCATGACAGACAATTGTGTCTCAATCTTTTGACATTGAGAACCTAAAATCCCATTTCCCTAACTTTTACCACTTTCGACTTTCAATTTTTTTTCCTAAACAAGATTTTGACATTTTTCAGTGAAAAAAATTTTTTTTCTCAACAATCCAAATTGATACGCCGATTATTTTAAGCATTCTTACTAAACATTTTATGACACATCAGAATGTGAAAAAAAATTGCCTGGTTTGTATTTAAAATAAAGAAGTTGATGGTCACTTCCGGTATTTCCGGAAGCGTTGCCATTTGGAAAATATTTTTATTTAATAGATTAAACACCCTATGTCGCATGTGCAAAATTTCAAATTTCTAGCTTTTACAGTTCTTGATATACTTCTAACCGACGGTCACCGTGAGACACCCTGTATAGGTAATATAAGATGTAATCCTTGATTTGGACGACCGCAAATTTCAACGAGTAAATGACTCATCATTTTGCAACATTTTTTTTAGAAATTTTTAAGAAATAAGAATAATATACAATATTGACTGTGAGGTAGAAAAATCGACCTGATATTCAAATCTGCATAAAAATGCAACTTTTTGTATTTTTATTTTTGGTTATTGTTATGTAATTAATTACATGTTTCAAATTTTGATATTCTGATACAACTTGTATATTGTATATACGCGGCGTCCAATATAAAGTTTACCAGCATGGGGTTATCGATAGTGTTAGTGATACCTACAAATTGGGTTAAAATTGAAAAAATTGTGATTACTAATATGTTGTTTTAAAATAGAGGAAATTTCGATTGGTCATAACCGCTTTATTGTTGGAGTTTTGAACGTACCTTTTATTGAGTATTAAAAAAATATACACAGAGGGTCGCGTTTAAAAAAATAGATTGATGGCATTTTCGGCTAAACCGGAAATAATAATTGACATTGTGTTCAGTAAATACTTTGCTCTTTACTGCATATACACGCCAAATTTGAAAAAAAAAACGGTTTGCGAACAGTTGATGCCTTCAACCCCTTCAAAAGGTGGATTAGAAAAAAAGATAATAGTGGGAACATGTTGTTATTACACTTAATTTGTAAAATAGTTTAGGGGGTACTATAAGAATGAATAGGTATAATATAAACAATGCGAGAATTATCCCCCCCCCCCCGCCTCTGCGTAAAGTTCTAATGATGACTAAAATTATAGATGTAGATATACAAACAGGTCCGTTAAGCTGGCACAACCCCTATAGCACAATCAGTTGAAACGTACCACATAATTTAGTACTCATTTATTACTAATTAATTACCCAAAAGTCAAATTTATTACTGTTGATTTTTAAAAAAAAAATGTGGTTGTGCCAGCTTAACCGTTAAGCTAGCACAACCCAAAAAAAAAAACTATTAAGTAGCTAACACCACACTAATAATTGATTACTAATTAATTACTAATTAATTACTCACTATTTACCAAGGACTTAACCATATTTAAGCTCTCAAGCCCCGCGCAGTCCAAAATTAGACGCGCACAGTAATGTGGGGTAACCTACCTCCGCCAAATCGATATTCGTTATTTTAAACATTTTTCCAATGATATGTGAACGTACTGTAAGACAACTAAGTGTTTGTAATTCGTAAATTAATGAAGGTGCAGCCGGATATCGGATATTGTTTTTTATGCTATGAATGAATTATACCAGCCCTACCAGATAAAAGGCAGCTTGCGATGCACCAATCAAAATACATCGACATTAATTGAAAATCAATCGTAACATAATGTTTGAACATAGGTTAGAAATTGATTACTCCAGCACAATCAGTTCAAATTAATTTTTACATGTATTAATCGATGTATTAATGCTTTAATATAACTTAGGAATTTATTACTCCAGCACAATCAGTTCAAATTAATTTTAACTTTGACTAATCGATGTATGAATACTTTAAAGTAAGTTAGGAATTTATTACTCCAGCACAATCAGTTCAAATTAATTTTTACATGTATTAATCGATGTATGAATGCTTTAATATAAGTTAGGAATTTATTACTCCAGCACAATCAGTTCAAATTAATTTTAACATGGATTAATCGATGTATCAATGCTTTAATATAACTTAGGAATTTATTACTCCAGCACAATCAGTTCAAATTAATTTTTACATGTATTAATCGATGTATGAATGCTTTAATATAAGTTAGGAATTTATTACTCCAGCACAATCAGTTCAAATTAATTTTAACATGGATTAATCGATGTATCAATGCTTTAATATAACTTAGCAATTTATTACTCCAGCACAATCAGTTCAAATTAATTTTAACATGGATTAATCGATGTATCAATGCTTTAATATAAGTTAGGAATTTATTACTCCAGCACAATCAGTTCAAATTAAATTTTACATGGATTAATCGACGTATGAATGCTCTAATATAAGTTAGGAATTTATTACTCCAGCACAATCAGTTCAAATTGATTTTTACCTGTATTAATCGATGTATCAATGCTTTAATATAAGTTAGGAATTTATTACTCCAGCACAATCAGTTCAAATTAATTTTTACATGTATTAATCGATGTATGAATGCTTTAATATAAGTTAGGAATTTATTACTCCAGCACAATCAGTTCAAATTAATTTTAATATGGATTAATCGATGTATCAATGCTTTAATATAAGTTAGGAATTGATTACTCCAGCACAATCAGTTCAAATTAATTTTAACATGGATTAATCGATGTATCAATGCTTTAATATAAGTTAGGAATTTATTACTCCAGCACAATCAGTTCAAATTAATTTTAACATGGATTAATCGATGTATCAATGCTTTAATATAAGTTAGGAATTGATTACTCCAGCACAATCAGTTCAAATTAAATTTTACATGGATTAATCGATGTATGAATGCTCTAATATAAGTTAGGAATTTATTACTCCAGCACAATCAGTTCAAATTAATTTTAACATGGATTAATCGATGTATCAATGCTTTAATATAAGTTAGGAATTTATTACTCCAGCACAATCAGTTCAAATTAATTTTTACATGTATTAATCGATGTATGAATGCTTTAATATAAGTTAGGAATTGATTACTCCAGCACAATCAGTTCAAATTAATTTTAACATGGATTAATCGATGTATCAATGCTTTAATATAAGTTAGGAATTTATTACTCCAGCACAATCAGTTCAAATTAATTTTTACATGTATTAATCGATGTATGAATGCTTTAATATAAGTTAGGAATTGATTACTCCAGCACAATCAGTTCAAATTAATTTTAACATGGATTAATCGATGTATCAATGCTTTAATATAAGTTAGGAATTTATTACTCCAGCACAATCAGTTCAAATTAATTTTTACATGTATTAATCGATGTATGAATGCTTTAATATAAGTTAGGAATTGATTACTCCAGCACAATCAGTTCAAATTAATTTTAACATGGATTAATCGATGTATCAATGCTTTAATATAAGTTAGGAATTTATTACTCCAGCACAATCAGTTCAAATTAATTTTAACATGGATTAATCGATGTATCAATGCTTTAATATAAGTTAGGAATTGATTACTCCAGCACAATCAGTTCAAATTAAATTTTACATGGATTAATCGATGTATGAATGCTCTAATATAAGTTAGGAATTTATTACTCCAGCACAATCAGTTCAAATTGATTTTTACCTGTATTAATCGATGTATCAATGCTTTAATATAAGTTAGGAATTTATTACTCCAGCACAATCAGTTCAAATTAATTTTTACATGTATTAATCGATGTATGAATGCTTTAATATAAGTTAGGAATTTATTACTCCAGCACAATCAGTTCAAATTAATTTTTACATGTATTAATCGATGTATGAATGCTTTAATATAACTTAGGAATTTATTACTCCAGCACAATCAGTTCAAATTAATTTTAACATTGACTAATCGATGTATGAATACTTTAAAGTAAGTTAGGAATTTATTACTCCAGCACAATCAGTTCAAAATAATTTTTACCTGTATTAATCGATGTATCAATGCTTTAATATAAGTTAGGAATTTATTACTCCAGCACAATCAGTTCAAATTAATTTTAACATGGATTAATCGATGTATCAATGCTTTAATATAAGTTAGGAATTGATTACTCCAGCACAATCAGTTCAAATTAAATTTTACATGGATTAATCGATGTATCAATGCTTTAATATAAGTTAGGAATTTATTACTCCAGCACAATCAGTTCAAATTAATTTTTACATGTATTAATCGATGTATGAATGCTTTAATATAAGTTAGGAATTTATTACTCCAGCACAATCAGTTCAAATTAATTTTTACATGTATTAATCGATGTATGAATGCTTTAATATAACTTAGGAATTTATTACTCCAGCACAATCAGTTCAAATTAAATTTTACATGGATTAATCGATGTATGAATGCTCTAATATAAGTTAGGAATTTATTACTCCAGCACAATCAGTTCAAATTGATTTTTACCTGTATTAATCGATGTATCAATGCTTTAATATAAGTTAGGAATTTATTACTCCAGCACAATCAGTTCAAATTAATTTTTACATGTATTAATCGATGTATGAATGCTTTAATATAAGTTAGGAATTTATTACTCCAGCACAATCAGTTCAAATTAATTTTTACATGTATTAATCGATGTATGAATGCTTTAATATAACTTAGGAATTTATTACTCCAGCACAATCAGTTCAAATTAATTTTAACATTGACTAATCGATGTATGAATACTTTAAAGTAAGTTAGGAATTTATTACTCCAGCACAATCAGTTCAAAATAATTTTTACCTGTATTAATCGATGTATCAATGCTTTAATATAAGTTAGGAATTTATTACTCCAGCACAATCAGTTCAAATTAATTTTAACATGGATTAATCGATGTATCAATGCTTTAATATAAGTTAGGAATTGATTACTCCAGCACAATCAGTTCAAATTAAATTTTACATGGATTAATCGATGTATGAATGCTCTAATATAAGTTAGGAATTTATTACTCCAGCACAATCAGTTCAAATTGATTTTTACCTGTATTAATCGATGTATCAATGCTTTAATATAAGTTAGGAATTGATTACTCCAGCACAATCAGTTCAAATTAATTTTAACATGGATTAATCGATGTATCAATGCTTTAATATAAGTTAGGAATTGATTACTCCAGCACAATCAGTTCAAATTAAATTTTACATGGATTAATCGATGTATGAATGCTCTAATATAAGTTAGGAATTTATTACTCCAGCACAATCAGTTCAAATTAATTTTAACATTGACTAATCGATGTATGAATACTTTAAAGTAAGTTAGGAATTTATTACTCCAGCACAATCAGTTCAAAATAATTTTTACATGTATTAATCGATGTATGAATGCTTTAATATAAGTTAGGAATTTATTACTCCAGCACAATCAGTTCAAATTGATTTTTACATGTATTAATCGATGTATCAATGCTTTAATATAAGTTAGGAATTGATTACTCCAGCACAATCAGTAAATTTAGCTAATTGTCCAGGAGTAATCAATTCCTAACTTATATTAAAGCATTGATATATCGATTAGTCCATGAAAAAATTAATTTGAACTGATTATGCTGGAGTAATAAATTTCTAACTTACTTTAAAGTATTCATACATCGATTAATACAGGTAAAAATTAATTTGAACTGATTGTGCTGGAGTAATAATTTCCTAACTTATATTAACGCATTGATACATCGATTAATCCATGTAAAAATTAATTTGAACTGATTGTGCTGGAGTAATCAATTCCTAACTTATATTAAAGCATTGATACATCGATTAATACAGGTAAAAATTAATTTGAACTGATTGTGCTGGAGTAATCAATTTCTAACCTATGTTCAAACATTATGTTACGATTGATTTTCAATTAATGTCGATGTATTTTGATTGGTGCATCGCAAGCTGCCTTTTATCTGGTAGGGCTGGTATAATTCATTCATAGCATAAAAAACAATATCCGATATCCGGCTGCATATTCATTAATTTACAAATTACAAACACTTAGTTGTCTTACAGTACGTTCACATATCATTGGAAAAATGTTTAAAATAACGAATATCGATTTGGCGGAGGTAGGTTACCCCACATTACTGTGCGCGTCTAATTTTGGACTGCGCGGGGCTTGAGAGCTTAAATATGGTTAAGTCCTTGGTAAA
Organism: Pyrocoelia pectoralis; assembly: GCA_036250285.1. Taxonomy (NCBI): domain Eukaryota; kingdom Metazoa; phylum Arthropoda; class Insecta; order Coleoptera; family Lampyridae; genus Pyrocoelia; species Pyrocoelia pectoralis. The sequence continues at coordinate 59,683,220 of CM070074.1, read as the reverse complement.
TAGTGAGTAATTAATTAGTAATCAATTATTAGTGTGGTGTTAGCTACTTAATAGTTTTTTTTTTGGGGTTGTGCTAGCTTAACGGTTAAGCTGGCACAACCACTTTTTTTTTAAAAAATCAACAGTAATAAATTTGACTTTTGGGTAATTAATTAGTAATAAATGAGTACTAAATTATGTGGTACGTTTCAACTGATTGTGCTATAGGGGTTGTGCCAGCTTAACGGACCTTATACAAACAGTATTATAACTAGAGAATAACACATGGATGTAGTCTGTCGGCAATGAGAGTCATCCTAAAAGAGGATAAGAATTGTGTGGTTTATGTTCAGAATTGAATTCTCCTTCCCGTACTCCACGGCTTTTCTCAAATGCCCGTGTATAAAAATCAATAATCCATTATAAACTAAAACATACAATAGAGGAATGTACTGATAATGATCATAGTAAAAATGCAAATTATGTGTCGTATTCAGTAATTCAATTTCTTAATTCCACCAGTTTATAAAAGTCTAAATTATTATAGCATAAGCTCAGAGCGGCTTTGTAGAAGAAAATTTATATAATGGATTAATCCGCCTGAATTCAACTGAAGTCTGAAGCTTAGGAAATAAGAATTATATCTTTATTCGATTTCTCTACTGCTAAAAAATAAGTGTGTGGTCTTAACGGTTATATTAATTTCCATAAATAATTTATATTTTTTCGTTGCTTTAAATCCGAAATATGGTAGCTAATAGTTGTAATGTTGTTATAGTAATAGGAAAGATTTGTTGCCGTAGTTTAGATTTTTAAATTGCGTTCTTCTTCTACATAAATAAAACCTAAACTTCAATTAAGAATACAAGATCTATTCCCAATAGTAAACGATTTCCGTTTACATTAATATTTAATTAAAGCAACTCAATTTTACGTTATTTAAAACTATGCAAAGGTTATTAATGTCGATCGTCAATATGTTACTTATTAAATAACTGTTAATAGTATTATATTCAACATGTTTAATGCATTCAATACGCTATCCGTATAATTTAAAAATGCGCTTTATTATTCTATTTGAATAAATTAAATAAAAATGAAAAACTCCATTCGTGAAATACTATTTTATATTAAATGTGGCATGTTGCAAAAAAGATGTCAATACAATATTAACTGAAACTGTATGCGTTTATCCTAAAGGATTGTTCGGCGTTTTTGTACAGTAGTATTATATACAACGTGTCCAAAATAAGGATGAACAGCATGGGGATCTTGAAAACGGTAAGAGATACGAAAGCGGTTAAATTAGAGAAAAGTTGTATAATTTAGGGCATGTTCACATGTAGTTTGCAAAATTTCATTATTGTTTATCGTTTCCGAGATTTAAAACAAAATGCGATTTTTGGGTCTTTCTTTTTTCGTAATTCCTTCCTTTGTTTTAAAAGATTTTTAAAAACCAAAGATAGGTACTTCTTCATTGTCACTTTTTGAATTCTATTAGATGGCGTTTTCAATTATTTTATACGACGTTTCGTCTCCGAGGAACCATCATCAATTTTATTTTTTTATATCGCCGCAACCAACGAAACACCCTGTATTCGATAGTATTTTTTATTACGAATTTAACGATGTATTACACATTATGGTTTTGAAGCAATTTTTTTTAAGAAATATTCGGATTAATTTTAGTATTTGATAATATTTTTTTATGTACAAATTTAACAACTCTAATCTTTTAAACCTATTTAATTAAAGTTAAATAATTGCAATAACTGTTTAAATGGGTTGCCGTTATTTTCTGGACACAGGTTGACTGTGTTTATTGAATTTTTTCTTAAAAATTAGCTTCAAAACCATAATGTGTAATACACCGTTAAATTCGTAATAAAAAATACTATCGAATACAGGGTGTTTCGTTGGTTGCGGCGATATAAAAAAATAAAGTTGATGATGGTTCCTCGGAGACGAAACGTCGTATAAAATAATTGAAAACGCCATCTAATAGAATTCAAAAAGGGACAATGAAGAAGTATCTTTGGTTTTTAAAAATCTTTTAAAACAAAGGAAGGAATTACGAAAAAAGAAAAACCAAAAAATCGCATTTTGTTTTAAATCTCGGAAACGATAAACAATGATGAACTTTTGCAAACTACATGTGAACATGTCCTAAATTATACAACTTTTCTCTAATTTAACCGCTTTCGTATCTCTTACCGTTTTCAAGATCCCCATGCTGTTCATCCTTATCTTGGACACGTTGTATACTATATTCCATGTAGCCTCAAGAAGTAGGTAATTTATACATAGGTAGGTATAATAAAACTCCAACTGGGGTTAATTCTGTACCTTGAATATTTGTTTAAACTAATCATTGCTGGGTAACTACATAAGGTATAGATAACATAAATGCCATTTTTGGAATTTTTATCCGTTTGTTTGTCTATTTGTATGTTCCAGCATTACCTAAAAACGACTGAACTGATTTTGATTCTTTGAGTTCCTGGGAAGGCTCACCATCGGGTCACGAGAAGCCAAGTTACAATCATTTAAAGTTGAAAAAATACAATGTTTGCATGTGTTGTGTATAGATATAAAAGTTTATAAAAAATGTTTTTTATATATGTATGCTGAAACATAAGATATCTTTAAATAATCTATACATTTTTAAATAAAATTTTAAAAAAGGTAATAACTTATCTGAAGGATCGAACCAGGGCCCCTCGCGAGCAACTTAAAATTTAAAGACCAAGTTGTCGCATTCGTATAATATTGTAAAAAATGCAAAACAAATCCGTGCGTTCTCTATCTCTCAAGTTGTAGGGAAGGAGAAATACCGCGCACAAAGCTGCCGGTAATAGTAAAAAATATAGTAAATAGTGCGCAAAAAGGTTAATTCGTTCTACATCTACATCTGGAACAGGCAGAAATGTGACTTTTGACAATTGGTTTTCATCAGTACCATTTGGTTGCTACACAAACCAAATTGACTATGAGCAAGAATAATAAGATTCCGGAAATGTTCACAGCAAAAATAAATTCTAGTGTATTTGGATTCACTAAAGACATGACCCATACCTAACAAAATAGTGATATTGTTATCAACAATACATTACACTAATCAGATCGATGCGGATAGTGGAGGTATTGTAAACATATTATATTCACGACTGCAACTCTACCATAGAATGAGTAGATGTAGTAGATGAATTGAGGGTCAATTATTCGGTCTCCTGAAGAGGCTGTAGATAGTCACTCACGTTATTTTTTTTCACTGCTAAAAATTGAAGGGTTAAACAATCCAGTTACATACGAAAAATGCTGCAATATGTATATTTGAAGACGTTAGCGAAAGGCCTTAGTGAAGCTTTAAATCTTTCAAATTAATTTGAACAAGAACAGTAACACCACAATCCAGTGTACAGTCAATATAAAATAGCATTGCCTCTGATCTCGAGATGCGCACTAGCAAATGATTTGGATGGGAAACGCAGCTTACCTTTCATTTTATAGTCGAGTCATTTACTCCGTTAATGTTGATTACGATTCCGTCTTTTATAGTTTATTAAGTTTATTGAGTGAATAAATAAATAACAGAAAATGATGTTTTCCTCGTTTTTACTAGGACAAAGCTCGGCGGGAACGGTATGGTCATTTTATGCGTGGTACGTATTCTTACGTAAAATATGTAGCACGTGTAACGACAGATTAAGATTGCCCCATAACGAAATAGGAACCAAAGTGTTCGAAGAAAGCGAAATAACCTCAGATAAATTGTTAGGATTTCCAATTTCGTCTAATGCGACATGCAGCGCGATCTTATTAGACTAGGTTCAGCGTAGATATTAAAAAAAATTGTAACAATGCAAACATCAAAATGAGGTACTGGGTCGTTATCATCTTCAAACAAATATGAACTTAATATGTCTAATGGTTATTCATGGACGTCTTTAGGGTTGTTTTGTGACCCACAACACAACGCATATTTTGCATATCAACAAAGCCCGATAAATTAGCATGAGTGGCGTTCATTTTATCCATCAGGTGAGCTCTTCCAGCATCTTTAACAATATGCTAGATTGTAGACGTTTAGGTTAACCACATTGATGTGAAGCATCCAACTCCTTCGTAAATTAAATTTGTAATATGTATAGTATTAGATTAGTGTCCAAAAAACTAGTAATATGTGTGTTCAGTTCAGTCTCAATTTTTCACATTTCACATCATGTTGAAGTGAGGTAAAGCTATGATATATGTACCTAACTGTATAATAAAATGGCGCTTGGCTATTTTTATAACTTTAATTAGAGTCATACTCGACACAAATAGATTGGAAAGAAACATCGTCAACAAATACCATGTTTATTCACAAAAGAACGAAAATTTGTTAAATTTTCATTGTCTGGACTTTTTATTGTTTCCTTTAAAGCAAATTGAACCGGGAATTTATGTATCGTGCTTATACATGGAATTGAAAAAAAATGGCGATGATAACAAGTTAAATTGAAAATTCGCCGAATCAATCGATTACTTCAAACCGAACCGGCACCGCCTCTTCTATCTCTGGCAAGACCACCTCGAGAATGAAATTATAGGTAAGTAAACTCACGAGCACAATGGACAAATATTTAGGATTTTGCATCCACTTAAATTTTGCAGAACCGGCTTGATGAGATTTTTACCAATAGGCATTACAGAACATTGCCGATAAATGTTACCAATATTTATAAATCACACTTGAGTGACATTATCTACATTTACAAATTAAATATGCAAATAAGAACCATAAACAAAACACGTGATACTAATCTATACGTAAAGTAGTACCAAATGACTGACAAAAATATTATATTACAAATACGAAGTACATAAATTTTTAAATACGCCAATAAGAATAAGCAACACATAGGATTAAAGATTGTAAAAAATTGAGAGTAGATATCGTATCGTCTATTGCGCAATATCTATCGCATTTAATAACAATTAAAGTGATGAAATTTATAGACTTTTTCAAGGAGATACTTTTGATTTAACAGTTTTGATCAACCGTTACCTCAACCAAAAGCGAAACCCTTTACAAATTACTTACACGGCATATAATTAAGAAACTATCTTATACACGTCAGTCAGCTTGAAAATGAAATTAATTTTAGTATCCTGTTAATTAATCGACTGCAGTTTATCACATTACCTCATCAAGGAAATCAATTAATCAAAAATTAATTCCTATACTATTAATATTTATCATATAACAGACTTATACAAACGTTTTTAATTTCATGTAGGTATAAATAACAGTATTATACCTATTTACGTTAAAAAAGTCTACAAAATTACGTATAATAGATTTGGTATACTTTAGCTCAATATCATTAATCTTCATGATTAACAGCTTCTTATCTACACCTATTTTTTTTTCGAAATTAGATTACTTTCAATCTAATACACGTTTCGAAGAAAGTAACGTTTTAATGACGGAGATGCAATTAACACATTTGCTTAATGAAATTTTAAGAGTTTGCTTTTCATTTGCCATTAATGATTACCTAACCAATAAATAAGGAAAATAACGGACATACAGTTGGTGACACTGTAAATACGTATAAATAATTGAGTAGCCTACGGGTATATTAATACAATGGCCTGGGAATTAGTATTTGCCTACCTGCCCATTATCACATTATTTATTACATCTTTGCCCGGCCTCCTTCTTAATTCGTAGTGTATGTTTCGTATGTATTAATTTTAAAATTTTCAGATCGGCTTCTTTAAGAGATTGTTAATTACTTATTATTCCTTTTACAACAAAAAACGGCGACAGATAAGTAAATTACTACACCTTATTTAAATTTACGCCGAGATCGACTTAAACTACAAGGTAAAGTGGGTAATGTTTTATTTATTCAATAAAATTAGATTGTCCGAATAAATCTGAATCTTCAGCCATAAATTTGGTACAGCTGGACGAACGCTTAACAGACATTTACAAGACAATCGTAGCCGTTTTACAATGCTAATGTGAGAATGTAAAGAACGAAAAGTGAATTTACCAAACTATACGGAAACTACGCGTTTTACTGAAAAATACTATAATTTTTTGTACATTTAATGTCATTTTCAATGAGAATGAGTTACCAGTTTCAGTAATAATAATTATTGGTGTAATTGGTAATTCTCACAAAAACATTTCCAGTATCCTACTAAAACTAAATTGTTAACGACATTAAAGCAAATAACCCAAATCTAAAATAGATGAGACGTCATGCGTTGTAAATGTAAAACACAAGCAAGCTTGCATGCAGCAGTTACTTTGCAGATATTCTATATTATTAAATCTAACTTGATTCTTGTCTTCAATGTGGACATTTCCATATTATCGATTGATTTACGTTGTTCTACACTTCTACAGCAACCAGGTTTGTTCTGTGTGATGCATGGTATTCTATGTCAATCACAAAGAAAAGATTTACGTACTTATTTTAAATACGTTTCATTTCATTCGCCATCTCATCTAAAGTCTGCACTGAACTGCCTTTCTCAAGTAAACTAGGTACAAAACTCATTACACTCCTCAGAATGTTTTCCCATATAACTAGGTGAAAATAAGAAATTTAAAACATGTTACACGTATACATATACCGGAAAATAACTAAGAATTTTTTTACTTCACAGAAATGTATTTATCTAGAATCTTAGGTATCCAAATGTTCACCTTAAGTACTGGATAAAATTATTAAAAATAAAACACCTGGCATGAAATAAGCCAGCATAACCGCTTCAACGAAATTCAGCACTTTGTGTTGAATCATGACAATTATTTGCTCATTTGTATCATTTTTGTTGGTCGCGTTCGCTTATTTTAAATACCGTCCTACACGTAATGCTTAACGATCGAAATTTACGTCTCAGATATAACAATATATAACAATAAAAAAAATTATTTACCTTACTTTTTATGTACCTACATGAAAAGATTGAAATGGCGGTTTAAAAATAATTCATAACAACATAGGTAAATTAGGAGTGGTAACTACTATAGTTTGGGTCGATATTACGGGTAGCAGTTTACATACATTAGACGCCGTAAATAAGGTAGAATGCATTTTCAAATGAAATAAAAACCAATTTTAACTTTTCAGGTAACATTTTATTCATTCAATTATCATAAATATGTCTTTTTTGATGTTCCTAAACGTAAAACTTAATTTCTCTAAGTGAATGAGGTTGTGTTTTCTCTGAATATGGCCAAAGTAAAAATACCTAAATATACCATATTTTAAACATGTTTAACATTTTCGACCATCAATTTATTTACATGTCATTTTAAGGTAGTTTAGATGAGGTAGTTATTATCGTGCAGTTGCACTTTTCCGTAATTTTTCAATAAAGCGTAGGAAATTATTTCGTCATAAGAATATTTCAGCTAAATACTGTTGAACTTAAATGATGCGTAATTTACGGAGAAACTTATTTTTATAAATTCATTAAACAGAGCAATAATTGTCAATGAAATCACACCTTTCAAATGAGTTGCAACTGCAACCCATTCTCATTTTCAATTTTTAAGGAGGCGATACATATACACGGTTGCTAAAAAAATCTGCTTCTGAGTTAATTAGGGCCTCTTGCACATTTTGGCAAAGTTCCTCCTTATTAAATCCCCTCATAATTGCTAATATTAACACGTTTTGAATCAAAGAAACTTTACTAAATAAACTTATATCTACCGTAAGGAGAAAGAAAAAAATGTATGATTCATAAATAACATTTGTAATAATAAAAACAAATAATTCCGCTAATTTTATATTAGATAAGCCGCACACCTGTGGTCTTTCTACTTCTCGGCCATATTGTGGCCAAACCGTTCACCGGGGCAAGTTGACACATATATGAAAAATGTTCATCTCGTTAAGCCCTATCAAATAGGCCCTATTTGTATATGCTCAAGTATCAAGTCCATGTTTTAACCTAGTGACCTTTGAGGCGTTAAACACCGGAAGTGACCTTGACCGGGTCAATGATAACCAATTAACTATAACACAACACATATACATAATATAAGTAATGTTATGGTTGTTAAAAAGGAACTTTATCATCGATGAGTTTAACCAAAAAAAAATTCAAAAATGTTAGATTGGACAAGTCTTTCTTGAGAAATGTTCGTTTTCAAATAGTTTTTTATTTGTTTCAAGCGGAGAAAACTTCTCTTGACAGTAGCTATAGGCAACATTCTGTAAGCTTTTTGAATATTTGGGATGTACCTACTCTTAACGTCAAATAGGAATTTTAACACTTTCACAGACGCATAGAAGCATCTCCCTAAGCAATTTTTCTGCAGTAAACAAAATATGTTCGGATTTGTTTTCAGAGACAATTTTAGTGAGCTTCTGTTCCAGCTGTCTACATATTTACTTTAATTCATTTGCTTCTATTAATTTATGTGGAGAATAAAACAGCCCACAGATTCTTGCATATGTCTCAAGTTGTCAAAATCTATCGTTTACCCTTGCCGGTAGAGAATCAATAATGAGATAGACATGATTTTAAACTCGGAGACTCTTTTTTACATCATCATTACTGTGATATTCAACTTCCTCCTCTTTCTGGTTCATATTCTTCGAACCGTATATGGATGTACGGACATGAGTGTGATGCTACTTGCAGATCCATGCCATCTGCTAGAGAATTTTACTAAAAACGTAACTAAGTAGTTCAGTCTGCATGATTTGCCGTCAGTTCGTGTTTTTGAAGTCTGATACCTAAATGTTTCCAGTACAAAAGCGTCACTTGATATTTTCGTTCACTTATTAACTTATATTACTTAATATCAATAGCAATACTTTTATTATTCAACTAAGTACAAGCATTGACTAAAGAGTTTTTTTCAATCAACGGTACAAGCATTGACTATGAGGCAATTCATAACTTGGGAACGCTGCATTCAAAACAAAAAAACAACATATGGATATAGAGCATTTTAAGAGAGCAGTCGGAATATAACATCAAATATAGAGTGTCCCATTTCAAAAAGCAGCTCGGCACGACGCCACGATTATTAGAAGCACCCTGTATGTTTATAAATATTTTTTAATATGCAATGGTTCGTATTCTATAACTTTTGAAACATTCTGCGTATGATATAGAATGAAATATTGGACTTCCTCGCACTAATGGCCTACCCTGTATACAGGGTGTTTTTTTGGAAGCTTCAGTTAGACGTTTCTGGAAAAGTTTTATAGGTAGATTTTTGAAAATTTGTACTTAGGGGTTACTCAAAAAGCCGAATCGATGTAAAATTTTTTCAAAATGGCAGCACTTCCGGAAATGCCGGAAGTAGCTACCAACTTCGTTATTTTAAATAGCAACCCCTATTTTTTATTACATTTTTGGATTCTACGTGAAATTTCATAAATTTTGATATCAACATGTCAATATCTACATGTTATGGTTTTTAAGTTATTTCCATTTATTTAAAAAAAATGGCGGATGTCGACGGTACTTTAAGAATTCATTACGTGAAAACTGTTGTAGCTATGGCAACCGAGTTTTCACCAGCGCATAGAGGAAGAAAAGGGCTTTTTTTGGTGTACTTAAAAAAAGTTATGTTGCGTGCGACGTCACCTATGAGGCTCCAAATTTAAGAAAATTCAAAGACTGAAAACTCAGTTTTTTTAAATGAAATGACCATTTTCTTACTATTGCATTTGATAGAGAATCAAAATGGGCATATTTTGGTATTACATGTTCCTATCCCTATCTTTAATAGTTTTTTTCTTATTATTAAAAATGTAGCAGTCACTGCAATTTTAGTTTTCAATAAAACTTTATTTAAAAGTGTAATTTAATATTAGGGAGTCAAGGTTTATTTCGAGCTATGTACTTGTTTAACACGTGACCTTGAAATTTTGAAAAATTACTACTTTGGGCTCGCTACGCTCGCAATCGGCATCTTCCTTAAACCTATGGTTTTTTTTTGTGACAATACTGATTGCCCTCACTGAAAATCGAGTCTGGATCCGCCTCTGGCCGTTACCGTAAACCGTTTTTGTACTGCAGCTTGACCCCTACGCAAAAATTAAAGAACGCACTTAATCATTGACAGTAAGCATCACATACCAAATTTCAGTAAATAAATAACAATACTACATAACACCATGGAGTAATACGTCATTAATCTCTTTTGAAGCTTTAAGCACAGTGCTTTAAGTTAACTCAATATAGTATTATAACTCAATATAATATCATAAGACAAAGTTTTATAGAGGAAAGGTATGTTAAATTACATTTCTTATAACCTATAAGTATGCGGCATTCATATACCACACGTTTTCATGATTACCCTATTGAAGAATAAACATGTTATTATAACAAAACAGCAATGCCGTCGCTTATCGAATGAATATTAATAACTTAGCAGCTTGTTCCGAATGTAGCTCCTGTCCATTGTTTTATTCTTGTAATTATAAGGCACACCTCTAGCAATGTAACCCTGACATGTAATTTAAAAGTGGCTACATTTCAAATTCAAATATTAAAAACCATATAATTATATAAATAAATAGAATCGATGCATACTTTACATATTTTTTACCTGTGAACAAACAACACAATCCGACCCATGCATACGTAAATATGTACTTTGATAATTGTATAAAAAGGGACTTTGTTAGTTTAAGAAATATTATTATTTTAAATGAATTACTTAAAAATTAAAGTATGACTAATATATGTATGTATATTATTTTATCGTACAATTTTAATCGATATTCGTAGCACGTGAAACACACAATGTATCTTAAATTGCATGACACCGGGCAAATTGTCTGTGTACAGGGTAATTACCCTAAACCTCCAATAAGCAACACTGCAAAATATTTGAAACTTAAGCTTGAACGCTAACCCCACGACGTACCCACTAAAATATGAATACGTATATGCAAGCATAAACCGGACAAAAGTACTTTAAATGTAGATCAAAGATCACCACCAGATTTATTTACTTTGTGGAAAATACAATAATATAATGACTTTCTACGTGTACAATAATAATAATTAAACGACTATAAGTAAGTATCGATCATTTCTACAAAAAGAACTAAACTACATTTAAAAAAACAACAATGTAACGTACCCAGCCGTCAGTAAAGGAGTAAAAGAAAGAAGAAACAAAAATTACAGCCTAAAGTACGATAAAAAGGAGAAATGAAACAAAAAGTATAAGTACACCAGTACGCAACCTATTTGGGCGAAGTTCAGATCCTAACAGAAAAATCCATTAGCGATCAGCTCTTGCACTTAACCCTCACTACTACTTTTTCAGTAACAATTCGTCTCGTTATTTATTAATATTTACCTGATGTGGTTGATTTCGTAAAGGTCTTTAGGTCTCCAGTTACTGACATGGACATTTTGGAAGTATGGATTGTGACCACTTATTTGAAGCACGAAGCGAAAGACAAAAAATAGAGCATGTAAACTGGCGCGTTATCCTGTATCAACAACACACCTTTTCATAGCTTTCCTCTCAGTTTATTTAGTTCACGTTATCTAAGAACTCCTTAAGTTCTTAATGGTATTATTCCGCAATAGTTCTATGTAACTGAAATGTAAGAATTCTTTCGTCAAATACAGGTTCCACAACTTTTGATTTAAAAAGGCTATACCAATCAAAGTGCCTTTGGGGATTATGGGCGATAATTAAGTAAAGGATTCTCATGACTAAATTTACACTTGTTATAAAATTTGATCATCGCTCCACAAAATTGAGTGCAAAATATTTGAGTTTTTACTAATTCATATGTTCGAAACTTTCAGCAAACCATCAAAAATATCACTTATTGAACAAATTTCTTTCAGGAAACAACGTAATAGATTCTTGCAATTCCTCTTATAAATACGACTCTTTACTGCACAGAATTCTGAAACACACTATAGTTTTAGTAGTTAACAACATCGGTTGAACTCAAATTTTTTCTATCAAATCAAATATTTGTTGGGTAAATCTGATCAATAATTTCACATCACGTAACTTCTCTTGTAGGTAGTTCACTGATTTCATATTAGTGTCTCGAATCAATTTTTAAATAATTCTGTCACACGGTTATGATATCAATATAAATAGCAATTTCTGTCTTGCAAGTGCATATACCTTCTCTGCTTTTAAATTCCGTACTAAAAAAGCTTTTGACATCGTAGTATGATGGACTCTACGTAATCTCTTTACAAACATATTGACGTTTAAACATGTTACTCTTATCTGTTATCGCCTCCTTAGGGATCATAAATGGATGAAACATTCACCCTATATAGACGATTTTTTCTACAGAATTATGTAGTCATGCTTCGTAGGTACATTATTCATTGTAAGGTTTGTTCAATAATATCAATAGATTTTCAATGATATTAGAAAGGTAGCAGCGTAGTAGTACCTATACATGAAGTAAATAATGACTTTTCGTTTAAAGGCCATCCGCAAATAAAGAACATATTTGTATAGCGTTATAAAAAACGAATTGTGAAAAAAAACTCCTTGAAAGTCGAACAGGTAGCAACTTATATTAAACATACACAAACAACACTCGTGACCAAATCTTTAAGTGCAATAAATATGCACCTAGACAATATGCAAAACGATGCCGTTTACAAAATCATATTAGTTAGATAAAGTACAATGCTACAACAAGAACAAGGTGTAAGCACAATTTCTCGTGACTGTCTGTGTTAAGTGGAAAACAGCGGGAGAGCACATTTTGATTCCCTGCGGTTGTCAATAACTTACCACCATCTACCACCAATTACAGTCGTATTATCATACAAACAAGTGTAAGTAATGCATTTATTCAAATGAACACTTGTTGCATTAATTAGTACAGGTAATTACCTTTTAGTTGTATAAATAAACACAGATAACCACCCTGCTATATGATTCATTTACGTGTCGTGTACTTTAAAATGTTAACGGCAATAATTTACTTTAAAAACATTTGATAGTTGATGACATTAACAATACACACTACATTTTAACCACACAGTAAATCCTGGTAATAAAGCCTTAATGCACACGTATCTCGTATTTTTGTTTTCATGTAAAGATAAATCATGCTTACCGTAAAAGAAAAGTATTCTGGACAAATATCCTGTAAAGATAATTATATTCTTTTAAAATTAATCGATTTGATGTTATTTATTAGTTAACTTCTAAGCAGCCCTGTAGAGATCCTTGGGAAGCGCTAGTGATACCCCTACGCAAAAACACGTTTATCCGCACCCAAACACTCATCAGTATTCCACTTCTCTTTGATTATTTATTACTAATAGTCCACAGAGCAGCCCTCTGCATTATAAAGCTAACAAAAAGGTGTGTTTTTAAAGTTGAATAACTTGTAGTATCAATCAATAACGAAATTCTAAGATTTCATTTGAAAATTGTGTTAAAAGTGCGCTCAAAGGATGATGTATATTATGTCATTTGTATTACTAATGTTGAATCACAACATTTGCATTACTTACATTGCTACCTGCTATGTTTGAATCGTGGAACTACCGGATTTCATCATAAAGGTGTTCATCACGATTATAATTTGATTAAGTGATCTCTTATAGAAATAAATTTGGATCTAAAATGAATATGTAAATAACTTTATTCATTTAGATATTTTTCAGGTGGTCCGGCATAATCTTCTGCTTAGGAATAAAGAATGATGAAAACAAATTGACAAAAAATGTGTAACAAATTGATTTCAAATGCGATGTGGTATATTACTTACTTTGGACGAAATGGTGTCAAGAACTTAAATTAAGGAAATGCACAAAGCTGTCGATTTAATACGCTACTCTTTTTATAACACTGAAAATTTAATGATTATGAACAGTTTTTTCTTGATACTTTCAGAATAATATTGACCTATATGTATGTATATTGACATAAAGATCATTAACATTTGGTAACTAAAACTTTAAGTTTTGAAAACATCTTAGTGAATGTGTTAAAACTACTGCAGCAGTTACTACTAAAAGTACATAACAAATGTTAAAACATTTTTCGTTGCTTTCTTCTCAATAGGATGATGGGATGGAACATGATTGGAAAGTGTGGCAAAATTTTAGTAGAAATGCCTGTTATTATGATAATAATTATTGTACTCTAAATCGGATAAGTATTAAGAAAGCTATGGTTGCTTAAAGTTTACCAATTGAAACCCTGAGAATTTTCCTGACAGTCTAATACTTATGGACTTCACAACATAAGTTTAGAGAAAATTAATTATATGTTGTGATGGACGATAAAATTTGGACACCTCATGCCAGGCCACAGAGTAAGCAACAAACAATTCAATGGCCGCATAGTAGATTGACGAAACAAACAGCCTCTTAAAATCATGTATACAATCCCTTAGGACAGGCTCGTACAATTCGCGGAGCATGGAACAAGACTAAATGTAGAGGCTTAATGCTCCGACACGTGGGCTTTTAAAATGGAACGGACACGATCTTGACCCAAGTGATTTTGATCTCATTCTTAAGAAATTTTTAGCAGAGCAGCAATGTACATAACAACCATCATGAAGTGAACACTTAACATATACTGGTATGCAAAAGTTATTGCTACGAGTTTAACCAAAGTTTAAGCTATATTTATGCAAATTCCAAAGTATAGAAACAAAACACACTAACGTCGTAAGTAATATTCCCATACGTATTACGTAAGAGAGGCTGCAGACAAGATACCAAGAAAACTACACTAATACAACATTAATAGAACTTTTACAATGGAGAAAATAGTATATTAAAGTATAAGTGGATAAACAGGTCTTTAAAACAACACCGAGTTTTCAAGCACGACGGCGCAGCCGGAGTGCTTGAAATAGAGCAAATGTTTTAAAGACCAGTTATCCACGAATACTTTACACTAATTTTTTTATTGGTTCACTTTGAAATCTGGTATTAAAATGGAAATAAGAACTAATAATGTGAAATGGTTGAATTCGTAATGTGAAATCAGTATACATTTCGTTGTCATGGAAATGAAAAAAACGGAAATTAATTTGCAATCTGTCGTTTCATTTGAAATAACTTTTAGTGCCCTATTGAAAATCCTTTTACAAACACGAAACACCCAGTATAAGGCAAAAATCATTTGTGGTTCATCCAAGGAAGGAATCAAGATTGCATTACTTTTATTAAAAATTATGTTAATTAATGGAGTTGTATCTTTAACTTTCAAGCTGTAATAGTCTTGAAGGTATGTAATTCTTAAGCTTAATATTAGGCATAAAAGTTAATAAATTTAACATAATAATCGCAAAACCGTAGTATCTCATGACTTTTTATTACAGCATTATCAAAGATTCTAATGATTTACTAAATAATTTCATAAACATGCTTGTACCATCTTTTAAAAAGTAAATTATATGATTACGGAATTCAGTGGTCAAAATTCAGGTATATGTACCTACCTGAGTGGCTGTTATCTTTTCATGTTAACTTAAATTTTATCTATTTCCTCTGTAACTAATAAATAGTATAGGATTAATTTTTGATTCGACACAATTGTTACACCATTAATTTAAACACATTAATGACAAAGACAAAACACATATTCTTTGAATGACAAATTGGGAAACGAAGCAGTTACGGTATGCCAATTATAGATTAATAAAGAATACTACAAGCCATACGATAAAGAAGCATAATAATAATTAATATGGTTAATAAGATCAAATGAATAATCAGAAAAAGACTGCAATTTCTTAATAAGGATGGTTCCCTTGTATTTCAACCAAAAAGAATACTGAGGATTACTTTCAATAAACAGAATTCTGCTGTTCAATGGAGCATAACAAAATTGTTATAGTCAACGCATACAATAATAATTATCCAAAGGAATCCGAGCATATGGCTGACGATTTTAATTTTATTTTATGAAACTTACATGTTTCATTTTTATATACACCATTTAAAGTCTTTCAAATCTAGATGATAAGGGTTTGCTTGTTGTCTCCGCAGGGTATCAGTTTGGCCATGGTTAACAGTAAAATTGTGCTAAATATGAGATTTTTAAAAATCATTCTGAAATAAAACAACAATTTCTATTTTTCTATTTCTTGTGTCACACCTATTATAAGTAAACACTATAATGGTAATGTTTCAATTATAAAGAATTTTAATGACAAAGCCCTAATGTAATGACTAATGACGTGTAGAACGTGTAGAAAACTTAAGGCACATCAGGCGTGCTCGAAAATTATGATTACCGTTTTAATACTAGTAGATCTTTATTTTTCATCTTTTGACAATATGAACTGTATGAACACTACTCTATAAATGAAAGTGGGTCATGATCCTCAATGACATGCAATTTGGTGATGACTTGTCTGACTTTGGTTTGGAAGATGTTCAGGTCCAGGTCAGGTCAGGACAATTGGACAGTAAAAAATTCATCCCCCCCCCCCCATTTAAATTGTTTATGTCGGGTTTCGGCCTTTAAACATTCTGGCAGTTTATTAAAAATCAATGTGCCCATATATCTTGGATTAGGAATACTGAAATCCTTTCCGCACCGTGTATTGTATTTGGGATAATAATTATTTACCAAAACTCATTTGAATTTCCTTTAACAAACATTAGAATTTCTAAAATATAAATAGCAGGTACAGTGAATGGTCTAAGTTGTTTAAAAATATTTCTGCACGATGCTTTTTACGTGAAATTTTAAAAATCGTAAATATTAACAAAAGTACAAAAAATAATACGAGGAAATAATACACCGTTGAATAGGGTTTTTTGTCAAGAATTTGATGGTAAATAAAAATACAGGGTGTGCCATTTAAAATATTCGTATAAATTCTATTTAAAGTTCACAAAGTTTGAATTCTCATTTTAAACACTCGGTATAAAATTAATCACTTAGTTTTTTTTTGTAGAGTAACACATTAGGGTAATATTATTCGTCAAATAAATTTTTCCTTTTTTGAAGAATAACTTAGTTATGAATATTACAGTCCGACCTTGAATTGTACCAAATTTTGACAAAATAATTAATAACTTGGCAACCGCGCATCCAATATCAAACAAAATTTCAGGCGTGATATAAATATGGTTGGTAGATACATTAAGAGAAAAAAATACAGGGTGTGCCATTTAAAAAAAGTGGCATTTTCCTGCCACGTGAAAATGCAACATACTGTAGATGTAAGAATATCTTTAAAAGATGCGCAATTCAAATCAAAGTAACCTTTATTTGAAACTTTTTTCTGTATCTTCAACCAACATTGAGTTATCGATCGATTACGGAGCAGTGGGACACCCTGTATAGTATAAGAATAGTAAGGGGCCCAGAACAGAACCGTGTGGCACACCAGTTATAAGTTTAGATTTTTCCGACCTTACGTTATTAACTTCCACAATTTGGTTCCTATTAAAATTAATAAAATTATGTATTTTTGGTAAGCATTGTTGGGTATAGATCTCGACATTCACAGTTTCCCCTCAAACTCGACAAACATAGAGTCAATAAATTTCACATTTGCTTTAAATTTTACTTCATTTGGACAATTTTCAATATAAGAGATGTAAAATATATCGACGCATTTCATTTCTGAATGCAACAAAGTGAAATATTATCATCATCCATTATAACCATGCTTTTTCTCACAAAATGTCTACGCCTCAGAGTTCTTCAATACTCAGGTATTGTTTCGAGTTGGGCATAAGCGTATTTAGGACACCGCTTTTTCTAAAATCCACTTCATTTCAAGGCAAAATCCTCTACGCTGTATTGTACGTGTACGAGAACCCAATTCTATCTTGAGCGCTTTCTTCCAGTGTATTAAACCTGTTTCGTGTTAAAACACGAGGTCTTCCAGTTTTCGCCAAACTACTGTACAGTCTCTTATTGCCCGATAAATCGTTGCTTGGCTAACATTTCGATATTTGAACAAACTCACAATTTCACGTTTGAGTAACTATCCAACTAAGATGCCAATTTCAAGTTTGTAAAAAATTTTGAACTTAACTATTGAAAGAATTTGATGTTTAGTAATAACAAGAATTACCTGCTTTATGGTAACTAGGCCAGACATTAAACTTGGGTAGAAATACGCTTTTTCTCAAAACTTATGTCTACGTTTGAATTTAATAAACAGAAATTTGAAAAATATGTATCTAACAGAATAGCTAAATCAAAGCTTACAGAACAAAATTGTTAAGAAAAGAGGTTCTAAATCTAATTAGTGTCATGGAAGTTGATTGATTTAAAAACCACAACTAGAGATGGTTTAATAGTTTTCTTAATAAATATTTGAAATACGAGACGGCGCAACAAATTCGTCGCAAAAATATGATCCATTATTCCCCCACATAATTGTGGGTCTAATTTCAAAATAGCCTACGAAGCTATTTCAAACAAAATAAGGATTGAATCCCTGGAACATTCAAATGTGTCACTGTTACAAAATATATTAGGTTTTAAAACATTTATCTAGTCAGATTCTGTCCTCTTTATTAGATAAAACATTTGCAGCCAAACTAATCTTTGATTTACAGCACCACGCTGGTCATCATTGCTTGCAATGACGTCGCTAAATAATTGCACCGGCGTAGAAATGCGATCAGTTATTAACTGCTGAGGGTGTTTTTGGGGCATTAAAAAACGATTTGAATGACCTGTATTTTCCATATCATGAAAACGTAAAAATCGCGATGCACATCCGCATGATTCGCACGCAGCCAAAAAATTCCTCACGAGTGGAATTACAGCACTAGTCAACAGGTGTGAAAGGTGTTTTGAGAGGCAAGGAGATTATGTTCATCAATAAATCAGTAAAGTTTTAAAGAAAAAAAAAGTTTTTACAAACCCAATCCGGATTTCATGTGAAACAGCCTCGTAAATGTGAAAGATTTGTTACTAAAAATTCGATACCAGTTAGATACAGTTATGTTTACAATAATGTTGTAAAAAAAGTCACAATTGGGAAATGGAATACCAACAAAAAAAATAACAAAATAGTTACTATATTACTTCTGTTTAGTGCATAACAAACATGGAAAAATTTAAACATTAAATTTTTAATTGATCACAACAAAACAATATATGTAAATGCAAACTATTCTTTCATTTGGACGATTCAACGGATGCAAAAAAAATATTGTTACAAGGTTTTTCAAAAATGAATAATAATTACAAAGCAGTCTTGTCTGCAGACAACTACGGTTGTTAGTATATAAAGTTATTTTCATCATAACCGGCAATCATCGGTATTGTGGGAATAAAATCAATAATCGGTAACATTTTAAGCATATTTATTAAACGTGAAGCTTATTTTCTCACAAAATACCGTTCAATTTGCAAAGGAGCTTTTTTATGCATCAAACTATTACAACAACTTATTATAATGCTATGTTGCGCACCTGTTGTTTTTACCAGCTCGCTTGTTACTTTAATTTCGCGTTAAAGAAATTTTAATAACATACAGCTATCTAAAATTAAATAATGATTTACAACTGCTAGTTTACTCTTAATTATTACTAAAATATTACAAACATACGTCTTTTCGATTTCGCGCACGCCTGCCAATTTATTTAAGTTAAAATCAAAATGTGGTGGCAACTTAAATTCAGAACTAACACAATCTCATGCATATATTTGCTCTTTTACGACAGGTAAACTAAAATTAAATTAAAATATTTTATATTGATAGACAGCTAATTCGTAACATCAATGAAATAGCAGCCCTCAAACAGTACATAGAATTTTTCTGTTAGGAAATTAAGGTGGGTCAAATTGACCCATGTTTGTTCAGGTAAGCACATAAATACTAGTTTGTTTGCTACTCCCTCTAAAGTGCTCAGTCATGGTACCAATGCAAAAATTTTAACATCTAACGGTACTTTTATAAAAGTATATGGTGAATATTAATTGAAAACAAATTTTATTTACACTTAACATGACATGTAGTCAAATATATTGAGTGGAACTTTACAAATATGCCATTACGAAACGTAACGAAACTTTGTTAGTTTTGCAATTAAAGCCGATAAATATTAAATTTACATTATGCATTTAGTTATAATGTGTAGAGTCAAAAACTATTTCCTTGCTTTAAAAGACCGAACATTTGTTCCTTGGGCCTATAAGATTTGTACAATTGTTGCAGTGCTATTAGATATTAATACCTGTCCTTGAGTGTGCCCAATAACAAATACACGAATCAATTTCTAGGTTCCCACACACATAGTGCACAATGGCGAAAATGACTTAGCTGCCAACTCTTCAGATTAGATAAAAACATTTCCAAAATACATACAACAAAAAGAGGAAATAGGTCACTAGTTCCCATTTACATCAATAAACTATGAAGTATATAGGTATAGGATCAAAATCGAATCACAAGGTGACAAATCCCTTGCAAAAAGATATAATATGTAAGACTCATACTTGACCTATGTCCATTCCATTTTGACATCTTTAAATAGAAGTTCTAATTTCGAGCCATTTCACAAGGGAAGATTGTAGATTTTATAAAAGGAAAGATAAATAACCCGTTTATATGAACATTGCAAAATTCGATTGTGGTTTGGTTACTCGCAGTTACATCCCATATCTTGCTTACAAAATTAGTGGCAAAGAGTAAAAAAAAACGAGTTACGTGCTGTAAATTTTATAGGCGTAAATATGTCATCTGTACAATTACCTTTGCCTCGAATGAATTATTGTATTGATATAACACGGATTTACAATAATCGACAAACATTTTTCATTTTTAATGAAGTACTAAAGTTAACAAAAAGTTATTTTTTATTTAAAAATAGGAAATTTTATAACACCAATAACATATTCTTGTAATAAATATCAAATATTAGTGCACGGTCATCAAAAACAATTAATTTTTAGATTTATATACCTAATCGTACCTAGAGGTCTAAAAACATCAATTATGCCTTATAGCAGTTTACCAAATATTTATGGGTTTTGGTTCGACCAACTTACTACGCAGAAAGCAATTTCACAGTTCACCTTACGTGATGGTATTGGGTGCAACGAAATACAAATTAAATTACGATTTTCAAGTCTTTATGAATGTTAGTTATTGCATTTTTTATGGTGGAACATTCCAACTCGAGCGGTTCTACCGGCTCAATGTTGTAAATCGTTCTGCTTAACGAAATTAATACGCTATGCGCCGTTAGTTATTTGTATGCGTTAGGCATCTTTCGTGATCATAATTTTGTTTTTTACATTACGTTTTGATAGCTGATGTGTAGAAAACGTCATAAAATTTACGATACATTATTCTTACAATTAATATTATTAGAAATAGTAATAGTATCAACGGGGCCCTGGGGATTCTGTAAATACTACAAAATCTAACTAAACCCACATTCTTTATAAATTCTTCACTAATAAATTCAACCAGATAGCCTTATCATTGAATTAGAGACATTTTTCCATTATCCGATGACAAAACAAGTGCAACCGTTATCCAAAACAAACAACACGATTATCGAAACATTGACATGCTTCGAAATTAGGTGCTCATTATAATCATTTTAACTTAAATCCCCAACTAGTCTGGGATGCTACATTCGGAAATGATTGACTTTTCTTTGGCATTTTCCTGCGTTTAACAAACACGTGACTTGATCATATATTTTGCCAAAATTAAAATATATCTAATAAAATTGTATGGCCATTTTAGCAATATGAATTGCAGGAGCTCTTCTTAATATACAGGGTGACACAGCCCTTAAATTTGATAATTATAACCGCCTTGTACTAAAAAGATACTGCTGGCGATTCTCTACTCTCTAGAACCGATCCATCTATAATGGATTCATAATAAATCAAATCATTTTTTATTTACATTTGTTATATCCACTATTATCAAATTAACTAACAAATAACACAGACGAACCTTGTCCTTTATTGAACGTGCATTTTGATTTCACATTCTGTTAATCTCACATTTATTCCACGTATTTACGAACCCGATAGGTACATTGCAGGATTTACAAGATGTGTCCCATCCGAATTTAAAGATATCATGGTATGATGTATGTTACGAAAATTATTTGTGATCATAGGAATCAAAAGGAAGCTGGCCGAAGTGGGTTGGATTCAGGACATTTCGCCCCCCACATTTCGCCCCCATACATTTCGCCCCCATACACATTTCACCCCCACACATTTCGCCCCCGTACATAGAAAATATACAGTAGGTACAGAAATTGTTATTGCTCTGGTGTTAGTGGTGTGTATACTAAACAGCATTTGAAACTAAAAAAAATGCTAACCTAAACGTAAATTGCCACTCAGGCGCTTAGGTTAGAGGTAGGTTTAGTACATTTTTTTTTCAATTAATACAAAAACGGAAATTGATACTAAACAGCAATTGAAAGATTGAAACTAAAAAAAATGCTAACCTAAACGTAAAACTCATATACTTATTATTTAAAATACCATCTATAATTATTTGTCGGGTTTTTTTTCCGGGGTCTATTTTCCTAGGAGTTTTTTTTCCGGAGATTTTTTTTACCGGGGGTGTGCACTATTCATACAGGGTGTACCAATCTTACGACATTATTCGGTATATGGCTTATTTCAAGAGATATCAAAAAATGTTGTTAAGAAAAATAATAGATGTCTTTAAGGACCATATTTCTAAATTATGTTGAACTATACAGGGTGTTGCATAACTCCGTTACAAACCAAACATATGATTTTTTAAATGAGAGCCCCTGCATATTATGCCAAATTCTGATTGCCCACATTTTTTCTAATCTGTTGTATTAAGGTTTTGCTACGTTATACAGAGTCCTTTAAAAGTTATGGACACGTTTATCTTAAAATCGTAGCTAAATCAACGCTCTCTGGCTTACTGTACGTTACAGAAAAAGACAATTTCTTGGCTAATCGAGTTTCGTAATATGATGTAATATCTCCTCATTTGATTACATTTCAATTATTTTCTCTCTTTGTGTACAGGGTGGATCGAAACTCGGACCTTTCAATTTCTTTCTTCTTTTAAATGGAACACCCTGTATTTAATTACATTAACAGAATCTTTGATTATGTAGCTTTAATTTTTGTTAAGCATTCCCTATACCCAAAGTTCATAAAAACAGAGATATTTTATAATACTTATTGTAAACTATAATTATTAATTTATTATTTATGTTATGTTAAAGCAAGCACTTGAATTTAACAAAAAATCATAAATAATAAATACTGATATGATTTAAAGTAGAGAAACTAATTATTTATTTTAAATAAAACAAGACATCTAAAGTACAATCCTAACCGTAATATTAAACTAAATGTTACAAAATAACTCTGTTTTGGTAGTGTCTTGTTTTATTCTAAAATCTTCTTTCGATTGGTGTCATTATAAACCCTCTAAATTAAAAGGGAGAGCAGCAATCTGCGAAAAACCTTTTTCCCATATTAATGGCCTATGTTCGGTTTCGGAATATTCACCCGGTATAAAAAATATATCGGTAAATTGAAATTAACAACCTCTTCTTACCGTTTACATATTGTGTAAGTAAGTAAGGTCAATGTTACTTTTGTACATTATTCATGTTATCATTTGAATTCGCCAGTACGCGGATTTCACATTACACCACCTTGCCATATGCATGGTAACATGAGATTTTTTACTTACAAAAGAATCATTATTCTTATCCAAAATAGTTTAAGTTCTCTGGGAGTTCATTTACTTTGTAGTAAATGTTCCCCTTTTTAATTTAAAGTACATTAGACTAAACAAGGCAAAATCAAAAACAATTATTTTAATCTTTAATTAACCGTCCACTATTTTTATTTATAGATTCGTATGTAGTGATAATCTGGGGGGTCACTTTCATTCACGCACCTGTTAGTTCACTACTATAGATTTGTAAAGCTTCCAAGTGAAAGCGTGCATGAACAATGACTCTTAACTTCGGTAGAAATACATTGTCGGCATATCATAGGTATGGTTACTTAATTTAATTGACTAAACATGAGGATAAATGCACAAATATGTGGGTAAGGATGAACTTTCCTCGATTTTGTACCACAATCAACTAATTGGACAGAACTTGTATTTCATATCGTTTATGGCAATGACACTTTTTTAAATTAGAAATCCTGTTCCAGAATTATTTTCATGCACCTCAGAGAGAGGTGGTGTTAACAGGTGCCACTGAAAACATCGCCTGTAAATTAGATCACATCACACCATATTGTACAGGGTGTACAACTAAGAAAGGAGACCGGCGATAACTCAGAAACTATTTGCGATAGAACAGTGAAATAAAAAATCTTATAACAAATGTGGCCAAGGGAAAATGCTGGAAATTATTTTCAATTTCCCACCATTGCCGCCAGAGGGCGTTTCACTGATTTCAATTTGAAATTCCCATTTTTTGGGCAATTTTCCTCAGTAATGCATTTAAAAAAATATATTCATTGTAAACTAGTGATCAATATGTAAAACTTTGTTTAATGAATTTTTACGATTGCTGTGAAAATAAAGGGAGGGGGAACTAAATTACGTGTTAACGGAAAAAATCGTGTAACTTCGAAACGGGTTGCTTGAATTTGTCAAGATTGGTCTCGATGTAAAGACAATACTTGATATTATCAAAAAAATCCAAAACCACAACAATTTCTTATCTCCGTCTACCAAGAGAGGGCGCAACTTGTAGAAGGAACAAAACGGCCGACTTTTCTAAAAAAATTCAAATGGTACCAAATATTTTTTTCGCTGCTATTGGAAGGAATATAAGGGAATAATTAAAAAAAAATTATGTCAGTAGCTCTTATAGTCCCGAAAATATAGTCAAAAATGTGGTAATATAAGAGGCAATTGGAGGTATAAACAAATCGTAAGCTTAATATAAATAAAATAGGCTATGAGAACTTTAATTTCTTTCAAAATTTCAGTGGTCTTGCAACAGTTGCATTTGGATGCATTCAAAATATGCTGCAATGCTTCTCCATTGGAAACTAGCATTTTTGGTTATAATACAACAACCGAAATACACTTAATGCCACTTTGTTATCTAGTTTACAGCTTTGACATAAAAATTTCATTTTAAGGGTTTTCATTTGTTTATACCTCAAATTGCCTCTTACATTACCACATTTTTTACTATAACTTTGGTACTATGAGAGCTATTGACATAATTTTTTTTTTAATTATTCCCTTATTAATGTTCCTTCCAATAGCAGTAAAAAAATATTTGGTACCATTTGAATTTTTTTAGAAAAGTCGGCCGTTTTATTCCTTCTACAAGTTGCGCCTTCTATTGGTAGACGTAGATAAGAAATTGTTGTGGTTTTGGATTTTTTGGATAATATCAAGTATTCTCTTTAGATCGAGACCAATATTGACAAATTCAAGCAAGCCGTTTCGAAGTTACACGATTTTTTCCAGTAACACGTATTTAGTTCCCCTTCCCTTTATTTTCACAGCAATCGTAAAAATTCATTAAACAAAGTTTTACATATTGATCACTAGTTTACAATAAATATATTTTTTTAAATGCATTACTGAGGAAAATTGCCCCAAAAATGGGAATTTCAAATTGAAAACAATGAAACGCCGTTTGGCGGCAATGGTAGGAAATTGAAAATAATTTCCACCATTTTCTCTTGGCCACATTTATTATAAGATTTTTTATTTCACTGTTCTATCTCAAATAGTTTCTAAGTTATGGCCGGCCTCCTTTCTTAGTTGTACACCCTGTACATCTATTTATTAACGTGAAAGCATTTTAGTCTTGTATCTCTTTATTTTGTCATTTTATATTTTAAACAAAAGATTCTTATTCTTACCCACGTAACATTTAACTTAAACAAACTCTTTCCCTTTACCGTAATTAATTTCCCTCCCTTTTACTTCCCTCTCTTCCAATCCTACTTCCTCTTTCTTCTACCTCCACCATCCATCTAATACCCTCTCCTAAAATCTCTTTCCAACTCCGTTGTTCTTCCCTTAGCCCCTCACACTCCTACAGCATATGCAGATATGCTCCAAGTTTTCCCGTCCCATTCCACATAATCTACACCTTCTCTTTTCATCTATCTCTATTCCACATTTCTTCTACCCCCTTCCCTTCTGAAACACTACCATCTTAGTCTTCTTCTCCTTCACCATCTTCATCATATTTCTACCGCTGTTTTTGCCATCACCACCACATCTTCTGCATAGGCATAGGCATAGATCTATAATAGACTTGGGCTAAGTGCGTATGGGCATCCCTGCCTCAACCCTTTTATAATCTCAAACATCTAACTACATTCTCATTTACCTTTACCCCACATCTAGAGTCACCTTGTATATTTCCTTTATTCTCTCCACAAAATCTCCCCTTATACCCTTCCTTCTCATCTTCTCCTACAATTTTTCCCTATTTAGTTGCTTTGATATCAAAGAAAATCGTTTTAGTCATTCAATGTCGGTAATAATTTGGACATATTTTAAAGTAGAATATTTTTTAATCATAATTTGTAAATCCGTTATTGGTAGATATTTCTAAAGAGTCTAGAATAAGAGGTTCTCAGAAACAGAAATATTGAGTGACGGTGATGCTTATATATACTCGAGTTTGAAGCTGAATAAAAAAATAACCATTGAGTCGATTCAAATGAGATTGATGTGAAATTAAAGCTTGTTTATTTCTACGTTGTTTAGCTGTAACAACTTTTTTAAAATGCATCTTTAAGGACCATTTCTACGGCCGAACGATGCAAAGTGGGTTTGCGAGGCCATAGCTAAGTTAAGAGGTAAGTACATAAAAACAAAACTCAAATGGTTCGAAATTTTAGTATGTTGTAAATTAAACCTTTGTTAATACATACCAGTGTACGATTTTATTATCAAAACTTGATTTTTGTACACGCTAACAATTTGAGTAAAAAATGCGACAATAATAGTAGGTATAGTCGCACTGCGTTAGAAATGTGGTTTTACTTGACTAGTGTGGCTTTTGAATACTCGCTCGCCTCGTTTCCATCGTACACAAAACGAGCCACACTTGTCTAGTAAAACTTCACTTTTTTAAACTTGCTGCGTAATATACTATTACTTACACAAATAAATAGTGATTCAGATAAAATTTGTTTGATAATAATCGCCCCAGTAGTTCTTTTTATAAACGTTTAAGGTTAAAGAGAGCTAACAAACTTTTTACTCTGGTAGTAGTTATATCACACGTGAATTTAACAGTTACAAAGTATAAATTTGGTTTATATTACCAGAAAGATAACATATCACAACTCACAAGAACTAAATGGTGGACCGCCGAAAACGCTCTTTGACAAATTGTTAGCTAGACATTATTTAACAAATAGGTTTTCGTGTGTGCACACATGACAAATGAAGTATTACTTCGTTTAGATATAAAATAATGGTATTTGTTGTATGTAATTTACGAAAGATGTAATGAACAACAATAAGCAATAATTCTTCGAGCCGAATTTGATAACCATTAGAGACTTAACGGCCAATAAAATTATTAATATTAACTACAAAGTTAATTCCAATACGTATTCTCCTATAGATTCGTTATCAAATCTGACATTTCTTAATACAATTAAGTTTCATTCGTTTATTCTGTTGTAAAATATGATTAGACGTAACGATATCTTAACGACCCTGTTCATTTGTTTTATTTGCAGCAAGGATGTTTTAATATCCTTTCAAAGATGGCCTTTTCGTGTAGTTGGATTCCTTGTGATCGTTATTAATTGGGCAATAACGCGCCGCGGCTACGCTGTATGTATCTTATTGCAGACTTCGGTTCGAATGCATTCACCGCTGTCTTCGTTTCTTTCAGTTTGTCTAACAAGAGTATGAAATAAATTATTATCAATTTCTTTCTGCTGGTGAATTAAATGGCATTATTTGCATAACTGCCACGCAACTTCTCTGCCATAACTTAAATAAAGTTAAAAATTATTGCAATGCTCAAACATCTCACACAATATTTGAACAAAATATTGAGCAGCATCAATCTAAGATTCTTGCATAAATTATTTTATTCCGATGTATTTGAATTCATGTAATAGCTACTTGACGTAGATGAATTAGTAACAGACAGATTAATCATAGAGATGTTAATCAACCATTTACTTTGACATCAATGTCAATCTAAAAATAGACGGTACTCTCTATGTACAGTGAATTTTTTATTATATGGAATGGGAAAGTGTTGTCATAACACCAAAGAAAACGAAGAAAGTAGTAATAATGTTATCTAATTTACAAATCCGCGAAGCGAAAAAAGTAAAAAACATCGATAGAAGTGACCATACGCCAAGGTGTCAGTAAACATAAACTTAAACCTGTTATTCATAAATCTTAACTGAATGAATACCCACTTACGTCTTATAGCCTCAAAGAGTTTATTTGCATCTTTCGATTACTCATTTTATTTCTTCGTTGCCTTTTTTTGACAATAGCAATTACTGCATCGCATTCTGTTTCGTTTTTATCCTCACTTTAGTTGGCAATAACAATTAACAAATTTGGTCATAAACGTTTGTACTTAAAATAACTCACGTATTAATAATAATCACAATTAAATGCAGTATGATTTAATGAATGGTAGGTATATTCTAATTAAATCAGTAACAGTTCTGCTAAAAAGTTCGTAGGCTAACATAGAAAAAAACATTTTTTGGCAAAATTCGACTTTTTTATTCAAGATAGTTGTCTTCGAGGGCGATACACCGATTCCAACGATTTTCCAACTTTTCGATACCATTTTTGTAGTACGATTTTCGGCAATCACTTCTTCATCAGTGCTGAATCTCTTTCCAGGGAGCATTCTCTTGAGGTCTATCAACAGGAAATAGTCGCTGGGGGCCAAATCTGGAGAATAGGGTGGATGGGGAAGCAATTCGAATATTATGCCATATGCATCCAAAACAACGGACGGCATAACCTTGTCAGCCAACTGTTGTTATTTATCTACGTTTTGGAGTGGTCCGGCCCTCTCCATACAGCTGTTTCATCCATTGTCACATATTGACACAAGAATTCATTTTTATTGCGGTTGAACAGTTTTAAACATTGCGCCGAATCATCAACATGTTGTTGTTTTTGATCGATTGTGAGCTCGTGCGGCACTCACTTTGCACAGATCTTTCGCATGCCCAAATATTCATGCACGATATGTCCAACACGTTCCTTGGATATCTTTAGAGTATCAGCTATCTCGATCAACTTCACTTTACGGTCATGCAAAATTATTTTGTGAACTTTTTTATGTTTTTCTCTGTAACAGCCTCTTTTGGACGTCCATTGCGCGCATCACATTCGGTGCTCATTTCGCCATCACGAAATTTAGCAAACCACTTCTCAACGGTTGATTTTCCTGGTGCAGAGTCCGGATAATATTTATCAAGCCAAGTTTTTTTTTATAATAAGTAAATTATTAATTCATTAAGTAATCATAATTAATTAATCCTAAACACTTCAAAATGTATGTTCAAATGTTAACATTCTAACGTTTTTTTCTTAGAGAAGGTAATGGCATTTTCTCGTACATTACATTAATTTTTTATTATTAGTAGGTATATTGGAAAAAACCTTGCAGTCTGTTTTATTCTGGTTAGTGTGTTTCAGATGAAACCAGAAAGCAAGTAATATATGGTTGTATAATGTTAAAATTATTTAATTAAGTTTAAACTAGTCTAAACCAGTGACATGAAATAATTAAATGTTAATACACAAATTTAACAATAAATTCAAAACTTTAAGGGCAGAAGAAAACAGCTACAATTAAATTTCAATGTCGTAGGTATTATTGCAACTAAAATTAATAGTAAAAACTTGTTCTTACTTGTTTTACTCCGGAGTGAGCATACCTGAAACAAAAAATGTTATTACTTAATATTCTGTAAGTATATTAGAACTATTTTTCCGGTTATTTTTAGAAAAAAGTTTTAATTATTGAAAATTATTAAAAATTATAAAACTTTTTTAAGGTGCAAGTACGTAATCAGTTAATCACTAATCAGTAACACAAGTCTGGTAACGTACATTTTATAGTACGAGATGTTCTCCGCAAGGCATCAAAATTTGACATTATGCTTAACTTTCTTAAACAAAGGTCTATGTGTATAATCATGCTAATGGGCTTTTTGTTAAATTTTAATGTAACGTCCTGCATAATATTTTTCGTTTTCGAATAATTCCATTATTCACGGATAACAGTAATTTCAAACTTCTTCCAACGTTGAGTGTACGTGTACCTTTTTGTAGGCTTTGTCATTGCTTCATAAATTTTGAAAAGTCTCCTCCTTTTGAAAGGTACAGAGTGAAAAGTAAAACAGTGCATTTTTAAAAACTTTCATTAGAAATAGATGACCACTAAGATCCTTATCGAGAGTCTTCCGTCATAGAAACGGCGGGAATGGGTGAAGGATAAGAAGAATAAAAATTGGATTCCTGTGTGGACGCTTCTGCTAGAGGTTTGGGCTGCATGCAGATCCCTGGACAAATGTGACTGCACCTCTAAGCGAATAAGCTGCTACCGTAAATTGCAAAACTAAGTGCACTTCTAACAAGAGATAAGTACGATAATTAAATAAAATGTTAGATGCGCTCTAACAGATCCAGATAATGATCCAGATGGCGATCTGTTGTGTTATTCAGATGTTAAGTGAAAGATGAAAATGTAATTTTATGAATACAAAATACATGATTTTCAACTAAAATTCACTGCCTACTGATTCAAAGGCCACTATCGACTTAGCAAACTGATCAATCGTTGCGGTCATAGTGTTTAAGAATCTCCAAAACATTCGAAATAATATCAAACAAACTCCTATCTAGCAATCTTTTATTATTAACAAAATGGTTCGCTATACTTACACGTTTGTTGTCGATTTCTATGGCGGGGTACACCCTATTACATTTGCTGCTTAAGTTGTTATTATAATTACATTCCAGGCGCATATACAGGGTGTTTCAAAAAGTTGTAGCGGGCTATGCATAACTGGATTCTACACGTGAAAATAAGTCTAAAATGATCAGTAACATTTTTATGATTTCGGCTTAGTTAAGCCGTAATCAACCATTTTGTATTTTCTTGAAAATAATTATTATTTCAAAAACCCTTCAACACATTTTTATGAAATGTGGCATATGTCTTCATTTCTCAGGAGTCTACAATTTCCAAAATTATCAATTTTCAAAATGGCGGACATTCAAACATTTTAATGTAAAATTCTGAGAAATGATAACATATGCCAAATTTCATAAAAATATGATGAAGGGTTTTTGAAATAATAATTATTTTCAAATGGCTGATTACGGGTACACTAATCCGAAATCATAAAAATGTTACTGAACATTTTAGACTTACTTTCATATGTAGGATACGGTTATGGATAGCTCGCTACAATTTTTTGAAACATCCTGTAGACTTTATGAGAAGCATCCACATGTCAGTTTAGCTCTACACACAAGTTGACGGCAAATCCTTTGTAAAAACGAATAATTTTAATATCCATCCCATTCTTGTATGGTCTAAATAACTCTTTAATCTTTTAATCTAGTAGTAGTAGTAAAAAATGCTTCAAATAAAAATTGTAGGATACGAACCATCGCATATTTGTAAAATATTTATAAACATACAGGGTGCTTCGAATAATCGTGGCTCCGTACCGACCTGCTTTTTAAATGGAACACCCTATATTTGATGTTATATTCCGATTGCTCTCTTAAAATACTCTATGACCATATTTTTATTTTTTGTTTTAAATGCAACGTTCCCAAGTTATTAATTTTTTTCACGGTTTTTCTGAAAAAACATGGTCTGATTAAAAAATACTTAAGTAGGCTCGTTCAGTTTTAAAATTTTGAGTCAATTTTTGGTACACAAAGTAAAGGTCGTTCCTTATTGCGTTTAGCGAACACAAGCAAGTTAAAAGGTGTTTCTCTAAATAAGGCCTTGAACATTTAGAGAAACACCTTTTAACTTCCTTGTGTTCGCTAAACGGAATAAGAAATAATTATTATCAGTCTTTGCTCCGAATTTCGCGTTTTTTCGCATCTCCAAAATGTTCCTTAATACTGAATCCTCGGAATGGCTTGCTATCAACTTTTCACATTTTATGGTACTAAAATGTTTGCTTTCAAATTACTTGATCTTCTGTAACATCCGGTGTTAAATTAAACAATTGTAAATTCGTGTAGATAACCGCCGCTTTCAAATTTGGAATAGGTATTAGAAACCTTCTACAAAGCGTTTACGTCTCCATTTTTTGTGAACCGAATTTTGTCGTTGATGGGCAGATTTGCGACCTAGTAGCCAATGTGTTTTGGTGAACCTAAGTCCAAGTCGTTTTGTAAAAATGTATTTACGCCATATGAGCCTTCTGATGCAATATTATTTCGGGAAGAAACAATATCTTAAAAATAGCTTTCCCACCCTTTTGTATGCTTGTAACAAAATTTCGTTGCTGGTCACATGCAGGACGATCATTTGCTACAGCTACACTATACAATGTCCCATTTCCAACCCTACATTAAGGGAATACTGATATTTAAATACTTAGCATGAAACAAGCTAAGACAATATTCCCTTTTAGTCTATAAAAACCTTAATTTCGATTGGTTACACTTACCTACGTATCATATTATTCATATTAACGCTTTTGACGTTATATGATTGTTCTAAAAGTGCCTTTATGATAAGAAATCTTTGAGCTTATTAATCTCAACAAAAGTCAAAAATAAAATCGGCAAATTTCACTGTGTTCTATAAGTAAATTAAAATAAGATAATATACAAATAATGCAAAGAATATATCTGGAATCCGCACAAAAACTATACAAAACATCTTTAATTTAAGCTACCTATGTAGGGTTTATTGTATTTTTTTTTACATATTAATCAAATAAATACATGATTCTATTCCCCATCGTAAGCTACCTATGTAAGTATATTATATTTGCAATAATACGAAATTGGGCCATGCATGCGGATGCGGTTGCCGGTTGTTCTTAATAACATTTGTTATATGTATTTGTTATTACCACAGAAAGTAAATTGCTTCATTTCTCATCAAAGTAAAATTTCATTCCGTTTCCGTTTTAGAAAATTACGTCACATAAAGTTTTTGTTTGATTTTAGGCGTATAATCATCCCGTATACAGCCAGCCCACATTTTCTACATAATCTTGTACAAAAAACGGACCTTTTTTGTAAAAAAAGATACACAGTTGGACGAAATATTATGGTTGGTTGTGTAACAACAAAATGGTGGACACGTTTTAAAATTAACGATGTCACTTTGTAGGATTAATTTTATCCCCATTTTTTCGAAAAATAATCATTGGAAAATAACTTATTTTCTTGCGTTTGGAAAATCCTCTCAACATAAATTGTTTTTGTCTTAGATTAAGGAGCCAATGTGTATACAACCAATCAATATAAGTGTTGATACCGTCCATTGTTGCAAGATAAACGTATCTAAAGACGGTTACAAATTATAGGTTTCTATGATCAGTCGTTAGGCCAGGTCGCTTTTGGAAAACAATAGAAATAGTTAAAATAAAAGCAGGTGCAGAAACATATTCTCTACTTACAGGTGTTTCTACTATTAGTTTATTCCTATATAGTACCTCAAGGTGTACATTTTTAGAAACAATTGTAATGTAGTATATAAGGGCGATATTGTACACAAAACAAACGCAATTAGTTTCAAATATAACTTTCATTCCCATCTAATTTATTCAATAAGTGACCGAATAATCAGCATTGGCGATTTTACATCGGGTTGTAAATTGTTTAGTTCTGGTGGTAAGTTAGGTATGAGCGGCGAGACATTTCTCTATACAGAACCAATTAACTTTGTACTAACGGGTCCACGCTGAAGCGACGACTGTAATTATCCTACGTCAGGACGTATTGCTATCAGCAATAATAAACATTTTAATTAGTTTATTGTTAGTAAATCGTTCGCCTAACCCCGCATTCAAGTCCTCTCTTTCATTTCAACAGAATACGCACAGAGGTTGGATAATGTGTTTAAGGTAATGGAATCGATTGGTTTTTAAAACGATCTATTGTGAAAATTCACAGTTGCGTATACTTGTTACACGCTCAATTATCCATTTATTGACACTAGTATGTTCGCATGAGTTCATTATAAACATAAAAAGCATTAAATAAAACGTCGGCGCGATCAAGTGTATTCATGAAAATATAAGGACCGCATTAGTTCTTTGTTTAACGAAAGAAAGCACGTATAGTGTTGGCAGCGAAGCGCGATACCTTCCAGTGATTTCAACGGGCGATGAGATAGAAAACCCGGCATTTAAGTAAAAACGCGGTCCGAGTTAACAGTTTTTTTGTAACCTGCCGCCGACTTGGTATATTCTTAAGTTGAATCTTGCAGGACGAGGCGAGGAGTGGTAGATGTAGAGTTCGTGGCCTTGTCCAAGCGGCCGCAGTCAAACGGCGAACTGCATGAGAGTCGGTTGCGTTATGCAAGAAATTAAACACGTAGAATACAATGGTGTAGCGTTGCGTACACTTCGCGATGGGCACCACGGTTGTGTGTGCTGTATTATTCGGAGTAGTTTTTGGCGTCTTATCGGCGTCCTTAAGTAAAGCTCTTCGATATCAAGCTCCGGACGAGTGCAAATGGGTGGTAGAAAACGGAGGCGCCGACGAAGACGTGGCGTTAGTGTGCAGATTACGTACCATCAACAGCGAGTTAGAAAATACAAATTTTAGTGTAATACAACCGCAACATACTGTGAGATTACGATTGGAGTGTAGTGATGCACTGTTTTTTCAAAGTTCGCTTAATGCTGGTAGTTTTCGTCCGCTTGTGGAGCTTAGAGAATTATCAATTGAATATTGTAAGATAGGAAATTTATCCGACGGTGTTTTTCGAGGTCTCAAAGAGTTACGTAATCTAACGGTTCGTACTCATAATACAGATTGGTCGGCAATGACGCTCGAAATATCGCCGGGTGTTTTTACCGACGAATTAAGATTATTGGAGCGATTGGATTTGGGTGAAAATAATATGTGGAGTTTACCGGAAGGTGCTTTGTGTTCGTTATATTCGTTAGAAATTTTAAATTTAACGCGGAATCGATTTCGGGAAATTACTTCATTCAAATTTGCACATAACCCTTCGGAAAGGTGCGGAACGAGCCTTCGCTTATTGGATCTGTCCCGCAATAACATCGACCGGTTGCCATCTGGACAGCTGTCAGGATTAACTCGATTGCAAAAATTATACCTTCAGGGAAACGGCCTTTCATATTTAGCCGACAGAGCACTGGAAGGACTTTCTTCATTAAATATTCTAAAATTATCGGATAATCGACTAATAAGCTTACCGCCGGAATTATTTTCGGACACTCGCGATATTAAAGAGATGTATTTGCAAAATAACTCGATAAATGTGTTAGCGCCCGGACTGTTTAGTGAACTTACTCAACTTTTAGTGTTGGATTTATCGCATAACGAATTAACTGCAGATTGGATTAATGCAGCAACGTTTGCAGGATTAATTCGTTTAGTTGTGTTGGACCTTTCACATAACAGATTAACGAAATTAGAACCGTCAGTGTTTAGGGACTTGTACAGTTTACAAATTTTGAGACTGAATGACAATTTTATAGAATTAATACCTGAAAATACGTTTTCGGCGTTGTATAATTTACACACCCTAATTATATCTAATAACAGACTGACTAGCATAGATAGTGATACGTTTAACGGTCTTTATGTGCTTTCGTTACTATCGGTGGACAATAATAAAATAAGTAGAGTGCATCCGGAAGCTTTAAGAAATTGTTCTAGTTTGCAAGATTTACATTTAAACGGAAACAAATTGCTATACGTTCCGGAAGTGATATCAAACGTTCCCATGTTAAGAACTTTAGATTTAGGCGAAAATCATATAGATACGTTAACAAATGAAACCTTTCGTGATATGAAGCACATTTACGGATTAAGACTGACTGAAAATAACATCGGTAACATTTCTAAAGGAGTTTTTGACAAAATGACGGCTTTAAAAATTTTAAATTTATCTAGAAATAAAATACAAAAAGTCACAGCGGGTGCTTTTGATTCGAACACTAATTTACAAGCGATTCGATTGGACGGAAATTATTTGTCGGATATCGAGGAATTGTTTGGAAAATTACCGAGCTTAGTTTGGTTAAACATATCGGATAATCAATTAAAATGGTTCGATTACGCGTTAATTCCCACCGGTTTACAGTGGCTCGACATTCATTCCAATCATATATCGGAGTTGGGAAATTATTTCGAAATAGAATCGACTCTCTCATTAAGCACATTTGACGCGAGCGCGAATAAATTAACGGAAATTACTGGAAGCTCAATTCCTAACAGTGTCGAAGTTTTATTTTTAAACGATAATTTAATAACAAAAGTTCAATCGTATACGTTCTTTAAAAAACCGAATTTAACTCGCGTCGACTTATTTGGAAATAAAATTACGCATTTAGATCCGAATTCTTTACGTATATCGACGGTTCCTACAGACAAATCGCTTCCCGAATTTTATATCGGTGGCAATCCGTATCATTGCGACTGTACAATGGATTGGCTTCAAAAAGTAAACGCCGGAAATCGTGCTCGAACCCACCCTAAACTTGTTGATTTGGAAAGCATCTATTGTCAACTTTTATATAATCGCGGTCGCACATACGTTCCTCTTGTCGAAGCGGCCCCTTATCAATTTTTGTGCACATACGAAACTCATTGTATCGCATTATGCCACTGCTGTGATTTTGATGCGTGCGATTGTGAAATGACTTGCCCCGAAAATTGTACCTGTTATCACGATCAGTCTTGGTCCGCTAACGTTGTGGATTGTTCCTCCAGCGGATATGTTGAAAATTTACCGTATCAAATACCAATGGATGCCACCCAGTTGTATTTGGATGGGAATGATTTACGCTCCTTGAATAGTCACGCCTTTATTGGACGTAAACGCCTTAAAATATTATTTGTAAACAATTCCAACATAGAATTAATACAAAATCGCACGTTTAATGGCTTGAAGGAATTGGAGGTGCTTCATTTGGACGGAAATCGAATACATGAACTTCACGGCTACGAATTCGACGGTTTAAACAGCCTTACAGAAATTTTCTTACAACAAAACCGAATATCGCACATTCACAATTTAACATTTTCATCTCTTCGACATCTGCGTGTACTTAAGCTCGACCACAACAGGCTAAATAGGTATACAGTGTGGCAACTTCCTATGGCACTTAATGAAGTAACTTTAGCTTACAATCCCTGGTCTTGTAATTGCGAATTTACTGAACAGCTTCGCGAATGGATGGTTCGCGGTGACGCGGTGTTAGATATAAATTCCGTACGGTGTGTTTATAACCTAACCGAACTGGATTACTACACTGAAGAAATTTACGTCGACAATCCAGAAGTTGGTTTCTACATTAATTCCGACAATAACACCGCGTGTACTGGTGCGGCAAATATCGACAACAGCATCAACGGAAATTTAACCGCCACGAAGACTATCATCAGGCGGCAGGAAATTCAAGATTATTTACCGCTTTTAGTAATAACATTGGTGATTTTCGCCGTTATTGTGGTGCTAACGCTCCTTTTGTTTATATTTAGACAAGAATTGCGCGTGTGGATACATTCGAAATTTGGTGTTCGACTATTTCATCGTCCGACGGAATTCGAAATGGACGATCGCGATAAACTTTTTGATGCTTTCGTCAGTTACAGTTCAAAAGATGAAGCATGGGTCGCAGAAATCCTCGCTCCAACGTTAGAACCTAATTATAAATTATGCCTCCACTATCGTGATTTCCCCGTAGGGGCATATCTCGCAGATACCATCGTACAAGCCGTAGAATCATCCCGTCGCACTATTATGATCTTATCGGAGAATTTCATTAAATCGGAGTGGTGTAGGTTTGAATTTAAATCCGCGCACCATCAGGTTTTAAGAGATAGACGAAGACGACTTATTGTTATTTTGTTGGGTGAAGTGCCTCAAAAAGATTTAGATCCAGATATACGTTTGTACTTAAAAACTAATGTGTACCTACAGTGGGGTGATAAACTTTTTTGGGAAAAGCTCAAATTCGCCTTACCCGATGTGCCCAATAACCAACGTCGTCGTGGTTCTACACGAACCCCTCACGTACACCACCACGTTCATCGACACAACGCCAGGGGACAAGCACCAAATCCACCCGGAAATACACCACGAACGGTAGCCATTCATATATAAACTAGTGTAACTTATCCTATTGTCAGCCTTATTGTGATACGTAGAATACATATGACCGAGTGCAATTTGAGTGCTAACGCGAATGTATTGTGATAATTGTATCCGGGACAGTAAAAGTGAGAGAGTGTGTGTTTATAGTGTGTATGGTATGTGATACCCGGATTACTCGTGCTTTTCTGGAATTGAAGTGCAGGAGTCTAACATTTGTTTTCTGTACATAAAGGACTTGTATAGCTAAGTATTACTTTATCTGTAAGTAAACTTGTATATATTTATATATTTTCAAAAGCTCCTTGATATTTATTGTTCTTGCATTTACGAAAACTAAACGATTAGCATTTGCACTTATGTTTTCTATGCAATCAAGTTGTTTAATCATTGATGACATGTTTCCATGATTTTAAGCATAATTACTTACCATTCAGCAGAAGTCGATAATTAAAATTAAAGCGATCATATGATTTTATGTGTTTTATTTCGCACATCAAAGAATGAAAAATTAAATCGCTTCGTCTAGATATCAACTGATTAACAAGGCGAATTCTTTCAACCCGAAAGATGCTACATTGAACCCCACACCACAAACGAGCTAATATTTTAACCGCAAAATAAAAATTGGAATAAAATTATACACTCTCGAGTTCCTCCAATTTTTAGTTCAGGTAATGCCAGTTAATTTAAATAAGTCAATAATTAGGGGTTTTCGAAATAGTAAAAAAGAACCAAGAAATAGTCATCAAATAAGTTAAAAAAGGATATAATATTATTAGTTTAAAACAGCTATCCAATTAAATTTAGTGTAGGTGAGTAAAGCAGACATATCCAGTTAATTAACCGAAATCATAAAAATTATTTACTCACACCGCAATACAAACAATTTGTAATACAAAATGGGCTCTATTTAATTGACGAGAACTTCTATAATTATATAACAAAAATGTTTTTTTTTCTAACACAATTATGCTAAGCATGTTATGGGATTTAATTTTAATAAGCTCATTCTTTGTGAGTAAAGCGTGACTCACGGAAATTCTTCGCCATGAATATGCGGTATATATACGAGTTTACTACAATCTGATTAAAAGAGGATTAAAGTGTAGGTACGTAACCCAAACCTGATTCGTAATTTAAATTAGGAGCGTAACTAGTATTTTTATCATAACGGTCATGCAATTGTATGAATAAACAACTAATATATTTATAACTCAAAACATACACCATTTTTGGTCAAGTGTGATTTACGTATAAATGATGATACCACAGGTCTATACAAAATGATTCATTTTCTGTATAGCGCATATAAAATTATGCTCTATTGTTCTTCGCTTCATGTAAAAAAAATTAAAGACAACTAAAAGGAATATAAGGTGAATGTACATTTTCAATCTTTGTGTCAATTAGTGATATTCTGCAATGGACGCGGCAATCAATCCCTATTTATGAACATAATGAAAGCTTTTGGTTTCAACACCTATTTTATGTTAGTCTTTGATCATTCCAATTTTCTTCTTTTACAACGTCGACGCACCAACATGATGAATTAACGATTTGATAAATGATATAAACCACCCGATTTCATTCCTTTTAAATAATGATGAGTATGTGAGAAAAATAAAATAATGATTATGTGACGTAATAGTAAAGTAATTAATACCTACTTGAACGCGCTTTAAATCTACTGTAAATTGACGTTCAACACTGTCAGAAATTGTGAAGATCGACGCGTCAGACCTCATGTTCTTCCCAATTCATCTAATAATAAAATTAATTATTCGATCTAGATTGCTAAAATAACGATTATAGCAGAATTTTCGTACAAATATGGCGATCTAAAAAAACTGTTCAAATTTCAAAAATATTGGATTTAGAATTGTAGAAGGTTTGATAGATCCAAAACTTTTCATTTTACTACAGTTTACATTAACCGACAGGGTCCACCCTGTCAAGACATCTTTAAATGTTATCTCATCGACATTTACGGTTTTGCTATCCAACCCAGATGAAGGAATGTTTCGGTTTTCTAACGCATTTTAAATCCTTTTTGGAAGAAATGCCACATCACGAATTTATACACAAGTTGTTGAGGAA
Organism: Pyrocoelia pectoralis; assembly: GCA_036250285.1. Classification (NCBI taxonomy): domain Eukaryota; kingdom Metazoa; phylum Arthropoda; class Insecta; order Coleoptera; family Lampyridae; genus Pyrocoelia; species Pyrocoelia pectoralis. The sequence goes on along the minus strand of CM070074.1, from coordinate 59,642,882 downwards.
GTATTGAAGTTGACACAAAAATGTGGATTTTTTTGTTGCAATTAATTTTTTAAACTTGCTAATTATTGATTAGTTACAATCACAATTCTTTTGTACCAGTTTCACACTGGTCCAAAAAGAATTCTGGATCGAAAAATCTATTTGCTAGTAATTTGAACCCTTAAAAATTTTTCAACTATCTTCTAATACAAAAAAAAAGGTATGAACAATTACATTTTTATTGCACAGCGCAAAAGTATTTAACCTAAAGATTTTCAGAAATGTTCAACCACAATGTGCCAAAATTTACGCCCAAAAAATATTTTCTGTGACGGGAAAAGCGTTTGACATTTTATCTCTGTGGCCAGGTAATAAAAAATCACTTTATAAAATTACTTTTTTCGCCCGGGAAAAATTGAGTAATTTTTTCCCGGATGTATATACAGGGTGTTTCTACGCAAAGTGGACAACGTAATAGAGGTTGTAGAACTCGTCAAAACTAACACTTTTTTTAAAGTGATTTTTTTCATTTTGGCTTTTGTTTTCGAATTATGAACCATTTTTTGTTTTTTTTACAAATTTCTATATCTCCATTATTGTATTTTTGGAATCAACAGTTTAATATCTACAACGTTTGTTGAAAACTCTTCTACAAAAAATTTAGAACAGCAAAATGGTGGTCATTTTAAATTAAGTATAGTAGTAGAGTAGATTTTGTGCTATTCAATTTCCAAAATTTAAAATGACCGCCATTTTGCTGTAGCTCGAGCTAAAATGTAATACATACTTCTTTCCTCTGTATAATAAATAACGATTTTTAGATCGGGCCCGGCCAAGGTAGTCGTTTTTCTAAAGCGCAGAAAAACTGAATCACGCCTTCTTCCCGAATAGGAAGTAAAATCGTAGGTCCCGTGTCGATGCGATTGCGATGTTTGGCACGATAAAGATCTCTGATTGAAGGTGCAATTCCCTCAGTCAGGCAAAATTCTAGGACTAATAACCAAAGCAGTTGATGTGCTTAGAGATGCTTGGATTCCACCGTTCCTAGATCTCGGTTTACAACATAAATAAATAAAAATAAATTGTGGAAATGATAAAACAATTAATTCTTAAATTGAACATTACTCAATTTGCATGATTTGATTGCATCAGTATTTATTCAAATAATTTTATCCAAACGTGTATCTGAAAACCTAGCGCTTTTATCCGTTGCCATGCAAGATAATCGATTAATAATGATTATTTAACTATTGCTTCAAAGAATTCAATAGAACATTTGTTTACACCCCACCATTAGTTTAATTGTTTAGGGAAATAATGTGATCTAAATGAACGATTTGATCGACGGGCATGGAATAGAAATGACTAATAAGGACAACTTTTAGGCTGAAAATTATGTAACAGCTGGTAATTATTTCATGCAATGGCGCAAATAATTTTTGAAACATTTTTGTGGATGTAAATTTTGGTAAAGTATAATATTTGTATAAAAAACGTTTAAATACATCGTGGGCTGTGAAAAAGAGTAAATGTTTGTATTAAGAGTACTTTTACTTAATGAAAACAAAAATATGATACTGATAACGATCTAGAAAATTAATTAAGAAGTGACTTTATTTGTGCCCATCGTGGCACGCATTTGTTAGTCTGAATGAAGAAAATACATTAAAACTCTCAAATAGTACGATAATGCAATTTATTTTTTCGGCCTCCTTCTAGAAAAACTGATTTTCCATTCGCCTAAATCGTCTTGAAAAGGGCATTTTCCTGTCTTGAATGAGAAGAATATGAAGCAGGGACTTTCAAAGATTTTGGATTGGTACTCACCGACGCTGACGCTAATTGCTGAAATGTCAAAACTTTTACAAATTCAGGAATAATAATTCTGTTTCACTGTTTTTAAACTATTATGTAGTTGAAGGTTTCTATCAGTTTATAATAAATCGTATATCACGTAATTAAGGCGTAGGTAAGCTATAAAGATGATGCGACCACTTGCAAAAACAGTTTCTGGCCGTGTAATGCACAAAACTTTTTCGGTCGACAAATCATTGCACCATGGAGTGAGAACCGCCAATAGAAGAAAATAAATTCCCTAGCGGTAGATATTTTAACAATAAATTTGTGCATTAAACGACCAGAAACTGTTTTGTAAGTGCTCGCATTTTGGGGGCTCGACTTCGCCTCTCGCAGTGAGTCTCGCACTTGCAAAAGTGCAGTTTTTAGCCTAGTGATACAAATAATTATATCTGCGTATTCGATATTTGTCTTTTTAAAGGTTTATATTTAAAAAGTGGCAGAACCACATATTTTTTATATTGTTTTTTTGTAGATCCTGTAAGACAAGCATAACCGCCAAAATTCACTTACATTTACTTTTACTTTCTGTTATTTTTATGCTATAATGAAAATTTATTTTCTACGGATTCATATTTAACAAATTAATAGGGACGGGTGACAATATAACTAGTTAAAACTAATTGATTGAAATGGCACTTGTTTCCTATCTTCAGATAAGCTAAGCAGCTTAAAAATAAACGATTTTCTATATCTGAAATTATATATTTCTATACTGTCGCGATTATCAATTGCACTATCATTTTTAATAAAGAGTATTATCAGATACTCTTTATCTTCTTTCTTATAATCAATTTAAAGGCGCTTTTAACTTTTAAATGCTCCTTTAAATTGATTATGAAATTGGCCCTTAATGTGACAGGATCATTTTGTGTGTACGCCCATATTAATATGTGGGGAAGTGAAACGATATGTATCCTGGTTTGCAGTGGGAACAGAATATTTCGAAATTCTGTTCGCGAGTATACGACGGAAATTAGTTTTCAAGAGGGTATGTGGGAAACTTATCACAGTAACTAATTGTAAATTAAATTTCGTATTGTTGCCCCTGTTTAAAGCTTTTTTATGTTTATTAACAAAGACAAAGTGCTAACAGTAATTAATTGGATTCAATCCATAGATAAATGCTGTGGTACAGTAGTGTACTTTGCACTAATGACTAAAAATCACATAACAGTTTTACGTATTCAAAGGTGAACAACTGAATGACAATAAACAACAAATGAAAAGAGGTTGACAGTTTGCTAATAATGTGACTTAGAATGGCTTATTGTAAGGTTAACTTGAATTACATAGACTACTCCTTTGTCAAGAAGTTAATGAAGCTTGTTAACTTCAAATTGTTTAACCATTGAAATTTTTGTTCCCAACTTTACGACTTAACTGTACTCACAAGATTAAAGAAAGAAAATATGGGGTTCTCCCTAACAGCCCCTTTATAATATGTTATCTTTCATAGAATTTGGGATTAAGTCGACAGTACGTAAAACAAATAAGTAAATGCATGTCAGAAATGTGTTTAATAGCTCGTTTGCGGAACATCGTTTTTGATGTGATTAGGTTTCTTGATTATCGTCACACTTAATCAAATAAAAGGAAGTAATAGAGCGAATTGATAAAAATTTGCTTTATGGTACAATTTTGTGTAATAAAGTTAAAACAAGACCAGATATTTTTAAATGAAAGCTAATTTCAGTTCAGTTGCTACTAAACTAATTCGAAACCACAAGTGAGGGTTAAATTAAAAAAAAACCTTCACCACAAAATGCACTTTTAAAAACTTTCATACTGAGAGCTGAAAAGTAGATACGATTTTTTAAGATACCTGAACGAACAAACAATTACATCATAAATATGAAAAGGTATTTACATACATCAAAATTTACAACTTTTAACACAATTTCCTCTATGAAGAGGTACATTTCTTTTGCACCTGTCCCAGACCCGTACATTCTCCAGGTGTGCAAAGTAACGTATAACAAAAGAAGAGAAATTGGTGAAACCACCATCATAAACTCCCTTTGGACCTAATTTTACAACAATAGATAATAATAAGTCTGCAATCTGCATTCATGATGCAGGCGGAACGTTGTAAGGGTTGTGAAATTTCATTACAGATAGGCGGGCTGTTTTAAACGCCCTAAACAAATTATTTAAAGCAATGACGCTTCGATATTTATTAATAGGATTTTTTGTATAATGCAGTAAATATTACCGATATACAGGGCGTCTCACGGTGACCGTCGGTTAGAAGTATTATCAAGAACTGTAAAAGCTAGAAATTTGAAATTTTGCACATACAAAATGCCGTGTTTAATCTATTAAATAAAAATATTTTCCAAATGGCAGCACTTCCGGAAACACCGGAAGTGAGCATCAACTTCTTTATATTAAATACAAACCAGGCAATTTTTTTCACATTCTGATGTGTCCTAAAATGTTTAGAAGTATGCTTAAAATAATCGGCGTATCAATTTTGATTGTTGAGAAAAACAATTTTTTTCACTGAAAAATGTAAAAATAAAATTGAAAGTCGAAAGTGGTAAAAGTTAGGGAAATGGGATTTTAGGTTCTTAATGTCAAAAGATTGAGGCAGAATTGTCTGTAATGGATAATAAAAAATTGCCCGCGGTTACGTATCTATTTGACGTTATTTTCAGACTTAAGAAAAACTTTAAAAAGTCTCTTTTTTTTAATGGAATGCCTATTTAATTATCAGCCTATTCGATGCAGAAATAAATTTCCTTTAAATTGATATAGCATGTTCCTATATCTAAAATCAATGATTACAGAGTTATTCACATTTTTCTAATTAAATTTATAATTACATATACTTTACAAAACATGGTTGGCTTTGAAAATTTTCAAAAAAATTTTATTCAATTGTTTCTTATGATGACAGTTGTCGGTTAGCTATCAGTTTGAAAGTTTACGCGACATTTACGTTTGTTATCAGTGTTATTTGTTTGAATTTTGATTTTTGCGCTTAATATTTGTTTGGTGGAATACACAAACGCTGATATTCTAAATTTGTTTTACATTCATGGCGAGTCTGCTCGTATTGCTTTTCGGACCTGCAGAACCTTTAACTATTGAATAAAGAATCACTCAACACTTTAACGAAAGATATCCGCATTTACCTACAATGACAGAACGAAAAATCAGGATGATTGAAAAGAATTTTCTAAATTTGGGCGAAGTAAATGCGCCACGAAATTTGGCAAAGCCAATTGTCCCCAATGACGCTGCAGAAACCAATGTTTTGGGATATTTTAATGTTTTCCCTGAAAGTTCTGTTCGTTCGGCGGAAAGAGACCTTGGATAGTCAAGAAGTTGCATAGATAGAATTTTAAATAATCATAAAAGCATAAGAAACATTTGAATAAAAATTTTTTGAAAACTTTCAAAGCCAACCATGTTTTGTTAAGTATATAATTATAAATTTAATTAGAAAAATGTAAATAACTCTGTAATCATTGATTTTAGGTATAGGAACATGGTATATCAATTTAAAGGAAATTTATTTCTGCATCGAATGGACTGATAATTAAGTAGGCATTCCATTTAAAAAAAGAGACTTTTTAAAGTTTTTCTTAAGTCTGGAAATAACGTCAAATAGATACTTAACCGCGGGCAATTTTTTATTATCCGTTACAGACAATTGGGTCTCAATCTTTTAACATTGAGAACCTAAAATCCCATTTCCCTAACTTTTACCACTTTCAACTTTCAATTTTATTTCCTAAACAAGATTTTGACATTTTTCAGTGAAAAAAATTTTTTTTCGCAACAATCAAAATTGATACGCCGATTATTTTAAGCATACTTACTAAACATTTTATGACACATCAGAATGTGAAAAAAAATTGCCTGGTTTGTATTTAAAATAAAGAAGTTGATGGTCACTTCCGGTATTTCCGGAAGTGCTGCCATTTGGAAAATATATTTTTTATTTTTTTTATTTTTTATTTTATTGAACACTCCATGTCGCATATGCAAAATTTCAAATTTCTAGCTTTTACAGTTCTTGATATACCTACTTCTAACCGACGGTCACCGTGAGACACCCTGTATACCGATCGGTTAGGCTATCATTTGTGTTTGTTAATAAGCTCATGGATTTTGTATGACTAACATTTCATTTTGTTATTATTGTTCTCCTTTATTGGAATTTAATTTCTTTACCCACTTCTCGTTCAAAGACACCATTCTCCCAATTCGTATTATTTTACATTTACGATTATAATAATTAAATAATTATTTAATGGCGTTCCGAGCAAATTGGAAATTATCCTCTAAAGTTAAGAGATAGTCAAACTAATAGAGAATGTTCGTGTAAGCATTATGTTACTTGCAACATGTAGGAGGTATTCTATCACCATCAAATTTTTTGCACAACCTTTTACTAATTAAAAACTAGAGAGCAGTATTTTTTCACCAAAAATGCTACTTTTGCTGCAAATGATTTAGGAGAAGAAATATACATTGCAAATTCTATGCCTTGTATAAGGAGAAGCTATAAGATAAACAAATTTTTTTAATTCTCATGAATGAAAAATAAATAAATACGATATAAATGAGATGATACATGAAATGCCTAATAAGATTATTATCTATCGACTTCATATGACATTGCCACACCTTGGCGTAATCTCTACACCCTTTATATTGCCCCTTTTAATCCCTTCTAAATTTCGATTCAAATGTTGCATTTCGAGTTGTATAGGACACGCCAAAATGTTGTATAACTGCGTTTTAATGGCAATATGTATTACGTGTTCGTCTAACTTTAGATTAGAGGAAATTTGATGTCGGAACTACATGGAAGTACCTATTATCAGGTTCAGATATTGCTTAATCACATCTCTTCCTTTCTGTGTTAAATTTAATCATACACTCTTCCATAACCGATCCTAAATATTAAATCACGCACCAAATGAATTTTAGTGAATTAATTGAAATCAATTATAAAAGAACCACGGAACACGTAATTTCTTTAAATGTTGCGAGATGGACACCAAACCAAATAGTTTTTTACGGAAGTTTCGCAAAACGGTTTTAATAACCTTACCTTACAGAGTAGTCTGGCTTTTATTAATTTTAATATTTAAAAAACGGTATTTTAGTGTGGAAGGTTGTACTTACTACTATTTTATCATACTTATAATTTTCTAATTTTTAGTATGATAAATATAATAAAAGATGCTGTAATTTTTTATAAAAATTATTGTTTTATAGTTTTCTTCGAATAATACTACAATAATACTTGTAAATACGTTATAGGTATTTAAATTAGAACAGTAAAGAATGTTCAACAAATATATTATCTCATAGGTATTTGATTATGAACATTATTAAGACATTCTAATTTTTTATATGCGGAAATCATTAGTGTTCTGTTGAATCTGTTCCATATTAACAGTTCGATAACGTTATGTTATACAAAATCATTTAGAACATTTTTATGAATTTCATGTTAATGGCGATATTTTCTACTTCTAACACTCTATTACATTTGTCAGTGTAATAAAGATAAATACTGTTCTTAGGCACTGCTTCGATTAATTGTTCGATCGTGTACACAAATTGAGTTTTTGTTTAAATTCGTTTGAAACGAATTCCACAAACCATTTGCATTGTCTTTCATGTTAAATAATGCCTTGTCTCCATCCGAAGAATATCTGAATATGTCGATGGTAAATTTTAATGCGCCCTCTTTCATGGCGTTCCTTCTCGATTGAATTAAATTGAAGTATGTAATTGAAAATCAGGTAGTGTCGTTAACTAAAAACATGTCTTTCACTGAAATATCATAACACCCACAGTGGTACGAAAAATCCTATTATCTCATTGTTGCCAGCGTTGTGTTCTCTTTTACCAGTAATTCTTGTAGCGTCCTGACTGATTCAAGTAAAGTTCCTGAACATTCCTTATTTGTTCGTCCGGCTGTCCACTTTGTCTATTATTTTACAATATTAACTAAACAATTGTGCGTTGTAATTACTTTACTTGGCTCATGTGTCTCGATACTAGGCCCAATCTTTCCTCCTCAACCAGTAGCTGGTCCAAAATAATGATTACCATTTTACAGTTAATGAAACAGTCACTATTTCTTCAGAGTCTTGAAAAAGACTAGCTATCTGCTGGTCGAAACGTCGCGTCGACAACAATGAAGTACACGATGTTTCATTAACCCATTTCCAAATAAAACTCCAGAGAAGGTCTCCGGGGAGAAAATACCCTAAGGAGAAACCACCCCATCGATTTGGAAAATTGTTCTTTTTTTGAAATTCTTGCTCCTGAGCAGCAGTCTGGCCATTTAGGACACTGGTTTCTTTCCAGACCATATTAGTCAAATTAGCATCATCTATTATAAGTTGATAGATTTCAAATATGTTTATATGTACATAGAATTAGTAATGGGGATTTGACTACTAAGACTTTCATTGCTCTCCCCCTTTCTTAGTTACATAATGTGCGTTAGAGTAGAGGCTTGTGAACATGACACTTTAGAATAAATACTATACTCGTGTCTCGTCTTGGTTTTTGTAATTTTTCGCCAACAACACTGCGCATCGTTATTACATACGATTTACCCAGTTTGGTCGTTTGTTTTTTATTTCAATATAGCCAGTTTTAAAAATAAATTTAAAATAGTTCAGCTATTTCTTTAGTTTTCCATGGATCATGCCACGTGTTGCATTTAAAAAATATTTTACACGCATTATTTGGCAAATACCAATAAGCTTTACGAATTGGTTAATTTATACACAATCAACAACATCGATTACCTCGGTGATTACAAACATCGATTAATAGGTACATGAGATTTGTGAATAACGAGACGCTTTTGTAAGAAGTGAGGTAAAAAGCATTTTTCCTTTCTTCTTTAATGATCAGTTGATCATGACGTGACGATCAGATTAAAAATTAGAAATGTATTATCCAATCGAATATATGGAATTATTTACGCATTGTTGCAACAATTGCTGTAATGCTGTGCCTGTGCAACCGATGGTCAATTGACACTTTACAAATTAAATTACCATAATAGAGAACTTGCACATGTCTTGAATATTAATAAATCTGGTATATAATGTAAGTAACAAGTTTATAGAGAGCTGTTGTTAATTATTTCAATTTAAAACTTTCTATTTATTGAGATATTAAGGGTTGAAAATATAAGAAGGGGAACAGCATATCACGTGCGCGGATACACTCCAACGGTTGGTCCACGTCACACGATCTTAAATGTCAGAAATCAGCTGGCGCGAAGCCACCGTATACGTCATTCGTAAGACGGCGAAAACTGTCGAAACCATTATAACGTTGAGAAGTACTACTTTCATCGCGCGCCTGTGTTTATACAGGCTACAGGCAAGCCATGAAAAGTAATTTCTCCGCCAAATAAAATATGCTATTTTTTCTTCAAACTTCCGCAAATGTACCCAAAACATTTATTTTTAAATGGTTTTAAGGGATATTATTAGCGGCGTTCGTTAATTATTTACAATGGAATCATGTTATATAAAAGCAAATCCGATAATTTGCCAAAATGTTATCTAATCGAATAAAATGTTGAGCATTTTACATGTCTCTCTACGCATAATTTTACACCATAAATTTCGTAACTTTTCTATGGAGTAAACATATTATATCTGGCGTTTTAACTGTTGTATTTGTACACAAAAGTATCACACAGTATTTGTAAGGCATTTTTCTAACAGAGCGACAAGGCTACAATGGCTAAAAACAAAATCGTTCCAATGCATTTTCTTTACGCGCTTGACAAATTGAGTCGTGTGACGTCACACCCAAAAGCGCGCGTTCTAGCAGCGTTTCGGCGTAAATTCAAATCGTTAAATTCAATCAAAATTTTCACCAGTTTTTTGGAAGCTCATATGGGAATGTCATATATCAAAATTTTTGTAATTTTTTGTACTTTTTGTTAATGCAATAAACAAAAACACGTGCAAGTTCTCTATTGTTCAACAACCGCCGCAATCGCTGGGTATTCGCCGCAATTATTGCACAATCGCTCCAATTGCTAAAATCGCTGGAAAATCGTAGATCAAAGATCAAAATTCCTCGTCACATTCACTTTAGATTTGGTGGTTGTCAAGGTTCTGAATTGTTTGAGGTAAGAGAGCGGGTTGTCATACGGTAAAACAAACGTGCGCGATCTCCCATCTATTCTGCGCTTCAAAATTGTAATTATGTCAACAACCATTTGCTCCATTTTTATTTTTTTTCTGAAACTGGAGCAACTTGAAGAACTAGGTTCCATTTCAGCTTGGCTGAAAATATACACGAAATATTAATATATATTAAAATTATTGTGTTTTGATATTTTATTTACTTAGATATGCAAAAGAATAACAAAATTTTTCTACACTAATTTTCTATCAGACGTTATTTTGAAAATAATCATTTAATTCATTCAGACTCATGTTCAAATTAGTCATCTTTACTTTCAACATTTTTATTTGTTTCTTCACAACGAGAACATAATGATGAAGATTGCATTGTGAAGATTGTATAAAAAAATTGTTTAAATAAAAGTTGTTCATAAAATTAAAAGGAACAACTTTTCCATTTACATTTTTGCAATTTACATGGCGAAAAAGTGGAAAAACACTTTTTTTGGAACTTCAGCGCCACCTACCGTGTGCATTTCTTGCTGTACAGCATTGCCCCAATGACATTAATTGTAGATCTCAACGTCCTCTACATTTTGTCATCAATCGATTTTTCTGTGAAATGCATACATTTCGAGAAAAATGCATTTCTAAATTTTTTTGGCACTTTTTTTGAATTTTCAAAAAGACGCGCCAAGGTAGCACATGCCCATCGCGAAGACAGCTTAAGTACGTCATTCTACAACGATTAAAACAACTTTTACCCTTGGGGCAGTTTTTTCATTCAAACTCTGTTTTTTACGACAGATTGACTGTACTATAACGTCTAAGGGTCTACCTCTACGGTGTTGTCAAGTTATAAACAATATGCTTCGGAATTATTTCAATAAATCTTCATTAAAAGGAATCTTAGATATACACTTCAAATTTAAAGTATTTATAAGTACTTAAACCCCTTTGAAAGGACACAAAATAAAGAATACAATTAATTGTAAAAAATGAAATTTTTCCAATCATAATACAATTAAGTACAAAGTTTGCTAAACAATGGATGTTTTATTCTGTTAGGGAATCTAACAACTCTGATAATGCCAGATTGTTGGTAATAGAAGGATAATCTAATCCTGCCAAGTTACGGAAAGCTGATGTCACCCTTGAAAGCTTCAATAATGGTTTTACTTGCACAGTACTCAAATTCAATATCGTGAAAATCTTGCTCACGGCAACTCTCAATAATTTATAGTGTTCGAACCGTTTTTTAGTCCAAATTTTTTGCAATGTGACGCAGCATCAGAAAAAATCAAATGAGACTAATAACTACAGGTCGGACGCGATAAAGAAAACGAGTGTTGCATTCGGAATGGTCCTATGGAGGGGATATTAGCGTGGGTAATTTGAAAATACGCAGTGGCGGGGTTTGCTTAAAGTTTAAAATATGCAAGAATATATAATATTAATAAATCCAGTGAATAATAAAAGAAACGATGCTTCTTGAAGATTTTGTATTTCATATTTACTTTATTGACATGAAACCGTGTGAGAGTTTGGTGGCCTATATTACATTATACATTGGAAGCAATATTTTACTACGGCACTGTATACTGCACATTTACTCATTAGCAACCCGATTCGACTTCGGCATACGTCGGTTACGTTTTCCTTATCGTGTCTCACCTGTACAGAACTACTTACAACACAATGGAGTCACGTGTAGGTACGATATAGTCTAGACTAGACTATAGAGAGAGATGATTATTTTCGTTTATCTGATTTCTTTCTTATTTCAATATTACTTTTAATTTATAAAGTAAGAATGTTTTTTTATCTATTAGCATTTTCTCCACTGGCTTTAAAGTGAATAAAATTAAATAAATGTGTTATTGTCGATTCCTTGAATTCGAATGGCAGTTAAATAAATCCTTTAAATTGTAGAAACTGCGATGTTTAAATGCGGTAAGAACTCTTTTACCTATAAAAATCAATACGTTACAGTTTAAATTACTATCATTCCTGCCGTGGTTATTTGTCCATTTATTATGTTATAATTACTTACATGGTGTAAGTACGTTCTGATCGAAAAGAAAGTAAAAAATTAAGCTTCGCATGATGCGATTGATTACGTTACACCAGCCTTGGTTGGAGTGAAACTTCTTCAATTACGTCAAAATTTTTGTCACAATAATAAATATATCAATGTAAGGCGTAATCAGTTTTTAAATAAATCATTGTATCACGGAAGACGGAATTACAATGAAAATCATTATAAATATTAAATTATAAATACCTATAGTAAGTAGTTATATTGTGTTTGTTCATAATACTTTAAACATATTTTGGTAATAGCTACTGGTCTGGAAATGTGTATTTATGTATTGTTTATTTACTGAGTTGATTCCGTTGTTTGATGACAATGTGAAAAAACATGTATCGACAGAAGTTCTAATACTTTTTGCAGTATATAACCACGGCGGCTGTAAGCATAATTATCGGGTGGGTTTAGTAATATACTAGCTAGGTACTAATAAAACCCTAATTAAATGTTTAATTGTAGTTTGAGTTGATATCGTCAGATTTATAACAATAGGTATAATTTCGTACAAAATGGTACTATACAAGCTAATTAAATCCACATTCGTTAACTTATTACAGTATCTGGCTGGTAGGTATAGCAAAACATTAGAGGTAAATTAGCAAAATTTACAGAAAATTGAGGTACTGCAGAAATTACATCAAACATTCATTAAATTATAAAAAATTGTAAGACTACATTAATTAAAACCTTCTATTACCCCTACTATTTCTAAATATTAATTTGTGTAAATGAAATATTTATATATTGCGTTTTAAAGGTTTGCGTTATGTGTACCTACATATAAAAGTTGTTTTTCTAAAGGTTAGTAATGTCCTCACACCTCAACACTACATATGTTACGTAGAGTCATCATTAGAGGGCGGATTATATGCAAAATGCATATTGTTCAATATTGATCCTGTATCTAGGTGAATTACATTAATGTGAGTTATATGACACCAATTTAATTTTGCATATTTTGCATATATTTGCACCAATGTTCATATTTTTGTAAAATGTGTATATTATTGTATAATTTATACATTTCTAAATAATCTAATCTAATAATCTAATAATCTGACATTTTACTAAAAAAAATTCTCTCATTTCCTCAAACGAGCACAGTAAATGAAACTGTTTAAATAAAAGATTAAACTCTAAGAAAGAAAGCCTTTAAAAATTCCCGTAGAAGGTAAGCTGCTTAAAATCATTGACAAGAAGCATCACTGCTATAATTTCGCCGTAGCAAGCGATCATATCGAGATTTAGATGGAGCTGCCTTGCATTTCTTACCAAGATTTCTCAGTCGCGTCCCTACATTCACTCGATCGAACGGAGATATATTTCAGGTGATAGGTGACAATTTAGGATTTAATTTAAACAATTTGGAAAAACACCTTATTGTAAATTGTTATAGGCAGAAAAGCGATAATCAGAATAATATGTTTAATTCTCCAACTGATCGTAAGCTTATTTGTAGTTAATATTAAACAAACACATTATTATTATTTTCATTACTTAATTTTTTAATTTCATTAAGGACCTTTTTCACATAATAACATTTTGTTTAATACAGGTTGTTTATTATTTTTTGGTACGCATATTTTGCATATAATGTTGCATATTTTAACAAACTGACTGCATATCTTTTACATATTTTGTGCATATATATGCGCATATATGTGACTTTTCATGTGCATATTAATCCGCCCTCTAGTCATCATCATCATAATATTATTGCTAAAATATATGTCCTAATATGGCTGCAATTGAAAAAACTAAAAAATAGCTTAGAAAGTAGGAAGTAAAAACTACGAAGGAACCTGGTCGAAAGAAAAAATTACCGAGAATTCGAACTGTGTATCTTGTCTGTCGCAAATGAAAATATCTTAAGAAAATGCGAAAATATCGTATTGAAGGTATTAGGAATATATTTTATCTTGATGACACCTACTTAGCCAAATGTAGGACACCGTAACGAAAATATGGCAAAATACAAATTTTGAAAGTCGATTTATACTCGTATACACCTTCATCAACTTTTCAGAAAAGGTTGTCGGCAGATAATTGTTTTGCATTTGGTTTAAAGGGGTTTTCTAGAAGCTAGACAACAATAAGTATATACTGCATATGCAATTGAAAAAATGGCTTCGCCGAGGGAAAAAAGTTTTAAGATTCACTTATCATCTTACGACTTCAAACTAATAGAGCTATCTTAAGTTGTATGATATTCGTTAGTTATTAGACCGTCATGTCATTAGGATCTGTGCGCGAGATAAGATCGTATAGTTTTGAGTATGAGTACGTGGAAATGTAATGTGTACCGTAGATTAGTGTCATTGTTATAAATCTGGTGATGTTTGAAGAGGTAAACAACCTGAATTACGATTGCGTGTATACTTTATTCACTAATAATTCTCAAAGTCTTTAGTTTCACGTTGCCGTGGCAATTGATACCGCTAAGAAGGAACATCAATTGTTTGTCACGTGTTCAGGGTATATTTTGACTAGTGTTAAGATATTTGATTAAAGGTCAGTTTCCGATGATACTCCAGTAGTACAATGCCTTTTTTGACTATAACTAATTTGTCTGATATAATCTCGTAAAAATATAACAAAACAAGTATGATTATGTTTGATGAGTTTAATTAACTGACCACTTTAATGTAATGGTGTGACCCATTTAGATTATGACGGCTTTGATTCCTTTACTCTTATACAAATACTCTGTATTTATTGACGACTTGTAATCACAGAAAAAGAGGATTCATAAAATTTATCTTGTCTACAGAAAGCGTTTCGATAATATCGTCATTAATAATGTTATTTATTCAATCAGAGTCGTTGCGTCATTATTTGCATAATTTATAACCACCTTAACTACAGGATAAATTCCCAACTTACTTTGTATATTTAAGTTTTAAGTTACGCGCCTGTATTTATATTGACAGCACCTTGCTACGATGCCACTCTTTTCATTAAAAGCTGCTACTGTCAAATAAAATCTGCTTGTTTCGTTATCAGACAATAAATTTAGTAAGAAAAGATAATACAACCATTGTCAATTCACATAAACTTAAAAATAAAACGTAAACCAGTGTCGATTCTCATTTTACTTTTGGTTATGGCGCAAGTGCTCTGATTGAGTACCAAACGTACCTAGGTACTTACCCTTTCTCGTTTTATAAGTTTTTTAGCGCTTTTTGTTGAAAAACATCTTTCGTTTTCAATTGTGTTCATTGGCCTAATTGTAATATAACGAGTATCCATAAAGGGACATAGGTTTTGAATAAATTTAAAAAAAGAAATAGAAATATGAAATAAAGTTTGTAGAGTACTTTCTTTCTTCTTCTCTATACAGTGTGTCTACGGATTGACTTCACTATAGGTGTAAATGACCAAAAATTTTGGAATTTCAAAACGATTTTTTCAGATTCTGCCCTGCTTCATTGGAAATGAATTTTCATCATATTTTTAATTTTTTTAATTCAAAGCCGCCTTGATCGTGGAACAAAAACTATTTTCTTTGCAGGTAAAGTACCTTTTTTATGTATCATAGAGCAAAATTTTATTAAGAAAAACTGTTCAGAATCAAAAAATAATAATCAGTGCAAAATTTGAAAATAATCGGCACAATTTCATGAAACCGTTATTTTTATTTATTAAGACGACTATCATCGATTAAATCGGAATCTATGCATACAACATTTCAAACATTACATTCTCATTTGTTTACAAACAATACCGATTGTCATTTTATGGTCAGTTTTTCAATTCTGAACAGCTTTTCTTAATAAAATTTTGCTCTATGATACACAAAAAAGATACTTTACTTGCAAAGAAAATAGTTTTTGTTCCACGATGAAGGCGGCTTTGAATTAAAAAAATTAAAAGTTTGACGAAAATTCATTTCCAATGAAGCAGGGCAGGATCTGAAAAAATCGTTTTGAAATTCCAAAATTTTTGGTCATTTACACCTATAGTTAAGTCAATCCGTGGACACACTGTATAAGCCGCTAATGCGCAACGAATTCTTTTTAAATTTATTGTGGAAATTTGATGCAAAAAATTATAAAAGCATTCAAATGCTTAGCAAAAGTAAACGTGCCTTTTACACGAACAATAATAGTATCGCAAAACGATCACACACAGATCTTTCTGGCACTGAAAATCAAGTAAATGTAAGCAAGGAATTGAGTGAACGATATTATTTTTGTTGTTTGTAGAAGGAAATATCTTCGTCTAAAGTTCTCATCAATCAACTAAAAATATTATTCTACGCCTTAAACCGTTTTAATCGTGAAACACGAAGAAAAGGCATTTAAAGTCATAATTTTGTCATAATAAACAATAAGTTTCTATTGCATACATTTCGATAGTTGACGGTAATACCTATAACAAAAATTTTAATCGAACAGTTCGTGAATATGTTTCTTTGTCGAAACTTTATTCATATTTCATTCAAGGAAAGGACAGATTTTAACTAAGGTAACTAATTTTGGTACCTAAACGAATGTTCAATACACCGGAAATAATTTGCATAAGTAGATGCCTTTTTGTAAGTAGCGTCATGACTTCTTTAAAATGTACGGTTACACTTCACGATACAATTTATAAAGTATAATATTAATTTTATCTACACTTACGTTGTGGAACTGTGGCACTGTCAAAAGGTAACAACAGATTATCTCAACAAAAATACAAAAATGAAAAAATACAAAACATCCATAATCAACACTCACTTTCCATGAAAAAACATGAGAATATGGTTCAAGCAGTCAAATTTGCAGAATGCCGTGGAATAAATGAATTATTCTTATTAAGCCTATTGATCAACCTCAATAGTATTAATAATAATTTATTAAGTGAATCTTTATAATAATAATAATAATAATAATAATAATAATGCCATGTTCAGACGCATGAACACACTTCTATTTGGCAGCTCCCCCAAGAAAGTTCAATTCTAACAGCGAACCTTATCGGCATTATGGAAGGCATTGACATGGGGAACCCCTCCTCTGGGAGGACTGTGTGTTTTACATCAAGGACAGTAGCAGCAATGATAAAAGATACATTCACAACAAATGAAATAATAAAAACCATAATGCAAAAAATTACAATGCTCGATAGGAAGGGCATAGCTGTAACCCTGCTACACATCCCTACGCAAATTAGTCCACGTGCAGCTGAAATAGACGAAAGCTACATCCAGAGAGTCGGAACGTACTCGCTGGACGACGTGACGAGCTCCATTCGAAATATTATGAGGAAAAAATGGCGAGATGGTCGGAGCGATAATGTGGAAAGGCTACGAGGAGTCGTCGAAAATATGAGTGCGATACCAGGAATGACACTTTCCAGAAAGCAGCAAACTATATGGACACGAATAGCAATTGGTCACACGAGGATAACTCACTCGCACTTACTACTAGACAAGCATGCCCCAGTATGCCCTCAATGCAGATGCAATACACTGACAATAAGACACATAGTGGAAGAGTGCAGCGTACTGAAGCCATTTAGAGAAAAACATCGGATCGACGGAGAACTCCACAAGTGGCTGGAACAGAGCTGTTTTAAACAGTTGCTACGCTACCTTACAGAAATTAATATTGTGCAAAATATTTAAAAATCTGATAAGCATACACAAATAATAATGTAAATATAACTACCGCACCATAAGCACATAAAACCAACGTTGCGCTCAATGATCCTAGCAATCGAAAGCGTAGACGTATTGGTAGCTACACAATGCAAAAAAAATAATAATAATAATAATAATAATACTTTATTGCCCAAACAGTAAAATACCAAACCGGACAAACGTACATAATGTAATGACTATTCTGTGAGCCGCACCAAAGAAAAATAAACAATAGAACAAACAACAAAATAACTCTATGTTAACATTGTACTCAACAGAAATTATTGTCTTGAATAATAATAATGAATTACATAAATAACATATATTATACATAATATAAACCAAAAATAATTACTCTATTAAACTCAAGATATGTCTAATGCTATGCAAAAATATATCAGTTTGTGCTGAAATTGTATTAAAGTTATTGCACATGACAAATATCGGACATGTCTTTAATAAATAATAATAATAATAATTACTATATAATCGAATTGTTGACGTTCGTTTTATATCCTATTTGATTTTACGTCAAACTTATTTTTTTAAAAGAATATCACGATTCGAGATTACCTTTCCAACGATATGAGTTTGTCGGTATCTATCTCCGGTAGATTTCTTGTAATTTCACATTTTCTGGTTAATTTGCTGTATTTTTCAATTTTCAGGTTCTATTAGTATCTAGTAGGCCATGAAAGATAAAACAATTCTTACACTTTAACTTCACTTTGACATTATGTATTATAATAATAATAATATGTATTGAAATTTCATTATAAACATTGTTTATTAAGTAGGAAAAGACATAAATACAAGAACCAAAATTATGAGATAAAATAAACATTAAAAAATCAAAAAAATTATTATTCTTATGGATATTCAAAATATCTACCACCTTGTTCTATGCAAACTTGGATTCTTCGACGAAAAGCATTTTTAACCCAATGTAACACGTCTGGGTTGATAGTTGCAAAAACGTTTCTGATCCTATTTTTCAGACTTTCCGCTGTGGTTGGTAGTTCAGCATACTCTCACTCCTTGACGTCCTCCCACAAAAAGGAATCAATCGGAGTAATATCGGGAGATCTTGCTGGACATCGTGTTGATCCATCCCTTTCTATCCACTTTGCACCAAATGTATTACTAGTCCATACACTTACAACACGTCTGCGATGTGGAGGTGCTCCATCTTGCTGAAAATACATGTCGCTAATTTGAGCGAGCGGTACATCTTCAAGGAGTCCAAGTAATTCATTTTCGATGAATTTAGAATACCTTCGAAAAAAAGGAACCAACAACATAAGTGCTGAATATGCTTGCCCAAACAATAATCGACTATTCCTCTTGACTATGAACTCGGAAATAGTGAGAGTTAACATCTCAGAAATAATGAAAATGATGGTGATTAACAAATCCATTGCGGTGAAAGGTACACTCGTCTGTAAACATGATCTTAACCAAAAATTCTTCATTTTAATTGAACTCTTCTTCTATTCAATTGCAAAAATTGATTCTATTTTTAAAATTCGTCTCCTTGGGCTCTTGGTGCAGTTGGATGATGGTTTATCTTTCACGGCCTACTAAATACTAATAGAACCTGAAAATTGAAAAATACAGCAAATTAACCAGAAAATGTGAAATTACAAAAAATCTACCCGAGATAGATACCGACAAACTCATATCGTTGGAAAGGTAATAAAATTGTACATTTGAAGCCATAAAGAAAAAATGGACGTGCCATTTAAAATAGTCAAGTTACCTTTGATAGAAATTTTGCAAATTGACGTGGTAATTTCTCCGAACACAAGAAGAATTGGGATTTGACCGTCCGGTCTACGCTAGTACATTTCATGCTTAGTAACATCACATAGTCACGGCCTTCTAAGTTTTGAGATCCCTGCGATATTCAATTTTTTTTAGACACCTACTTTCTGTAAAAATGACGAATTGCGGCTAAACTATTCGTTTTAGGTACTATGTGTGATACATAAAGTCGGACTAGAATTGACCAAGGAATCCAAATATGCAATCATATATAGGGGGTTCCATTTAAAAAAATGCAACTTTGATATAAATCACCCTGTATATGTATTGCGATTCGGGTGAAAATATTTTAGGTTTGTAGCCTTAAGGGTACCTGACCATATCCCAGCAACAAACTTTTGAAATGTTCGTTAATAAACCCACAATCTTCCATCCTCGCACTGTTGGCCCACCCTGTATAGGTATACCTACACTTTGTATAGGTACTTTGTAAAAGTAAAGTTGTTCAAAATCAAATAGAAATAGAGTTACCTATTATGTATAAAGAATTACTATCCACAAACACTCGCTTATAAAAACAAAATCTTGTACATTGGTGGTATTACATATTAGATATCTACATATCTGACCATTTTAAAAAAAATATTATACAATGTGTCGACAGATTGAGTTCATTATAGGTGTAAATTATTTTGGAATTTCAAAACAATTTTTTCAGATTGAGCCCTGTTTCATTGGAAATGAATTTTCATTATATTTTTAATTTTTTTTTCCTTGGTGGTGGAGCAAAAACTATTTTCTTTGCAGATAAAGTAGATACCTTTTTGTGTATCATGGAGCAAAATTTTATTAAGAAAAGTTGTTCAGAATCGAAAAATAATAATAATTGCAAAATTTGAAAATAATCGACACAATTTCATGAAACCGTTATGTTTATTCCCCAACAGCCGCTTTAGATGCGTTACAAGTGTCTACAAAATTCGCATTTCCGTTGAAAGTATGAGCTAGAGACTTAAAAAAACAACTGAAATACATAATTCGAAAAGTTAGTTGTATAGTATAGTCGTCTTGAGACATTTGGTGTCATTTTGAAGCCAATAATATAAAAAAAGAGTAGAAAACGAAACACTTTCTCGTCGTTTTGCGTTGCTGGTCTTGCCATAAATTTTTCAATAATACATAATATTTATCTTCATATATATTTTATAAATATAAAGTAAAGATACGTATCTAGGGCAAACTGTTTGCTAATAATAGATGGTACGTTTACCTTGTGCCTACAAAATTCGACTAAAATTGTTTTCTTTTCAACTCATTTTTATATTTTTGACTTCAAAATTACACAAAATGTCTCAAAACGACTATACAACTAGCCCTTCTAATTATTTGAGCTCATATTTTAAGTCTCTAGTCTTATACTTTCAACGGAAAAGCGAATTTTGTAAAGGCTTGCAACGCATCTAAAGCGGCCGTTGGAGAACCCCCTTAAGACAACTATCATCGATTAGATCTAGGAATCTATGCATACAACATTTCAAACTATACATTGTCAGTTCTTTACAAACAATACTGATTGACATTTTATAGTCAATTTTCTTCTTCACGGGATGCCTTTTTCGCTTTCTTTTTGTCTTCAGCAGGTCCCGTCTCATCGAATTTCTTTATTAATTTTTTTCATTGAATAGTTGAATTGCATACCTGTACGAAACATCCCCAATGCATACCGTGTATGCATAGATTCCTAGATCTAATCAATAACGGTTTCATGAAATTGTGCCGATTACATATTTTCAAATTTTGCAGTTATTGTTATTTTTCGATTCTGAATAGCTTTTCTTAATAAAATTTTGCTCTACGATACACAAAGAAGGTACTTTACCTGCAAAGAAAATAGTTTTTGTTCCACCACCATGGCGGCTTTGAATTAAAAAAAATTAAAAATATGATGACAATTCATTTCCAATGAAGCAGGGCTGAATCTGAAAAAATCGTTTTGAAATTCTAAAATTTTTAGTCATTTACACCTATAGATAATGAACTCAATCCGTGGACACAAGTAAATGTGAGCATGAGAATATGTATTATTTTGAGAGAATCGAATTTACACATTTTTCATTGTTGTACACTACATTTGAAAGCTGTGCGTCCTCGCAAGACACTACAAAATTAAGATAAAACATGGTGAATTAATCCTTTATGATCACACTCACTATAGCAAGTTTCATCATGCACAATTTATATTTAATCTGATAATAGATGCTATTAACCTCTGTTAGTCGTCAAAATTTGCAAGGACATTTATAAAAAGATAACATTTCTTTATGGTTCATTACAAACATTAACTATGGAAAACCTACATGCTGCTTTTCGAACAAGAGGCGCAAGAAAAGTAAAATTTAATCGTTAGCAAGGAACCTGATTGCTTGTGTGTGGAGAACATTTTATTAAGATGGCTGAGGTCGTTTATAACAGTGATTCATTACACAGGACTATCACATATTAGGATCGGAAGCTAGTTTTTAATGTGGTATCTACAAATTTATTAGGCGATATTTCTAAAGGATGAAATAATATAAGGCTAGATGTATTTCAATTTATAAACCTATAAATGACAGAACTAAGAAAAGTCTTATCTCACTTATTTAAGAGCGATGTGTGCAGTAAATTAAAACAGACGAACAATATATTAAAAGGTTATTTGGACATCAAGATTACAAATAGTCAGGTAAACCATTAAACGTAATCAATGCAATGGCAGTTGTGAACCTTAACAAAATGTTATTCATTACGTCGTTAGGAATATGTTTAAAAAGAGTGGTAATATTCATTAAAAGTTAACATTCCTTCTTGCGTAAGATTTCCTGATCAAAAGCAGGTAAGTAGGACCGAAATGTTTTAGACATAAGGTAACAATAGTACAGGTTCTGCTTCGCAGCCAATTATGTAATTATTTTAATGTGTAACCAAACTAACGAATCTAACGATATTTTTTATTGTTTATAATGTTTGATATAACAGTAACACCTGCTTAATTTACACATAAATGCATCTAAATTACGTTTCTAACAAGGAGAATCTCATTAAACAAAAGTGTTGGATTAATTTATACTTATATATCACTGTGGTGACTACCGATAAGATCATTCTGTCAAGGCTTATATCCGGATTTAACATTTGAAGATCACACCTTGACTTTTAAAAACATGCCTTCTTAGATATATACATTTCGCTGTTTTTTGATTGCAAAAACTACCGATTTGTTGGAATCTGATGTTAATCTTCTAACATTTAATTTTTTCCTTTGTCATCAGGCATTTAGATTATCCAAAATAATTATACATCCGCAATAGATACATTAAATAGTTTTATCTAAAATTTTCGTATCACATTACGATAAAGAGGATTTCGTTACTGGGAGAAAATAGTAGTAAAAGTGCACTACATCTAATGGGTGGTAAATAAGTTCGGTTGTTTTGTCTTTCTACTATGTATCTTTTGTTTGGTCAATGCGAAAGTCACGAAAATGTGTTTATCTCTCTTTAACTCTGTTAACTTAACTTAACTTCCCTAAAGTGGAAAATCCAAGCTACAAAAAGTGTACTTTCGATATTCACTTTATCTTGGATTTTCGTCATGGCCAGAAAGATTAGAAAGCAGGTTGCATCTTATATGGATAGGATACTAGTTGTGCGGGAGTTGCACAAGGATTGCTTACAAAAATCAAAGTAGTAATTTCAAACTGTATGACACAATGCAATCTAATCGAATTTTAAGTTTGAGTTTAAAGCAGCTTTGAAAGAGGATAATATCAATCAAGTGGAAAAGATGAACTGCGCTCAAAGGCCAAAACTTCGTGGTCTTACGAAATTTGAACAAAGTTGGATGCTGAAAGGAAGACAGACCGGCTTACATTTGCACCTCGCAAAAGAGTAGGTGGCCTCAAATTAAAAAACAAGGTCTCCATCCAAAGCAGATCATGGTTAATCTTTGGTGATATTTAGAAGTTTTGGTACACAAGGAAATGATGTAGAAAATGAAAAACTGTCGAAAGAACCTTAGTCCAGTTGCATAATGCCAAATGGTCGCTACGCGAGAACTCAACGGCAAGGATCGTCAAAGGTAAAGGAGGATTTTCCTCCGTACATTCATTGCGCGAACGGATTACCATCTTTCTCGCTTATTATCTAACCATATGCACGTCGTAATTTTCGACAATAACAAGGTCCGCTATATTGGCAAAATGGGATAAACAATAATTCGTCGAAGGTTAGGAGGAAATCGTACAGAATCGCGAGAAATATTTCAATTATAATAAAGAAGAAACGAATGAACTTATTTACCAACAAAATATACATACAGGGTGGGTCATTGAAAAGGTAACACGAGTGTTTTGGGACACTTAGACAAGTTTCTTAAAAAAACGCTCGGACGTCGATTTTCTATTTTTGGGGGACAACTTTTGATGTCAAATTTGACTGTGTCAGGTCAACCCGCTAGCTCCAGCAACCCCTAACTCAAGAATTTAAATAGGGAAAGGGAGTCGAGCGACCCCCCATTTGAAGCGTCATTTAATTCTCTATTCGACAGTACAAATTAAAATTAGTTTTATTCAATTTTTTTTTCGCCCCGATGAAAAGCACCCTCCAGATTAACTAAGGTGAGGGTGTTGTTTAGGAAAAATCCTGAAACACACCACCTTAGAACTTTTGAACGGCACATTTTGATGTCAAATTTGACCTTATCAGGTCAACCCCCTAACCCCAGCAACCCCTAACTCAAGAATTTAAATAGGGAAATGGTGTCGGGCGACCCCCCATTTGAAGCGTCTTTTAATTCTCTATTCGACAGTATGACCGAAATTAGTTTTATTCAATTTTTTCCACCCCCATGAAAAGCACCCTCTAGATTAACTAAGGTGAGGGTGTTGTTTAGGAAAAATCCTGAAATGTGCCGTTCAAAAAGGCAAAGGTGGCGTGTTTCAGGATTTTTCCTAAACAACACCCCCACTTTAGTTAATCTAGAGGGTGCTTTTCATGGGGGTGAAAAAAATTGAATAAAACTAATTTTCATTCATACTTTCGAATAGAGAATTAAAAGATGCTTCAAATGAGGGGTCGCTCGACCACCTTACCGTAATTTTTGTTTTTGTTGGGGGCTGTTGGGGCTAGGGGGTTGAGCTGACAGAGTCAAATTTGACATCAAAATGTGCCGTTCAAAAAGGCAAAGGTGGCGTGTTTCAGGATTTTTCCTAAACATCACCCCCACCTTAGTTAATCTAGACATCGAGAGGGTGCTTTTCATGAGGGTGAAAAAAAATTTAATAAAACCAATTTTCATTTATACTGTCGAATAGAGAATTAAAAGACGTTTCAAATGAGGGGTCGCTCGACTCCTTTTCCCTATTTAAATTCTTGAGTTAGGGGTTGCTGGGGCTAGGGGGTTGACCTGACAAAGTCAAATTTGACATCAAAAGTTGTCCCCCAAAAATAGAAAATCGACGTGCCCGAGCGTTTTTTTAAGAAACTTGTCATATAAATCAAATAAATGCGTCCTATTAATTGCTATTTAAGAGAAAACTTTCATTTTTGGAGAAGTTTTTATATTTATGAGTCAATTGATAACTTACATAGAAGACCATTATTTTGGCGGCAGAATCTTTAGCTTCATCAATATAGAACAACACATGAGTTGAAGTAAACAAAATTATTTGTATGTATATGTTTTTATTACTTCAGTCTTTTTATTCTTAATGATCATGCAACGTTTCTAAGATATTTTAGTGGGTCTCCATTGTGCATACAATCATCAAGGGTCAGGCCTTGGGGTGCCCCGTTTTTTAAATGTTCTAAAAGCGGGAGTCCCTGTTAATGAAAACTATTTAATATTATTGGTATATTTCTTTCGTTACTTGTAGATGACTCAAAACCACAAAAGAAAATCAGACGGGAGAATGTATGGTGTGTATTAAGTACTTACTGACGCGACCACGCGACATAAGGTCGTTTGAGCTTCAGAAGTGTTACGAAAGAATTTCAAATTCCCTATTTTGAATAATATAAATTTCACAGATTTTAAAACGTGGAAATAAAAGTATTATTAAAGTAATTTAGATGAATGAGGTGATCCAGAACAACGTATTAAGGAAAATACTTCTGTATACAGGGTGTCTCACGGTGACCGTCGGTTAGAAGTATATCAAGAACTGTAAAAGCTAGAAATTTGAAATTTTGCATATGCGACATGGAGTGTTTAATCTATTAAATAAAAATATTTTCCAAATGGCAGCACTTCCGGAAATACCGGAAGTGACCATCAACTTCTTTATTTTAAATACAAACCAGGCAATTTTTTTTCACATTCTGATGTGTCATAAAATGTTTAATAAGTATGCTTAAAATAATCGGCGTATCAATTTTGATTGTTGAGAAAAAAATTTTTTTTCACTGAAAAATGTCAAAATCTTGTTTAGGAAATAAAATTGAAAGTCGAAAGTGGTAAAAGTTAGAGAAATGGGATTTTGGGTTCTCAATGTCAAAAGATTGAAACACAAATTGTCTGTAATGGATAATAAAAAATTGCCCGCGGTTAAGTATCTATTTGACGTTGTTTCCAGACTTAAGGAAAACTTTATAAAGTCTCTTTTTTCAAATGGAATGCCTATTTAATTATTAGTCCATTCGATGCAGAAATAATTTTTCTTTAAATTGATATACCATGTCCCTATACCTAAAATCAATGATTACAGAGTTATTTACATTTTTCTATTTAAATTTATAATTACATACTTTACAAAACATGGTTGGCTTTGAAAATTTTCAAAAAATTGGTATTCAATTGTTTCTTATGATGACAGTTGTCAGTTAGCTATCAGATTGAAAGTTTACGCTACATTTACGTTTGTTATCAGTGTTATCTGTTTGAATTTTGATTTTTGCGCTTAATATTTGTTTTTAATTGGGAAATATGGAATACACAAACGTTGATATTCTAAATTTGTTTTACATTCATGGCGAGTCTGCTCGTATTACTTTTCGGACCTGCAGAACCTTTAACCATTGAATAAAGAATCACTCAACACTTTAATGAAAGATATCCGCATTTACCTACAATGACAGAATAAAAAATCAGGATGATTGAAAAGAATATTCTAAATTTGGGCGAAGTAAATGCGCCACGAAATTTAGCAAAGCCAATTGTCCCCAATGACGCTGCAGAAACCAATGTATTGGGATATTTTAATGTTTTCCCTGAAAGTTCTGTTCGTTCGGCGGAAAGAGACCTTGGATAGTCAAGAAGTTGCATAGATAGAATTTTAAATAATCATAAAAGCATAAGAAACAATTGAATAAAATTTTTTTGAAAATTTTCAAAGCCAACCATGTTTTGTAAAGTATGTAATTATAAATTTAATTAGAAAAATGTAAATAACTCTGTAATCATTGATTTTAGGTATAGGAACATGGTATATCAATTTAAAGGAAATTTATTTCTGCATCGAATGGGTCGATAATTAAATAGGCATTCCATTTAAAAAAAGAGACTTTTTAAAGTTTTTCTTAAGTGTGGAATTAACGTCAAATAGATACGTAACCGCGGGCAATTTTTTATAATCCATGACAGACAATTGTGTCTCAATCTTTTGACATTGAGAACCTAAAATCCCATTTCCATAACTTTTACCACTTTTGACTTTCAATTTTATTTCCTAAACAAGATTTTGACATTTTTCAGTGAAAAAAATTTTTTTTCTCAACAATCAAAATTGATACGCCTATTACTTTAAGCATACTTACTAAACATTTTATGACACATCAGAATGTGAAAAAAAATTGCCTGGTTTGTATTTAAAATAAAGAAGTTGATGGTCACTTCCGGTATTTCCGGAAGTGCTGCCACTTGGAAAATATTTTTATTTAATAGATTAAACACTCCATGTCGCATATGCAAAATTTCAAATTTCTAGCTTTTACAGTTCTTGATATACTTCTAACCGACGGTCACCGTGAGACACCCTGTATGATTGGATGAAGTTATTTTTCTAATGAAACGACATTTACAATTAGGGCGAAGTTAAAGCACTACATAGATACGGAATAAATATGGAAATCATCTGTGGCAGTGATGATGTGTGCTCCTGCTCTGTTGCACCACAATTACAAAGTAATACCTTGCTTCCTGAACTGCGCTGCACCACTGAGTGGTTGGGATCAACATTTTTAATGCACTTTTAGATCAACATCAAAACCTAATTCTGGTCAGTGCAATACACAGAATTTTAGTAATCTAAGGTCATGGGCGTTTGTCGCAGATAGTGTTACATAAACTAACAGCTGGAAATGGTAATGAAATGGAAGTCATCCAAGTTTCACTAGTCGGCAAAACAGAAATAAATCCAGATTACAGTGTTCTCACTAATAGTTCTTTTGAAGACTTGTCTATCGATATAACTGAAGAGGGTGAAAGTGACGCAGAAGAAAAATTAAGCACAAATGTAGACTTTTTAGAAGCAAGAAAAGAATCTATAGTTGAAACACGAAGAACGGGAGGAAAACTTGCACACATTGCAACTACTCGTAAACACACTATGCGTACCGTGTTAATAAAATCTACTTAAAAATGAAATGAAGATCTGTTGGAGACCATCCGGAATTAATTAACTATTATCCAAACGCGTGTAATTCGAAATTGCGTTTGGATATTTTGATGACAAGTTTGAATTATAATTGTGATTATCGCATCGCTGGCCACCGATGAGGGATGCACCTTTGTGCTATTGTTTATGTTGTACGCATCCGTCTGTCGGACTCACTTCCATGCGAAGAATTACCGTAGAAAGCTGAAACCTTTATTGTAGTAGCAAAGATTATATAATGGGATATAGTCTTTGGTAGTAGATAGCCTATACATAGAATCTGTGTTCTGTGTAAACAGGGGATTACTCCACGATTATTTCCTGATGAGTAATTTTGACAACAGAAACGTCAATTCGAACCCGGCCAAGGTAGCCCGTTTTTCTAAAACGGAGAAAAACTGAAACACGCCTTCTTCTCTGATAGGAATAAATTCGTAGGTCACATGTCGATGCGATTGTTCGCACGACAAAGATCCCTGGTTGAGGGTGAAATTTCCTTAGTCAGGCAAAATTTTAGTAAGGGTAGTAGCAATAACATAATAACCAAAGCAGTTGATGCGCGTATAGGTACTTGGAAATCCGCTGTTCCTAGATCTGTGCTCACAAAATAAATAAATAAAATTAAAAGATTTCAGTTTTTAAACGTTTTACACGCTTATTGTTACATGTATGTGTTTGGATGTCGCAGTAACTAATTATACAGTGCGTTCGTAAAGTAGCGGATAAATTCAATAAATATTAGCAGGTGAGTTTTTGAAAAAAATGGTCGGACACGCTGATTAGTTTATGGTTTTTCAACGTTATAGCGAAATATACAGGGTATATCAAAAAAGGGATATGACGTCATCGATATTTTTTTTAAATCGAAACCCTAATTTTTTATTGCAAAATTAGAAAGAGCGCATTTTTCTACATACGGCAAGGTAAGTAACGTTAGTGATTACATAAGCAAATTTTGAAAAAAAATTGACTTTTTTGTTAAACATGTAAAATTAACTACCTCAGCAAATTAGAATTGGCTTGAAATTTGTCCGCCATATTGGTAATTTGTATTGATGGTTTCGAATCATTCGAAATCCTTTTGATAACCCGATTCACTCATTTGTCTTAACATGGTTAATAGAATTAAGTACAGTTTCTGTTTCCAAAATTTCTCCGTTATAAAATTAATTTCAGTGTGATTAGTGATTACCTTTTAGCGAAATGTTTCATAATTAACAGAATGTGCTACTACTTGGCATCCATTCGCCTGTCCGTCACAACCCTTTTCTGTGATTTTTCTTTTCCCTTTTATTCAGGGAATGTTCTGTTTGTATGCATATTAAGTACGTGTTTCGAAAAAAAAATGCGATTTGTACTTTTTATTTTCAAAATCGGAGACTTGCAGGACTCGGAATTCAGTTTACGTTATTTTAAAAAGTTTAATTACAACGTTAATTATTTTTTGAGGTAATAGGTCCAGGAATTACAAATCTTTCAAGTGATTTATTAGATATCCAGATATTTTGGAGGAACTCGCTGTCCTCTTCACTGGAACCGATTTTTAGTTCAAACCTCATTAACGTAAAAATGAAAAACAAAATGGCTGAAGTTTACATAACCTTCTATCAAAAACTAATCAACTTGAATAGGTATTTACAGATTTTTAGAAATTTTGTTTAAAACAAACGAAAAGCTACTAAGAAATTTACGTTGTTAACACAGGCCGACATATTTAAACGTACTTACAATTTTCGTAACGACTAGTGTTCAACCTATTTTAGATTTTAACCAAATATTTTAAGCTGTTAACACCTGTTGGAAACTGATTATTTTTAACAAGGACGTAAACAGCCATTTTGTTTTCGATTGTTAAATTAAGTGAAGGAGATTAAAGAAAAGCGTACCTACCTATGCATTGGAGATCTAATAAATCAGTTGAAAGATTTATAATTTCTGTGCTGCTTCTCACTAAAACATAATTAACTTATTAACTCCAAGTCTCCAAGGAATGTCAAAATACTACCCTTTGTCTAATTAGACATTTTCGCCTTAAATTCAGCAAATTTTATATTTTTGATGGAACTGCAGTTAAAACAAAGACTAATAGAAGCGTGTGAGCGATTTCGCTTAGAGTAGATAAGTATTGAAAACAAAAGATTACTTTATTAATAATGAAGCAGACGAACTGGACCAAAACAATTCGCACCACACTGAGGACCCGCATTATTTAATGAAATATTAGTTCATTTACAATCAATTGAATAAATTGAGCAATTAACTCTTATATCTAACATTTCAAACAAATAAATATAATTAAGTATGCGATATGTGTTCCCAATACTTAATTCTTAAAGCCAAGTTATATAATTGGGTAATCAACTTGGAATGAATAGATTTCATTTCATTATTCAAAAGACATTTACGACAATATGTCAGTCCCTTGCCAATTTCTTAGCAACAATAACTAAATAATAACGTCGTAAACGTTGTTAGGTACTCTTACAATATTTTACGCCAAAAACGATCCTGTTTTGAAAAACAGATAGACATAAATCCATTAGTTAAATTAACATTCCACTATGTTCCACTGTGCTGACATTGGTTTTCTTAATCCATAAAATGTTCCTATTATAAACTTACACACCTAACTCAAGTGATGTGTTTAATAATGATGAATTTTTCGTTTTTACGCCTTCTCGAGTAGTGAAGTCCTTGACTTTCAGGTATAATGGCCGCTGTTTGTAAAATACAGATCCCATTATTGCTGAAGATTGGTCTAGAATATTAAGTGGGACTGTTGTATGACGATATCATACAGTGTGGATGTGTTTGTAAAAATGGAATTATAACTGATCTAAAAGTGCTACGACTCTTTATGATACTTAAAATAAATCACAAAAGAATAAGTATATTTTACATGAGTGCTCCTTATGTAGGTGTAAACTTCACCGAGTGAAGATCCAGACACGCCCATTTAAGCGTCGATGAAATAATCAACTCAATAATTTATAAGCAGGTTTCTATTTTTATTCTAGAAACGGTATAAAACCATTAATTTCCGCTAGCAGCCATTAGATCTGGTTGTAAAATTCATACTTAAAAAACTGCCAATAAAAATGTAGGTTACATTTCAACCTGTACTAGTTTTTAGTCGGGAAGTTTTATTCATTCCTTAACAGACCTTAACAAATGGTAATTAGATTAAAATAAGTTGAATGGCTTAAAAATACTAATTGTTCTGGCAAAAACTTACTATTTTTGTCGTCTTAAAATTTCTTTGTAGGTAGGTACATTATTTGAAATGCCGCCACACACTAATAATTATTATAATCAGAAATCTTAGTTAAGAAATGTATTGACGTATCTAGATTTAATAAAAATGAAGATAATTATGTAGTTAGTTGCATATTTAGATGTTTCTTCCGAGGATAATTTACTTTACACAACATTACATAAAGCTTATACTCACTTAGCGTCTAAATTAGTGCTATTTATAAAGCTTTAATGTTTCAAGTGCGGTCAGTTACTTAAATTCTTAGTGAACGTTTAGCGGTTATCGTGAACATATTTTCCTGTAATTACTTTCCTTGTTTTCAATTGGAATAGTGTACTCTTGAAACAAATCCGTCACAATTCCGATCCAAATTCAGCCGTGCAATAAGATGCCAGTTTAATCATTTTTCCACTTAGGTACCTACTTACAAGGTTGGTTAAATAATACTCGACAAATACCATTTATTGCAACTCCATTTGTATTCGTTAAAAAATCACCAAAACGTCGCGTCTACCCGATCTTTAGATAGCCCAAAATGCCAAAAAGTTCAAAACTCCAGCGACCGCATTTCGTCGATAGGGCCGTTTCGTTGAATATAATATGTGACCATTACAGCGCCCGTGACCGAAACGTAGAAGACACAAGAATTGGATAATTCCAAATAGCCGATCGGATCCAAAATCAATTGATCCACATGATCGATCGTTACAAAAGTTATAGTGGAGTCCGTGAACCTAGCACAAATTGTAGTATGTTGCAATATTGTTTGTGTTTGGTTTGTGCTCCACAATATTTTTTGGCAAAATCACTCCTAAAAATTTTCCAATAATGTATATACAACGTGCTATAAAGAGTCTCTAATTTTCCGTTTCACTTAATTCTGTATTTCAATAACATTTTTGATGCAAAATGATCCTAGTTGGCGAAATGGCGCCGTTTTGGAAATGTTTAGTGTTTTTTTTTTGGCATTTACACATAGCTTATTTGCCGCGATCTACTTTGAAGCAAGTGAGACGGACAACTGATAACTTATACAGTCAAAATTTGTAGCTTATTTTAAGGAATGATAAGATACGCGGTCGAATTCCTTTGAGAGATTCAAGAAGCACTAAGCAGCACAGAAATAGTTGTCGTAGAAGTTAGCTCTGATGCGAGTTGCTTATGAAGTTGGTAAACAACACCTTATACTTTTCTACTGCTACTCGATTATTATTGGGGAACACCTATAATGTTTCTGACAAGATCGTCGGTAAGAATGTACTCGTAAAATATTATCTTGGCGGTTAAGTTCAAACGGGGCGAATAGAATAGGTATCTAACGTTCGGAATTTTCCGATTTTTCTAAACAAAAATGGAATTTGAAAAGCGTAAAGAGACTACACATTTTAATATTTGGTTTTCAATATATTAAACAAATTAAGTACAACGTAGTTGAATAAAATGACGAGGGTTCTTTTAAATATGCTTGTTAGCTCTGAACTGTTATACCATTCATAATGCAGTATTTTTTCTCCTCGTTTTTTTACATGCCATCAGGTTAAATTGTACCTTCTTGAAGTACATATATACAAATAAAAGATATAAAAAAAACTGCCCATTATTATACGCTTAACGTACCTGAAAATTGTGTTAACTTATACTGTTCCAAAATGATAATAAGTATACTTAAATACCCATAACGAAGATATTGTAAAGTATATTAAATGTATGGATTTCGAGTACAATCTCAAAACCGCTAACAAACGATTGTTTGCCACTTATTTATGACCACACAAACTTTATGCATATTTCATTGCATGACGAATGACTTCGCACAATAATGAATCGCAGCGAAGGCACTATAACATTAAACAAAAAAACTTAAAACTTTAAAATAAGCATTTCAACTAATTTCATGTTCTCTGTCATTTTTGCAAGCCGTAACATGAAAAACTGTATTGATTATGGACAGTGGCAGTTTCAGGGGGGTATAATTACACCCCCCCCCCCCCCCAAGAATTTGTCGTTCGCTTATTTATTTTTATTCTTAAAAATTACCAACATTGCAAACAAACAAGTTACAGTTATGGTGACTCTGGTCGGCGATCTATGACGGTGAATTTTTTCCAAAACTGCTGGAGAGTCGTGGAAGGGACCGATACCCGATACTTTTTTTAAATTACCCCCCTAAGCCAGTTGACTGGAAACGCCATTGATTATGGATAATTTGTGGGGAAATCAAAAAAGTGTAGATTTAATTGTAATGTGAATAATAGTAAGAAACAACATACGAGCTAAACGATCACTTCTTCGCAGAAATAACAAAACAAATGCACCATACGTGAGTAACGAATAACGAAGAAAAAGTTTTCCAAGTCTGGAAGAAGCGGTGATAAATGAGTTCAAAATCGAGGTTTTGGAGATACTATGGCAAAGCGTGTTGTTAGTTTACCTCAATGCGTAAGGGCCAACTCTGGTATGAAAGACTTACTTGGAGGACAATAATATTTCGCCTGTGCCAAACTTTTTGTTAAACAGAAAAAGGGTTATGATAATGAACCTTCCTCGAAGAAACTTCCATAGTCTCTCGAAATTCATGTAATGAATATTGAATAGAAAATAATTGCCTTATCAGAATTCGTCACACTGTTGAGCAATCTCCAAACGCCCGGAAACTTTATTAACACTATAAACATTATATACACAATTTCTACTATCTTCTTGCAAATTTCGTGCACTTTTGTGCACCAATTTCCTCCACTTTGTTGACCAACTTACGAAATGATTTTACAGAACATGGTTCATTTGTTGGTTCATATAACGTTCGAATGTTCCCTACACATTGGGATCTTGTTCTCTGCGTTCAATATTTATTGTTATTAAGTTATTATTCTACACTACAGACTACAGGTAGTTATGTAGTGACATATTACAACGACAATTAAGCAATTGCATATCTAAAGAAAGACCCCTTAAGTTTTTATTTAAAACTTAATTCCAAAAAAAAAAATAATATATGAATGCCGTGTCGTCATTAGAAGTGGTAAGTAGTTTCCCTATCGGATGCAACGTGTACTCTTTCAAGAAATCATTTTCCAAGCAAATCTATTTATTACCGATGGTTTCAAAAATAATCGGAAAAAAATATTGATTCAGATCTTTATAGGTGCTTCTATCTTTTCAGTAGATATAGTTATTTCTCTGCATTTTGAATAATTGGCCAATAAATCATCCATTTTCTTCCTGTGGCGCCACCCTAAGTGTTTATAGTTACAATAACCCACTCAAACTGTCTTCCGGTAAAAAATAGAAATTTATACTACTGTGGCCATCTTCAACATTTATGGAACGATTGTTTTACTATAAAAATTGATTTTCGCTTAATAAGAAATTCAACTTAATAAAACTTTTCATTTCCATTTACTATACCAGGAACACCATTATTAATAATAATAACAAACAAAACAATTGAATAATAAATACTTATCTTATTTACTGTTATTGTTTCTTGCACAGTTGAATAAGTGAAAAATATGAAAATAATGCGCGGGGTTAAATACAAATAAAAAACTTAAATTTATGTCAATATATGTAAGACAGCTTTATAACCACATAAAAAATTTTACAATGTTTCATTTAATGTCCTTTATATACATATTCTTAGAAGAATTTTATTAGTTAGGTACATAAATGTGTACGTTATGGTCACCAAGGACTTTTTCGAAAATTACAACAAAATGTCAAAAATTTGTCACACGCATAAATAAATATCCCGGAAGATTAAAGTGCTATTTTTAACGCTTAGAATTTAAACAATTTAACATTTAATTAAGTTGTGAGTACTTCACAATTGGTGATATAAATTACAGATTGTTTTGATTTGAACACATGTCAGTGGTAAAGGTTAACTGCTACTAATATGCACAGTTATTTTTATAGACCTTTCAATTACACTTTAAATTTTTTATATACGATAACAAACAATTTAATTGAAAAAGGTTATTGCGCTTTAACAAGAAGATAAATATATAAATGTCCCACTAGTGTTTATTAACCATAAATATTTACGGTAATTAAAAGCAATTAACCAATATAAATAATAATTAAAATAATCATTTGTACCACCGCCTTATTTCTACTTGGAAGCGTTGAAACACAATCAACACACTGACCATTATTCATTGCAAGTGAAGTGATACTCAAAAAATTAGCACGTAAGACTTTATAGACGTCTCACTACAAAGACTAGAAATGTATAAATCTAACCCCTATTACATCGGGGCAGTTTTCTGTAATAAGTTAGACCTACATACATTTAAAGTCGATGCAAATATATGTCAATTTAAGCGTGAACTTGAAAAAGCCGTGCTTTTTATTCTGTTTGTGAAGTTTTCGATAATATAGCTAAAGTTATTTTCTTTTCTATCTTTCTGTATTGTATTTAAACTTGTCTATTATCATTTTGTACAATCTTATAGACCAATGTTTATCTTTATCTTTTCGTTTATTATTATTTTTATTAAAAAAACACGTATACCCCTAATTATATTAATAATTTGCATCATCTGTATTTTAAAGTTCAATCTCAAAATGAGTTGTGCTTTTATTTTTTATGTACAACCTCTGAAGTCGTTTCCATTAACTGCATATTATAACGGGCTTGCAGATGTATTACATGTACTGCATAGAAATTTAATTAACATACTTAATAAGCGAATGTCATTAAAACTTAATAAGTTCACCGAAATTAACTTATAATTGAAGATCATCAATCAACTGAAATAGGTTCCTTATTTTAAGGAAATTTGCTACCACGCCAATTTCGTCTTCGTTAGCAATTAAATCCATAAAAATTTTACTTCTAATATCCGCTCGTTTTAAAAATGTAATAGTTATCCATTACGGAATTACAGGAGCATAACAAAGTCGTATCCTGTTTAAAAATAAATGATAGTTAAGTATTAATACAGTCGAAAGGTTGTCAGAATTGTCAATCAAATAGCACCCTTAATAAGCTAGGTTTATTATTTTTTCATAGGTTAATGTCAATTTTACATACCTACTTATTATGTATTATTTATCAATGCAGAAAAAAATTAATGGAAATTTTTTTTACACACAAGTTGAAACCTTTTTATTACACAATTGATAAAATACATTGTTTAATTGTTTATATTACAGGGGAGGTTTAGGTAATTATTCTATGATTCTTTACCGCACAATAAATTGTATTATTTTTTTTAAATTGGGAGTGAAATGGTAAACCACAAAAACACATCGACAAGTATCGATTTATTCTATAGGTACATATTATTGATAATTTCTTGATTCTTCCCTCTCTCTCTCTCACCCTCTCCTTTCCTTTGTTGTGTTCTCAATGATACTCATCCTTTGTATCGCCTAACTAACCACTATTAGCTTAAAATCTGCTTAGTTAAACGTATAGCAACATAAATTATGGCTTCGATTGTACATTTAAAAAGTGCAAATAAAGTCACAAACAGTAAGAAACACTGCGCCTGATCTTATTACACGCAGTACACGCTGAAAAACAATGAAGACTGCAGCATCTCTACACGGATTTTTAGATGACAGTTCGGAAGTTAGTAGGCGTATCTAAAGAACTACTCATTGGATATACATTATTACGATCAAACTAACGATAACGTGTGTGCAGTACTACAAAACTTCTACACAGAGAAAAATATATATGAGGACCAGTCAAGTGAAAACGGGATTACGGAAATGATGACAGCACGAATATGCGCGTGGGGAACCGTTGTAGCATAATAATACGAGCTCATGCGTACACATGTTAGGTAATCACGGGAGTTGTTAGAGTTCACAGGAAGTTCGTTGTATTCGGTTCCTAAAGCAATACGCGAGATAGAGTAATGGCATTCGTCATCCAAAATTCGGGCAATGCGTTGTTAAAGGACCTCTACTTATTGAGTTCACTCCAAAGGGCAATACGGTTAATGCGGAACTCTAGAACGGTTGCGAGTGACAATCAAGAACAAACGGCCGGGAGTGCTGACAGTTGGAGTAACCCTGCTTCACGACACGCGACACCTTATACCGGCCAACGGAGAAACTGAGGACGATGCGATGGCATATTCTGCAGCATCCTCCCTACAGTCCTGACATGTCACCGTGCGATTTGCACGTTTTCGGAATGTTGAAATGACATTTGAAAGGACGACCATTCACATCGGACGCTGAGGTCCAGCAAGACGTCAAAGCATTTCTACTTCAGCAGCCAAGGGAATTTTATAAGAGAATTAAAATTTAAAATTTAAATTAAAAATCTCGTTTTCATTTGACTGAGCCTCGTACATATGTATAGGAACCTTTTTGAATCAAAGACATCTACATCTAGAAAACAGGATTAAATGAAAATTAATTCGAAGAGGAGAATTAAGAGCTGCGCACTCAAAAATCTTGGTATCCGGTCATTTCCCCGCCGAAAAAATCCCGCCGGTCAATTGCCCGCCGGAAAATTGTTTGCCTGGTAAAAACCCCGCGCGGTGAAATGTTCGCCGGTAAAATGCCCGCCATGACAAAATCCCGTCGGTCATTTGCCCGCCGCTGTAGGTAAAATGATGTGCAGCCAGTGGCGGATTAAGCACTCTGGAGGCCTGAGGCGTAAGATGAATTTGAAGCCGCTGTTTACTGTAAATTAAAATATGCTATATTCAAAAAAGAAGACTGTATTTATAAAAATTTACCGACGGGCAATTGACCGGCGGGATTTTTTCGGCGGGAAAATGACCGTGAAACAAAATCTTCGATTAAATTTCTAGGAGTCAAATAGTTTCACTATTTACGGCGGGTCTTGCACTAACATGGAGTGATGTAATCTTTGCAATTTCATGCTGAATGGAATCCACCATTACATTTAATATTGATAAACTAAATAACCTACAAGAGTGGTAGAGGTAATGCACTTTCTCGTGACCTCTATGAGTCATACCGTCGCAGTGGTCGCAAATGTACCTATCTTGTTGTTAACAACAAACCAATCTAAAAATACATTTAATATATGTATAACCATTTATATACCTAACTTAAGTCGATGTTTTTATCTTTTGGAATTTCACTTACAATATCCCACTCCCTTGTAAATAGTCACGCTTTCACGCAGCTTTCTTCAAGGGTACGGGTCACGAGAAAGTGCATTACCTCTAACTATGAAAATCGCCGAAACTGGAGTAAACACTATGTCACATCGTGGGTTTCAGGTTCAGCATAGAATAACGAAGTTCACTCAACGGTTTCATTCAGACCCATTTTATTATAAAGCCACTTCAAAGGTGAAGGAATGTGCACAACAAAATTGAAATTAGTACTAAGAGGTTAAATCTTCATCAGTTCTGAAACAGTTTGAAGTCTGTGCTATGTGTTTCATTTGAACTCTATGGAGTACACACTTAATCTGAATTGTTATAAGTCTTAGTGTAGTGATAAATTACTGTTCATAGACAAATTAGTGAAAGTTTCAGGATCTGCATTCAAACCTAATTTAATACTTATTACTTGTGGCGATTTCAATGTCCGTGCATATTTAAACTGCTGTTATAGAAAAATACCTATGTAATGTACTAACTAGTTTTAATTTGAAACGTATAGGGTGGGCAAACCGAATTACAGCAAGCTCAGCTAGTATTATTGATCGTGCATACATTAACGTTCATAACAATAGCGTAACATGTGTAGAGACAATGCTGCCTCGAATCACTGCACAAATTGACCGATCTGAATAATACTTTGAATTACTTTCTAGAACTATTTATCTATCATTTAACAACTGTTTTTCATTAATCAAAGCTTACATGTAATTATACATCTAGAAAGTGAGGTTAGAGCATCTAGTAGTAACATTGAACTCTAGTAGTAATCATAAAGAACTTCTTACTTTATAATTATAATGGTACGAAACAAGCACAGAAATTTAAATAGGCACGAAAAAAGATTATATTATCAAAAACAAATATTCACCTCACTATTGTACAAGCCTTGTGATCTGTCATGGCTTTTGTCAATAATTTTTTCCGTGCCCGAAAAAACAGTTCATGCCCAAATTGCACAACGTATTATAATGAAGTTTAATTCAAAATCCAAATAAGTTTTGGTCTTATATCCAAGGTAAAAGGTCAAATGCTACACATGTTGCAATGAGACCGAATGGGCTGGAGATACAAAAAGGTGAGGTGGGTGATAACTTCGCTTCATTTTTTCAATCTGTACACGACCGAGATCCTGGAACTTATACTATCCAGAATGACAATAACATATGTACCGAGAATCTATTAGACATAGGTGTTATTTCAAAATTAGATTTTACGAACGCAATCAAAAAACTCAAACCAAAAAAGTCTGCAAGTAATGACAAAATGGCTCCATACGTTATTAAAGCGTATGCCTACTGGCTCGAAACACCATTACTTCATATTTTCAACCTAGCTACTCAAACCTCGGTTTTTCCAACTCGTTTGAAAGAAGTGATGATAACACCTGGCTTTAAATTGGGGGATAGATCTTATATTGAAAATTATAGACCTATAGCTCTACTGTTACCAATTGCAAAAGTATTCGAGCAAATTATATAACATACGTAAATAAATTGTCTATGGAAGTTCAAAGTGTGTATACATTTTTTTGAAGCACCCAGTATAATATAATCAACACGGATTTGTCATCAAAAAATCAGTAAACACAAATTTAGTAACGTTTGTTCATGATGTAACAATTAATTTAGGAGACAAAAAACAAACATAATGCAAAACTAACCACTTAATCAGTAATCACTTATTGGTACGCTGGCAGACGCAGTATCATAAATAAACTTACAATTGAAATGAACGGATAGTTGATACAACCAAGAATATTTCAAACAATGATAACATGCATACCATTTAGTAATATTTAAAGATGTTGTATGCTGAGCATAAATGAAAAGAAGATAATGTTTCTCTTTTCACTTATCTTCGCTATCTTTTAAGCGAAGATCTCTAAAAATGATAGCAACTTGTTTTGCGGTATGAAATGTTCTTAATCAAAACTAATTTTGGCGTAAAAAGAATAGTTAACTAGAGAAGAAAGTTATGCGTTATTCAACTCAAGCTCAGGGTTGTCTTCGCAATTCCGACGCGTGTGGAATACAAAGGGTTCAGAACTCCTGCGTACTTTTTATATGTAATGTCAATAGGCGTGAGCATATCACTCCGTATTTAGAGCAACTTCGAATGGCACGTATGGAAAATACTAAATAATAAATTAAAAAAAAAAATAGTATGTAGAAGGAAAATTCATTTCATTTCTGTAATACATATCATTTTAACCAACAAATCGTCTCCGTATCTTTTGTAAAATAAAATTTCGCCAAGAATTGCAAAATTTAAACTTACGAAATGTTGATTGTATTGTATCCAAGTACCTGCACGTAAGTCAAAGGCATTTAAATCATCATTTATACCGAGTATCCCAACGATTTGGGAGTGAAAGATTACGCCTGTACCTACTGTTTATTTGAGAAAAAATCTTATAACAGACTAGTAAAAATATTTTTGTATATACCAGAAGGCCCATTTTTGAACACTACACTAAACTTGTGTATTTTTAATGGAACACCCTATATATTTATATAATGTGAATTCTCCGTTCAATGCTGAGTAGAATATAAAATTTGTAATTCATTGTGTTCTTTTGTTTTTTAAAATTTATAATTATGCTGTTTTACGAGTATAGAGTATAATAATTATTAAGCGTTCCCCTTCTGTACTACTCCAAAAGTGTTGTGTTTTGTTACAAAACCTATCGCTTCACAGTTTTGTTGCAATTAGCATTGTTTAATTTTCGTTTTTGTGAATTATGACATTGTCTAAATTTGTGACATACTTATTCAAAAAAAGTAACAAAATTTTTCAATTTATCACTAAATAA
The DNA here is from genome assembly GCA_036250285.1 of Pyrocoelia pectoralis. Lineage (NCBI taxonomy): Eukaryota > Metazoa > Arthropoda > Insecta > Coleoptera > Lampyridae > Pyrocoelia > Pyrocoelia pectoralis. Next base: position 59,601,617 of record CM070074.1, on the reverse strand, counting down.
TTCAAAAATTATTTTGATTGTTATTCGGATTGTTTCATTCATTGTGACCACACCATTATAAAAACAATGTTTCTGTTTCTTCCAACTGTGTTTATATTTTGAGCAATATTATGAAAATTAAATTTGAAAAAGGGACATATTAATCAACTATCAATATAACAATTATTTATACGTACATCTGATAACATCGCATCATCAGTTTACTATTTACTTTGTGTTGTGCGAAAAAGATCGGGCAATCCGAGGGGGGGGGGGGGTCATTACTATATGGAAGCGGAAGCGGTTCTCAATGCAATCTGATCGTCTGTCGAGTCAAATGAGCCGAATGTGGGCACGCGTTCTCGTGGAAGAGGCTCACGCTTCTGATGGATTACTTCCGTTTTCTTGATCGAAAGAAGTTCGCATTTGTGATATTAATCACATCATTCTCAATGATTTAGGCATAAAAACGTTCTAACAGAATGACTTTCCGATTGCTCAAATCTCGATGAAAAATGAGTAGGTTTGGTTGCGTTTCTTTCCATCTGCCCTTGTTTTGACAACGATGCGGATTGTTATTGTTTTAATAGACGCACTTTCCTGATGTTTCTGTGATTTTAGGAAATCAACAGCAGAATTTAACATGGTAAGGTAAAGTTACCCTCATTTACTAATTTTAATAGAACCTATAATCAGTTAATCACTATGAAACATAACGAGAACAAATTCAGTTTTAAAAATTCTGGCAAGTTGCCACGAGACTTCCCTCGTATTAACACTTTTTTCAAAAAATAAATATATAGTACAATATATATTGCTGAATTCAGAAAAAAAAATACTCTTAAACTACATACATAAAAAAACTGCAATTTTATCTTATAAAAAAATGAGTGCCGCCATTTTAGCTTATACCGGAAGTGAAAAAGGTAATATTAGCATTTCTGAATTCAGAAAAAAATACTCTTTTAAACTACATAAAACAACTGCAACTTTATTTTATAAAAAAATGTGTGCCGCCATTTTAGCTTATACCGGAAGTGACGTCATCAAAGGTAATATCAGCATTTTCGTCCTTGGCCCGAATGCAATCGATTGGCGAAAACCGCATTTCGATAACTTTAATAGTTTCTGAGTTTAGAGCGTTGCAAGGGATGTGTACGGACACTGGACAGACTACAGACTACAGACGACAGACGGAAATTTTTTTTTCATATTTTGAATCTACGTATTCAGAAACGCAAAGATATGTAAAAATTTGCATAGGTCAATTTTTTTTTTGGAACACTAATACAATATACTTGCCTTTTACTTCGTACTGGGGAAGTAAAAAAGTCATAAAAATATTGAATGGGTTTCTGTCAACTTTTTGCTTTCAAATAACCGCAAATATAGACGTAGTAGCAATGTAATGTTATTTATCCTACATTGTTATTATTTTCGTATGAAACCACAATTTACGTGAAGTGCCCATAAAGTAATCATAGTTCAATCTGTTTAGTGACCCCAACATAAACACATTGAGATTTATTGCCACATCGTTCCACTAAAACCGCAATAGATTAGTGTAATGCGTTATAGTAAACCACAACAGCTTCCGACAATGAGTAACTTACACCACGTAAATGACGCAATTTATTCTTTTAGAAATATTTCAATTCGATGAGATTTTCCTATGAGAGGCGTTCAGTATTCAAAGAACTTGTCAGAAGTACTAAGTATTAAGACACCAGTTGAAGCAACTCCTGTTTTGTTGGTAATTTGTTACAGAAACGAGCAGTAATATGGATGATAATGGCAAGATGACATGAACGTTGCGTTAGTACAGAAGTCGAGGAAACGCGGTGCATTGATCTACTCTAACCGTTGATCATCGGGGGTCACTTGCAATTGTACACATTTCACTGTCGCAAATTCACCTTACTGCATGATCACAGTTTCAATCTCATAAAATTGTTATACGGATGCTCTTCACGCATCCCAATATATTTTACAGCTCGTTTTATGATCGAAGTAGGTAACGACGGATTTGAAGATGCCGCTATCGTGCAATCAGAATGCAAAGAAATATTCAAAGTGCGCCCGTCAGAAAATATTTACGAGTTAAGGTCAATTCGCACTATACGGAACGTCACCGTCACGTCATAGATCGGCACCGTCACGTCAAAATATGTCTCCATATATTTTAATGGCAATGTTCACACTGACCGGCAACGTCACTTACCGTCAACGTTACGGAACGGAAACGTTAATCGAAAACTAATTTTTGACGTGACGTTGCCTGTCTGTTCCTTATCAATTCTAGTAGTATGAATGTGCAATAGGAACGGATCCGTCATATTTTCAGTATGTATTTAGTTTCTTGTAGTGTTTTGTTTTTGAATTTGAGTTTCAATTTTTGATAAAAGGACATAAAATTGATTTTGAGACATTCTAAAATATTTGTAAAATGAAATTTCTTCTTCTTCCAATTCCTTGAATAAAGTGTGGTATTCTCCTTCAAACTTTCTCATTTTAAGGATTTTTCGAATCCATATTTTCTTGGCTAGATTTTTGCAGTCATTCTCTTCATCGTCCAAAATTAGTGCAATCATAGCCATTTTTTTTTCTACCTAATTTAGGCATCTTATAAAATTGAAAATTGTGTAAATGAAAACAAAAATTAAACACAGGACGAAACAAACGTACGAGTACAACAGACAGATAGACATTAGACAGTGTAGGTATTTCCGTGACGTTACCGGTCAAGTGTGAATATATTCCTTTTTTGACGTGACGGTGCCGATCTATGACGTGACGGTGACGTTCCGTATAGTGCGAATCGACCTTTATAGGTGAGAAGCGAGTGTCAATTTATAAGCATTATGATTGCAGGGCCTATTATAAATAAGAACGATAGCTGTAAATGACATGGTTGTAAAAGTTACAAGGTGTGGGTTAGTCATCATAAAGAGCACAACTTATGGACCAGCCTGGGACTTCACCTTCTTTCTGCCTGTTATGGACCACTAACAAAGTTCGCCACCGCTTGATCCACTCACACTTTTACTACATCTTGTACTTCTTGGTTCGACGACCTCATTTATTGCTCCGATTCATAAGGTAAATAGGAATACTCGTTTTCTTCTTAAGATTTACTTGAAATAATTTAAAATGTCTACAGACATACGGTGTATGGGGAATTAGTATTACATAGTTACCAAACATGCATCTGAAATGTGGTTTAATTAATAAAGGGACGCGGCATTTGACACCTTTAGTTAGATATAATTTTCGAGTCTTTGTATAGTTAAGAAGACGGAGAAAGTTTTGAAATGAGCCAAAGAAATGAAGCAGATAATGGACGCAGACATTCCAACATTTTTAATCAAATATTTTGTATTCAATATTTTTAAAACTGGCTATTATATGCGTCACTGCACGTGATGGAGGTAGCGTAGACGAGGTGAATGTGTTTCAATTATTAAAATATAATATAAAGTTTTGTTCTTATGTATTAGCAAGCAATACCATTAACATAAAGTGACCATAATTAATAAGATGAAAATCAGGACACTCTGAACGTGACCGGAGGGTCTGGGGGGTACTCCGTACCCCCGAGGGAAGGGGGGTCCGTGGGCACTCGCCCGGAAAATTTCAAAAAATTTGAGTTAAAATAGAACATTTTGACGCTCTCAAATGACTATATTTCTGCCACTGATTCCCTAATTTCAGCTCCAAAAAATAAAAAAAATACCAGATCTAAGAAAATCTAAGAGGAGGGGTTTAAAAATAATAACATACACAAGTAAAGCAACTATTGCTTTTGCTGTTATTGGGGTGATAAAAAAAGATTGTTGCGAAATTAAAGGATTATTTTTATTTTATAAAACAAATTATTATTCTAAAGTACATTATAATAAATATGTGCTAAAACGTTCTAGAAACGATATCGTGTGAATTGGTCACTGCTCGTAACTATGATAGCCGTAAAATTTTATTTTAGCATATCGTAAGTTTAGTTTGATTAACATTTGGGTAGGTATTTCACGGAATATCATCTGTAATTTATTGTAAATGTAAAAGTAATTAATAACTACCTAACGAAAAATTAGTCATGCTTCGAAACAACCGAAATTCAGTACATTCAGTACAGTAACCAAAAAATCAGGACATTTTGCGTACTGATTTTTGTTTTGAAAAAATCAGAAAGCTATGCTCAAAATCAGTACTGTCCTGATAAAATCAGTACGAATGGTCACTTTACATTAACACCTACCTAAGAAGCTGTTCACTGTTCAGTTTCATAAAGCCCTGTCACGTGGTATTTTTACTCTGAGAATAATCAAGAAATTAGTGGCTGTAAAACTACAGGAAAAGGTACGAACTTTTTAAAAACAAACAATTAATAGAAAGTGTATCGTGATCTCAATGCAACTCACTGCAATTGCGTTTGCGCCCTTGAATGTACACAAATAAGCGCATTATTTTAATTTTCATTTGTTGCTAATCCACGTGACTGAGCTTTCTGAATTGGTGCTTAGTCTAATTAATCAAGTGAGGATTAATAATAAAATTAATTTAGTTTGTTAGAGACATCAAGAAAGTAGAAATGACATACCTACCTACAAATGAAGAGTATTTTGCTTTGATTTCTGGTAGCATTTGCTCACTCCTACCTAACAGACTTTATCTTTTCAATTTTTTGTTGCGATAAAAATTAATGAGAATTTTATGAAGTAACTCGAAAAAATAATAGACCTTCTACATTTTACGTACTATTGAATTTTTGAATAATTAAATTCCTTCTAAAAATGCTGTTCATTGATGTATCACATGACTACATTCAAAGAAGGGAAAGTATCACAAAATACAAAAGAATTCAATCATAGCAGATCACTTCTAAATTGCTCAATTGGAATATAATTTTTTTTGCATAATACAAAGAAAAAATATAAATGATTGTTTCTTTAGAAAATGTGAAAATTACAGTTATTTGAGTAAATAGAGAGCGTAAGTAGGAGTTGGTCGGACCGAAGATGCACGCGATTTTTTCGTCTCATATGTTTCTAATAAAAATGAAAAGCGAGTAAAATAAAAGGTAGATTTCAAGCAATGTAAGGTAATATCTTATAATCTTAAGTAAATGCAAAGACCATATAATAATTATTATATGGTCTTTGGTAAATGTTTACTTTTATCAAGTAAAGTAATATTTGCCATTTCATTATACGTACAAAGAGCTTAATGCTAGAACAAAGATGGCAAAAATTGCAAATTAATGGCCGTGACATTTCCTTCACACTACTTGATGTAGCTCTGTGAGGCGAAAAATGTGCATAGTGAAGAAAATATCGCCGCTGTTGAGTAAAGTTATAAAGGTAAAATGCACTTCGGTTCGTCATCGCTGGCAACAATGGGACATCTCTAAACATTTTATGTGAAGTTCTTGGTTTATGACATTACAAAATCCAACTTGCAGAACAATTAAAGCCATCTTTCTATCGTCTGTAAAATCGTCAATAGTGACCCCAATTGAGTGACAGAGATGTGAAGAAGAGGTAGTTCCAGTAGGATGGCGCTGTGCCATATATTGCATGAAATAATGACCTTATTAAGGAAACGTCAGTAAATCACTGAAATTATTGTCCATCGTTAACCACTGCTTTTTGCCGTAGCATTTGAATTCCACGTTGGTTTCTCTTGAGGCTATCCAAGAATCGATCCACTTAAGTAAGAACTTCCCATTTAAGCGTTTCCAACTATGTTTTCACCTGTTGTGCAACATGTGACCGAGCGCTGTCATGTTTGAAAATCACTTTGCTGTACCTCTGCTCGTATGGCGGCCGTTTTTTCTGCAATGGTCGACTCAAATTCATCAATTGTAGGCGACCTCACATGATGGTTTCGATAGGTTTGAGCAGATCATGCAAAGCTTTGAATCATAGATATTCGGCTTTGCCGACGATGGTGATGAATATCTGGGCTTACCCCACGATCTTCTACGCTTAGGGTTATGGTAATGTATCGATGTTTCATCACCAGTCACCATACGATGCAAAAAATCTTTCCTTTTCTGCGTTGTTTCGGAGAACATAAGTAACAACAAGAATTCTATGTGCTTCGACCATAGATTTTTTTTATAATAAAGTAGTGGAGTCAAATTCTCCTCAAATAGGTACTCTTTTTTTAGCATGAAACTCAACATGTTAACCACTATACAAAAAGTTGATTACAATTTGGCGCAATGACATACACTAAATTTCAACCTTGCACAGTACGGAGCTTAGCGAAGTTAGAGGAGGAGAAATGTGACGTTACTACCTTTGTAATGTGCCATTTCAGTAAAAATGGAGCAGCGGATAGTCGCACATCCAATATCCATTTATTTGAAGAGGTCGGGCGTACCTTCACGTTTAATTATCATCATATTCATCATCATTAATATCATTGAGACAATTGAATTCTTAGTTTAAAATAGACCAACAAATACGAATTATTTCTCACGCGATATAAGATGATACCTACGAAATGGTGGCTACTGTTGAATGTCATAATCATTACCTACAACAAAACAAAAGAAGATTTTATATCTTCAAAAAAAAAAACAAAAACTAGAAATTTTTTAAGCACCACCTCTATAAAATGTGAAAATTGTAGTTATTTGTATATGTTGGGCGTAAGGAAGGCGGGATTTGTACCTGAACCAGAAAGGTCCACGCTCTTTTTGTCCCATCTTATTCTAATAAAAATTAAAAACAGGTAAAATGAATGGTAGTTATCAAATAATAATTTCTCGGTGTCAAGAAATATTTTGTTAAATAGAGTACCTAATAAAAGTAAGTAACTACGCAATTCCTATTTTTTCAAAAATATACTGTAATAATGACAATTTTAAAGGAAAACTAAGCCCATTTGCGAAATTATAATTAATTAAGTTTTTCAGCGATTTAAAGTGCAGTGTGTCCATATTTCGATAGGATTAAATGGGCAACTCTCTTAATATTAGAGCTGGCGACTTGTAGTTTCCGCTTTCATGTGCTCGTTTTTGGAGAAAAATTGACGACGTAAACAAATTTGTGATAACATTATTAGTTTTAAAGATACAGGGCGAAATTGAAAATTGTCCAATTTGGCGAGGGTGTCATATCTCGGTTAATATAAAAGGTATTTTCATTCTGTAAACACATTCTTAAGACACTTTTTTCAGAGGATCAGCGTGGCATCGCCACTCAGACGTTTCGACTCCTAAATAACATCATCAGGTCAAAATAGTTAAATACCGACCTGGGTTTGTTTCTTTAATATTTTTGTTTCCTTTTTAGCTTTTTATAGTACCTATGGTAAGACAAAAATTGCGATATTTTTACGTATAGCCTGTCAAAATTCCATCAAACGTGTTTTTTCAGTTTATTTTTACTCGCACCCATTAAACAACTCATACTCCAAGTTTCAAGAAGTGAAATTTCTGAATCCAGTCGGTGAGTTTAAATAGTGTATAAGTGTGTTTGATTTGCATGTGAATTCATTTATGGAGAAGGAATAATAATTAATAGAAAGGTTGCGCTAGAAAGTAGTGAAACATAAAGGAAACGTTTGTCACCAACGATTATTGGAGGTTTTGAGCCTAATTTTTTTTAAGAATGGAAACACGGAGTGAAATAATCGGATTATTGCGTGAAAAGTTTCCTGAAAGGTTTCGTAAAAGGAGCATTTTCAAGAACTATCGGATCTCTACTTAATCGTAGATTACTGTTTATTAAAAAAAGTAACTTAAGAAGTATAATGTAGAAAAAATTGTATGTCATAGATAATTTCCCAAATTGACAACTAAATAGAGAACTTGCACATGTCTTGAATATTAATAAATCTGGTATATAATGTAAGTAACAAGTTTATAGAGAGCTGTTGTTAATTATTTCAATTTTAAAACTTTATATTTATTGAGATATTAAGGGTTGAAAATAGAAGAAGGGGAACAGCATATCACGTGCGCGGATACACTCCAACGGTTGGTCCACGTCACACGATCTTAAATGTCACAAATCAGCTGGCGCGAAGCCACAGTATACGTCATTCGTAAGACGGCGAAAACTGTCGAAACCATTATAACGTCGAGAAGTACTACTTTTCATCGCGGGCCTGTGTTTAATACAGGCACTGGCAAGCCATGAAAAGTAACTTCTCCGCCAAATAAAATACTTCAAACTTCCGCAAATTTACCCAAAACATTTATTTTTAAATGGTTTTAAGGGATATTATTAGCGGCGTTCGTTAATTATTTACAATGGAATCAGGTTATATAAAAGCACAATGTGATAATTTGCCAAAATGTTATGTAATTGAATAAAATGTTGAGCATTTTATATGTCTCTCTACGCATAGTTTTACACCATAAATTTCGTAACTTTTCTATGGAGTAAACATATTTTATCTGGCGTTTTAACTGTTGTATTTGTACACAAAAGTATCATACAGTATTTGTAAGGCATTTTTCTAACAGAGCGACAGGGCTAGTAACTACAATGGCTAAAAACAATATCGTTCCAATGCATTTTCTTTACGCGCTTGACAAATTGAGTCGTGTGACGTCACACCCAAAAGCGCGCGTTCTAGCAGCGTTTCGGCGTAAATTCAAATCGTTAAATTCAATCAAAATTTTCACCAGTTTTTTTGAAGCTCATATAGGAATGTCATATATCAAAATTTTTGTAATTTTTTGTACTTTTTTTTAATGCAATAAACAAAAACACGTGCAAGTTCTCTATTGTTTTTTTTAAGCGAATAAACTGTTAAATAATTCAAGTATGCCATTATTTATTCTCATTTTCAGCAACCGCTTCTTACTTTGGCCCCTAGATTTTTTTAAATTATAATGGACAAATATATTATATCGGAGGTTATCAAAAAGACGAATTTATTCTCGCAGCCTGCGTATCAAGTTTGACAAGTCGCTGCTCGTTAATTAAGAAATATGAACTTCAGAATAAAAAATTAGCAGTTCTATAAACTACACACTTAGCTACACTACCAATATTTAATTTCAAGGGATATCCCGATTCATCGTTACAAAATCTTCCAAAATAACGTGATCCTGTTCATTTAAATGTTACCTAATAAATAAGAAATTAAAGCCTAATAAATTATGCTTGTCTAAAACCTATATAGCTTACTTGATCAAGAAAAGCCATTACTCTACTTTATTCTAGAATATGCTACCTAACAAAATAGGTATTCAGAAGTAAACATATTATGGCGTTACTCCAAAAAGACACCATACACAATTAATTGCAATAATAAGAAATAGGTACCTACACTTTTCGAAAGTGCAAATGATCAGAAAAACAACGAATGTAATGAAATGGGAAAATGCTTCGCTAAATAAAATTCCGAAAAAAAAAACAAAATTACGGCATATAAGAACTCGTTTAAAAATTCAGATTCCAAATAAAAAGCGGTGAACTGTATAAACACCATATTATAAATTTGGTAACGTCAAAGAAAAGATTATTAATGTATACGACGCTTAATAATTTATTAAAAGCATTTAATAACAGCAATAAAGAAGCATTCACGTCTCATGCAATTAATAGTTAGTTAGTACGTGAAATTAATAGTTGATACGTAACGCTAGAGAAGAATATACATAAATACGGTGAGCTAGTATATTTTTAATTCATGTAATGTAGATATAAATAAACCTGTAATGGGGATTTCTCATTAAACCTGTTCTCCCGTTGATCTTCTTCAGAAAAATAGAGATACATATTTTCAAAATAATACACACAAAAAAATCATATGATCATTAAGTGAGAATTACCGTTGACATTAATTTAACTTTCAGACAACAAGAACTTATTTTACTGAATCGAACCTCCCACCGAATCAAAATTAAGAAAAGTAAAGGGCACAACCCTCATAACTTTGGAAAAAATCTAAACAGAAAGTCAAAATATAAAGTTATAAAAATATACAGTTTTGGCCAGCAGTATCTTTAGTCCGGTTTCTCTCATCCCAATAATACGGCTACGTTCCAAATCATTTATAATTGGGGATAATTGGCACGTTGGTGAACTCTTGGCATTCTTAAATGTTGAGAAAGAAATAGTGGACAAACAAATCGCAAAATTGGCAGTTACTATACATACCAAATATGTAGCGACGACAAGAAAATGAAAAAAAAAAACAAAAACTGATCGAGAGATTTTATTGGAATTTTAATTATTATACTTTGTTTCGCCATAGGAACAAAATTCATCAACAACTTCTATGTGTTGAAATTTTATAGAAGTCCCTTTATCTCTCTGTTTGCATTTGCACTCCTGTATAATTTCACGTAAGTTCATATCAGCTTTCGTGCAAAAACTTTATTTTTTTGTAAAAAATACACATAAATTTACAAACAGACCTCAACCAACTTGAGTGAAAAGCAGAAGAGTGGCTATTAAGTTCAATTAAATTAAATAAATTGTTTCTTGAATCAAGAGCATAACGTTTTTATCGCTAATCTTGTATTCTTAACGTAACATGTACAATTTTTATCCTAGGCACAACGGTACTGCTCTAAAAAAGACACGTCACTGCAAAATTATTTACGTAAATTTGTTTCCCTCAAACGAGTTGTTGTATAACATCCTTATTGTTGGTTTTATCAAAGAAATAATCATTTGCACATATTCAAAATGGCTATGCATTTGTGTGGAACTTTTTTTATTGAAAAGAACTAATTATTTGTTCCTATAAACTATCTGTAAGGCGTTCATAACCTCAACGAAAGAGACCACAAAAAATGAGGAAACTTCACCGTGCGGGTCCAGATTTTCTTTGAGATTTTAAGATGTGTGGGAGAGTACAAGCGAAAGAATCCGCGTTCCACACAATCCTAAAATGATTGCCGTAGATAGTTTTTTGGTTCAGTCATACAAACAGCTCGCCCGATCGATTGGATCACAGCTTTATAAATGGTAAAAAATATGTGGCGAAGAGGACTCTTCGCATTCATACGCCAATATCTGATGTTATGCATATGGATGTGCAAGTAAAAAACTACAAAAATCGGACTAAGACGGCTTTTAAAAACAGAACTCTGGTGGAGTGCCTTGATGGAAGAGTGACTAATGTTTGTTTATTACACGTACGGCTCAGGTTCGAACCTGAAACTTTTATTTTAAAGTGATGAACGTGCCTTACTATGTTTAAACAAAATCGTAGTTCACGTGTCGATAGAAGTGCAATAAGGTAGGTAAGGATATTTTGTTAGAAGATGCAACTACACTTAACAAAATTGTACGTGAGCTGTGAATTGCGAGACAAAAGCCCACCTTCATTAAAACAAAAGTTAAATCTTTTCAATTACTATTAATTTCTTTAATTACACCTTTTCTTTTGCACATACATGTGAGATGAGAAATTACTGAATTACTCGTAATGTCCAAATTATGTTTCGAGGAAAAAATGAATTAGTGTTTGGAATAATTTATTGTCTTACTCGAAAAGTAACAGTTTCATTGTATCTGATCGTAAATGTTAAAAAATTACTAAGATTTCGTTAGGTAAGCAATAATTACTATTGACCTGAAACGGGAACCACAATGCAATAAACATACATCGAACGACACATGGAAACGAATGAAAAATACACAACACACTCACTCTACACATATATTTTAATTGTATAAATATCCCTTGGCAGGTCAACATGGATTTTACACGAAATATATCTGCTATGTGTAGTGTAATACTTCATGATATAAAAAAAGTTAAATTAAAGAATGATTGATTACATTTCGTTGTTGTTCCATAGCATCTTTTTAATCGTATGTAAATTCGTATAATTAACTTTTTCAGTTATAGGGTGTGCATAAATACCTCCATGGTCATTTCCCCATCTTAAAACGTGTTCCGAAATGCGTCCTTTTACTATTTTTAATTAACGATTGACAAACTCTATCAATAATAAAAAGATTAACTATATAAATATAATTGGTTACAAGAAGAATACTCGTAAATATGATATCGCAACACCTTGATACAACAGTTTAGTAGCAGCAGCCCCTTTCTATTTGTCACATCAACTTTGTAAATCAAGTCCGTTAGTTTACCAACTCAAACACTTATTTTATTAAACAACCAAACCTGACAAACCATGCCGAGACAAGGAACATGGAACACCCATCACGATCGAAATCCCATTACAGCCTGAGCGTTAAAAATGGGAAGAATTTAAATCGCGGTAACATTGTAGCTGAGACGTGACCGGTCATGAATTAGCACAATTTCCATGTCGAGCTAATGACAGCAAGTTACAGTGCATCCATCGGATAATAATGGACAAGGAAAATCTATTATTATTATCACTGTACACTTGCTAATATAACTTTATACAATGAAAAATAAGATAGTCACGAAAATTCGAAAATCAGTAAAAAGTTGTATTATAAGTGAATAAACTGCACAAACATAATTAATTTAAAGGTGGTAAATACTCGCTATAGAAAATGTGAAAATTAACTAAATCGATTTTATATCTCGTTATAAAACCGATGCATAATTTCATAAATGATTAATTAATAAGAGGTAATAAACCTAAATTGCACAATAATACCATAAAATTTTTTTAAAAAACAAAAGAAGTTCCATAATTAATAAACCAAAGCTCAAACCACAAAAAGTTACTGAAAAAATATATTTGCTCTAACAAGATTTAAACTACGTATAGAGTTGGGTATTGAGAGTAGGATAGGATACACCCTGCACAATGTTGGATCCTTGAAGAAGAAAATCTATATGCAACCACGTATCCCCGCCAAATCATTGTTTAGTTATTAGATATTCTATAAGTATATTATGAGCGATTCCTGTTGAGATGTAACCTTATATGCAAAGCTTTCAAGTATTTCAACAGTATTTTGCGATCATTTACTCGTAATTGTTAAGTATGTAACGTACAGCACAAAGCAAAATCCCATGCACTTCCTCTTCTTCCCAATCTCAAGTGGAACACAAATCTCAAAGGCATGTACGTAACAGAACCAGGTACCGTTCTAGCGAATGCACCGTGCACCATTTAACAGGAATGATAACTGAAACTACGCCTAAATTGATGCAATGGTCACTTGAAGAGTGTATTGAATCCCTATATTGTTAGTGATTTGTTGATGCGCCCTGCAGCTTCAAAAAAACTGAAATTTATTCGACCTGAAGGGATGTATTCTCCTTAAAACCCATTTGTCGGTTTTGTTTGTTTTGTTTTGTGTACTTTGATGAGAGGAACACGACTATGTATAACCGTCTAACCTTGTTGCAAGTTGAATTGAGTTACTATCTACAGGGTTTACCAACAAGAAGTTTGTTTTTCCTATTGGCCAAATCGGAACAATTGACAGTTTTGACATTTAGTTTTTTTATATATCAGTGTAGTAGAATCTTTGGCAATTGTTACAATGAATTCAATTTCGCTCGAAAATCGCATTAAAATAATAAAAATCCACTATGAAAATGGTGGATCTGTAAGTTACATTTCGTAAAATTCGTGATATTTTCGGTCAACATAATCGTCCTTCTGAGACCGCTATTAAGAAATTGATCAATAAATTTGAGTCGTCAGGGTCGGTACATAATGTGCCAACCCCAACGCGTGTTCGACCGCGTTGTTCAAGTGAAAACATTGCAGCCGTGAGCCGCAGTGTTGAAGATGATTCGAATTTGTCAATTCCTCGACGTTCTCAACAATTGAGGTTATCCAAAACGACCACATGGCGAATTTTACGTAATGACTTGGCGTTGAAGTCTTACAAGATTCAACTGGTGCAAGAATTAAAGTCGGCCGACCATTCACATCGCCGTAGATTCGCTGAATTCATTCAAGAACAAGCCGCTGGTTTTTGTGAGAGAATCATTTTTTCAGACGAAGTCCATTTTCATTTGTCTGGACATTGTCAACAAGCAAATCGATTGGAGCCTTAAAACTCAAAATCTGTGACGTGATTAACAAAATAAACCAGCCAGTTTGCCAAAAAGTGATTAAACAATTTGATGAAAGAATCGACATTTGTGAGCGAGGTCGTGGTGGACATTTGTTAGATATCATTTTTCATTTATAATTGCCAAACCTTACTCTTTCTAATACAATAAAAATTTGAATCATTTTCATCTAAATTCTTTGTTTTATTTTGTTTTAAAAAACAAACTTCTTGTTGGTAAACCCTATATACCGGGTGCTGATCCGGCCGCTCGGTAATAGCATTTTACATATAAAATCTTGTCTATGCAATTTCCTGCTCCCCTAATTGTTTTAGGGCCAAAACATAAGAGTACAAAAATTTTCAAAACTAAAAATACTACGTGAATGGTATATTCTTTCCGACCAAAATTGTACTGTAAGAAAGAAAATGAAGAATTAAATGTTGAATTAGAATTTGCAAAAATCACATTGCCATGCTTTTAAAATAATTGCGTTATGAACAAGTGTAGAATCTTGACGTTTTCATTAGTACTGGAAGTTAGTTGCCATGACCACCGTCATGGCAATGCGATTTTTGCACATTCTTATTCAACATTTAATGCTTCATTTTCTTGCTTACAGTACAATTTTGGTGGGGAAGAATATACCATTCAGGTAGTATTTTTAGTATTGAAAATTTTTGTACTCTTATGTTTTGGCCATAAAACAATTAGGGGAGCAGGAAATTGCATAGACAAGATTTTACATGTAAAATGCTATTACCGAGCGGCCGGATCAGCACCCGGTATACAAATTTCCACTGTAGTTCTCTATGTCAAATTTCTAGTCAAATTAACTATGAAAATAAAAGTAATAAAATAGTAGGTTATGTGAAGGTAAATTAATAAAACAAATACATAATATAGAATTTTTTATCGAATTAAAATGTGACTTGTGTTGATGAATGAAAAAGTGAATTGTTTACCACATTGTAGGTTTAGGAAAACAACCAGTGCCATTGTTTCAGTTACAAAAATTGTTAAACCAAAATATTAACATTTACTGTTCTTTTTCTAATTAAGGGGCAGATAAAATGAGATCAAGTGAGATGAGTGTTGCCAATGATAAAAAAAACAGTATTTATTTATATATTAATGTGAATATTCTACTTATTAAAAAGATTCTCTACTTGCTTAATACTTGAAATTAGGTAAGTATATAGCAATGGGTTGGAAAATTCTGTTAGTTCTCGATCGTCGTAATGTGTCATACAACCCAAAAGTAAACGAATAAAAATAAATTAATATCGATATTCCAAATTTAAAAATTGCTAGAAGTATTTTGCAACTAAAGTTTTCATTTCTCAGTAATCAATCTCTTAACCTACTTCACCAAACAATTTCTCTTCGTAGGTACATAAAAATCTGAAATTAAACTCAAGAATGTTAATACTAAATGCCACAAAATCAATTAGCGTTACAAAATAAAAACATGATATACACTACATACAACATGATTAATTGCCAATTTAACCGTCAACAAGCTTATGAAATCATACAATTATGCCGTTCTTCATTCCAGTTCATGATTACGTTATGTTAATCTTGTTGCGCTCAAATATGATAGAATTCCTTCACCCTCCTCACGGGTTATTACAATATAATTTACTAACAATGAAGGCTATTTACATTCAGCGATTCAATACTACAGAAAACTGCCAAATTCAGACCTTTTGGAAATTGTTTAATGTAACATTTATATCTACACTGTAACACTGTAAGTAAGAAACCAAGGATTCTATGAAGTAAATAAATTATTATATGAAGCAGAAAAATCGTTATACAGTGAACACAAACTGAACAGAAAGTGGTTATGTATATTTAAGTACTTAATAATGTGATAATCATGCTCCATTTCAAGATACTTGCGTACGTTGGTTTAAAGTAATAATTTCGATGTCAAACCGAAAACAACTTGTAGAAAGATTAAACTTCGCTGGGCTACCAATTTCTATTCGTTTGCAAAGGAAGGAAAATTGATATCACATTAACTAAAATAAAGACAAATGATTAGTGATTAGTAATGAAAAGTAGATTTATTTTGAAAATCCCAAATGCCAAAAGGCCAAGCATTAACATCAACTGCAAGGTCAAATCGGTTAGGATCAGTGGAATCAGGAAGGTAAGGTGAAATCGTTAATATTGATCATGTAAGTAGTGAATTGTAGTTAAACACCAGTAGCAGAGTTGGTCGCCTTTACACCAAGGAATTTGCACCTTATCATCTTGTACAGTGGTTGCTTTTCATCTAGTAGTGCAGCTGTTAAGGTAGGACAAAAGTACGGGGTAGTTCTGGTGGTGGGTGATGTATGGCATGGCTGCAAATAACAAAGAACGCAACGGGTGCGAGAATTGCACGTTTATTGTCTAGAAATGTAAAAGATTTTGCTCTAACTGACCAACTGCTAACTTTAAAATCATAAAACTTGGATGGTCTCCCGATACTCAAAAGTCTCAATCCAGAAAGAAGAGATTTTTGCCACATCCCTTATGGTAAAATCTGTGCCCATCGACATGAAATTAAAATTATAAAATTCATTACTTTGTTATATGACATCAAAATAGCATTTCAAAAACTGAAGAGTGAAGGTGCAGTCGTTGATCATAAACGAATTAAACACGTACAAATAAAAATTTAATAACTAAAAACTACAGCCAATGCTATTTTGAGGCTACGTTAATAAATTATCTCATTTTAAAAGCCAAATTATTCAAAAATGGTTCACTCTATCTTCTTTAAACAGAACACCTTTTTGTGGGAAATGGAAATAAGCGATTTTTTCTAAAAAGATAAAAATAAAACACATAGGGATAATAATGCACAACCCACCCTCTCCAACTACCCTCCAGAAATTAATTTTCCTGTTACTTTACTATTAAATCAAATGGGACTTTTAAGTTCTTGATGATGATGTCATCACTCACACACAGAGTAATAGCAAAACTTCGTTTAAAGCGGTGATAAAATCAAGGCATTATAATTCATATTGGTACAGCAGTAAGAAGTAAAGACGTATTTTACGTTTTCCTAATAAGGATGAGAAGGCTATTATGACAAATGTACGCTAATGTACCTGTTAAATAGAAATGTTTTAAATGTACGCATCTTTTACGGTTTTTGTACAGTATCATTCTTTAAATAGTAAACAGTAAACAGTTATGTGTCGAACAGTTACGTTAAAATTTTACAACGTACTCATTATCCAGCGGCGGATTACCCACTAGGGCCACTAGGCTAACTAGGCTGTAGCCTTGGGCGCAAAGCGTAAAGGGGCGCTGTCGTTTGTAATCATTTTAGTATAATTAAGCCGTTTAAGCAAGTTGGTAACAACAGTGGGACGAAAAAATCTCGGTTATAGCATAGAACATACAGGGTGGGCCATTGAAAAGGTAACACGCCTGTTTTGGGACACTTAGACCAGTTTCTTAAAAAACGCTCGGACACGTCGATTTTCTATTTTTGGGGAACTCAAGAATTTAAATAGGGAAAGGGAGTCGAGCGACCCCTCATTTGAAGCGTTTTTTAATTCTCTATTCGACAGTACAAATGAAAATTAGTTTTATTCAATTTTTCTTTCACCCCCATGAAAAGCGCCCTCTAGATTAACTAAGGTGAGGGTGTTGTTTAGGAAAAATCCTGAAATGTGCCGTTCAAAAGGTCAAAGGTGGCGTGTTTCAAGATTTTTCCTAAACAGCACCTCCACCTTAGTTAATCTAGAGGGTGCTTTTCATGGGGGTGAAAAAAAATTGAATAAAACTAATTTTCATTCATACTGTCGAATAGACAATTAAAAGACGCTTCAAATGAGGGGTCGCTCGACCACCTTATCGTAATTTTTGTTTTTGTTGGGGGTTGTTGGGGCTAGGGGGTTGACCTGACAGAGTCAAATTTGACATCAAAATGTGCCGTTCAAAAAGTCAAAGGTGGCGTGTTTCAGGATTTTTCCTAAACAACACCCCCACCTTAGTTAATCTAGAGGCGTTGACTCTCTTTAAATTTATATGCTCTATGGTTATACAGTGTGTCCCCGGATTGAGTTCACAATAGGTGAGATGGACCCAACATTTTTGAATTGGAATTTCATATTTTGGGATTCCGCCCTGCTTGGTCTGAAATTTATTTTTAGTTTACTTTCGATTTGTTAAAATCAAGTAGGCCTTTACAGTTGAGCAAAAATCCGCTATTTGTCAATTTCGTTTCAGGTAAAGTACCTTTTCCGTTCATAGTACGCCAAAGTGTCACTAAGAAAAGTTGTTCAGAATGAAAAATCTCACACACACACACACTGTATATAGTAAAAAAAAGCATATTACCGTTTTCAAATTGTATTTTCACGAAATGACCTGTCCTAAAATAAAACGGAGAAAATATTTTTCCTTTTTCTTCAATAACTTTCTTTTTTCATTTTTAGAATGGTTATTAGTAAAAGGGGGGCTCTTATTAATATAATAATCCGCCACTGCATTATGTCATAAAATCAGGTAGCATATTACGTATTATACTAGGTTGGTAAAAAAATGGTACCTATTAGGTAGATATACTCAACCTCACAAAATTGTTATAAATTGAAGTGCGGGAGTTTCTCGATACATATCAGAGAAATAACTTCTTCAAAATGGTAACAGAAAATTGGCTGCGTTCGAGGGACAAAATGATCTAAAGTTTATCTCAACATAAAGCGTAAAACGGAAAAATCAATATGGAATAACTATTTCAATGTGCCATTTTCAAGCCTCACAATTTGGTTACAACTGCAAACAAAACTATTAGATGCTTGAAGATAATGGTAACTACAATGTAAAATTGTTGAATTAATGAAATATTTCTGGCCTCTCAGAGCACACACTTCTTCTAAACATATCGGCACGCCCATCATGTTACTTAAAAATCTTAATAGACCAAAACTAAAAACTTAATTGAAACTGCAGCTACAAAAATCTCTAAGCAAAGCTGTCAAAAGCTACGGTTTTGCTGAAAGAATAAACAGCAA
Organism: Pyrocoelia pectoralis; assembly: GCA_036250285.1. Taxonomy (NCBI): domain Eukaryota; kingdom Metazoa; phylum Arthropoda; class Insecta; order Coleoptera; family Lampyridae; genus Pyrocoelia; species Pyrocoelia pectoralis. The sequence continues at coordinate 59,582,670 of CM070074.1, read as the reverse complement.
GAATTCACCTGATAGAGGACTGCTTCACACACAAAAAACTCATCAAGGAGTTTAGGTACTTCAAAACGATGTATTTACAATTGCTAACTTATTTTTTGATCTGCTCTAAGGACTTATTGTCAAGTAAGAGAATGTGTCAAACGTATACCTACTCTACTACCTAGACGAGCGAAGCAAATTATGTTATTAATCAGTCACAAAGGATTAACGGAAAGTGTGATCCATTGGAGATTCCTATTAGACAATGATGAGCTTTCCTTTACATAAATACCAATTAATGAGTTTAGTTGCTTAAATGAGTGAAGAAACAAATATTTTTATTGGGGGATGATTCCTGCATTGAACCACTCGCCAAAAAATTCCGCCATTCAGAACTAATTTTGGATTCCCGCAAATTTTTTAAAATAAAGTGTCGAAAAGGTGTTGCCAATGTAGCAATAAACATTGTGAATGTTGACCTGTATCCTTTAGTAAATGTTTTCAAAATATTAATGCTACTAGAAAATCATAGAAAGTTCACTTAAATTATAGGGTTAATTTTAGAGTTGCATGAACACAATAAAAATTACTGTAACAAAGAAGTCGTGTTCTTGCACCCATGAAATTGATATGTACCCTACGATATTTGACATAGGCACAATTTGTTTCTTAAAATTTAACTGGTAAAAGAACGTGCAAATATATGTTACCATAAAACTTAGAATAAAACGAGCGTTAATAGAACACTGAGCTTGTTTTAGTGTTAAATGTTAATTTTAAATAAAGCAGTAACTCTTGTTCTCGAATAATTTTACGCCCACAATAACCATTCAAGTGAACATACAATATGCTAGGGATAGTCCTACGTGCTTGGCGCTCATTAGTTAGGAAGCAAGTAAATTAAAATGTAATTATCATCAAACTAATGTTAGTATTTATTTTTTAACTTCGTAAATCTGATACGTGGTAATATTTTTATAATTTTTATAAATTCCTGAAATTGGGAAGAGGATATTTCTCTTATCTTTAATGTGAAAATAAATTCGTGGACCTAGTCGGTTAGACGTTAGGCTTGTAGTACGTCGTAATTAAATTAACTACATGGAGAACATGTATCTAAATATACCTACTCAAATTTTTCTGTTCAAGCTAGTTGATAAAAAGTTAAGATTCCTTATCGGTAAAATATATCTCTGCGCCCAATTGTTTGGATGCGATAATATCCCACGCATACAATCAGAAACAAGCGGATTGTGTAGGTGTTTTCTACAGCTGATTTCACAACAGTTCTATAGTTCGTTTTTGCAAAGAAGAATGTTATGCAAATTGTACTCAATAGATTTTCTACATCAAAATGTAAGTTTCACAAACAAATAAACCAACACTTCTTTACTATCGTAGTAAAACATTCAGATTACTCACTCGAGACGTCAGTTTTTATTTCAATTTTACAAATTATCAATTGACCACGACCGGGCAGGATATTCATCATTTTTATGGAGGAACGCCAGAGCAATTTACAACTTTGTTGAAAAGAGTACTTACAGTAATATTATCGGTTCTCCTAATGCTTACCTTGAAAACGTTACACATGTTAGTTTTAAACTAAATTACAGTAATTAAAGAATTAGTAATTCGAGCTTACATAAAGCGATGGTGTAGATCACATTTTAATTCTTTTTCTTGGTTCGTTTTTAAATGGTTAAAATTAAAGTCATTGCCAGGAAACGCTTTCTTTCTGATTGTGTATGAAATGTTTGTTATAAACAAAAAGAATTGTTTAAATAAAACTTGATTAGTTTTTGTGTACCTAAATAATAGCATGTGATAGTAGACCTTCTAATTACGTGAATTATTAAACTTTTTGACTGAAATCAAAAAGTCTTCCACAATGTGAGCAAAATCTTCAACCTTCGAAAGTATAAGATCGCATCGATTTTGTCATAAATACAAATTGTCATACTTTTGTCGAAATGTTCCCGATTATTTAACGATTTTTGTAGGACATAGTGTCATCCTGGTAGAAACAATAATCATCGTCCAAGTTCACATCACCCACCTTAGGGCACAAGATGGCGTGGGGTCATTTGCAATAAAATCTCAATCACACCGCGAGCACAACATTACCAACATACGACGTGGTTGAACAAGTTGAACAGCAGCCATTTTACGCTCGTAGACGTTGTCCACGGTCTGTCGTTTTTGCAATTTTTATTATGTTGGGTGAGAATGACAAGAACATAATTATATAAAAAGTCAATATCCCTACCGTGAATTTGCAAAACGTTACAAAAAATCAAGTGAAGAAATCGTACTGTAATAATCGGCGGAACATAGATTCACCATCGAAAAGGGAGAATCATTACCGCAGAATATCAGATTGATTAGAAACCTTGATCTTACACATATTTTTCACATAATTGTACAGTCCTCCTTTACTCCTAGGCCTTCGTCGTTTCGGTGTTGTGTTTTAAAATTTGGTTTCGACATTTTAATATCTAGATAAAATGATAATCACATTGAGAACGTTCGATCCATTTCCGTTAGCACAGGATCAATACAATACTGTTGTCAAATAAATATCCGCAACAAATTACCAGATATAAAAAGTACCAATAAGACAATTACCAAAAATGCTTGTACAATTGAAAGGAAATTGTAATCAGCTGCCGTTTCTAAAGGATGCCGCCCTCTATTAAAATCTGTGGTCCGAAGTACAATACCCCTTTCCAACAGGAACGAACGTGTTTTTACTTTATTCGATAAATTGTATTGGTAAAGGTTATTCGGTCTGTTTGGTTTCCCATGACCCACCATGTACCAGGTGTACAACTAAGAAAGAAGGCCGGCCATTGCCATTGCCTGTTATATTGCCACATTTTTACTATATCTTCAGTTCTATAAGAGCTATTGACTTAATTTTGTTTTTAAATACTCCCTTATTAATTTTTCTTCCAATACCAGTGAAAAAAACATTTGGTATCATTTGAATTTTTTTAGAAAAGTCGACCGTTTTGTTCCTTTAACAAGTTGCGCCCTCTATTGGTAGACGGAGATAAGAAACCAATCTTGACAAATTCAAGCAACCCGTTTTTGCCAATAACACGTTATATGGTTCCCCCTCCCTTTAATTTGACAGCAATCGAGATCTGACTATCTGAGCCAAGGCAACAACTAATGAAATGACGAAACGCATTATTGGCGGTCGAGGTGAAAGGGAAATAAATACTTTCAAAGTACATACAAGATTATGCTTGTTACTAGATAGAAAATTAGCTACTGAACTTTTCAGCACAGTAAACAAGAAGAAAACGTCGTGGAAAAAAGATATGGATTTCGGCCAGTATCAGACTACTTCTTGCCGTTGCAGCTGTGCTAAAACACAACATCTAAGCAATTTCTTTGGTTAGGGCCGTTAGGGGTAATAAGTGAAAACGATCGTACATAAATGGTCATTATGTCGCCGCGCAATGAGAAAGCCGATGAGTTAGCCCGACCATCTCACAGCTTGGCGCGTTTTTGCACAGGGCTATCAAGAAAGAACCTGAGATGACTTGTGGTCATACTTTCTGGTCCCTGTAAACTAAACAACCAAATGCATCGCATGCGGTAGATCACCACCTTGTAGAGGATGTTACATAGACGACGAGACGACACACCACATACTTTGTGAGTGTCCCGCACTTGTTCAAGTTAGACCATCCATGTTGAGGGTATGCTAGCGGAACATAGCTACGATAGAGCCACTCCCTTTCCAGCATCCTCAGGTTCTTCTCAATTGCGGAATGGTTTGAGTCACGTTACGGGGTCGGACGACTCTAGTCAGGGAGGTAGTACAAACAAAGAGCCCGAATGTAAGACCTACGTACACATGGGCTATGTCCACCCTTCTATCGCAATTCAGAATCAAGAATAGCAATCGATGTTAATTTAATTTTGAATACGTACGTCTTATTTGTATGTTACGGAATCTCTTTAAATTTCATAACTATAATTTTAAATGCTAAAAATGATGGTATTTTATTCTTTCTTTAATACTAACCTGAATAATACCCTTTTCGTTCAACGTTATTGTTAGAAAACGTGACATCCACTATGTATGAATTTTTCTTTACTCATTAGGTAGCAGCAAGGGTATAATTTATATGTATATATGCAGTTACGAATTCAACCAATGAAATGGTGCTAAATGGTCACACCATAAAGCTATGTACATTGTTTATTTATACCTAATATAAAGTAAAAGAATATGTGCATATTATGTACTTCACGAACTGAATAAGAAAACATTTTAATCTTGAAAAACAAGGTAAAATCTTATACAAACGCAATAATAGTAATAAGGCAGATTGTACAAAAAATTACATGTCGTGACGGTTAAGAAACAAATATAGAAATTCATATGCGAGCATATTCTGCACGCGAGAAGATAAGACAACTTGTAGCGAGAATAGGACTCAGCCAGCGATTATGGCATCGATGTCTGATTGTAAGTTTATACTTCAGATAGCATCATCTTACTTTATTTTACCTGTTCATTGCAGTTCTTACGTAGATAATGACAATTGTTGGGCTACCTTACCACAAACCAGCGTACTTCGTGTATCAGCATCTCTAATAATAAACTATTACAAAAAAGGCATGTTTCAAGTATGCACTTAATAAGATAGATGGAGATTCTGTTGACGTACCAGCAATGATTTAACCCTAACTATAATTACCAATTATCTAGTTAGTCTTGTCTACTGCATTGTAATTACTGTACAACGTAAATTAAATACTTCAACAAATAACTACTTTATTTGGTATTTCATACAAGAATAAACACCACAGCTTATATCTTTGACGTAAAATGGTAAAATACATTGCATCTAAACTAAATAGAAAATAGAAGCAAATTTTGGATGTACGTAAAAATGCAATATTATTACGAAATGATAAGCTGTTTAAAAGAAACGGACTTCAATTTTTAAAATTAACAATTTCAATTACATTTTCTTAACTGTTTTATCGGTTATCAATGTTATCATGTTATATTTGGCAGTATCCTGCTCGCAGTAGAATGGTCAATCAGTGGAAGATATGTTCTTCCGTTTTCTCCTAACCTTGACAGGTGATAAATTTTATGTTTTTGAATAATCTTTTCTTATTAAATGTTTGGATGTAATACTTACTCCAGAGTACTCTATTCACAATGAGAATTTCAAAATGTTTAGATTTCCAGTCGGGGCACAACTACAAGGAGGGGCAGAATGGAGTCCCACATTTCAATAACTCATTGGAAGGTCCCCCCTGAGCAGGTAGAGTGGTGCAGTAGGATCCAAAACATTACCGTAGTCAGAAAATCTACTGACCAGCCTCTATCCTGTTCTGCATGGAAACAAACCTCTCCTCTTTAGATATTTGCAACAACGATGAAGCGAATTTTTCACACAGACCTTTTTATACGTACACAAGATCATCATTCTTCAGGGTTACACTTTATAATACTCGAGAAGAGACAGATGCTATTGTAACGCGGTGCTTACAGTGGTTTCCACGAACGATATTTATGGAGTAGCAACGAAATGCATTTTCATGTTTGTGTGGTAGTTAAAAAACTACTGTAACATGTTGGGGAACTCCTTAAGCATCAAAATATAAGAATATGATGATCCACCACACGATTCTGGTTTCAATAAGATTTAGCCACAGCTCATATGGCCGATCCCTCCCATTCTTGAGAAATTCTGTCGCCTGATCTACTCACGAACCATACTCCCCTTGTTTCTCTGATCTGAGCCTCTGCGACTTCTCCTGTGAATGTATCTTAATGTTAAGGTTTACAAGTACCGTACTGGAACCGTAAATCTCAGAGGCAATTTTCCAAATTTTTTAAAATATAATGTGAAACTTCTAGAAATGCCTGTAGGGGTTTTCTTTCTGCACCGAACTTATTCCAGGTGCTGAATAACGTGCTTGATTTAACCATAATTTATTTTATCTACTCTTTTTGTTTTTCATTATTTTTTGCAATAGTTTCATAGTGTGCTTTCAGCAGCTTTTTTTTGTAGTATTATTTGACTTTTTCATATTTTCACCATATACATATGACACTCTCTCTAACTTTTAATTCTCCGATACATAATCAGTTTTATGGCACCTTACATATCGAATTATTAAATAACACAAGAAGAAAATACACAAATAAATAGCAACAAATAGACAAGGATTGCAATATACTTCCTTTTGTAACAAACCTTTATATAATTATTAATTATTTTGGGAAAGAGATGATGCCGCTACTTCAAAATAGAACCATTGGAATTTGTATTATATGAAAACATGTTTCGACAGCACTACTATCGGAATAAAAATGCAAGGCCCTTGACTTTGAGTCGTCGTACTGAAAAAACTGGGGGGTGAATTTTTTTCATTTTTTGGCAGTACATTAGTCATTCATATATGTTTAACATGTGTAAAAATCAAAATTGAAGAATCACTTGTTTAACTGTTATTTTAATTAACAGCAATAAAAACACTGTATTTAGCATTTTCCTGGCTGACGTGACGGTCAGTTTTAACTTACCATAAAATTGTTACTGTTGCATAAATTGTTACCAAATTTTAAAATGTTGTAGCACACATACCTCTCAAAAGTCTGAAGCCCATAAATGTTGATTATTGATCAAATCTATAGCCGAAAATTTACTATTTTCCAATATACGGAAACTACAGAAAAAATTCTTGTTTTAAATGCTAAATTTCTATTACTGAAATCAACCTGCACTATTCCTTTATTGAAAACAAAATTCAAAGTAAATGTTATGATTATCGCGAAAGAAAGACGCACATATTCCTGGAGAGGTAATCTACCATATCGTAAATAGCGGGCAGCATTGTATTGTACAAAACCATACGCTTCATAGCAATAGTGTACGACAACAGCTTCCCCGTCTCTGCACTTCACCGCACGGACCGAAGTATCCATCCTTTTTTTCCAAATTTCTTTTAAAAAAAACCATGTATAATGACATTTTTTTAATCGCGTTAGACCACAACATAATTAGTTTAATGTTTTATGTTACTGTTAACTTACATTAATAATTTTAATATACTCAGTTACACAAGATGTCGTTTTTTTTATTATAGCCTTAAGACTAATTAACCAATTGGCCTCAAAAGCATCTCACACTGACAAATAGGTATACATACATACAATAGGTATCTCCCACTCAGTTTCAATAATATAGGCGTAATTAATTTTGAAAGTCGAGCGCTTGTACGATTGAGTCACTATTAGCGCTTTTTGCACATACACTGATACAGAAAATTAACGAATTATTGCACAAATCTAAAACTTTACACCTTTTTGTAGGAATAAATGATCTTTATGCACTTTATTTCATTAAATTATGATTGCTAATTACTGAGATACAAGCTTTTAAAGTCAGGGGCCTTGCATTTTTACTCCGATAGTAGTCGTATTTCTTATGTTCTAAGAATTAATATCCCCTGACTTCACAAACGTTTTGTAAGGTAAACTTTGTGAATTAAATCGATTAGAGGTAGATACTCTAATTTAAACTAAAAATATTTTTCTCTGCATCAACGAATCTACTGAAGTTACTAATTAAAAATATTTTGAATTTTATACATCAGCCGACAAAAACCGGTTGAACATCACTGGTATACATGAACATGCACTCATACGGTGATTGGGAGACTACATAAGAACATATAGTCCGGGAGCCAGCGACCTTTTCTAATGACCAAAACCGCAAAAGCTGAAAATTTTTCCTAAGCTTTATTTAGCATCCCTAGTAAGTAAATGGACCTCCAACTGGCGCACTTGCGGGGGGTTTAGCTGCGGCAGCCCCCCAAACATGAAAAATAATAATGCCGATCACGCAGCGTGTGCGTGATACTAACATTTGTCGATAAGCCGATCACGCAGATGTTGCGTGATGTGTACGTGTCTGTTTAAGGCAGGATATTCGCTGCGGCGTGGATCACAAATAGTTGTTCTCGTGTCGGCCTACTGAGAAGAGCTTTAATAAACAAAAAGTCGGCCGGTTTCTGACAAATGTGACAAGCATTACGTAGGCAGGGAATGTGTTAAAAAAAACTAATACCACAAAAGCTGAAACTTTGCTAACATGTTGATTATGTTATAAATAAATGGAAAACCGTAGCCAGCTGAAGTTATGGTGGGGGATTATGTGCCAGCTGGACACTTTTCCCTCACTAAAAGCTGGATATTTGTTTCGTTTAACTTATTCAGTTATCTGTTGCATTACCAAATTTCAGCTCTTGCGGAATCAAATATAAATACTTTTCTCATTAAACACAGCCAGCGCGTCCATGCAGTTATTACACTACCTCACAAGTTTGTGAATTTAAAGGTTTTCGCATTAAAGTTCCATTTAAGTTACGTAAGTTTTTGATGCTTGAAAAATATAAAATATGAATCCTTTTTCTAAACACCCTGTGCATAGAATCGAAACTGAACTTAAATGAAACTTTAATGCGAAAACCTTTAAATTCACAAACTTGTGAGGTAGGTAGTGTAATAACTGCATGGACTGTGTTTAATGAGAAAAGTATAGATATTTGATTCCGCAAGAGCTGAAATTTGGTAATGCAACAGATAACTGAATAAGTTAAACGAAACAAATATCCAGCTTTACATTTACTGAGGGAAAAGTGTCCAGCTGGCACATAATCCCCCACCATAACTTCAGCTGGCTACGGTTTTCCATTTATTTATAACATAATCAACATGTTAGCAAAGTTTCAGCTTTTGTGGTATTAGTTTTTTTTAACACATTCCCTGCCTACGTTATGCTTGTCACATTTGTCAGAAACCGGTCGACATTTTGTTTATTAAGGCTCTTCTCAGTAGGCCGACACGATAACAACTATTTGTGAGCCACGCCGCAGCGAATATCCTGCCTTAAACAGACACGTACACATCACTCAACATCTGCGTGATCGGCCTCCTGACAAATATTAGTATCACGCACACGCTGCGTGATTGGCATTATTATTTTACATGTTTGGGGGGCTGCCGCAGCTACACCCCCCGGAACTGCGCCAGCTGGAGGTCCATTCACTTACTAGTGATACCTAATAAAGCTTACGACAAATTTTCAGCTTTTGCGAAATGACTAACTCTAAACGGTCACTGGCTCCCGGACTAATAATATAACATCAAAATTGTTAGTAGGTACCTATAACGTAAATTACAAAAATATAACTATAATGTCGGTTACATACATATTTAAAATAAAGAGCCTAAGAGGCACTTTATACAGGGTGTCCATTTAGTAGCCCGTTCTTCAAGTACGGCTTTATTGTTAAATTTACTTAAAAATAAATATACGGGATGGCAATTAGGTTGGATGAAGCACATTTGCAAATTATTTAGACACATACAGGGTGTCTCCAAAAAGTATGGTGCATAAATCGTATATTTTTTTAAATGGAATGACCCACTTTTTTTAAGCCCAAATGTAGGGGCCTTGGGTGACCTTTTCAGTCGTACATTATTTTTGTATTAATACGCGGCGTTGCCAAGTTATTAATTAATACATATTTTTTTGCTAAATATCAACCCTTCCATTATACGCTTGTATTTTTTTAACGTCTTGTTTTTGTTTTTAAGTAAGTTCGGTGGTGGACTTGGGTTGAATCAGAGTATTCAACCGTGACGAAACATTAAATTATTTCATACAGGATGTTCAATTTTTTTTGCTCCAAACATCGACATTTTCAAACTAATTTTTCTTCATTTTTTTAAATAGCACACCCTATTTATTATTGCATATTTGGAATCCCGGGTAAATTTTAGTGCAACTTTATTAAGCTTACCCTATACCTAAGTGCGATAGATTTTTCGTAAATTGAGATTTTCTATTCCTTACGGTAGTAGATAGTGGCGCGATGGTTAAGGCCCGTGGACGAGCCAACGCATAGGCTGGACACTCGAATCGAGGATGCGATGAAAATAATAAGGTTCTATTTATTTTTTAAATATGTGCTGTTTATGGACGAATGCACGTTCCATAGAAATAGTTTTGTAAACAGATACAACTTTCACTTTTATGACACGAAAAACTCGCACATTATCCGCGTCAACCATTTCCAACATAACCGGAGTCCGAACGTTTGGGGAGGAATCGTACATAACTATGAACTTGGTCCTTATTTGTTTGAAAATCCGCTAACAGGACAAATCTTTTTAAATTTCTTGACAGAAGACTTTCAAAATTTAACTCAGCATCTTCCTAACTACATTACGGAGATAATGTGGTTGCAGCTCCTACTCACTTTTCCATACAAGTCAGACAACAAATTAGTGAATACCTTTTATCGTAATGGTGCCACTACTAGATAGAACATGATGGAGAGGATTCAACAGTCTTTTCGCCGCATTACTCCAGTTATGTTGAATGATGTGATGAAATCTTTCACCAAAAGAGTAGACTCGTGCTTAGTACAAGACGGCAAACATTTTGAACGGTGTCTTCGATTCGAGTGTCCGGCCTATGCGTTACCTCGTCCATTGCGCCACCATCTACTTCCGTAAGGAATAGAAAATCTCAATTTACGAAAAAACTATCGCACTTAGGTATAGGGTAAGCTTAATAAAGTTGCACTAAAATTTACCGGGGATTCCAAATATGCAATAATAAATAGGGTGTGCTATTTAAAAAAATGAAGAAAAATTAGTTTGAAAATGTCGATGTTTGGAGCAAAAAAAATTGAACATCCTGTATGAAATAATTTAATGTTTCGTCACGGTTGAATACTCTGATTCAACCCAAGTCCACCACCGAACTTACGTAAAAACAAAAACATGACGTTAAAAAAATACAAGCGTATAATGGAAGGGTTGATATTTAGCAAAAAAATATGTATTAATTAATAACTTGGCAACGCCGTGTATTAATGCAAAAATAATGTACGACTGAAAAGTTCACCCATGGCCCCTACATTTGGGCTTAAAAAAAGTGGGTCATTCCATTTAAAAAAATATACGATTTATGCACCATACTTTTTGGAGACACCCTGTATGTGTCTAAATAATTTGCAAATGTGCTTCATCCAACCTAATTGCAATCTCGTATATTTATTTTTTAGTAAATTTAACAATAAAGCCGTACTTGAAGAACGGGCTACTAAATGGACACCCTGTATAGTGATGTCTTTCAATGCGTGCAAAGTTCAATACAGAAAATATATCTTGAAAACCAGTAGCCTTAAATCATTTTTGAGATAGTATGTGGGAAGTAAGACAACTGATTTTCGGGTACCTATCAATTAAAATAATTGACCTACAGTGACTGTAGGTCCTATACATTCTCAAAATGTTTACGAGCGTTAATATTATATATAATGCCGAGTTAAACTGTAATGTTATTGCAATTAAAATGTTCATACGTAAATGTGAAAGTAAAATACAAATAAGGTTCTGCTAATAATGTTTTTTAATATTCACCGCATTGATTAACCACAAACATTTTTGCATCTTACTGGCAAGTCTTAAAAACGTGTTCAGTTATTTAAATTCGAAGCTATGCCTTGAGCCGCGTACACGGCACTTAACATACGGATGTGATGAGTGCGTTGGGCGGGCTTGCTCGTGATCGCTCACATATAATTATCCAAGAAACTTAAAACAAACAAGTGCTGGTTGACTCGTTGACCCTCCGCGAAGCATCCCAATTTGACCCATACGGAGACGGCTTTAACGACGAAGAACCGCATTCACCGAACATCATTTAAAGCGATAATTTTAGCCAATTTGAAATTCTTCACAATATATACGTCGAAATATATCATAAACTTAAATCAGTCTGAAGGTACTTTTTAAGTATAATAAAAAAAAATTCCCAAAATCTTGTTTCTTATCATTTTCTATGTAGGTATGTACCATTGTGAGTGAAAAGAAAGGAAGCACGTATTTTATGACGTAAAGAGCTGCTGACAAAACTGTAAAGGTCATATAGGTATAATTAAACAACTAGTTTTCCAATCACTTTGTGTTAGCCGTTTATGTAATTAAAATGAAAAAAGGCCAGTTGCCCGTACCTATAAGCGATTATGGGCAAATAATGCAGTGGATGCAAATGCGTTAACAGGTAAACAATACCATCACAAAAATTGTATTATTTTAATCATGTTTATTTTTAACTCACCGCCATCTTTGCCTTCCGATGACGTCATTTTAACGCATTTTTTTAAATTGAAATACGCCTACCTCTAATGTGCGCCTAAAGAAAAGGTACCCCACGAATTATTTCCTTGGGAGCTGTTTGGACAACTGAAACGTTCATAACATCTACACGTAGCTACGTCTTTGGTTGTACTCATACCCTAGTAACGCATTATTATATGTTGCCTGATACTTTGTTCGCTATATTGGAGATTTCTATATTTTTGGAAAAAGTGCCAAACATATTGCTCCAATTATGTTTTACTACATTAGTTATGGTTTGTCCTCGGGGATGTGAATACAGTGGTGTTCAAGTTCTTTGTTTATACGTATATCAGTTTCTATGGGAAAACAATTGCATCATTGCAAACCCTTCTGACAACCCGATTCCCCACTTTTGTCTCCTAACATAATTTGACCATTTTTTTTTCATCCTTTTATTGCAGTGCGTTTCTCTTATCTAATAATTTAATCCAACATTTTGATTGTTAGAAGATAGGCAACGAAGTAGTCTGCAATTATTAAACATGACATTGCCGATGAGAACCCCATATCATGCTTTAGATATAGTAAGCAAAATGGAAAAAAGTTTCGAAAAGCACCTAAATTTGTCAGAAGTGTTATGAGAAGTGCAAAAAAATTCCACAGCACTACATGGGCATTGGTTACTAATAATAATATTTGCCAAACGTCTTGATCCCCCCAAAAAATAGTGGTGGACAATAATCTAAACTTCTCCTTCAAATTTTAAGTAAATAATATCACTTCCCCCATTAAAATTTCTTTCTACGTCTATGAACGTTGCTACCTATGTCAGCGTTGATTAATCAACGATTTAAGGTTATATTTTCTATTTGCCCTTGAACGTCCGTGCACATAAAGCACCATCGCGGCTTTATTGTCTTTTCCGTTTTAATAATTAAATGTAGAACAAAATAATCCTTCTTGTATTTAAACAACTAATTTACAATAATTGACAGCACGCAAAATTACGGCTGTTGTCAAATCGAATTCACTTTGTACCTATGGAAGATTTTATTTAAGAACGTAGATTAATAAAGGTTGTACACATTTAACAATCGCTTAATGTTTTAGTTTATCATTTTTAATAACACATTATAGATATTTGTAGATAAGTTGAGGCGAGTATTTGGTCCTTTCATAAATGATAAAAACGGGTTATTGGGTGTAGACCACAAAACGTGTATAACAATGTTTTTTTATTATTCAATATTTCGCTAATCAGATATTAGCTTCATCAGGAATATAAATTAATTGTTAATTAAGTTGTAACATAGGAACTTCATTAGAACGTTGAAAACGAATTTCATAATAAACTCTAGAAGAGATGAGCACCGTCCAACAGGTAGACGAACAATGATATTTGTAGATTTTAATTACTGTTTTATTTGTGATGTTGATAATTGGGCAACATTGCATTGCAAAGTACAATAAATAAGACTGAATTAGGCTATCCTTGTCCTGGCTTCACCAACCAATGTAAACAAACGTTTCTGTTGTTTTTTTACATTCTAAGATTTTATCTAATTTGAGCGTTGTTGCGGCAAGATTCAAATATGTTATGAAGTTATTTTCTTTATTTAGTATGTGTTTTTCATAAACGATCTTTCTAAAAAGATAAAAATAAAAAACAATTAGCGGTAAAAATATGCAATCCCCCCCCCCCAACCGACCTCTCCAAAAATTTTTCTTTTGCTTTACAATGAAATCAATAATAGTCCCCGGAAAATTTGGAGTTGCTCTGTTAAAAAAAAATTTAGTGACTAGAATTTCGGACGCCAATTTATATAACAAACAGACAGTATTTTTTAAAGTTCTATCACCTCTTGAAATATTTGTATTCCTTTTTGACTCACTTTGTATATAGTAACGAGTAAAGCACTAACTTAATCATAATGCCAATTGTTTCTTACTTCCGCTTAGTTGGAAATGTCCTCAATTTATTGCTTTTAATGGGACACAACCCGCACTGCGATCTAAATACACGCATAAGAGCGTGTTTAGTGAATTTAGTAAAAAAAGTAACGGTATGCAACAAAATTTTTTTCGCTTCAAATGTACAGGGTGTACAACTAAGAAAGGAGGCCGGCCATAACTCCGAAACTATTTGAGATAGAACAGTGAAATAAAAAATCTTATGATAAATGTGGCCAAGAGAAAATGCTGGAAATTATTTTCAATTTCCTACCATTGCCGCTAGAGGGCGTTTTACTGATTCAATTTGAAATTCCCATTTTTTGGGCAATTTTCCTCAGTAAAGTATTTAAAAAAATATATTCGTTGTAAACTAGTGATCAATGTGTAAAACTTTGTTTAATGAATTTTTATGATTGCTGTCAAAATAAAGGGAGGGGGAACTAAATTACGTGTTACTAGAAAAAATCGTGTAACTCCGAAACGGGTTGCTTGAATTTGTCAAGATTGGTCTCGATCAAAAGACAATAGGTACTTGATATTAGCAAAAACATCAAAAACCATAACAATTTCTTATCTCCGTCTACCAATAGAGGGCGCAACTTGTTGAAGGAACAAAACGATCGACTTTTCTAAAAAAATTCAAATGGCACCAAATATTGTTTTCACTGCTATTGGAAGGAAAATTAATAAGGGAGTAATTTAAAAAAAAATTATCTCAATAGCTCTTATAGTACCGAAGATATAATCAAAAATGTGGTAATATAAGAGGCAATTTGAGGTATAAACAAATGGTAAGCTTAATATAAATAAAGTAGGCTATGAGAACTTCAATTCTTTCAAAATTACAGTGGTCCTGCAACAGTTGCATTTTTCATGCATTCAAAATATGCTGCAATGCTTCTCCATTGGAAACTAGCAATTTTGCTTATAATACAACAAAACAACCGAAATACACTTAATGTCATTTTGTTATCTTGTTTACAGCTTTGACATAAAGATTTCATTTTAAGCTTACGATTTTTTTATACCTCAAATTGCCTCTTATATTACCACATTATTGATTATATCTTCGGTACTATAAGAGCTATTGAGATAATTTTTTTTTAAATTACTCCCTTATTAATTTTCCTTCCAATAGCAGTGAAAACAATATTTGGTGCCATTTGAATTTTTTTAGAAAAGTCGACCGTTTTGTTCCTTCAACAAGTTGCGCCCTCTATTGGTAGATGGAGATAAGAAATTGTTATGGTTTTTAATTTTTTTGGTAATATCAAGTATTGTCTTTTCATCGAGACCAATCTTGACAAATTCAAGCAACCCGTTTCGGAGTTACACGATTTTTTCTAGTAAAACGTAATTTAGTTCCCCCTCCCTCTATTTTGACAGCAATCGCAAAAATTCATTAAACAAAGTTTTAGATATTGATCACTAGTTTACAACGAATATATTTTTTTAAATACATTACTGAGGAAAATTGCCCAAAAAATGGGAATTTCAAATTGAAATCAGTGAAACACCCTCTGGCAGCAATGGTAGGAAATTTAAAATAATTTCCAGCATTTTCTCTTGGCCACATTTATCATAAGATTTTTTATTTCACTGTTCTATCTCAAATAGTTTCCGAGTTATGGCCGGCCTCCTTTCTTAGTTGTACACCCTGTACATAAATATGTGGAGATTAAGTATATGTAATAAAATTAATCGATATTTACTGCGAACCACTCCTCCATAATACAAAATTGTTTGAACTGCACCGTATCGTCATATAAGAGCGTTTAGTGAAATTACTAAAAAAGTAACGATATGTAACAAATTTTTTTTGTCTTATATTGTCGTTTAGGATGCGTACTTTATCATTTCACAATAAAACTTTCTGAATTATTGTGCAAAACATGATTTTTTTAAATTTAATGCTAAATAGTTATTGCTAACTTCACAGATAGTATGCTGAAGTTATGCGTATTGTATTGCTACACTTTTATAAGATTGTGTGAAAATTAGGTCCTATGAGTCTATTACCCATTGCTTCGAAGGTATTTGACGTACACATAAATTCAAGAATTATTTTTGAAAATTATCTGTTGTGGATTGTGATTTTCGCTTGAAAGTTAGACTAAGAATTCCGCAAAAGATTGAAAACTCAACC
This sequence comes from Pyrocoelia pectoralis, assembly GCA_036250285.1. Lineage (NCBI taxonomy): Eukaryota > Metazoa > Arthropoda > Insecta > Coleoptera > Lampyridae > Pyrocoelia > Pyrocoelia pectoralis. The sequence continues at coordinate 59,566,408 of CM070074.1, read as the reverse complement.
CATATGACATATACAACCCTTAAAGAAATTATAAATGGTGACTCTACGCGTAAAGTTATTTATATCGTATTTTATAATGGAACATCTTCCAAAAATCTATGGGTTTTGCATGATTTTGAATATGTAATTTCTGAAATATTGTGGTTGATGTAGGAGTGTTTGAACATCTTGCAAATAGACCGAGAGCCAGCAACGTATTTTGAGTTGTCATTTCAACAGTCATGAAAAGTCACTCAGTGAATCTCTAATATCTGCTGAAAAATAAAAGTTACTTCTGCCAACCCACTCCGGTCGGGTTGTACTACCCTAAATTTTCAAAAGGAGTAAAAAATAAGGCTCAATGTAGTTATAGTATCAGTCATGAAATTTCAGGAGGTTATTCCCACTTATATTCTGGATTTATCAGCATGTTGACAGAACATTTCCCCCCTCACCTAATTGCTGACAGAACGCCCTAAAGTCTAAGTATACGTATATAAAACTACATTTACAAAGAGGGTAACAAATAAAGGTTCAATATGGTTAAAGTATCAGTCATGAAATTTCAGGAAGTTATTCTCACTTAAATTCTGGATTTATCAGCATGTTGACAGAACATTTCCCCCCTCACCTAATTGCTGACAGAACGCCCTAAACTCTAAGTATACGTATATAAAACTACATTTACAAAGAGGGTAACAAATAAAGGTTCAATATGGTTAAAGTATCAGTCATGAAATTTCAGGAGGTTATTCTCACTTAAATTCTGGATTTATCAGCATGTTGACAGAACATTTCCCCCTCCACCTAATTGCTGACAGAACGCCCTAAACTCTAAGTATACGTATATAAAACTACATTTACAAAGAGGGTAACAAATAAAGGTTCAATATGGTTAAAGTATCAGTCATGAAATTTCAGGAGGTTATTCTCACTTAAATTCTGGATTTATGAGAATGTTGACAGAACATTTCCCCCTCCACCTAATTGCTGACAGAACGCTGTAAACTCTTGGTATACGTATATAAAACTAAAGGTCCTGACTGACATATCAACGCCCAGCCCATACCCCTGGACCTGGATGGCTGAAATTTGACACAGAGGTTGGTTTTATGATGTAGACAAGGGATAAGGCCGGATATTTCAAAATTCAACCCCTAAGGGGTTAAAATAGGGGATAAAAGTTTGTATTTTAAGTTAAATCCATAAAAATTGGTATATGGCCTTTCGGTTAGAAATTAAGACAGACGTGATTCAGGAATTTTCGAAAATCAACCCCTAAGGGGGGTAAAATAGGGGATGAAAGTTTATATGGAACTTCGTCATTCTTTAAGTTAAATCCATAAAAATTGGTATATGGCCTTTCGGTTAGAAATTGAAAGACGTGTTTCAGGATTTTTTGAAATTCAACACCTAAGGGGGTAAAATGGGGATAAAGCTTTACACGGAAATTCGTCATTTTTTAAGGTACATACATAAAAATTGGAATTTGGACCTTCTGTTACAAGTTAAGAAAGACGTATTTTAGGCTTTCTCGAAATACGTTGTTGGCTCAAATTTTTCTGCAATTACCTACAGAAAATTACCACAAAAATAGTAACGTCACGATTTGGCAGAAATAAATTGTAACTGAGGGGAGTTTGTTCATTTGTTGCAATTGATTGTCGAAATACCACGCTTCGTAGAAAAGTAGAAATAAATTCATCCCCATTTTACCCCCTTAGGTGTTGAATTTCAAAAAATCCTGAAACACGTCTTTCAATTTCTAACCGAAAGGCCATATACCAATTTTTTATTGATTTAACTTAAAGAATGACGAAGTTCCATATAAACTTTCATCCCCTATTTTACCCCGCTTAGGGGTTGAATTTCGAAAATTCCTGAATCACGCCTGTCTTAATTTCTAACCGAAAGGTCATATACCAATTTTTATGGATTTAACTTAAAATACAAACTTTCATCCCCTATTTTAACCCCTTAGGGGTTGAATTTTGAAATATCCGGCCTTATCCCTTGTCTACATCATAAAACCAACCTCTGTGTCAAATTTCAGCCATCTAGGTCCAGGGGTATGGGCTGGGCGTTGATATGTCAGTCAGGACTTTTAGTTTTATATACGTATACCTAGAGATTACAGCGTTCTGTCAGCAATTAAGAGGGGGGGGGGGGGGGGAATGTTCTGTCAACATTCTCATAAATCCAGAATTTAAGTGAGAATAACCTCCTGAAATTTCATGACTGATACTTTAACCATATTGAACCTTTATTTGTTACCCTCTTTGTAAATGTAGTTTAATATACGTATACTTAGAGTTTAGGGCGTTCTGTCAGCAATTAGGTGAGGGGGGAAATGTTCTGTCAACATGCTGATAAATCCAGAATTTAAGTGAGAATAACCTCCTGAAATTTCATGACTGATACTTTAACCATATTGATCCTTTATTTGTTACCCTCTTTGTAAATGTAGTTTTATATACGTATACTTAGAGTTTAGGGCGTTCTGTCAGCAATTAGGTGAGGGGAGAAATGTTCTGTCAACATGCTGATAAATCCAGAATTTAAGTGAGAATAACCTCCTGAAATTTCATGACTGATACTTTAACCATATTGATCCTTTATTTGTTACCCTCTTTGTAAATGTAGTTTTATATACGTATACTTAGAGTTTAGGGCGTTCTGTCAGCAATTAGGTGAGGGGGGAAATGTTCTGTCAACATGCTGATAAATCCAGAATATAAGTGGGAATAACCTCCTGAAATGTCATGACTGATACTATAACTACATTGAGCCTTATTTTTTACCCCTTTTGAAAATTTAGGGTAGTACAACCCGACCGGAGTGGGTTGGCAGAAGTAACTTTTATTTTTCAGCAGATATTAGAGATTCACTGAGTGACTTTTCATGACTGTTGAAATGACAACTCAAAATACGTTGCTGGCTCTCCGTCTAAAATGAATGCAAAAATGTATAGATCTTAAGGGGGAATATCTTGAAAAACAATAAAAAACATAAAGAACATAAAGAACAATTGATGGACGTGGTTTTTACGTTAAGAGAAAGCGATAAAAACTATTTGACAGCAATAGGAATTTAAAACGCAAATATATTTAATAAAGACAAAAAATACAAACGGCTTTGAAAGATTATTTGACCTCTACAGTCATATACGAAAAACACGAAGGGGAAAAACCAGTCGTTAACGAAAAAATTGAATCACTGTACTTTTAAACCTATTTGAAGATCACCGCATCGGTCCTATGTCTCTTGTAATGCAACTGGATATTAATAAAAACGCAATATTGTAAATTTATAAAAAAAGAACATGTCTCCCTATCATATTCATCTGATGCAAGAATTTTCGGAAACGTTTAGTATTTAAGAAAAGGTGCAAACGAAACTAAAAGAACAAAGGAATTGGAAAATAAAATAAATTAATTGTAATGTGATTTTTTACTTTAATTTGGTAGAAACATTAATTTTCTGTTTCTAGATATATCTACTATCCTTCAAAACATTACAATTGTTTATTCAGTATTCGATATACATTTTTTATCTCTTTATTAACTCAATGAGGAAAAGTGATGAAGTTTTCAGGAAGAAATTGCCGTCACCAGATCTAATTACAGCACTATTTTGGAAACTGAACGCACCAAGAGTAATTTTGTTGAACCTCTACTCGAAAAAAGGTGAAAGTTCCTTCTGCCATAATTTAAAACATTTATCTTAAATGAGACTACCCTATTGGAGAAACATCCACACTTTTATACTCAGCAGTTCTCTTCATAAACATCAAAGCATATGGTAATCCAAAACCAAATTCCACATTTAATAATATTTATAATATTTCATCACTCACCTTAAAGTTTATGAACCTTATAATACGAACATACCTGTAACAAAAAAGGAATTTAAATCTGTTATGCATTACAAGTAGGTAATAAGAGATAATAAAAAACAGATATTTGAAAAAATAAATTTTTCCATTTTTAATTATTATTACATATTATTCTTTATAAAAAATTAACACTTCGCAATTTCTCATCAAATTCTCAGAATTTCTCACTGCGTAAGTTATTTCTCATCATATTATGCTCAAATTCCACACATAGCACTCCAATTTTGCAGTTTTGATTGTTTGATACCTCAAAATGAAATGACAATAAAAACTGAAACAGTGTGGAAGAATAAACAAATTATTTTATCTAAAAATCTGAAAAATTCATAAAGTAAGTTTCCGTATGGAGAGAAAAATTATGTCAGTACGGCCTAAGCCGTGGCCGTATTGACGTCCTTCACGGCCGTGATAAATAAATAACTGTTATATTGTCCAAATATAATAATTACTATTGTACTTTTCACACCGAGAATTCTGTATGGCTAGCATAGGCAATGCATTTTAAATAGGAGAAACCCGGGCAGTATTGCCGTCACGGGCATATTAGTGACAGGGTCGATTCGCTCGAAAGAGTACACGGATACCCCGCAGATATTATTTATAATTATTGTAACTAGATACATATAGGTACACAACAACAAACGCAGTTTAGTTGAGGCCACACCTGATTCCTGACCAATTTAAATTTGTTTTGGGCGATCTTTTTACCTTCAGAATCTTTTCCACTTACAGTTTTGGATTCCTTGCATATGAGTAATTTTATAATCCGATCCTGAATCCAAATCCAGTTGGCCTAGTAGGTTCCATGCACAGCTTCGATTCGGGAAGTCGTGAAGTCGAATCCCACGGCCAACTGTTCTGTATAAGATGTTTTAGGGTGTTTTCCTCATACATAAGTGGAAGTATACTAGGCGAATTCTGGAGCAGTACGTCGTTTCTCCCTCATCTTCCTAACTCCACTCCTTCTCATCCCATTCCTGTCTAACGTATCCTCGCCCATCCCGTTTGGTTGGCTACAAGAAGCTTGGGAAAGCCTAAGTAGCTCACCTCCGTCACCTTGTAGTGAAGGGTGACCGAGGAATGAAATGCGTTGGCCATTTTCCAGACCGAAAGCTGACCCAACAAGGCCTGAATTATCCTATACGGTGCAGTCCATAAGTGTGGTGCAATTATAATACTATTGTGAGTATAATTGGAGGTAAATTTTCATGTGTATTCGTTAGTAGTCTACTTACAGTTGGAAAACTCCTAATTACAGTTAGACAATCATGGTCAACACTTGATGTGATCTGTTTGTTGTGCAGGCTGTACGATTACTGAACGCCGGGAATGTAAAACCGTATGACATTCCTCGTCAAATTCAAGAGGTGTACCGTAGCAATGCGGTGGATACATCATTGAATCGCGAAGGTGCCGCACTTTAAACGTCTACGATGAAGAGCGTACGAGGCGCCCGTTCGTCATTATTTCATATAGCAGGATCGACATGTCGTACTGATTCCCGCAGATTTCGCGCATCATATTTGAAATCGTTAAAAATCATCGGTATTACATAAAAATCTTCGCAATGGGCAACCGCCTTCTGGAATTTGCTTTAGCACCTCATTCTTCTGAAAGCCACCATTACTGCGCCCCGATACAGAAGTTGCGGTGGGTACCTAATTCAGAATCTGTTGTAATCAGGCATTATGTTGCTGCACAACAATGCCCGTCCCCATGTTACTTACTGCCAAAACGCGCCCTACAATCTAGATTTAGAGTCGCTGAATTACCAACTTTAAACAAAGTATTTTTTCTAGAAGGAAAACATTTCCACGGTTATGTCTACCCCAACGCAGTGATCGCTAGTTTCTCAAGCTTGACGGAAGAGAATTACTACGTCGGCATAAAAACCTCATTCGACGATGCAACAAGAGCCTTAATATGCAAGATGATAATGGAAAAAGGTAATGTATGGTGCATAGATGTCTAATAAAGAGGTTTGTTCAGAAAACTTTGTTGGTTTTAATTTAATTGGCAGACGAGCCTCGTTTACAGCTTAGTTTGCATGCGGTTGTATTTCAATAACTCCCAAAAAATATCGTCAAAGCAAATTTAACAATTTAGTATAATTTTTGTTTAATACATTACAAAATATCGTTACGGAAGAGGAAGTAACATATTATTAGGTAGGTACCGATATACTGCACAGCTATCAATTTTGGTGCAATACACTTATTACCAGCTTACACGGTAGTTCTCGATCACTATGCAATTAAAGAATTCATTCAATTGAAAAAGAAAGGTTAAATATCGCAGAAGTGAATGCCAAGAGATTGTATAAGATTGAGATGTTGTTATAACGATCAAATTAAGACGTAGGTAATATAAAACTCAATTAATATATTTGCTTCGTGATAGTAACACATAAAAATAATTATAATAACCATGACTGATATTATTTAGGTCGTGTCTTAGTTACCATGTCATGGAATAGCGAATAGACACATCTCTAAGTATTGACAACGATTCCACCATAAAAACTTCAGTTGCAAGGAAAAAACGCTGAATATAATGGCTTGATGGCATTCTTGCCTCTAGTTGCAGCGGAGCAATGCTGCTGTTATAAAAGCATCCTGCGGAAGACACGAACAAAAACTTGGGCGACTACATGTAACCCTGTGTGAGAACCTGCTCGGCACAATGTGCACGAGGATCGTGCTGCAGTAGATATACTGGTCAATGCCGGTGGTAAGCGTTCATTCGTTACAGTCTAATGGTGCAACAAAAAAAAAGAATTAACAATACCCTATGCTCGTTGAGAGAATTTGGAATTGAAGTACTGATGGCTCTTCGATAATTACTAATATACGAGTTTTACTAACTAGCACCAACTGGAAGCGTTCAAAATAACTGCTAACAAACATGCAACTGTGAAAACTACGACCGCTTACGTGAGACCTTGATATACCATGTGTTACTCTAGGGATCACCTGTGGCGTCTACTTTTAAACCCTACCTAATAAATTAAAAACAGTTCAAACTATGTATTGCAAATATACATTCCTCATAAATGACGATTTTTTAAAATAATTTATGCAAAGGAAATGTTTTGGCAATTATAATTTTTAAGTGTCGAAGAAGTGAAATTAATAAACGATTTGTCTATAATTATTATCCGCGAACATTAATGTTTAAGACATTATAAAGTACCTAATCAAATAATATAAGTACGCTCTATCTAAAATTAGAAATTATATTTTGCAATTAAACAAAGGCTTTAACTGTTTAGCACGAATCGAACTAAAATGAGTTACACTATGCGCTTTATAATCAGAACTACATGCGAGGCTGCGTTTCAAATTAAATCCTGGTTTGGTCTGCGAGCATCAAATTGTGTCATCGCATCGTTACAAAAAACGTTGAATGAGGTTTTAAAGTACGAAAACCTGAAAATCATTACCAACCAGTTGGATTTCCGAATAGGCCGAGGCCTACGGCGGCAAATTTTAGACGGTGACAAATGTTTTTACTCTTACTTATGAGTTTACTATTATAAATTTTTACGTGTGTGTTTATTTAAGTACGGGGTGGGCCAAATTGGGCACTTTTTTATGAAAACATCCTTTATCATAAGAGATGGAAAAAATGGACGTAGGTGTCTTGAGCTCAATTTTAATGAGAAAATCACTGGCGTAAACAGAATTCAGCTATCTCTAATCGTTTAGCCACTAGGGGATGCTTCTCGAATTTAGTCGATTTCTTTAATCCTCCATAACTTTCTTATTATTAAAGATAATTGATTTTGGCAAAATATTTCTTAGAGCACTTTTTTACGTAAAATCCATTGCAATGGACAATTTTTATACAGGGTGTTTGGTTTTTTGTGTACGACCCTAAAATACGTTTTTCATACGGACCACCCTATATATTTTGGATTTTTGAAAAGAGAGTAAAATTTCCTAAATTTTGATGTATCACTTGTTATATAATATATTTATGCGAAATAGAGTAATATCCGAAGCGAAAAATGGAAAATCATTAAATTTCATTAGTAAGAAACTAATTTAGTCAAAATCAACAGCGCAATACATTATAAAGCACGAGTATAATTCGAACTTCAAAGTAGGTTCTCCAGGTCTAAATTATAAAGTACTTTCAACAATGTACAACAATTGTTCCAAAGAAGCGTGGTGGTAGCTAAACTAACACCTCGTCTGCCGAAAACAAGAGTTTTGCGAAGAATCATAAAATTTGATGTGTCCATTGGGGATGACAGAGGTAGAGATATCCGCTATAAATCTGAGGCATTTCATCCTAACTGCTTAAAGGGCACAACGAAGTTTGCCGATGGAGTAATGCATGAGTGCAAAAGGGGCGGGCAAAGTACCAAGATGTATTGAAATTTTTCGTAAATAGTTGTTATTTTGTTAGGTCTTTAAACTATGTTTTGATGTGACTTTAACTTTAAAAACATGGTCATCGGAGGACATACTCACGTTAAACCTTTTGGAACTTTTTTGTTTTTTATATAAAGTATGCTTAATAATTGTCAGTAGATGCAAAATTTTGTTTAGACAGTTTTTTGTCTCGTGCTAAATGTTGATTAATGCACTCGTTTCTGAAACAGTTTCCTGTACATGAACACTTAAAATAAGTGCTTGAAAATTGATGCCAAGCTTGCTGAATTCGGGCAATAAGGTCTTCCCAGTTCTTGTGAAAGTTGCCCTATCCGTCCACAAAATTTGGTGCAAAAACTCAGGGTTAACCTCGATGGAATTTAATACCCAAGTACAAAATGACAAACGGCGATTTTCATCACCAGGCAATAACTGTTGAACCGGCTGCAAGTGATATGGTTTCCCTATGGAGCGTACGCAGTACTTTTGATTTGGACGTTACTAATTGCAGAGCAGAGCAGAGAAACCAAATTCACGAAAATTGCGGTGAGTGTTGACGAAAACACGAGCAGTTGGTTGCCTTCGATTGGGAAACCTTCTCCGGTATTCCCTTACAGCTTCGGAAATACAACGGAGATTAAAAGATTGGGCAATTTGATTGTCAAATTTATTTGACATTTCAGGTCGTTCATGCATATAATGATTGTAATATTTTAATTTTTTTTACCGAAAAAATTTCTTTAGTTTTTATTTTTTCTCAAAAGGAGTGCACTAATCAAAATTTACCACGAGACAAAAAACTTTCTAAACAAAATTTTGCATTTATTGACAATTTTAAGTATAAATTTACATAAAAAACAAACAAGATTCAAAAGGTTTAACATCAGAATGACATCCGACAACCATGTTCTTAAAGTCTATCATACATCAAATTTACACAGCTTAAGAGTCCATCACCAGTTGGAATTGAAACTGATTTCATGGGTGTCGCTGTATACATAAAATTTAAATAAAACATTGTTGTATAAACACAAAAAAGGTGTCAATGGATAGAGGAAGGTTTATTGTAGGGCTCTCCTGATAGGGATTTTTAAATTTTTCACAAAGTTTTTTGTAAAATTTGTTTGAAGTTGCTTAATATTCATTCAATGTCACGAATATTTTACAAGAAATACGAACAAAAATGGAAAATTCTAATACACGAGAGCCCTACAAGAACCTTTCCTCTTTGCAGTGACATATTTTGTATTTCGATAAAACTATTTATTATCCAAATTTTATGTATATTTCTAAACCCATGCAAGCGCTAAAATTTGCATAGTGCGTTGATAAACTTTGTAAGAAATTAAAAAATCCCTATCAGAAGGGCCCTACAAGTTGTTGTGGTTATACAACAATGTATTATTTTAATTTTATGTATACATAAAAACCCATTCAATCAGTGTCAATTCCAACTGGTGATACACCCTTAAAGACGTAACAAAATAGCAATTATTTACGAAAAATTATAACTGTACCTATAACCAAAGTAATTATTAAACAAAAGCCGAGCAACTTTTGAGGTTCTATCTCAGTTATTAAGGCACTTAAAGATATATGTTTATTAATAAAAGTTCGTTTATTTTTCAATTTTCTATCACCTCTTAAAATTAATGTTCTAAAAAGTGGACCACCTTGTATATAATTTATATTTTGTGAAAAGTTTTATGTTAATTTGATAAACAATTATTATTATTTGTATTTTGTATTGTGTTAAAGAAATATAATTAAAGGGTACGAACTTCATTGACGTTGGGCTCGTATAATCAAGTTACGCATACCTACCTACCTACCTAGGCAAAGATAATAAATTCATATGGAAGAGTAATTGTATAATTAAAAGTGTATTATTATTTTTCTTAATTAAAACCTTCAAATGATAAAATTTGATTGACGATTGACGTTGAATTATCCAAAACTAAAATACATTGTTTTTATTAATTTTTTTATTTAAATTTGCTTTTAGTTTACACTTCACATTCTACTATTTACCCATTGAGAAGTTTTCCCGATATAAAATTAATCATGTCTTGGAACGGAATAAAACAGACAACAGAAGAGTGTTTAATGTTCTAAAACAAGGGATGTATATTTCTAATATTATAAAACCAAAAACGTATGTACCTATACTTTAAAAGATCACAACTGCGTTTAAAATTAAAATTTAAAATTAAACCACAAATAGGATTTCAGATGTACTTGATTTTTTAATTACATACTTTCAAATTCAGACGCGTTTGTAATTTTCCCATGGTCACTCATCAACAAGATCTGATATCGAGACACATAGAAATATCTCAAAATTTGAAGGAAGTAACTTCGCTACCTCTACAAATGAATATAAAGTGGGAGTTTCATAATAAACCAATTTTTATTGACATTAAATACAACAAAACAACGCATCAAGATCAAGACAACCACGTAAAAAATCAGGCTATCCTTACAAACGTTAAATAATAGCGATAAATATTAGAAAACGTTAATAATGAAAAGCGGGAGAAGTGTCAAGTCACGACATTAAACTTTGGAAATAGTAATACCGAGTGTCTACATTCCATACAATTAAGAGAGTTTCAAGAAAAGGTCTTACAGTTTATAAGAAAAGGTCAAAAATGAAATAAATGCGACTTTCTCTCCTCAGTAACTTTAATTGCGGAGTATTCTCTATTTACGTAAGCACAATCAACGCTAACAATGTCAATGACAAAGTAACGATGCTATCGTAAATTAAAATAAATTAATAAATCAAAGATTTACTCAATCTATCTTTGACAATTTAATTTCCATCTATGTTGCAAAGGTTATTAAAGCATTTGTAAAATACGTTCACTGTCTTCAAAAGAAAAGTAAAGAAATCGTAATTGAGTACAATACTTAATTAAAGTATCGTTTAATAAATGTAAATATGTACACTATGGTAGCTGTTTTTCTGCATTGGCATAAGAAATAATTTTACATTAATATTCAGAGATAAAATACAAAAAAACTAATTTCTTATTCCTCACCAATTTATATATGCATTCGTAGATGGTTATATATTATACATATTAACCTATAATGAAATTTTTCCTTTAACTAACGTTGTATAATTTAATTTTTATTACTTTATGTTTAACGAACGAGCACCATATAATATATTACTACATCATAATTCAAATATTTTGTATGCGTCTAATATTTTAAATTGTAGTCACTATATTAAATTGCCATAAGAAAAATCTAACACTTTTCCTTCACTTCTTAGGAAGTCCAATCAAATTTCTTCGTTGCCTGTAATTAATTTTCACTTTATTAATTCTCCAGGAGATAAGGTAGTTTTTTTAATTTTTAATTAACTCTCATTTAAATCCTACCGGAACAAATAAATGTGACGTGTCGCAATATACGTACCTATAAGAAATATTCAAAACTGTTTTCATAGTGCCAACCACTTTCAAATCTTAACAATCAACATCCCTTTTGTGAAGGAAGGATAATTACAAAGGGCTTTCAAATTACATCTCTCAATGCCAATCCACATAATAATATCTTTGATTACATACTAGTGACATAGAAATTGCAACACCAAGAAGCGCTTGGAATGTTTTATTGAAACTTGGTAGATTTGTTGGGCTGACATTAAGTAATAATTGATTAACTTTTTAGATCAAGCGAAAGTGTGATAATGTCACACTTGGCAGTTCATATGCCTTATAACTAGTTTTCGGCTTATACCACGTCGTTATATTTGTCTTGCGAAACGTCAGAACGTTTGGTTTCACATTCAGCAGTCAGACCCGGCAAACCTAAACGCAACAGCTCACCACCATCGGGAGCTAAGAGGATGGATAATCATCCCAAAAAACCTTGTATTGGCTCACAAGGAAAAAGGCAAGGCAAGCCTTTCAACGCAGGCTGTGGAACAAATAAAACGACGCGATATAAGCCGACAGTTCAAGGAACCGCGAAAGCCTCAAATGTTTTATTTCTGCCAATTTTTTCGGTCAGTGTTTTTCGTATGATTTGTTGTTCCTTTTCATTGCTAATTAACATTATTTTGGTCGTTGTTCTTTTGTTAACGTGTTTTGTTTGTTTGATCATGCTCATCTGTCTACTACAATGCGAGTGTGTCGTACATGGTTTGAAGATGACCAGGAACGTCGTAAAAGAGGAACCGGAGCATCAAGAAAAACGAATGAGCGTCAAGATCGTCGCTTAAGACAACTGGGATTTAGAAACCGCTATTCCTCTACTCGAGCAATTGGTGACCATTGGTTTGGTGAAGCAGGTCGCCATGTAACGCTATGAACAGTTTATGGTCGAATCCGAAGTTTTGGGTTAATATCATATCGTCCGCAACTTGTGCTTACTTTGCCTACGGAACATTGTCGGCAACGGCTACAATCTAGATTTGTTTAGGCATGCACGACGGTCGTAGGAGAGTCAGAAGAAGACGGACCGAACGACGGAATCTATTACTGTTAAGAACGTAGATATTCGACCTTTCCGGTTCTTTTTACTAATCCTGTATAGTAATTAATAAAAATTAAAATGAGCTTTTTGGAGACAGTAGCCACATTATGTTGTTTATTTATACAAGTAAAAGGAACACTAACAAGATTGGTATTATCTTGTTCTGGTTCCTGGTTCCCCACATCACTGAAAGTACTAACCACATGACCTGCGTACGTGTTATTAATTATTGTTTTGCCAATAACTCTGAAACGAATGAAAATATTTCTTGCAAATATAACCCACTTTTCAATGATGTTATAAAATTTGTATCGTTTTATTTAAAATTTCGAACAAAAATAAACAATGCGAATTTAAAGTCACTAAATATTCTAAAGTACCGCAACGTTCGCCATTTTGGGGTTAAAATTTTGGCGGCAATTTCAAAATTTTAAATATTGAAGACGTAGTCACTAGAAAATTGAATGACTTTATGAAGTGTTTGATAAAAACTAAACTAACACTATACTATAAACCAAATAAGAGTAAAGTAGATGGCGCTTTAATTCAAGTTACATTTACCTCACTAAATTTTCACAAATGTCTTACACGACAGTAACCTAACCACAAATATTTTACTACATTAGGATGGCAGCGATGCCAAATGTTACGTGTAATTTGTTGGTTAGAAATTAACCAACATTTCAGATTTATTAGCTGATTAATGTACAATGTGTTTTAATTTTCCTTTTAATGGCGTTTAATGGTCGATTTTGAATTTCGCCAAATTTAAATGACGGTCAGAATTAACAAGTTTAGACAATATAATATTGCAAAACTAGCAATGACGCTTTTGCGTCATTTTTAGACAAATTTAGTTTTGTAAACTTGCCTCGTGTGTTAACCAATCAACGCCAAGGTCAAATTTTCCCTATATAATCCTTCACTTTACTCTTAGCTGACTTTTACTATAGATACTTATCAATAGAGGGCGGATTATATGCAAAATGCATATTGTTGAATATTGATGCTGTAAAAGTACCCTTCCGTATCTAGGTGAATCACATTAATGCGAGTTATATGACACCAATTCAATTTTGCATATTTTGCATATATTTGCAGCAATGTTCATATTTTTGTAAAATGTGTATATTATTGCATAATTTGTGCATTTCTAAATAAATCTGACATTTTACTTAAAAAAATTTCTCTCATCTCCTCAAACGAGCACAGTAAATGAAACTTTTTTAATATAAGATTAAAATCTAAAAAAGAAAACCTTTAAAAATTCCTGCAGAAGGTAAGAGAAGCGTCCCTGCTATAATTTCGCCGTAGCATTCGATCATATTGAGATTTAGATGGAGCTGCCTTGCATTTCTTACAGAGATTTCTCAGTCGCGTCCCTACATCCACTTGATCGAACGGGGATATATTTTATCTGATACGCGACAAGGATTTAATTTAAACAATTTGGAAAAACACCTTATTGTAAATTATTATTATAGGCAGAAAAGCGATGATTAGAATAATATGTTTAATTCTCCAACTGATCGTAAGATTATTTGTAGTTAATATTACACATATACATTATTATTATTTTAATTACTTAATTTTTTTAATTTCATTAAGAACCTTTTTCACAAAATAGGTAACAGTTTTTGTTTAATACAGGTTGTTTACTATTTCTTGGTACGCATATTTTGCATATAATGTTGCATATTTTAACAAACTGACTGCATATCTTTAACATATTTGGTGCATATATATGCGCATATATGTGACTTTTTATGTGCATATCAATCCGCCCTCTACTTATCAATATATTTCTTAAAAATTATTTGTCATTGTTATTAAAAGGTACAGTTTAATTGAAAGATAAAAAATTTGGGACTTTGCCAAACGAACCTAACATACGTTTTTAAAATTGGCATTTTATTTTGTCGTGTTAGTACTTCATTTAGAATCGTTATTTAAATCACAGAAAAGGATAACTACAAAAATACAGCAAGTAGTGTGTAAGAATAAGAAGACGAGCCTGTCTATGGGAAAACTACAAGTGTATGATGTTTTTCAAATTGCCGCGTTTCAAACCAAGTGTCAAACGTCGAACTTAGTAATAGTAAATACTAGGTGTTTTCTTTTTGGACCACCACAGGGTTGGGCAAAGTCACAATTATCATGTGATTGAAGTGCCTTTGCGTCATAAAACATTTCTGCCTCAGGTTAATATAAAACTTATACAAAGGTTTTAAAACGAATAGGGTTATTGAGAAGTGAATCAATTATTTTTATAAAACAAATTGTGTGTTATTGATAGGGCTGACTTAAGTCAGCTACAACGTGCAAAAAGAAAACACCTATAGTCCGTAAAATGAATGATTGCGAATTTCGGCTTGCGCTTTATTTGGCGTGCACGCTCGTAGTTGGTATCTATTTCGTTCTAACACCCCCATCGACGATAATGTAGCATTCCATTCTGTCTATTTCCAAATATTGTGTGTTAGAACGAAATAGATACAAACTACGAGCGTGCACGCCAAATAAAGCGCAAGCCGAAATTCGCAATCATTCATTTTACGGACTATACTAATTTTCATCGTATGTCAAACACAGATTTGTCATTTTTCCGCCATTTTTGCTTATCTATGGCCATTTTGGGGTTAAAATTAGCTTTCTCTCTCTAACTCATTGGAACATAAGGTTGCGGTACTTTAGAATATTTAGTGACTTTATGCGAATTATTCAAATAACGCCATCTAGCATGGATTGCATAAATTCATATATGTAACATGGTTGTTGCGTTAGCTTCCTCGAACTTACAATAATTAGTTTAGTGAATACGGTTAAGCCAAACTTTAATTAGAGTCCATTTTACATATTTTTAATTCGGTTTTTGGTGAGTGTAGCGTTTTGTACAATGATCTACTTGCTTTGCAGTTAATAGTTAATAATATTAGTAATCATAGGGATATTATTAAAAAACTAAGAAATGAAGAGGAACCCCTATCTGCGTACTTGTGAGGGGTGCGAATCCGCGACTGATTATGAGTATGTCTTACAAAAGGAATTAATACACATGACGAACAGATCATAATGAACCAGAAATAAAAATAATATTACGGGTCTAAATTTCTCTAATTTTTTAATCCTAAATGCCAATACAGTAAAAAAAACATTGCGTAATTGACCATAAGTACTACCATTATTTGTATTTAAAAGATTGCTAGGCAATTAGAATTACTGTAGATTACCGTAGAAGATAAAGCATTAATAATATACATATTTGTTCATTAGTCCATAACTTATTTAAAGTTTTCATTTCAGTCAATCTTTGTAACAAGAGCAAATATTACGAAAGAATTAGAAAGAAGCAACTGAAGAACAAGATAAATACTTGTACTTAGTCGTGCGTATAATCAATGCCCTGATTCTGCATTCCGTATTCACAAGAGACGACCAACTTTTGATTGTAAAATGATACATTTTAATGTTTCTTTAACAATATACCTAATAAAACAAATTCTGTGCGCTGACTCCGTGACTAAAGAAATACGAACGCTGTATTTCTAAATATAGAGAATTTACTATTCAAACATACAAACCGATTTGTAAAGTAAAATTGAAAATACTCAAAGTTATAGAATTTTGCACCTTTACGAGGAGTGTACATATTCCCTTATAATTAAAATAAAATTAATCCTTGCCTATGCAACTAACACCGATTGAGAAAAGATATTTAAATATGTACCTATAACCAAAAGATAAATGTTAGCACACTTACTACATTTTAACTTTTGATAGTAGTAATTTGTATCTCACATAGACAACTAATTTATTTCAATGTAAACATGAATTTAATTTAAATTAAACATTAATATTTACAAATTGGTCACGATTCTTTATATACATAAAATTTTCTATAAAAGGTAAAGATATAATCACAGCAATCCACAAATTTAAAAACATTACTTGCTGAATGCGTCTACTACACCGTATATAATATATGTACATGGAAATTGCTACACCAATAAGGATTGCGAAATTTGCATTACATTTTAAGACAAGGCACATGGCACAATTTCACACGTTTCATGTTAAAGTGCTGGAATACTTAGAATATGACAATGCAAAAATCTGCAACTGAGAAAGTTTGTTACATGACGAATTATTGTATTCCGAGAAGATATTTCTTTCTTTTAAAGGAATTACAATTTGTTTTAACCAAGACTAAGCCACTATTATACCTACTGTAGATATACTAAGAAAAGTCAAGACCCGAAGATCATCAAAGAGGGACAAATGTGGCGCAGTCGAATTATGGCAGTAAGAGACCGATTTTCTAGTATGTATAAGATTAATACAAATTACGAATGCAGCACAGCGCATGTAGGGAATATTTGGAGGAGATTTTACCAGTTCCGTTCGAGCACGTGCGGTATCGACCCTGGCCCATTGAGAGGGCGATTGACGTATTGACCATTTAAGTTAGCTGAGTGTTGTATACGCTTTATGGTGCTTATTTTGGGTGGTTATTGCGCTTATGATATTAGATCTGTAATTCATTTCCTCAATGTGAAAAACATTTCACCAGTTCCCTTACCAACAATCATTCTTACAAGTATACGGAGAAATAAAATGTCGTAAGTGATTCAATGTGCATGAGGGTATTTTCTTAAATTTCAAAATCACTCCATGAAATTGTTCATCACAAACCGGCTTTTCCTAAAATTTATGCTCGTTCGATAAAGAATCACTTTACTGACTTGTTAATACTGATAATTAGAGGGCGGATTGATATGCACATAAAAAGTCACATATATGCGCATATATATGCACCAAATATGTTAAAGATATGCAGTCAGTTTGTTAAAATATGCAACATTATATGCAAAATATGCGTACCAAGAAATAGTAAACAACCTGTATTAAACAAAAACTGTTACCTATTTTGTGAAAAAGGTTCTTAATGAAATTAAAAAAATTAAGTAATTAAAATAATAATAATGTATATGTGTAATATTAACTACAAATAATCTTACGATCAGTTGGAGAATTAAACATATTATTCTAATCATCGCTTTTCTGCCTATAATAATAATTTACAATAAGGTGTTTTTCCAAATTGTTTAAATTAAATCCTTGTCGCGTATCAGATAAAATATATCCCCGTTCGATCAAGTGGATGTAGGGACGCGACTGAGAAATCTCTGTAAGAAATGCAAGGCAGCTCCATCTAAATCTCAATATGATCGAATGCTACGGCGAAATTATAGCAGGGACGCTTCTCTTACCTTCTGCAGGAATTTTTAAAGGTTTTCTTTTTTAGATTTTAATCTTATATTAAAAAAGTTTCATTTACTGTGCTCGTTTGAGGAGATGAGAGAAATTTTTTTAAGTAAAATGTCAGATTTATTTAGAAATGCACAAATTATGCAATAATATACACATTTTACAAAAATATGAACATTGCTGCAAATATATGCAAAATATGCAAAATTGAATTGGTGTCATATAACTCGCATTAATGTGATTCACCTAGATACGGAAGGGTACTTTTACAGCATCAATATTCAACAATATGCATTTTGCATATAATCCGCCCTCTACTGATAATAATAATAACCCATTACAAATCCTGCCCCCTTCTCTTCCCCTTCTTTGCCAGTTCTCTTATATGCGCCTCGTCCTTATTATCATATCTTAATACACAATCTAGATATTTCAATTCATCTACACTCTCCACCTCCTCCTCCCCCTCCACCACTTTTTCTTTACACCTCTCCCTCTTCTCTTTTGAAACACCATTACTTTAGTCGTTGAGTGAAATTTCACTCAACGCTTTAGTCTTTCCCACGTTTGAACTTAAGTCCTTCCTCCCTAAATATCCCTTCACCACGCCAATTAACCCCCTCATTTCCTTCTCACTATCCGCCATTACTACCACGTCGTGGTATATGCATAATTTTATTAGCAACATTTGTTATTACAAGATTACAACTATAGCTTTTATCGATCGATTATTGGTACATCTTTCGTATGGTGGTGATTGTTTTTTGTCAAGATATCATATTGTACCTACAGTGGATTTTTAGAAATTGGAAAGAAACTTTTAAGTAGTTTGGTAAAGAATGGTATACTTTAGGCATATCGTGAAAAAATTAACGTTGGTATTGAGCCAACGTGTAATGTAACCGATAAGGAATAAGTAATAATAGTGTATTTAAAACGTACGATGATGTGTGACCGTCTGTGCGAAATATATTTTATTTATGAAATTCGGTAGAGATGGTGCCACCGACACGTTTTGACACTTAATTATTTGTTAACTGTGTAATAATCTTTTAATCTTGATAATGACACATAGTGTCGAAACGTGTCAGATTACATTTTAAATAAAAAATTACTGAAATTACTCGTATTTATTGCTAAAATTAGCTCAGAGTTATTTGAGTTTGCGAGATACTATTCACCATGTAGTTATTTGTAGCATTCTTATCTTGGAGGTGTGTTGGTAATTCCAGGTAGAATGAATGCTTGAGATTAAACGATTTCAAGATCTTACGAACTATGCGAAATTTAAAAGGCTTTCTTTCATTGCGATTGCTAGGTTAATAAATGAGTTCATTTTGTTTCTCGAAATTTTCCTTTTCACTTTCCAACAACCCAAAGGGATTGTGGTTTGAAAACGTTGAACTTTCACAAAACGTCGTGTGAATAAAAAAATTTCGAAACACACCAATTGAAAATATTTACTTTCTCGTCAATGTCTGGAGATGAATTTCCATTCTTATCAAACTTGTGTAAAATTACGTCGTTCCGGTAATAAAATTTCTTGGGTAGGTTTTGATGTGTTAAATCATCAGTATATATATGATCTGATCGAATGAATGAAAATTACGGGGAAGTGACCAGATCGATGAAAGAACTTTGAGCAATTCTATTCAGTTGGCTAATAATAATTTGGGTTAATCCCAAGGAATTGTGAAATGAGTTGAATCCGGCAGTGAAAGAACTCACATCCTATCTGAACAATAGCAATAGCAGATAACGCAGGATAAAAAATTAGATTTTAAAAGAACTGCACAATAAACATTTTTTGTGCTACTTAATGAGACGTTTTAATGACCTAATAATCACGTTAATTTATAACCACAATTAGTTCAACGCCAAAACTTATCTTTGTTGGGAATGATTCAACTTTTTATGAATTTATCTGAACAGTAAATTTCTAAAACCAATAAAAAATTCCGATTAATCAGGAAAAGAGCATATTTTGTAATTAATGAAATGTATCTCTTTTTAATAATAACATATCTCGAGAGATTTAAAATGATTAAAAATCAAAATAGAACGAAATCATTTTCAAGATTTCGTGTTTTGGTTGTATTTTTGACTAAATGCACGTTAGCAGTATGTAGTAAATATAATATTATATAAATGACATAATCCCGAAATGTGTAGGTACACAAAATAATTTGAAATCGATTCAACTGAAAGTAGAAGTGTAACAATACGATTATTACAAAATCGCCGCCTTGACACATGCAAATCAGAAGGTAGTGCATTATCTGACATTTGGTGGTTAAATACCATTTCCTTATTTATTAATAACCACAAATTAAAACATTGAAAAAAGGTCATCTCAAAATCTAAATAAATGGGCATTTATGAATAAGTTGAATGTGACTAACGTATTTTGAATGTTACACAATGGAATATCACCACGTGTCTTATTTCAAACATTAATAAACAATTAAATGTCATCGAAAGCGACAACTTTAACCTTTTAAAATTCGTTTATTTCTTGGTATGTGTCATTTAATATAATAAAACTGTACAAAGACAAGAAAGCATTTCTAAAGCAAAAGGAAAACAGAGTTATTTTGTTACATATTTTCTTCGCTATATCCGAATATATCTACCTACATCTACATTTTAGCAATAGGTAAAGAACCTTAAAATGTAGAGAACGAATAGAAATCTCGTTATAACATACAGTGTACTCATTTCGAAAATAAATAAGTTTCAATAACTTTTGTCATGATTTTTTTTAGCGAACGGTATCCAATCAATTTCTTACTCCTTTGTTCTCAAGCACCCCTATTTTAAAATACGCAATACATAACAATCTCTATTCATTACTGATTACCTACTAATGCATGAAATTGCTTGAATTGTTTTCGAGCTATATTAAATTCGACGAAAGTATGGAAAATGTATTAATTATTTAAAAATACAATCAATAAAAATAGTATATTATACACCAAGGTGGTGAAGACTGTTATTATTGACCGAGTACCAAGATTATTTCGCGAGAGGCTTTGCCCCGAGCGGAATAAGGTGCGAGTCCTTATAAATGGCTTCACCACCATGGTGTATATACAATTTTTTCCACTACTAGTCAAATTTAAGACACAAATTAAAAATAAAATTTTGTCAAATATTCAAAAAGGGAACAATTTATTTGCTGAAAAATATGGAGATCTTGTCATCTTGTGTTAACAGTCCTACGCCTCCCGGAACTATGAGGAAAAGCTCAAACCATCAGCGTATCTAAGCAAACTCTTTTCAAACATTTCAAATTTGATTTGTCTGATCTTTTATCAATATTAAAAGGTCACAAGTGTCTCACACAGTTTTTCACATTTACTTTGAATTAAAAAATGGGACAACAAACGAGCAACATCGTATTTGTCTTTCATGTATAGCTATGCCCTATACCTAAATTTCATAGTTTCGAAAACTTTAATCCCTCACTATAGGGGACAACCCTCCAAAAATTAAAGCACCATGGAGTTTTTAAGTGCAATGTAGAGAAATTAATTTCTATGTGCATAAACCGCTGCTATACAAAAACAAATTGACCAAATCAAAAGAGAGAGAAAAGGGGTAAATTATCTTAAAAAGTTCACATTAAACTGTGTGTGCGATTTGTTTATCAATGGATTTTTAACACCACCAGCAACTGCAGTTGATTCCCCTCACTTTCGCCTAATGTATTTTCGCCAATCCACATTCGCCAATGTCAATTTGGTCTAATCTACCTTCGCCAAAGGTAATCTTGCAAATACCACATTCGCCAAGGGTAGTTTTGCCAAGTGTATTTTTGCCAAGTAGAATTTCGCCAATGATATGCTCGCCAATAGCATTTTTGACAAATGGACACTCGCCAATTTGAAACGGGAGTTTTGAGATTGACGAACGGTCCCAAAATGATTTCTATTGCATCAGCAATTAACATTTAAAATTCTATTATGGAAAAAGTCGAGTTTTCACTTCGCGAAATTAATATAACGCTTTTCGAGCTTGCTTGTAAACAGATTTAGCAAAGTCAAAAATGATTTTATTTGTCACTGAGTGATAGAACAGTATAACCGCCGCACTTGTATCGTTCTTCCACTCATCTCTCAAACAGCGTTGTCGGTATTGAATCAAAGCATAAGGTTTATGTACTGCTTTTTCGCTCACTGATGGGTTGACGTGTTTGAATCATTTTCGCTATCTCAGTTAAAAATGTCAGTTTTGGCGCTTATACTGTTCTTTCATTCATCGATTCAATTGCATTTTTAACATTGGCGAAAGTCGATTTGGCGAAAATGCAAAGGACGAAAATAGTTTTGGCGAGAGTGTTCTTGACGAAAATGGATTAGGCGAAAGAGGGGGTGGCGAATTTGATTTTGGTGAATTTACATTTGGCCAGATTGGAATTGGCGAAGGAGTATTAGGCGAATGTCCATTGGCGGAATTCCATTAGGCATAAGTGGCGTACATGCTGCAGTTATACCGTATCATAATTTTCTATTTAGAACATTGCCACGTCGCCGAATCATTTTTGCATTAGCATGGCAAAATTCGAACAGCGTAAAACCCACTCCAATAATTTCTAAGGTTTGAAAGTAGTTAATAGCCAACAATCGGCCCATAAACTTTCATAACGATAGAAAAATTCAATTTTTAAAATTTCAGTAATCTAAATAATTTTTCATTTGTCACATTGATCTGAACTGAAGTGTGGATTTTTGTATGTTCACTTGTAATGCAGATCAAACATCAATATTGCATAAAAACGATTTTTTACCCTTTTGTTGTAAAATTCGTAGTACCTCTACTCCAATTTTTGTTCGGGAGAAAAGGAATCAAAGATGGTTTTTTTAATAAACAAATTATTGTTTTATAATACCAGAGGCAAGCCAAGAAGAAAATATATGCGTGATGAAAAACAAGTTGAGCTTTCCTGTTTTGGTAGATAATATAATAAGTGATCCACCTTTCAGCAACAAAGGATATCACGTAATCACGTATGATTATAATTATATTGTATCAGCAAAAATATACTTCCATTTTATGTATTTCTACAGTTTTTTAGTTATCCACAACAAAAACCTTATATGGTAAACAATGCATTCCTAATTCCGAAAAGGTAATTATAGGTTGCCTTAAAAGGAAATATTAGTGTACTACATTCTTATTAGAAAAGCAGCCGATAATTTCTCCCATTTTAAAGTAAGACCTTTAGAAACTTAGCCATTGATACTTCTTATTCAGTGTATTATTTAGTAAAATGTTACTATCGGAGTAAAAATGCAAGGCCTCTGAATTTAGAAGCTTCTATCTCAGTAATTAGCAATCATAATTTAATGAAATAAAGTGCATTTAAAAGATCATTTATTCCTACAAAAAGGTGTACAGTTTTAGATTTTTGCAACACATCGTTAATTTTCTGTATTAATTTATGTGCGAAAAAGCGCTAATTATGACTGAAATCGCACAAGCGCTCGACTTTAAAAATTAATTACGGCTATATTATTGAAATTGAGTGGTAGATACTTATATATTTGACAAGTGTATACTTTTTTGTCGGTGTGAGATGCTTTTGAGGCCAATTGGTTTATTAGTCTTAAAGCTATAATGAAAAAACGACATCTTGTGTAACTCTATACCTGAACGTTCGATATTAATAATATTGACAGTAACATAACAAGGTTAAAGCAATTATATTGTGGTCTAACACGATTCACAAAAATAATGCCATGTATACATGTTTTGTTTAAAAGAAATTTGGAAAAAAGGATGGATGCTTGCGTTCCTGCGGGAAGTGCGGTACGGGCTGGACGATGGTGTCGTACACTATTGCTATGAAGCGCATGGTTTGTACAATGCTAAACAATAATCACATTGTTGTGGTTTGCCGCTCACGATTTACGATGTGGTAGATTACCTCTCGCGGGAATATGTGCGTCTTTCTTTCGCCATAATTATAACATATTTTACTCTGAATTACAAGAAAACAAATTTTGTTTTCAATAAAGCAATAATGCAGCTCGATTTGAGTAATACAGATTTAGCATTTAAAACAAGAATTTTTTCTTAAGTTACCGTATATTGCAAAATAATCAAATTTTCGGTTAGGGGTTATAAAACCAGTTAATTATATGAATAATCAATATTTATTGACTGTCGACTTTTGAGAAGTATGTGTGCTACAACATTTGTAAATTTGGTAACAATTTATGAAACAATAACAATTTTATGATAAGTTAAAAGTGACCGTCAGCCAGGAAAATACTAAATACAGCGTTTTTATTGCTGTTAATTAAAATAAAAGTTAAACAACTGATTCTACCAATTTGATTTTTACACATGTTAAACATATATAAATGACTCATGTACTGCCCAAAAATGAAGAAATTTCACCCCTCAGTTTTTTCGTTATGACCACTTAAAGTCAGAGGCCTTGCATTTTTACTCCGATAGTAGAGTAGTTTAATATCAATAAAATTCTACACAACGGTTGCGAAGATATTTAAGAATGAGCAATTGTTTCAAATTTTACGGCGCTAACTTTGCATTTCCTAAGTAGGCAAGTTGACATAAAGGATTGCAACATAATGACTTTATTGTAAGTTAATGAGAACAGTACACAGAAAGATATAATAAACGAAAGGTTTATTTGAAATTAACGATGTTTACTTACAACGAGATGAACTTATTTGATTGACAAAATAGATTAGCTTTACTATTGTAATTTTTGAGATTTTAATGTGAAATTATTGTTTTGCGGAACAAATTAGTAAAGGAATGGGTTGAAGAACTACAAGTTTTAGTATATTGAATTAAGCGGTTCCATCTCACAAAGGGGGAAAGGATGAATTAAGAAACAATCTCTAAACCTCCCCTTTAACCAATTTAATGTAGAAAACGATGATGATCTGATGACATGTTTATTTTTTTTAAGGTATTTAAGCTAATGGCAATGTTAAACAATTAGAAGAGTAAAATGTTGACGAATTTACGTTGTCATCTACCTTGTCTGTAGTACACCTACCAGTACAAAGGTGACAATGTGTGAGCTTCACACATTGTTAGCGTTAGCCGCAATTTCGTAAATTTTAGTTGAAAAATATTAATTATGTATTTAATATTAATTAGAGTGGTGTCTTTATGACACACAAATTGTTACTTTAATCTTTAAAATGTTAATCATCTTTAATGTAACTTAATCGTGTTGACTTCATAAGAGTTTTTTCCCCTCAGCCATCATCATTTCACTTTTTAAGTTTTTCCTCATGGGCTTGATAATGAAACTAGTCTAAAGTTTCGAAACATGTCGCCATTTCAACCACAGAATAATTTTCACAACTTTAATTTTTTAACGATTGTTCTAACCTTTGTACTATAGAGCGTCCAAACCTCCAAATGCAGTATGGAGCTTATGGGAAAACAGTACAGGATTGCCAAATTTCTAACCTCAAATAAATTAAAATATTTGCAATGCAATATGTAGGTACTTTCTGAAAAGAAGATTTTTAATAAATGGTGGTAGTTTAATTCGATAAATATTGTAGAAGAAGCGGGTAATAAATTTGACAGTACAAGGAGTTCATGACAATTGATGTTATTAAATTACATTTCACGTTTGACAACATCGTTGTGAAGAACAAGGATATCGTTATTTGGAAATGACTAAAGATAGTAAAAGAGAGAGTTACTCCATAAGAACCCATACTGCATTTGGAGGTTTGGACGCTCTTTAGTA
The DNA here is from genome assembly GCA_036250285.1 of Pyrocoelia pectoralis. Taxonomy (NCBI): domain Eukaryota; kingdom Metazoa; phylum Arthropoda; class Insecta; order Coleoptera; family Lampyridae; genus Pyrocoelia; species Pyrocoelia pectoralis. Next base: position 59,540,649 of record CM070074.1, on the reverse strand, counting down.
GGTGTACTACAAACAAGGTAGATGACAACGTAAATTCGTCAACATTTTACTCTTCTAATGGTTTAACATTGCCATTAGCTTAAATACCTTAAAAACAACTTCATGTCATCACATCATCATCGTTTTCTACATTAAATTGGTTAAAGGGGAGGTTTAGAGATTGTTTCATTAATACAAGTTTTAGATATAACGAACCAAATATGCTAAAGATAGCTCTACTATACTCTAATATCTAGGTACATAAGGAGGACGATACTACAAAATTGTCCCGTGATCTCTGGGCTGTCGATAATATCTAGAGATTATGAATAAACAAACTGTTAAGGATATAATATTCTATCCAAGCCAATACATCCGAGGCTGTCGGTTACTTGGTTAAACATTCGTTGAAGTGTTTTGTAAGTAGCTTATATAATATGGCTTAAATACATAGAAAACGTAAATTAGTCTAAAATTTAATACGAACAGTGGCGTATCTGGAAAACAAAAAGCATGCCGTGTAAATTGAATGGTATCGGACATCTTTACACATTTATGCCTGACTTCAAATCGTATTTAGGTAATTCAGCGATGTGTACGTATTTAGTGCGTCGATAATAATATGACTTTCCGTATTAGTGGTACCTAGTGAATCACGTTGAGTTACTTTTGAAATAAATAATTTAGTGGAATTAGTTGCCATTATTATAAGTACTAATCGAATTTTGCAGTGTAAGTAAAATAAATTGTGTCTGAAAAGGTTCGTAGAGCCCTATGTCTCCTGGAAGAACAGCGATAAATGTGAATAAGTTGTGTTAGGCTGCAATTGAATATATCATACCTTTGAGAAATGGAATTGTAGTTTATACACATGGGGGAGATTGAAGATTTTACCAACACATGGACTCAGAAACTAACTCAGACTCACCTTCAGCCAAATCAAAAGGTTATTAGAAGGGCTTTTTATTAAAAAGATATTTTGTATGTGGGCTTTAGTTTTCTAAATTTTCAACTTTAATAATATACAGGGTGTCTCACGGTGACCGTCGGTTAGAAGTATATCAAGAACTGTAAAAGCTAGAAATTTGAAATTTTGCACATGCGACATGGAGTGTTTAATCTATTAAATAAAAATATTTTCCAAATGGCAGCACTTCCGGAAATACCGGAAGTGAGCATCAACTTCTTTATTTTAAATACAAACCAGGCAATTTTTTTTCACATTCTGATGTGTCATAAAATGTTTAGTAAGTATGCTTAAAATAATCGGCGTATCAATTTTGATTGTTGAGAAAAAATTTTTTTTTCTCTGACCAATGTCAAAATCTTGCTTAGGGAATAAAATTGAAAATCGAAAGTGGTGAAAGTTAGGGAAATGGGATTTTAGGTTCTCAATGTCAAAAGATTGAGACACAATTGTCTGTCATGGATAATAAAAAATTGCCCGCGGTTACGTATCTATTTGACGTTATTTCCAGACTTAACAAAAACTTTAAAAAGTCTCTTTTTTTAAATGGAATGCCTATTTAATTATTAGCCTATTCGATGCAGAAATAAATTTCCTTTAAATTGATATACCATGTTCCTATACCTAAAATCAATGATTACAGAGTTATTTACATTTTTCTAATTAAATTTATAATTACATACTTTACAAAACATGGTTGGCTTTGAAAATTTTCAAAAAATTTTTATTCAATTGTTTCTTATGATGACAGTTGTCAGTTAGCTATCAGTTTGAAAGTTTACGCTACATTTACGTTTGTTATCAGTGTTATCTGTTTGAATTTTGATTTTTGCGCTTAATATTTGTTTTTAATTGGGAAATGTGGAATACACAAACGCTGATAATCTAAATTTGTTTTTCATTCATGGCGAGTCTGATCGTAATACTTTTCGGACCTGCAGAACCTTTAACTATTGAATAAAGAATCGCTCAACACTTTAACGAAAGATATCCGCATTTACCTACAATGACAGAACGAAAAATCAGGATGATTGAAAAGAATTTTCTAAACTTGGGCGAAGTAAATGCGCCACGAAGTTTGGCAAAGCCAATTGTCCCCAATGACGCTGCAGAAACCAATGTATTGGGGTATTTTAATGTTTTCCCTGAAAGTTCTGTTCGTTCGGCGGAAAGAGACCTTGGATAGTCAAGAACTTGCATAGATAGAATTTTAAATAATCATAAAAGCATAAGAAACATTTGAATAAAAATTTTTTGAAAATTTTCAAAGCCAACCATGTTTTGTAAAGTATGTAATTATAAATTTAATTAGAAAAATGTAAATAACTCTGTAATCATTGATTTTAGGTATAGGAACATGGTATATCAATTTAAAGGAAATTTATTTCTGCATCGAATGGGCCGATAATTAAATAGGCATTCCATTTAAAAAAAGAGACTTTTTAAAGTTTTTCTTAAGTCTGGAAATAACGTCAAATAGATACTTAACCGCGGGCAATTTTTTATTATCCATTACAGACAATTGTGTCTCAATCTTTTGACATTGAGAATCTAAAATCCCATTTCCCTAACTTTTACCACTTTCTACTTTCAATTTTATTTCCTAAACAAGATTTTGATATTTTTCAGTAAAAAAAAAATTTTTTCTCAACAATCAAAATTGATACGCCGATTATTTTAAGCATACTTACTAAACATATTATGACACATCAGAATATGAAAAAAAATTGCCTGGTTTGTATTTAAAATAAAGAAGTTGATGCTCACTTCCGGTATTTCCGGAAGTGCTGCCATTTGGAAAATATTTTTATTTAATAGATTAAACCCTCCATGTCGCATGTGCAAAATTTCAAATTTCTAGCTTTTACAGTTCTTGATATACTTCTAACCGACGGTCACCGTGAGACACCCTGTATTGTTACTGACGTGTCTTGCGTAAACGCCAGACCAATAGATATTTATTTTTATTATTTCTAGTTGCCACTAAGTTCATGTTGAAGTAGAGAACGGTACATAACAGTAAAAATGCGTTTAGGTACTTACATGACCAAACAACACAATGTGAACTATTATTTAAATATTAAAATTGACATCTTTTCGACGTGGTATTTTTCAATTAAAAAACCGCTCAAATAGTAACGTTTAGTAATTTATAATAATAAATATACCTGCAGTTGTAATGCATCTATTGAATATAAATAGAACATTAGAATACCGAAGATTGATTGATCTGTGAATCTATGATGATTAACACACGTAAAAAAGTAATAAAAGTACGCATGACGATTCATTAACATTTAGAGCGGCAGCCCAGCGTCATTTTAGGTGGTGATCGGACCGCGTCTGCAGATCATACTACGTTGAAGGTCATATCACATATTAATAGCATAAAAATCGTCGCAAGTTCTGAACCTGGGGATAACATGTTCAAACAACCCTTTTTTTGTGCATAAAAAAGCGATGTTTTAAAGTGATTTGACCGTGTATAATTCTTGTACGAATCGAAGCGACAAATTAAAAACGTCGTCAAAAATGTTTTTGCAGACGATTTCGGTGGTGCAATAACCCTGCAGACGATGTTGAAGGTGCATTGTTTTGATTATTTTCAAAGCAATTTGACCGTGTCTGCAATTCAGGTTAATGATTTTTCTTCTTGCGTATGTTACGAAAAAAAAATTGCAGACAACTCGGATGTGGATAAGTACTTTAATTAAACAATTAGAGATGCATTCATTTTCATCGAATTCAAAGTCATTTGACCGTGTCTGCAATTCAGGTTAATGATTTATGTTCTTGCGTATGTCACGAAAAAAAAATTGCAGACAGTTTCGGGTTGCAATCAACCCTGCAGACGGGGTTGAATTTACAGTCTTTTTAAGATGTTTAAAGTAATTTGACCGTGTCTGCAATTCAGGTTAATGGTTTATGTTCTTGCGTATATCACGAAAAAAAAATTGCAGACAAGTCGGATGGGGATAAGTACTTTAATTAAACAATTAAAGATGCATTCATTTTCATCGAATTCAAAGTCATTTGACCGTGTCTGCAATTCAGGTTAATGATTTATCTTCTTGCGTATGTCACGAAAAAAAAATTGCAGACAAGTCTGATGTGGATAAGTACTTTAATTAAACAATTAAAGATGCATTAATTTTCACGAATTGAAAGTCATTTGACCGTGTCTGCAATTTAAATAATAAATTGTCGTTGATGAGTTAGTGACAAAAAATATAATTGCAGACAGTTTCGTGTTGGATAATGTGACCATATGTCAATGAAATCAATGCGGGACACCGGTAGTTTTTGTTTACACTTTATGACTTTTTTCTGATAATCGATAATATTCTCGCATCTTTTAAGGTTAATAAATGTGTTAATGTAAGAAAGGAGTGGGGGTGCGCGATTAATGCGCCTGAGGGGACAGGGGAGTCTTGCGTTAGCCTTCATATGTAACCACTGAAATATATACATACTGGAACACTTACTGAGGCCGCAGGCAAAATGCGAGAGAGAGGGCCACATGGTGTATCCCTGTCCTCTCGAGTACATTGTGGTTAGTGTGTGTTAGTTTAACGCTCCCTGCTCTCTTACATTTTAGTTACTTAGTGTGTGTTAGTTTAACGCTGCCTGCTCTCTCCATGTGTAAAGCGTTACGAAAAGGACAGATATACCCTAACCCTTGCGCGCTATCTCTCTCGCGGCCCGATTTTTCTATTGCAGAGATAGCCAGTAAGCGTTCCAGTATTATATATTTCAGTGTATGTAACGTATGTGGTTCAAGACACTAAAAAATTTATTGTACCATGACCTATACGTTTTGTATAAAAAAGTTCACTATGTCAAACTTAAATGACTGGGTTTTATTATTTTATTAACATAGTTTTTTGGTCCTCGGTCCGAATTATCAACATAAAAAGTTGATAAAATTACATTAAAGATTTTATACAACTGCTTGCGAAGTTCAAGAAAGGCGACCATCACTTGAAGCAAGCTGAAATTCCAGTGAGCCAACATATGCGCCAACCTTTGTAACAACGATACGTGCGGCAGTCGAATACTCCATTGAGCTGGTCCATTGCAATGTCCAAGGTTAGACCTCTATTTTTAATCCATTTTGCCTTCCTGTGAACCATATGCACTTTCATTATTTGAGAATTAAGTAATATTTTCTATAAAAGCGCTTTTTATAACTTTGAATAATTGAATTTATTCACTCAGTTTGCACTGAAATAGCTACTTATTGAGTTTGTATGATACTTTTACGTTTTAGAAAATTCAGTTTCCAATTGAGGCGTGTTTTACAAAAACAGCATAAGTCCAAAATTACCGAAATCGGGTTAGTGGGGCCATCTTACTAGATATCTCATTTTCTAGTAAGATGGACCCATTAACCCGATTTCGGTAATTTTGGACTTATGCTGTTTTTGTAAAACACGCCTCAAATTACCTCCCCGGTTTGATTATTTTCAAATCATTACTTAGACTTATTTAGTCCTTTTGACATTTATAAATTCAATAATTTTGAATTTACTGAACTCATAATTTGATAATCTCAAATTAACACGTATTAACTTTTAACTTTATGCATTGTTGTGTTAATTAAGGATGCTGATTACACAATTTTGTATTTATAAGGAGTCTTGACTAAGATTAACTTTTGAAACTTTGCTTATTTAAACGAAACGAAACTGTTTATTATTGTTATTATTTATTTATTATTATTATTGCTAATTGTTATTCTCTGAATATCATTGGTAATGATCGTTTTTGGATACAATAAATACAATGGCGAAGGATTTGGTTTCCTTAATACGACTGAGAGGCGGTATCAAACATAAGCTTACCAATTTCGTAAAATTCGTTACCGAGATAAAACCCAAAATTGATACGAATGAAGTCGATCCTTAACAAACTAAAAGAATTAACCCTACGCGTTGCACAAGCACAGGAATTAAAATTAGAATTTGAACGGTTACAAACTCAAATCGAGCTAACCTGTGAACTACGGTTATCGTGATGAATTTAATGACATATTATTAAAGTACTTAGCTACTGGCTACTGCCCAATTACTTGTAGATGTAACAAACATTCCGTTGAGTCCAAATGCAATGGTAGGCGATCACGTTGATCAAATCCAAAGTATGAGTGTTGCCGGTACTCGTAGGCCCTCATCCTTAACAAACGTAAAACTCCCGGTTATCAATGTACCCAAATTTAGCGGTGATTATAATCATTGGCTGGAGTTCAAATAAATACACCTTTTCTTCACTCATTCATGAAAACACCACGATAAGTGCCATCCAAAAGTATCATTATCTTAAGGCTTCGTTGAGTGGCGAAGCTATGAAAACTATCCAGTCCCTGGAAGTATCCACTATTAATTATGAAACCGCCTGGGACTTACTATGTTCCAGGTTTAACAACAAACGTTTATTGGTGCATAACCACTTGAAATCTTTATTCGAACTTCCAGTACTGAAACGCGAAACTGCTTCACGTACTCGAAGCTTAATTAATTCCCTTAGAGAGCACTTGCGTGCTCTTGAAACTTTGGATCCACCTACTATGATCATGTTTTTGGTCACCTCCAAGTTAGATAGATCCACTGCGGAAGAACGGGAAAAACATAGACTTAAAAATGAGTTCCCTAAAATCGATGAATTAAGCGAATTCTTAAGTTCTCGCGCCGATTGGTTAGAGGCACTCGAAACCAATCACACTACTTCCAAAGATAAGGAAAAGAAGGTTTCCAATTGTTCAAGAAGAGTTAGTTTAACTTCTTCAAACGTTTCTTGCAATTTTTGTAAACAACCTCACACTATTTACTATTGCAAAGACTTTTTAAAATTCAACACTCCAGATTGAATTTCGAAAATAAAGGAGTTGAGTCTCTGTCAAAACTGCCTTTCGCCAGGGCATAACTCAAAAAATTGCAAGTCACGTTATGTTTGCAGAAAAAGAAAATGTAAACAGCCCCATAACACTTTACTACATTTAGAGAGTGACAGGGAAAGACAGGATAATATAATCCAGAAGCTTCGAGTAGTTTTTCAGATGGAACGAGCCTTGTATCATTTTCACAAATTTCTTACGAGAAGTCCGTTATTCTAGCGACAGCGATAATTGACGTTTACGATGTCGATCAAAATGTGCACTCAGCACGAATACTACTTGACAGTGGTTCTCAGTCAACTTTTGTTTCTGAGGGTCTTGTTAAGCTGCTTAATTTACCCTTGAATCCTACTAATATTACAGTTGCTGATTTCAATTCGGTAGCTGCAACAATGAAATATAAAACAACTATTAGAATCAAATCACGATTAGAAACTTTGGAGATATCACCATCTTGTTTAGTGTTTCCTCGAATCACGGGTCAACTACCATCGAGCACGTTTGCTATAAGCTCGTGGGAATTCCCTACTGATATTGAATTGGCGGATCCAAAGTTTAATCAAAATGCTGAAATTGACATTCTGTTGGGTTCAGGTTACTTTTGGTGGATACTCCTACATCAAACCATAAAACTGGGTAAAGGTTTACCGTCACTTCATAAAACGTCTCTTGGTTGGATCGTTTCTGGTTCTTTGAATCAACCAGTGAAGCAATCCCACTGCTATTTTAGTAAATTGCTTGAGGAAAATATTAAACGGTTCTGGGAAGTTGAAGAAATCTCGAAGGATGTAGCACTTTCTTCTGACGACGTTCAATGTGAAAACCATTTTTTAGAGAATGTCAAACGAGATGATGACAATCGTTTTATCGTCAAAATTGCTTTTAAAATTTCCCCCACAGCACTAGGCAATTCACGTGAATCAGCCGTCAAACGACTCTTGAATCTGGAATCTAAGTTTCTTCAGATCTGTCTTTGAATGATCTCCAATTTGTCGGTCCACCTATTCAAAATAACATTTTCGACATACAACGTTGTAGTTTCGTCTGACATTGAGAAAATGTACAGACAGGTAGGTACTGGTCCATGAGGATGATCGATGTTTTCAAAAATTCTGCCCGTAGCCATTTTGTGAAGCGTCCGTGTATTTCAATGGTAATTGCGTCACGTGTGACTCTGCCTGATTGGAGACAATCTACTGAACAACCAATTCAAGCCTTTCGCTTAAATACAATTACTTACGGGTTAACTTCAGCCCCGTTCTTGGCAATTCGATGCTTGCGGCTCATTGCACAAGAAAATTTGAACACTGTCCCTGAATCTTCATCCGTTATCACGAACGATTTTCATGTTGACGACCTGTTGACTGGGTTTTCTTCTGAACTTGAAGCTTTGAAAAATGTAAGGAAATTAAGCAACTACTTGATACATACCACTTCCCTTTACGCAAGTGGCATTCCAATACTCCATACTTATTACAAGAACTGCAGGATGTTAATGATCCAAATAGTATTATTCCTATTGGAGACAATTCCACCAAAACATTAGGTATTTTGTGGAATAGCAGTGCCGATACACTCCCAGCTTTTCGGAGAACCCACGCATTACAAAACGAATCATCTTATCGGACAGTTCCAAAATTTATGATCCACTTGCATTGATCAGTCCTTGCATTATTATGGTTAAGATACTTATCCAGAGGCTTTGGAGTCTTAAACTTACTTGGGATGAACCAATCCCAAATTGTATTGCAGAAAAATGGATACGCATACGGAATACGGTCGAGTCTGACAATCTTAAATGAATATTATCCGTCCTCCGTCAGGCAGAGTCACACGTGACGCAATTACCATTGAAATACATGGTTTCTGAGACGCTTCACAAAATGGCTACGGTGCATGCATTTACTCGTGAATAACGATCACCAAGTTGAGACACATCTTCTTGCAAAAACTAAGGTAGCACCTTTAAAGGTTTTGACCATCCGCCTCGAATTATGCAGTGCATTACTACTTACAAACCTCATGCATCAAGTCAAAGTAGCCGTGAAACATTCTTTTGATACGTACTATTGGACGGATTCTGAAATCGTCTTAGTGTAGCTTCGCACACCACCATATCGTCTTCAAACATTTGTGTCTAATAGAGTGTCCCAAATCATAACACTTTCGAAGGTTGATAGTTGGCAACGAGTTAAATCAAAGGAGAATCCCACAGACCCTGCTTCTCGCGGACTCCTACCCGAGCCACTTCGCGATTCAATACTTTGGCGGCAAGGGCCACATTGGTTGAGGTTATCTCACGATCTTTGGCCAACTTCAGGTCCAAACGTATCATATGGTTCGATTCCTGAACTACGCAAGCAAGATCACGTATGTTTTAGTACGGTGACTACTTGCATTAACTTTGCAAATTATTCAAGCTTATCGAAACTAAAAAATATTGTTGCTTACTGTTTGAGATTTGCATCAAACTGTCGTACTAATCGACAACTACGTCAAACTGGTGTTCTAACTGTCGAAGAATTGGACATCAGCGTCAAACGTTTGGTTATGATGGCTCAACGTGAGGATTTTGCGAGTGAGATACTCATACTACAGCCTCATAATTCACTTAAGGCCAGACACAAACTCATTCCTTTCATTCCTTTCGTGGATCAGGACGGCTTGTTACGTGTAGGCGGTCGTCTCAGAAACGCTTCGTTGCCTTATGAATCAAGGCATCCACTTTTCTTGAACGGAAATAGCTATTTATACAACTAGAGGTAAAAGCGATACTTTTTATCACCAGACGTGAAAATTGTTCAACACGTCGTGTGATAAAAAGGCGCTTTTATCTCGTGTTTTATACAAGATTTTTTCGCATTTTGTTGCAAAATGAATGATAATGAACAAAATTTTTCCCGTATAAATTGCTGATGAGTCGTATCTAGACATCCAGAAGAAATAAATTTCCATAGCAATCTAGACATTCAGAAAATCCGTTGCTATGTCAATTTATTTCAATAACAACGAATTGTTTGACAGTTTTGAAGGTTTTCGAATCAAATTTGCTATTTCTTGAAATGAGTTCTTCCGAAGATTCAGATATTGAAAACGATGCAAATGCAGCTAAGTAGATACATGTTTATAATAAATAGAGGTTTTTTGCTGTTGTTTATCTTATTTCTCTACAATAAATGCCATTTTACAAACAGTTACAAAAAGTAAAAGCAATTTATCACTTGTTACAAAAAGATTGACTTTTCAAAACTACAATGGCGTTCAAAAAGTTGACATTTTGCAATGAAATGCGAAAAACATTATTTAGCAAGGTTGATTTTGGAGCATGAACACATTCAATTGTTACATGCAGGTCCACAACTTATGATATCCCATTCCCGGTTGAACTTTTGCATACTAAAGGGTTGCAATTAGCTAAAAGGATCTTTCGCAACTGACTCACTTGCTTTAAATTCAAACCACGAAATACTGTACCATTAATGGGTGGCTTACCTGCATCACGGGTAGTTCCATTTACTAATACTGGAATAGATTATGGTGGACCTTTCCTGTTCAAAGATCGGAAAGGACGATTTTCAAAAACGTTCAAGGCATACATTTGCCTATTCATATGCTTTTCTACCAAAGCTATCCACATAGAGTTAGTTACTGAACTAACAACGCAATGCTTTATGGAATGTTTGATGCGTTTTTCAGCCAGACGCGGGAAACCAAAACATTTACATTCAGATAACGGTACTAATTTTCGCGGTGCTTATAATGAGATTCAGAGAATTCAACACTTTTTTAGAGATACAAACGATGAGATTATTAAACTATGCGATAAAGAAAATATAATTTGGCATTTTATTCCACCCAACTCCCCACATTTCGGAGATTTATGGGAAGCCGGAATAAAGGGCGTAAAAGGTCATTTACTCAAAATTATTGGTAGCAAGGTTACGAAAACTTTTAACTATACTTACGAATATAGAAAGTATTTTAAACTCTCCCCCTCTCCATCCGCTCTCCACTGATCCTCATGATCTGGAAGCATTGACGCCTCTCCACTTCCTAATTGGACGGGCAAATACCTATTGCTGACGTGTTGTCAACCATCCATGGCGATAAGGTTAAGAATTATCAACTACTGAAGCAGATGAAAGAGCAATTTTGGCACAGATGGTCTAAGGACTACCTACTCTCACTGCAACGACGTCATAAATGGTCGAAGGCTAGCAACGCCCTAACTGTAGCAACAATGGTTCTACTTCAAAGAGACAACTGACCCACTTACCAATGGCCACTTGGAAGAATTGAATCCGTGCATAGCGGAGCAGACGGTCACATCCGTGTAGTGAATGAACATTGAAAAATGTACTTTTAACTTAATTGTTTTGAATTATGCTTTATGTTCTTATAAAATTTTGTAATGTTATGTTACTTACTATTTTTAGTTTTACCTATTGTTTTATATTTAGTATTATTATACTTACCTAGTTGTAACTGTTGAACAATTCCTGTTTTGTATTAATTGTTCAACGGCGGAGAGTATCGAGTATGTTAATGTAAGAAAGGAGTGGGGTGCACGATTAATGCGCCTGAGGGGAGTCTTGCGTTAGCCATCATATGTAACGTATGTGGTCAAGACACTGAAAAATTTATTGTACCATGAGCTATGGGTTTTGTATTAAAAAATTCACTATGCCAAACTGAAATGACTGTGTTTTATTAATAAAATGCGTATATCTATTGAAGTTGATTGTTGAATATTTTTTAGTCATCAACATTCGTCCCCTATTTATTACGTATTTAATGAAAAAAATGTGCAGACAATTTGGATGTGTGAGAAGTACTTATTCTTGTCTTTTTCTAACCTAGAAAAAGAAAGGTGGGAAGAAAAACGCCGGTGCAATCATATACGTTTTATTTATACGTATATGGGTGCAATATATTATACTACCTCAGCTGTCTCCACTGAACTATACATATACATACATACTGGAACGCTCACTGGCTATCTCTGCCATAGAAACGTCGCGGAGCCGAGAGAGATATCTCGCAAGGGACATTCCTGTCCTTTTCGTAACGCTTTACACGTGGAGAGAGCAGACAGCGTTAAACTAATACACACTAACCAAAATGTACTCGAGAGAAGGACAGGGATGTCCCTTGCGGGTCCTCTCTCTCGGATCGGGCCGGCGCCGGCGGCCGCCGTAAGCGTTCCAGTATATAGGGCAAAACGCAGAGTCGGATTTACCATAAGGCTAGAAAGGCTGTAGCCTAGGGCGGCAAATTTTAGGGGGCCGCAAATGTTGGAGTTCAAGAGATAAAATAATAAAGTGACATCTACACAAATTCAAATCATATGAAAAATACAATATTTTAGTGAAAATTACTGCAGATGAGGGGCGGCAAAATATTTCCAGCGTAGGGGCGGCAAATTCGTAAATCCGCCTCTGGGCAAAAGTACCAGTGTTTGCCAGTCATAACTATTTTGCTTTTTAAAATGCTTGTAGTTCCTTTAAATACAACCTTTCCCAGAATTTAAATAACTCATTTTAAAGCCCAAAGAATGTATAATCTATTTCTTTAATTGCTCTAACAATTAAATTTTCATGAATACAAAAAAACAACATTTCTAATCAAGGCGATATAACCAATGATTGCCATAATTTTCTAATAAATGCCACAATAAGAACCAGTGAACGCCATATTTGTATTTTTAATATCTCTTTTATATTGATAATGACCTTCATAGTGTTGTAGACCAATGAGACATTAAGAACAGTGTCACATGCACCAATCACAAATTTATTTAACTGAAAAGAATGTATGCTACTTTTCTTCCCGCTACCTCATTGTTTTAGCATTATTTGAGCAACCATTAATATTTAAAAAAATCAAATGTCATTTTGACAAAAGTAAATTAACGGTTCATTCAGTTAATTCTCCAACCGAAGATCATTCGTTCTCAACTCTTGTCAGGCAAGATTTTTATTTTGTATTTCCATTGATTGCTAAAAGGTAATTAAACTCGATCAAATTCTTCGGAAAAGAACCTTCGCGCTTCGCGCTCGGGTCTTTTCGTCAATTTGATCTCGTTTAATTGCCAAGCAACCAGTGCTCATACAAAATAAAAATCTTGCCGACAAGAGTTGAGCACTTATGATCTTACTGTTGAAAATAGAGAATATCTCGTCACTTCAGGCACGTAGTAACAACCACGGATATTAATCTGTACAGGAGTTTTAATTCTTCATTTTATTTCGTGCTTTTCATACACTAAAATGTCTTCTCGTTCTGCTCATTTCCAATTCATGTCACTTTTCTCCATTGCTGAAATTTCAAACTTGTCAACCATATTTTTTTTAATTTTTCCAGGAAAAAACCTCCATTGTAAGTAACTATGACATCATAGGTAGTTATTATTAGCCATATTTTCTTTCTCTTCATTACTTATTGTCCCTTTCATCGGAATTGGAATTGGAAGCATCCCAATTATCCCCTTCTCCTTCAGATAACTCCGGAACATCCTCTGCTGAATCGGAAGAATCTGATGATACTGCTTTTGTCTTTCGCTTAGAACTAGATTTAACTTTTTGCGTCCATTTTCTTTTTTTTTTGTCCTTTCTCCTTTCCTCTTTCAAACGTTCTTCTTCAATTTGTTTATTTCGCTTATCTTCTTCATACTTTCTCCATTTCTCCGATGTAACCACAGCTGCCAATTTTATCTTTCGTCTTTGATTGGTTTTCTTTTTAGGGAAGTCAGGCCAGTAAAGATTTTTCTTAAATAGTGGGGGGACATTTTGACCGTTAGTTGATGGTGACAAAATCATTGCTAGTTTAGTTGGTGTTTTCTCATTTCTTGGAAGGGTTGGCGATGAAGTTAGAAGGTCTCATTTGACAATAGGAAAGCCGCGTAAGGCAAGTTCCTTGATCCAATTTACGATCATTAACTCATTGTTATCTCCTAGAGTAGATGGTGGACCCATTCAGAAAATAATAAAAAAAATTAATAATGATGGTAACATAACTTTTCTAGAATGATTCCATTTTTTAGAATTTTTGAAATCATTATTCCATTTTTTCGTAACTTAAACAAGGTTTTAATATTTTAGCACCGATTTACCTTGGTTTAAGGCTATATTTGCCCTTTACTGTTAATCGGAGTGTAGTCCGTGGAACGTTGAACTGCTGGCTCGCTTTAGGCCGGCCGCACATTGAGCGCAGCACAGCACAGCACAGCATAGCACAGCGCAGCAGAGGATTTTGTAACCCATGGAATTAAAGCGAACACCGCATGTTGCACGCAGCCGGGACGTAGTAGCGGCAGAGGATTATTTCCGTTTAATTCCATGGGTTACAAAATCCTCTGCTGCGCTATGCTATGCTGTGCTGCCCTCAACGTGCGTCCGGCCTTAAAGGCGCTCATACCATGTTTCACAGCTGTCACAACATCTTGCATATGCTTTTCATTGTATTGAAATTTGGGTTTTTTATTGGTGGCATCTGTGAAAAAAATAATTATTTTTATAAAAAAGCCTACTAAACTGGAAAATACTAGGACATATCAGACACCAGTGAATGCCAGTATATGTCAAACACTAGGGCATAAGGGCATAACAGACACCAGTGAATGCGAATATATGGCAAACACTGGGATAAATAACAAAAGTTTTGTTCCAGTGTTTGCCAGTTATTCTTATCAAAGATATTAATTGAATAGATCAAAAATATGCTTTCATAGTAAACACTGAATCCCTAACACATCATAAAAAAATTTACAACCTGAAAAAATAACATACCAAACACGATGATTAAAGATATTTAGTAAGCGTGATCTTATGAATCAGAATAACTTATTTGAAGATTTCTTACCTTTCTCAAAGTTTAACTTGCTGCATGCAACTCGTGACACAGACACAGAACTAAATGTGGTTAAGAACAATGGAGGTCAATAGAGTGACGTGTTCTTTTAGATAGCAAGCGCATTGGTTACATTAACAGGACACTATTCGCGGGAATTTTGAATTCGACTGGCATTCATTGGAACAATGGCAAAGACTGGTACTTTTGCCCTAGTTCAGTGGCTGTCTCATAGGTAAAAAGAAACGATTCTGCGAAAGTTTGGTCAAAATCGGTCGACGGATGGAACAGTTACGCCCAAGGAAGTGGGGCAACAAAATCGCCAAATTTAACGAGCCCACCGTGGGGGGATCAAATCGATTTGCGTCGATTTGTTGTAGGGGGACCCAAACGTGAGAGTAACGCACAACAATTCGTCCTGATGCGACCTACCGTTTGGCTGTAAAGCGCGTTGGAATTTCGAAAATTTGAGTACCGATGGAGGTCGAACGGTGGATATCGAGAATTCGCTACGTCGGGCGTTCCACTAGTCCTCCCCGGTAGTACGTGCACGCGAAATAGGGGGTCGCTCGCATTCCAATTTGTAGTTATAGGACGCGGTGACGTTTTACACCCCGACATAACCATCGCGTTTGTCACTCCCCGAAGAAAGATGCGCTCTCGAAAGGGGAATCGAAAGCAAAAAATTCTGGCAAGTTGCCACAAGACTTCCCTCGTATTAACACTTTTTTGAAAAAAGAAATACTACTGAATTCAGAAAGAAATACTCTTAAACTACATAAAAAAACTGTAACTGTATCTTATAAAAAAAATGAGTGCCGCCATTTTAGTTTACAGCGGAGTGACGTAATCAAAGGTAATGTCAGCATTTTCGTCCTTGGCCCGAATGCAAACGATTGGGGAAAACCGCATTTCGATAACTTTAATCATTTCTGAGTATAGAGCCTTCCACACATTTTTTAAAAATGATTTTTTTAACGCTTTTTTCAAAAAATAAGTGTAGAACAATATATATTACTGAATTCAGAAAAAAATACTCTTTGAAACTCCATACGAAAAAGTGCAACTTTATCTTATACAAAAAATGAGTGCCGCCATTTTAGCTTACAGCGGAAGTGACGTAATGAAAGCCGAAATGAGAAAAAACCGGCGATCCCTTTCTCGACCCGATATCACACCTCCCAATGCGAACCGTCCAGATGGGACCGTGGGCGATGCCTCGTATAGAAATGGGATGTTGTTACCGAAAGCGCCATCAAGATGTAAGGGAACGTTTGGGATTTTTGTTTCGCAATTTTGGGGTTTCCAACCCGTGTCCCTCGCTTGTGAAGCATCGGAGGGTATTTTCTTCCCGGGACGAAAGACAGCCACCACCCTCAGCTACCTAAAAATATGTATGCTCCGAGAGCGTATCTCGCACCGTTCGCCTTCCGCGAATGTTTTCCCTTAGGAGAGGGTGGGGGGTGAACCGGGGAAAGGATTTTCAACAAAGCGCATACCAAAGAAGCGACGTCGGGAGTTATTGAGGTATTCGAAATTTGGGGAAAAGTTATTAAAATGAAGGAAGTTATTAGCGAAATATACGTTAACGAATGTTTACATTATAGTATATCGTACCCTATATGTATAAATACGTACGTTACGCGTAGCTATATAAACATAATCCGTAATTGCGGACCCGCTCAAATGACTTTGAATGTACTACAGATTATGGTACTTGAATTGTTAAATTAAAATACTTACCCCCGTGTAAATCGTCTGCAATGTAATTTTTCGTTAATAAAATACCAACATTAAACATTGCCTAAAATTGCAGACGCGGTCAAATGACTTTAAATTTGGTAAAATAAATGGTACTTGAATTGTTAAATTAAAATACTTATCCCCGTGCTAATCGTCTGCAATGTAATTTTCGTTAATAAAATACCAACATTAAACATTACCTAAAATTGCAGACGCGGTCAAATGACTTTAAATTTGCTAAAACAAATGGTGCTTGAATTGTTAAATTAAAATATTTATCCCCGTGGAAATCGTCTGCAATGTAATTTTTCGTTAATAAAATACCAACATTAAACATTACCTAAAATTGCAGACACGGTCAAATGACTTTAAATTTGGTAAAATAAATGGTACTTGAATTGTTAAATTAAAATACTTATCCCCGTGCAAATCGTCTGCAATGTAATTTTTCGTTAATAAAATACCAACATTAAACATTACCTAAAATTGCAGACGCGGTCAAATAACTTTAAATTTGGTAAAATAAATGGTACTTGAATTGTTAAATTAAAATACTTATCCCCGTGAAAATCGTCTGCAATGTAATTTTTCGTTAATAAAATACCAACATTAAACATTACCTAAAATTGCAGACGCGGTCAAATGACTTTAAATTTGGTAAAATAAATGGTACTTGAATTGTTAAATTAAAATACTTATCCCCGTGCAAATCGTCTGCAATGTAATTTTTCGTTCATAAAATACCAACATTAAACATTACCTAAAATTGCAGACGCGGTCAAATGACTTGAAATTTGCTAAAACCAATGGTACTTTAATTGTTTAATTAAAATAATTATCCCCATTCAGATCGTCTGCAACAATTTTTTTCATCACGTACATTACAATAACAAAATAGTGTACTGAAAATTAGCCACGGTCAAATGACTTTGAATTCGATGAAAATGAATGCATCTTTAATTGTTTAATTAAAGTACTTATCCACATCCGAGTTGTCTGCAATTTTTTTTTCGTAACATACGCAAGAAGAAAAATCATTAACCTGAATTGCAGACACGGTCAAATTACTTTGAAAATAATCAAAACAATGCACCTTCAACATCGTCTGCAGGGTTATTGCACCACCGAAATCGTCTGCAAAAACATTTTTGACGACGTTTTTAATTTGTCGCTTCGATTCGTACAAGAATTATACGCGGTCAAATCACTTTAAAACATCGCTTTTTTATGCACAAAAAAAGGGTTGTTTGAACATGTTATCCCCAGATTCAGAACTTGCGACGATTTTTATGCTATTAATATGTGACATGACCTTCAACGTAGTATGATTCGCAGACGCGGTCAGATCACCACCTAAAAAGACGCTGGGCTGCCGCTCTAATTCTAAAACTCTCCATACATATTATTATTCAGAAAATGTCTACTGCAAAACTATTGTTTGTAGGCTAGTTTACTGATGAGCATAATAAGAAGCAAATTCCTGGGATTATGACTAGCTGTAACATATGTCACGTCAATGTCTCAGATTAACATACCATGTCAACGTACTTACTTTCTCTAACATTTTGAGTGTGAAAATTACAAATAAGTATTATTATTTAATATAATATACAGGATGATTGTACAAATACCAACGGTAGCCATCTTTAAGCGAATCAAAATAGTTCTATACAATTAAAAGCCAAAAGGGAAATCTTTCCAATATACAGTGACTTTAATGTTCTTCACAAACGACAGTAAATTATAATTGTGGACCTGGCCCACATTTTGCATACGATCGTTGTGGCACCACCATTAATGTTTCCCTTCACATGTAAATCATTTCCTTAGACCAATCCGTAGCACTGCGGCTTTACCATCACGCTTACCTACATTGATATTACATCTACACTGACGTCGTAAATTAAACTCACTGACCCCATGAAAATAATAATAATAATAATAATACGTGGATTTGCCATCAACATTACACAGGCAAGTGAATCCATATACGTATAAAAGGAAAATTTGCAAGGGAAATTCGATGTGATTTTAATTGCATAAAATATATATTATGTTGACGTACAGTTACTGACGGAAGTAATGATCGTCGAATAAGTGAACTATACAGAATACGCCATCAACATACCGTTCATCTGGTCACTTCGTCCACCCTTGTTTTATGGAAGAAGAGGATGTCGGATGCCGTTACTTGTTGGTTCACTTTTCAAAGTACCAGCGCATCGTATCATATTCATACATATGCTATAAACCAGAGAATAAAACACAAGTGATACAGAAGCGACACTCTGCTAAATCCGTGTTGCACATTTTCTTATCGCGTGGACTAACAACTCCGCCTTCTTTGTTGTAGAATATAGTGCGCGCATTGATACATTATACATTTCAGCGTACGTACCTAGCGGTGCCCGGTGCGTGAAACTCTTATTGCGAGAATTCTATCGGAATTAGTTTTACGGTGAACCGCTTATCACATGCGAAAATGTATGGCAAATATTTTTCGTTTATCACATTTTTTATACGATTTCAAATTTAGATAATAATGATAAAAACTACAAACCACTCCTCTTTTTACTAGGCTTGCTAATGCAACAGACAAGGAAGTTTGACTAAAACGGGCGTGGTTGCGCCGAAGTGACCGCCTTGTACGGGCAACACAACTTCAAAAGTGCCGACGGAGAGTGTCGCTTGTGCATCACTTGTGTTTTATTCTGTGCTATAAACTGAGATAATAATTTAGTTATTTTATTGTAAATAAATTGTTGCTGTACTTTTTGAAGAAATTTAATGGTTTTTTTTAAATGATTAAAAGCCTTTTCTAACAAAAATAAGATATTTGTAAAAAAAATTTTTCGTAATAAATTTTTTGTGGGCCAAATATACATTTCAATTGAACAAACCTCGTACAAATGCACAAATTGTACTTGTGCTGAAAGATTATTTTCCGAATATATTGCTATACATACCTGCAGCTTAAAAGAACAATTAAAATACTTTTCTTTTAAGTTTTTAAACTCTTGAGCTACTAAACAAACTGCAAAATATTCTGTAGGTTCTAAGCATGTCCATAATATGGAACAAACACGACGGGCGAAATTATTGTACGTTTAAATGCAAATTAGATAAATATAGGCTGTATTGTTCAAGATCTGTAAATTGATTGACAGATACGAAGATTATATTGTTAAACTGACTATAGTACAGTATGAACTACTGACTGGAATTCTCCCTCAAAGAGCCACGAAATTAGAGACAACCGCCATTTAAATTAACGAGATATCCATTATGACTTGCAGTCAAGGAAATTACAGGGAAACAATTTACTATTATGCACGCTGTTTACTGTAACAAAAATACCAACGAATAAAGAATCAATACACTTCTACCGCAAAGTTTTACATAAAATGTTTATTAAAAATTTTCGATAGCTTCCCACACTTTAAAAAAAACATACGATGCAGTACAATAATTATAAGGTTAACATCAGCAGTTCAACTAACGTTTATGAAAACCAAAAATGGCAGGTATTCATTAGAGAGGTATTAAGCAGACATGTGCTTATGAATGCTAGGCGCTTTGTAGATTCTCTATTGATTGATTGTCCAAAATAGTAATTACCAACCAAAGTATAATTATAGCATTACGAAAAAAATATTTTGCTATTCTTAATGGGCGATATTTTAACAGGGCATAAATACAAAGCAAATCGGACGACAGCGTACAGATTTATTGTATCGACAAGGGCTATGTCTATAAATAATTAAACATTATACAAGGAGGGTTGATGTAGGCGCATAACATTTGATTATCTGTAATATAAGTACCATATTATTTAACATTTTACGTGTAAGGGTTACGGGTCACATTTAAGCACTGACAAAATTGCGCTATTGCCACTTACGAAATCAAATGTCTTTTATTACAATTTATAAATGCGGTTACATGTATAAGAGAAGATAGGGGATTAAATAAAGTTTGTCCTCGATATAACACGATAAAAGAGCAAAAAGTTTACAATTTGTAACAAAAGTGCAATATGAAACAATATTTTTGCCAAGGCACCCTGATATAGGCAACAGACGTTGACATGCGTTCGAAGTTATTACAGAGAAGTTGATTCACTGTTGAAATTTTGTTTTTTTGTCGCAGGACTAGGTTGGAGAAATGTTCATAACATTTTTGGTTTTTATGTAAAAAGTGTCTTGAAAATGAATACGCCTTGAGTCTGTCGTTTAGAAGCATTTAAGCTATTTATAAAGGCAATGATATCGGTGAAAATTTGAAGGTATCCAAAAAAATCTTTGCAGTGAATAATAATAATCAAAGTTTAGGAAAGCCATCAAAGAGAACCGTTTAAACGCTTTACAATACGATTAATCCTCTCAGGAGTTGCCTAACATGGTGACCGTTGATTAATCAAAATCGTACGGCACTTGCATATCACTGGAGAAGATTAAAAATTGGATAGTATGGTGCTTAAAAATGGTACCTTTGTGTAAATATGTGGAAGAGAGAGGAATGGTTCAGTCATAACAATAAACAACTGTAGGTACGTGCCCATCCATCTTTATAGAACGTGTATATGTATGGGATGCCATAAAATCTCATTTTGGTGCTTAACTCCTCATAAAGCAGGGGTTCGAATGGGACAAAATTTACAATTTACCCTTCTAGGCCGCCTGCGCCGAGTTGATTTTTCACGTCGCAATACAAGGGAACCGATCGGATACACTTCATCGCGTCATTTGGTCTCATCAGATTGTCATCTTTTTCGCTTTCTTTCTAACAATCTCGAACATATCTCTCTAATAATAGAGATGCTCAGTAAGAATGGCCTGAGCACTTCTACAGTGCCAAATCATTTTTTCAAGTGAGTGAGGATTCGAAAATTTGCCAGAGAGTAGCGAATCAATCGGAAGCAATGCAGAACAATATATTTTTGATTAATTTACGTATTCTGTCTATTTAAAATAAATTAATTTTGGATTTACAGTGTGGTAACCGCGAAGGGCTCCCGATTCACACCAAGGATTATTACGTTAATACATTCGTAATTAGAAACTAATAAATGAAAGGGGCCCCGATCTGTATGCTGCGAGGGGCCCTCCAACTATTTAAATCAGCCAACGATTCTGCATCAATTCGATAAAAGCGGTCAAAGCAACTGAGTGTAATTGCACCCCCGAAAAGAAATAATCACCTCGATATTTAGATTGTCATTTCTTGGTTTGACCATGTTTACACGGCATTCCTATTTTGAGATTATACATCATTAATGATTATATTTCATAGCAAACTAGAATACTTTTACGGGGCGATTTTTCTACGACCATAGTTAATGCGCTTTTTTACTTATGTATAACATATGTTAACTTCAGAATTTAAATTGAGAAGATGGACCCATAAACTTTTAGGTTTTTCAACTACTATAATTATTTGAAATAATGGTTATTTTCAAATCAACACTATCCATATGTTTTTAGAAGCAAAAATACAGTTGCTTTCCTTCACCATTGTGTTTATGCATTTATTACCGACAAAATTATGGTCACACTAAAACATACCGTATGTTGTCGATTACCTACCTGCTCCATTTCATACGATAATTTTGTAGAAGTGTAACAAAATATATGGATCATTAGTAACATATTGCTAAATACTGCATCAACCTACAACAATTATTTTACGATTTTTCACACAAGGACAACTTAACTAAAAAATAAACTCAGTATCAATTTAAAAAACATTAGTTCGCCATCATATCTTGAAGACTTGTAATTATATTCAGTAGCCTAACGAGATTTGTTCCAATTACTGTCAGATCAAATAAACCGTTTCCGTTTGTAACTGTGCTTACAAGTAAAAAATTATTGTAGTTGGAATTTAATAAATACTGTATTAGGTATTGCATTGCAATGTTATATAAAGCAAAATTTCTACAATTTCCAGAGACACGAACAAGATAATATAATTAGTAAATATAATGGTTGAAATCGAGTCTGTAAAATTAGTTACTAACGGAATAAAATGTCTTTGTTCACTTTAAGGTATTAATATCATGACAAAGACGCTAAAAAGAGAACTTTGTAAGCTTTAATCTATTATATTGCTCAAAATTTGACAATACACGGAACAATTATGGAGCTTATTTAACATCATTTCAGTAGTGCAAGTCTGAATTATTTCTGTTTGTAAATGATATTTCTCATGAAATGTCAAAATCTGTTGTGTTAAGTGATATTTAAAGCTTGGCATAACAAAGAGAGTGATTTTATTCCATCAAGTTTAATGAGTTTCCCTATATTATAAAGGCTTATTTACCAATAAGGTAATGATTTTATCAAAGCCCCAACAAATATGATGAATACAGTGTAAATGTTGAACCACGGTCCACGGCTGTTTATTAGAAACGTAGGTCCCAGGTTGTGTGGGATCGCATGGATATCTGTCTTATTATTGAAGACTTGGTTAAATGGGCAATCTTTTGTATAGCTTTTAATGCTGATTGAAAATGTGTTTGAAAATGTAAAAATTATTAAAAAAAAATTAAAATTTGCCTTTTCTTGCATGTCAAATATCATCGTAAGTATAAAGGATACGAAAAAAGTTTCATATAAAGATCACTACATACGATAAGATAATTTAAATTTCATGTCGAACAAAAATTCAGGATGGTTGCTTTTGAGGTACCCGTATCAATTTGATTAATTATCCGGAAGTCATATTTGGTTTTTAGATCATTAAATCGAATTTTTTATTCTCTTTTCAACGATGTAAGCTCGTGTATGATTGAATAAAAAAATACCTGTAAAATTAATTGTTTTTACATTTTAATCAACTAGACTTACATTGCTACTTATGTAAGCTACAGCTAAAGTGTTTTCTACAGTTATTTGTATCACAAAATTAAAAAAATTGTAGCGAATTCTCCAACTACTGAAAGATATCGCAGCTTTCAGCGGTTGGATCATTAGCTATTTTTTTGCACATTTATTAAGCCGTCTTCCCGTTCCTATTTAACGAATTTTCTAGAAAAAACACTACCAATTATCAAAACGTTTAAAAGACTACGTTCGAATAATAATAATAATAATAATAATAATAATAATAATTTTTAAATCAAAATATAAAACTACAAAACATTGCACATTTATCTACAGTACCATCTTCAATAATAAGAAAGTTACCCATGTAATTCCACTCGCTCTGGGACACCATGTATACATTAATTTCCAAAAACGGCCCTCTTAATTGAACCAAATTTCTTTCTTGTATTCAAACTGCGATCAAATTTGGCGAATGCAGTGGGTGCGGAGGAAGGCTTGAATTGTGGTCCGTGCACATCTCTCATTGAATATCCAATGTCCATTATCTTGAAGAAAAGCAGTCGATCCTATTTAAGTGTGATCTTTTTCATTGTCTTCGTCCTACTGTGGTTTTACCCAAAAAGAATGCACAGCACTACGGTGTCAAGAAATGGTAGCTGTAGGATTTTAATTTGATAATATCTAAATTGTCACATTTAACTTCGGCTGTCCACCTTTGCATATAGGTATGCAGAATGAAAATCACTTTTCTTAGACATGTAATAATTAATTGTTTAAAAGATATTTCTACCTTTTACATTTTTTAAGGATTGTAGTATACCTACCTAACAAGCAAGCATCAAATTATTAAATAATAAAATGGGTAATTTTGCATTTTAATCTGTAAAATTAAAAATGTGCAGAAATAAATATTGCCATCATATACTATCAAAAACAGGTATAATAAAAGTGATTAAATAAGATAATAAGCACTATAATAACTATTATCAGTCATAAAAGTATAAGTGATGATAGTAAAGAAAATATTTGAAACCGTATGGAGATGTGGCTGATACCAAACCATGCTGTAATGTTATAAATACCTACTATTAACGAAATCTTTACACGTCATTTTACTTTGAAGTTCATAAATATAAAAAAAATGGAACTCGTGCAAGGATTGCGGTACAGATGACGATAAAGATTTAATTAGAGTTAGTAAAAGTGGAGAATGTCGAATTTAATCAAATGACGAATTTAAAATTAGCAGATCTTAATATTCATAGTCATTGTGTTTTTCTAATTTGTACCTGAATAAAGATTATGTTTAATAAGGGAAAGACTAATTATTCTGGTATTCCAAAATGTTAATAGTAACAGTTGGCTTGTTATTATGTATAAAAAGTGCAATGTTTTACTTTTTTTTACAAAAATATTATATCACCTACGTGATTGAAAAAATAGCTCCAAACTACTAAGCTCATTATTGGCAAATGGCCTGTGTATAGATGGGACACTACCTACGAGCGCTACCGTTGAAGCAGTTATAAAAACTACGAAAGAAAAAAATTTTTTGGAACGAACTGTTTTATTGCTTTCAAAAAGCTCCGTTATAAGCTTTATACACTTGTGCATGCGTTCAATCCAATTTTTCAAGTATTTTTCCCACTATGAAGTGATAAAAATCGCTGTTCACGCATTTTGTGTCTGACATTCGAGTACACAAAAAGTCGTTAGGAGATACGTGAATACGGGCAATGAGACATTAATTCGATGTTTTTCTCTTTCAAATAGTCAATTATTATTGGATGTGCCGTGTGCGAACTGACATTGTCATGATGGAGAATAAAGTCACGGTTTTCCTAATATCATCGATGACTTTTGGCAAGTAAATTGTTGTATGCTTGCCATTCAGCGTTCTTCGATCCTCTAAGAAATACTTGCGACATGTTCAGTACAACCGAAGAAACAAGCGATTATTTTCTTGAACAACTTTGGTGGAATTAAATTCATTGTTGATTAGTTACCGATTGATACGAGTACATATATCCAAGTTTCGTTACTTGTAACGGACGTTGCGACGGATTTTAAAAACGAATTTTCTGAATATTGCCTTACACCAACTAACACGAACCTGTTTTTAGCATCAGTCAAATTATAGGAACCCATCAGGACAGATCTTTCTGACAGGTAATTGCTGATGCAAAATAGAATCGATAGCAGTCTGTGATATGCCAAGGGTTGCCTCTATTTCGCCACACGCCGCATGCCCATTTTCGTACAGCAACGATGATTTTAGGAATCACAACCGATTTTGGTCGACCTTCACAAGATTCACGTTGAGTTAGGCCTTTACGAAAATCGTACAAAAATCATCAAACGAAAACTTTCACGAGTAATTTCCAGTTTTTCAGAAAATTATTTTCCTTAAACGATCACTATCAACAAACTAGTTTGCCAATTTCTAAGCTATAAACTATAAAAAAGTTGCAATTTACGAATATAGTGATGACACATTTCAATAGCACCATCTAGGGGTCATTTGAAACAATATATAAGCTAACCCTCGTATTAATCTTATTTATAGGTCTTTCAATATAATAATGTACCTAACACTTTTTCTTCTAAAGAAATATCTCCAACAGAACGCACAAAACCACCGAAGAGGGAAATCACACTAATTCATCAGTGCCGAGATATTTGTGTAACAATTATTTAGGTAAAAGAATAGGAACCGTAAAATTGTTTAATCCGAACATATACCTAAAAAGTCGCTATGGAAGTTCTATAACAAAAAGGTGGTTCCTTTTATCAGATAATGATAGAGGGTTTAATTAAACGTTATAATATTCAAATGAGTAAATTAATTAAATCTTTATTAAAGTATTAACTAACAGATTTACAATCCGATTGCTATCTCAGTACTTCATCAGTTTTAATAACAGTTTCAGGGGGATAACAAACAGGATCTTTGTGGACTCGGAGTTGCAATAATTTATAAACCACAACACAACTACTGATTAACCTATCTTGTTAGTCTGCAAAACAAACAGTTGTATCAAAATGAGAGTGCAGACGGTGTACCGGAAACATAAGGCAGTTGTTTCGTAAGTCATGTATTTAATTGCTGTTTAATTATATGAATGATGTGTACTTGTGCATCGCTTGTTAGTTTTCTAAGATAAAGCAGCGAACAATAAAATGTTGTCTCATTAAGGATATGATTAACTCGTTTTAGCAATTTTTTGGTTACAAAAAAATGATAAATGGATCGGGCAATGTATAATTTAAAAACAGGATATTAATTAACCAAACTATTAGAGGAGAATACTTACAAATAAGAACTTTTTCCATTAGAACATTGTTATGTATAACAAGAAATATTCCCATCATTACGTTATTTATGAGATCTGGCCGAAAATGATTTGATTTTTGCGTCGATTTTCTTAACGTACCAAGATTAAAAAGTAATTTTAAGATTGAAATTTCTACAAAAAAATGCCAAGTAACAAAATATACCTAGTTTTAAGATTACTTCTCACGTCAGTAACATAATACGGCAGGTGTCTCTCACTGTGCACTCCTTTTATAATTATTACACGGAATGTGGCCGTTATTTTTAATGAAATGACACAACATATCATTACTTATTATATCTATGTAACTATAACTTTTTAGAATTCCTTGTTTCATACACTCATTTACTATTTTACGCTTCTTTTTCGACTAACACAGTTATATGCTGAATGAGAGTTTTTTTGTTCATTTTTATTCCATGTTTTTTGCGGTACAAATGAAAAATGGAAAATGAGGGACGTATTCGTCCATCCGACCGCAATTTGAATATGGTTGTCAGAAACCTAATTTAACTTCCTATTGGTATTCATTATTAAATTCTGTAACAATCTATGTGATGAAAAACAACAGGTGAATCAATATAAAATCAAAATTATTCTAATAGAAAGCCTAAATGCGGTCATTTTTCTATACCTAATGTAGGTTTTCTGTTGGTTCACACGAAATACTAACAAAGTTCGTTCTCTGTGGATTATCCTCGTTATAGGGAACAAAAGTGCACTATATTTCTGGTTTCGAACATTCGAACATATACATAATGTTATAATATGTAATAATAAGGTACCTACATAATATGCAGTTATAATCATAGGTTGGGGAAAAAGAAATCCATTATTAACAGAGTACCGCAATTGAAGCCATTTTTACTCCAGAAAAGAGCGGGAAATTTGAATTGAAGGAAAGGTATTGGTGTCAGATAGTACTTACCGTAACACTTAGCATTGTTTATGCATATTATTCATATACATAAACAAAGGGATTATACTCAAACTGTTAGACAAAGAAATCCTTACCCTCTTACCCTTTACCCATGCTGGTTCAATATAAAGTCTGTTTTTCTGACTTTCAAAACGAGTTGTACAAATAATTATTAAAATACAAAGTCAAGTCGTTATTTTTTATTTCAAAAATACAAGCTACTTATTCAATACTATAAGATTACAAGTGCACTTTTGCTACTTCTATCAAACTCGGTAGTGCTGTGTAAAGGCCCGAAAATTATGGTAATGGTGGCAACTAACCGAATACAAATAAGGGACGATAACGAAAATATCGTTTAATAATAATTCACTACAAATTTATCTTAATGATAATTTTAAATCGTTCTTTTTATCTTGATGATAATTTTAAATAATTCTTTTCATCCTTTGTGATTACTTTAATTCTATTCCGCCAGATACTTTTAAATAGGGCACGGATTCTAGTAGTAGAAACAACTTTTTTGTAGAATATCTTCAACTAATTTTTAGCACGCTACCGCTAAGTTCCTAGGCAACGTAACGACTCCGACCCTTGCCATATGATATCTTATACTCTCTAAGTATGCAACTATCGAAAAAGTGTTTACATTTTTGAGTGACGATGTTAAAATCGTTATTTATGAACCAATTTCGTTAGGGAAAAGACAAAACGTTTCGTTTCGATGCCTAATAAGTGAATTTGACACATTTTTTGTAACCAAGTCCAATTTTGATCACATAGACGTCAAAATCGTTACTTATGTACCAATTTCAGAGAGAAAAAGGCAAAACGTTTGGTCTGGATCCACAATAAGTCAATGTAACATAATGTTTTATAATTACGAGGAATTTTGACCGTGCACATGTCAAAATTGCTGTTTATATACCGATTTCGTTGGGAAAGATTCCCTACCTTTAATGCGCATCCGAAACTAGAAGGTTTTGCTATTATCACAAAAAATTTGTTTCACGCAATAGGATAAGCCTAAACGGTTAGGTATCTCTTCCCACCTCACCTAAGTTATGTATCGTTTTTAAAAAAAATCAAAATGCACGAAAACATTAAATTTACGTATTTCTGGCGATTTAGTGTAAAAATTGAAGAGTGATGATTTTGCATTTTTTATTAAATCAATTAAATTAATGTGGTAATAGGTAAGATCAGACAAATTACTACAACTGCCACCAAAATGATATCACGAATTCGCATGAATTAATTCCCACGAATTCGCATGAATTAATTTCAACTTTCATAAAACGATGTAAATTTCTCATGGCAGTCAAGTTCAAAGAACATAGGCCGAGAACGTTTCAACGCATCGGTACCTCTATTTTAGTGTAACATTATCTAAATCTATTTAGTTTTTAAGGGCCATCTACAAACTTTTCATAACAGGTGTCCACCGCCACAGATGATGGTCTACTTTAGGCTTTGTATTGATCCCTTAGATTTAGAAAATTCAATAAAAAAATTAGTAGGTACTTATAGTTATAGTTACAATATGCTACCCTATAGATTCTTTCAACTACCGTTGACAAATTTATAAATTCGTATCACATTTAGATCAAAATTTAAATTTAATAAAATTTAAATCAAAATTCTCTATAAGCCGATTGAGAAAAAAAAGCAAGTAATAACACATAATTATGTGCTTTAAAAGTCATTTGAGCATGTTGGAAACGTCAGAGGAGGTAGATGGAAAAGGGAAAAAGAGGATAATAGTAAAATGTCAATATTAATGTATTTGTCATATGGATTGCATTTTCAGATACTTATGCGTTCTCAATATTTTTATACTTTGTATATGAATCAGGAAAGATGCCCCAAACACATTTCTTTTAAACATTTTTGCCTTCTGAAAACAGAATATTTTCATGTCAAAAAGTATCATTTTTTTTGGTATAAATTAACTAAAACAGCGAAAACGATACCGTACCAATATATCTATAGGTATAAGTATTTTTAACGAGTTTTCCAATGCACGTCACAAAATTTATGACGTTATTTTACTACAGGTTGACAGACATTCTTTGTGCTAGTGGAACGATCCACTGACAGTGTAATTTAGGACAGAAAAGTAAGCAAATTGGAAAAATCGGAATATATGTATAAATGTACGTAAACAACGAAAGCACAACAATGATTACAACCTTAAATTTACAACGCAAATATTAAACAAAGAGGAAAGCAAGTTTGGCATCGTTGGTTTTCAGTATAGTACCAACACTAACATTGAAAATTTACTGTTTTTAACCGTGAATAACGTACCGGATCAAGATTTTTATTTTGGTATGTCATTTTATTTCGTTAATGACGTGCAAAAAAAAATTTAAGTTTATTGACCTATTTCAATATTTATAATTTTTAAACCTTCCTTTGCAGATTGTTAATTTTTTTTTATATATCCAACATTTCAAGTCAAACTTAGAATTTCAGTTTTTTTATATTGTACCGACGGTAATTACCCCACACACTTGACACATATCAATTATGAATAAAATGAATTTTTAGCGATGCCCGAAGATGGTCCCTGACCGAAATCGATAGCAAAACAGAAAATAAACTTGTTTAGCCTATACTCTGGTTTTATTCCATTCCCCCATCATTCATAGTAGGTAAAATAGGCTAAGGATGGAGAAATTCATTAAGAATTTGTTTACTTTGTTAAATTCACCGGTACGCACTTAACCTGTCTTTTTTAAAATTGCTTTACTAAAAACAGTACTTTTTCAGTACTCTTATTTCGTTTAGGTCTGTATTAGTTGTTGTATTTTATTATTACATAGGTATACAGTATCTATTTGTATACACTTGACAACGCTGATTACCACGACATTGATTTAGTAAGTTTTAAGCTATGACGTGCAACGGCTGGTGACTTGAACAGAGTATACTATAGGTACGTTACTATGTAACACCACTAAAATCAATGCCTCGAATTGTATAAAGGTGTTAACTAACTAAACCGACAAAGTATCGGGAAGGTAATACCACAGTCTGTGGTAATACCTTTGTTGTTTCTAAGGAAAATCGTTACAATTATTATTTTATAGGATAACAGTTTTACCTTCCAATTTTAAAACCGGTTGTGACGTGTAGAATTAATTACCCGCTGATTTTTTTTAATTATTAAATGTACCTTTGATTTCAAACATGAGATTCCGCCTCTTCGACACCTCAATAAACGTGTATTACAATGTGCACAATCAAATTATGGAAATATCTGCTAACTTGGCAAATCTTTTTGTGTACCTATAGGTGAATAATTTTGTTAAAGATTTACGACGCGGTAATAGGGATTTTGGCGAAATCCGATGACATTCTATTAATTCGAATATCAATTTCTATACTATACCTATACAATCAAGAGAGAAATGAAAGCAGCTATAGTAGATTTTCTTATGTCACAAGAAAATTTCAAACCTCAACTGTTTCTCTCGGCATCTATAATTAGGTTTTTTCTCCTAATAAGTTGTCCTAGTTATCAGATAAAAAAAGTTAAAATACGAAATAACTCATACGTAATTATTTCGTGCAGGTGCAAATGAAATGAATTACTTAGAAAGTCAATTTGTACATTAAGGCTAGATTAATATCAAGAATATATCTATAATTTAGTAGGTGTTAAAGTGCTGCTAGAAAGTTGCGAATATTCTGATCAGCAAGAATAAAACAACCGGTTAGAATGTTTAAATAGTATAAAATCATTTTTAAAATGTTTAATATACCCACTTTGGTGATAAAAAACAAAGAATTATAGCGAGTATTAAATTTAAAGTGTAAAACGGTTGACATATTTAAGTGTCATATTTGTAAACTTAACGTAAAGTGCAACAAGTTAATTTACACCTTAAATCGCGATGTATATCGGTTTATTTATACATACAACACTATTTTGTTCACTACAACAAAAACAAGTTGACTCAATTCCCACGCAATGTAATTTGCAGTACGTTTCTCCGGCATACCAAAACTGGGCAATTTTCTATAATCAGATATTAAAATCAACGGACGAACTTCAGATTGTATATTTCGCAAGCTATAAAAGTGAACCTACATTCTAAGATCGACCAAAAAATATTTGAAAGAGAATTATTTTTAAAAATGCCCGTATTTAGATCAGGTACTGCTCTAATTAGTAGTTAAACAGAAATAAATTACATAAAACAGCAAGTTAGATTAATTTGCTCAATCCAGATGTTATCTTTATAATAAAATAAAAAAAATCAAGTCGTAGAATTTATATTCGTTTAGATCATTAATAACTTTCTACACCACTAAATTGTATAAGATCCAATATTGAGACCAAGGCTACCGTTTGTGCTCACAAATTGAAATTAGCAATAGGCTATTAGAAGATATACGTATTGCACCTAACAGAAACAAATTATATTCTATTAACGCTTTATTATGATCTATAGAACATAAATTTAGTCACGTATGTTTTATGTAATTAACTAAATCATTACCAACCAAGTTACACAATGCCATTTAAATAATAAAATTGATTTCCAATACCCCACACTGAATGATACAGAAAAGTATTCATAGGAGTGGTTCGCAATTATAAAATAAATCGTTATCTTTCTATCTTGCTATTTTTCTTATTAGAAGATTTTATAAATAGATAAATCATTTTAATTGAGAACAGTGTTGAAATATTGTCAACATAAATTGTAACTTTCAACCCACTCTTACCGACTTAAATTTAATAATTGGAACATTATATTACAAACATTAAATAATTCACTTTTCCTATAGGTAACCCATATAATCTATAACCAGATAGCTGAAAATTGCATTTTTAATAATACCTACCTAATATAAAAAAATATTCGATGAAAAACTTATGCCTCAGAAAGCAGAAATTATATAGGATCTATAAGGTCAAATAAAGTTTCAACAATGATTTGATAACAGCATAATAAGGAAGTGATAGCAATAGCACAAATCATATATTCATAATTGGTATCGTACGTGAAAGAGGTTGGAATACAATTCTTTCGGTTCAAGACAACAAGCCCTTGCAACCGATATGGTGCTCTGAAGGAAATGCAACAGCATTTCATACCATGGGACTGTGATTCTAACCATAAATCACATTCTCCCTGTTTTATTGTTTTTTAAAATCGTATAGGTTCATTAAAACACACATGCTGGTTATGTATTTTATTTGGTGACAGCATAATGGACCTTCCATCTGTAAGTACAAACAAATGCTGTGCAAATACCGATACAGCACTGATAAAACAGGTAAACGCCATTGTTTCCTTAAGGGTGTTAAATCGTTTGAGTTATAAACACTCCTGCCCTTATGACCAATGAACCACTTTAAAATTCCTATTGTGTAGGTAGGTATGTCATATACATTCTTCTCAAGAATATTTAGTACAAAATGAGGCCTATCCCCTGCATCTACATTATATTTAACAGGTATTTTAAATTGATTTTCTTTTAAGAACAATGACCGCTGCATGGATTTGTAGGAATACCTTATGTAATATCTCGATCTGCGACCAATGTTACAAGAATTTCCGTGGCAACCACTACATCTGTGACACTTTCCGCACCAACATTGTCAATGGATACCAGCGTCTGTGTAGGTTCCATAGAACAATATTTCCACAAGCCAGTAATTGGATACTTCTCCATCAATGTCATCAGTGGGGCAAGAGGCAGGTATGGAGTTTCAGTGATACAATTTGATGGATTATGTTGTTTATAGGTGTAATGCAGTATGTTACCATTACATACCGAAACTGATACACAAATAACTTCCACAGCTGCTAATGCCATAAATGAAAACACCTAGTACTTCAGTATTATATGGTGGAAAACATAAATTTTCAAAAACAAGACATATTTTAAATGCTGCCGAAGTTACAAGATAGAGTTAATTAATCCCACGTTGCAAAAAGATGTATGGGATTGTAATTGAATGGGAAACGAAAACTGCTAAATTACAACATAAATTTGAAAATAACAAAAATATTTAGCTTTGGCAGAGAAGGTGGAATAAAATTGGACATTCTCTGAATTAATGGATGCAGTTAATGAAACTACCTATTTTATTCAAGAAGTTCACACACAAAACCTTCCACCAAAGACTCGGCGCTTTTCGCTGAATGACCACTAAAGGCATGTGGAAAAAGGTATCGATTTCTATTACAAATATTTTGCCTTCCATCACGATGTACCTCAATAAACCCATTAAATAAAAAAAATAAAGTAAAGCAAATAAAGTTCCCTGATTTTGGAGTGAAACGACCCTGCTAATGTGTTTATGATTAAGAGTGTTTATTGGCAGTAGAAACAAACTATAGCTTCTGTAACACTGTAGGAGGAAAATAAAAAAAGCCAATGCATAAAATAAGAAACTATTAACTGCTTCAGATGGTAATGTACCATTACAAGTAATAAAACCAAGAGAAAATAAAAAATCTCATTTATTTAGGCCAGAGTTCTTTATATTTTCGTGTCAAACGTGTGCATCATTATTTTATTGCCATAAATATATATTACATAGGGGTTAGTGAAATATCTTACACAGTCATTAAATTTAAATGGTCTTAATTTCCCAACCCAACAATTAGGAGCATTAGTTGTTAATTTACTAGTTAAGACAATCTTACATTTTTAGTGTAGGCAAGTGGATAGAATTTTAAGTGGGACAGATCAACGATGTTTTAATTTGATTGCAAAAAGGTCAGATTTTACTTTGATTTGCCCTACAAGACTGGAAGCATTGAAAAATATAAATCTAAATTAAAAAATAAATGTACAAAATAATATTATTTTATTGTTATAATTCTGAATGCTTTTCATTGCAATTGAATTGAATTTATATTCAGATATACGGTTATAAATTATAATGTTAATAGGGAGTTCATAGTATATGAGTTCTCGCGAAAGAATGCAAGACAAAATAACATCCATTCGAGCCTCTTTCACTAAAGATTAAAATTGTAAACAATTATATACAATAAACGATGTTATTAATCAATCCTTATAAAAATAATTAAGGTTTAAATTTCCCACTTTTGTTTAATTATTACCTTTGCAAGATTGGATGGCGCTAACGATGATCTCAAATGTTAATATTAATTAATATCAATCTATTAATATGTGATTTGTGTTCAATAGTTCAATAGACTATGTGATTTATTAAATGAATTGTATTCGGAAATAGTATATTAAAGTATAAGTGGATAAACAGATCTTTAAAACATGCGTGAGTTTTGAAATAGAGAATAGTATATTACATACCGAGTAGGGAAGTGTTTCATTACTGTCGAGAGATTAACTAAATCTCGAGACAATAATGAAAACTTTCCTCCGAGGTTTGTATACGATTTTATTTACAACCACATCATTAATTAAAAAGTAGGGACAATATTTTATTTTGAAAATAAAAAAATAAAATAAATATGAGAAAATTTGTCCTTTTCTGTTTTGACATTTCCATATCTAGTCACCGGTATTAGTTTACGCGACTGGTTGCTATGGCGCAAACCTTCAAAATTTTCAAAATAAACAACTAGTGACAGTTTTGAATTTCTCGTTCGTTCTTTCGAATTTATATAACTTAGAAAGCCAGAATGTTCTCGGAAAGTTCTGATAATGAAGACTATTGTAATATTGGTACTCCACCAGAACTTAAAGAAGCTGCAGAAAGAGCAGAAGCCTGTTTACTTCCAGAGAAAAGTAGGGGGCGATATGAAATGGCATTGAAAGTATACGAAAAATGGTGTGCCGAAAGAAATGCTAAGAATATTGCTTCGGAGACAGCCTTGATGGCATATTTTAGCGACATGGCAAGGCAAAAAAAGCCATCTACTCTTTGGGCTACTTACAGCATGATACGGACAATGCTAGAATTAAGGAAAAAGACTGACATATCAAAATATTACAAACTCGTCGCCTTTTTAAAACGCCAGAATGTAGGTTTTAAGCCAAAGAAGTCTAGCATTTTTACTAGGGAAAACTTGGAGGATTTTCTCAAGAAAGCACCTCAAGAATTCCTTCCTATTAAAGTAAGGCTTTCTTTTTAAATGTTTTCTTTTCCTGTTTTTAAATATTTCTTTTCATTGTTTTAGGTTGCGCTTATAGTAGGTGTGTCTGGGGCATGTCGAAGTGATGAGCTACTGAAGATGAAAACTACGCATATTAATATTTTAGAAAACAAAATTTGCATAGAAATTCCGGATACAAAAACTTATAAGAGCAGATCATTTATGATAACTAACACAAATTGGATAGAAATTGTAAAAGAATTTATCCAGGTACGAAAAGATATTGAAAATGAAAGATTTTTTGTTCAATATCGATTAGGAAAAGCTCGAAATCAACCCTTTGGATATAATTCTATATCTAAATTTCCGTACAATATTGCTAGCTTTTTGAAACTTCCCAATGCGGAAACCTACACAGGTCATGCTTTTAGACGAACAGCGGCTACGTTGCTGGTAAATAGCGGAGCTGATATTTTACAGCTGAAGCGTCTAGGGGGATGGAAATCCAGTGCTGTTGCTGAAGGTTATGTGGATGTATCTGTAGCCAACCAAACTAAAACCGCAAATATGATATCTTTAACGACATTGCCATCGTCTTCCTGTAGCAATTCAAACTCTTTATCTTCTTTCGTTGACATTAGAAGACCTGACACAAGTCAGGAATTAAGATTTTGCAGCAGTGAAAACTCAATGAGTGAAACACATCATCAGGGCGGCCCCTTAACAATATCGATTAACGCGTACAATAATTCAAATTTGATCATTAATTTCAACAAATAAATGTAGTAAATCTTATTATTACTGTTAATCTTCTTGTTTATTTTTGTTGATGTTAAATCTTTAATTATTATTGTTAATCTTCTTGTTTATTTTTGTTGATGTTAAATATTACTAAAGATATTACAAGAATATTTTGCTTAATTAAATGAGGCGAGAAACAAGATAAACCGAGTGAGGGAAACGAGTGAGGGAAATGGGTGAGGGAAGTGGAAGAGGGAAAGAAATGTAAATAATTTGACACTTTCAAAATTTTTAAAAGTCAGTAATGTCAGCATTACATATGTGGTTGTAAATAAAGTGTTTTAAAGACCAGTTATCCATGAATACTTTACGCTATTTTAGTTCCCGAGTACGAAGTAAAAGGGAAGTATTGTATCAGTGTTCCAAAAAAAAATTGACCTATACAAATTTTTACATATCTTTGGGTTTCTGAATATGTAGATTCAAAAAATCCGTCTGTCGTCTGTAGTCTATAGTCTGTCCGTACACATTTTCTTGCAACGCTCTATACTCAGAAACTATTAAAGTTATGGAAGTGCGGTTTTCGTCAATCGATTGCATTCGGGCCAAGGACGAAAATGTTGATATTACCTTTGTTGACGTCACTTCCGGTATAAGCTAAAATGGCGGAACTAATTTTTTATAAGACAAAGTTGCAGTTTTTTTATGTAGTTTAAAAGAGTATTTTTTTCTAAATTCAGCAATTTATAAAAATATTGCGCTATACTTATTTTTTGAAAAAGTGTTAATACGAGGGAAGTCTCGTGGCAATACTTGCCAAAATTTTTTTTATTGGTTCACTTTGAAATCATAAATACTGGTATTAAAATGGAAATAAAAAGTAATAATGTGAAATTGTTGAATTCGTAATGTGAAATCCGTATACATTTCGTTGTCATGGAAATGAGAAAACGGAAATTAATTTGCAATCTGTCATCCAAGATTGAATTTTGTCACCGAAATGCTTAAAAATGAATGCTAATATCTACAGTGTGTCCCCGGATAGGTGAAACGACTCTTGTGAAAGATAAAAAATTTTCGATATAACAGTTCATTGTTTGGGGTTCAGCCCTGCTTAGTTAAAGACTAATTTCTGGCATAATTTTAGTTTTCTAGAATCATGTATGCCTTGGATCTTTTCAAAAATCTGATTTTTGGTTCTAGTAAACTACCTCATTTGTTCGCTGTCAGTTGATGCTAAGATGGCGACTGCGCAACAGAAATCTTTTACCGTTACGCCTGATATGCTACTGAGAGTGTGGAACGAGTTTCATTATCGGGTTGATTTCGCTCAAGTGTATGGATGGGGTCATATTGAACATTTGTGAACTTGTTTGGTAAAAACTTTTTTAAATACTCGTTATAATCATGTAAAACACAAGGTTCTATTATGTTTCTTTGACTAAATACAGACGTTTAAAATTGTGGTATTCTTTTTGAATCACGCTGTATGTTATCCCACAGGTCGGTTCGGGTCCTATGAGTGGTTTCGCGCTTGCCATTCTCGCAAGCTCGTCAGCTGGTTGGTACGTGCGATTCCCGCGTGCCCAGGTACCCACACTAGTGTGACTGTGTTACACTTGCCGTTTAGCACTTGTGTGCATTCAAGGACTAACCCTGATTTACCACATATGAATCTACTGTTTCAATTGCTGCTTTGCTGTCTGTAATTATAAAGATTTTCCTTTTGGCAAGGTTCTCTTTTAATAGCTGAGCAGCCGCTGTCAGGATCGCATATACCTCGGCTTGGAACACAGTCGCTTTTTGTCCTGGGCTTACAGCAATTTTGCAGCCTCGTTATATTACATTTTCTCATGGCACGACAAATTTAAGAGAATGCTATGCCATTCTAGCCAGAGGAGAAGAATGTACCTAATGTAATGAGCGATATAATAGACAAATTTTGAGACAATGTTCTGGGCTGCAGTCGATACCGAAAGAATGTAACTATTATTGTCCAGGTGCATCCGGAAGGTGTAGTCGCATCCTTGTATTTTCGCGGAATCCCCGAAGTTAATTAAAATGAGATTAATTTTTAGGTTACGTGCACTTCACAGTAATAAGCATAATTACATACTATGGACGTAGTCGTTAGGTAAATATTAAAAAAATTGTATATAATTTCGTACAACTTACTTTTTCGTTACTGCTCTACTAGTCGAATAATTTTCTCTTAAATTTCAATATTTAAAGCACAAATGCTCTAATTCAAAATTATGTCACGGCCTTAACATTGCCCTAGACCAGCGTTTCCCAAAGTGTGGGTCGCGACCCGGCACCGGGCCGTAGAAAAATTTTGCCGGGCCACGGAAAAAAATGGTAAAAACACAAAAAAAACTAGTTGAAATCCCTGGATTACAAAACGAACTTCGAATACAGCAGTAACGAAAGTTTTAAAAAAATCTGGCCTTATCAAAAAGACAAAATTTGATAATTTCGAAATTTCGACTTTAAAGTTGAATATTTCGAAAAGTATTTGAGATATCGAAAAATTGGGACCGGATCTTGAATCAGCATAAAATTTCACATAAGACCCATATCTTAACTCGGTTGTAGACAATACGCATCTCTTGCAACGCACGGACGCACGGACGGAATATTGATTCCAGTAACGAACGAAGTTCGTTGATTAGTACCTATTAGTTTTTTTACATCAGTTATACGTTATACACTAGGAATAGTGGAAAAGTGTGCATTTCCACTCTTTCACATAGCTTTATCGCTCGCGTCTGCGCGTTGTGCTGCTAACGTTGCTAGTTTACTTCATTTACTAGTTTTAAATGAATATAATTTTTTCATTACTTACTTTTATTTTTCTTATATAATTATTTTGAAATTTTTGTGTATGAAATAAAACAAACAAACAATTAACTAGATTTTTAATTAAAAAATAAAATTTGTTTTGTAAAGAAGTGGGGTTTTTTCATAAGATGGGTCGCCAAAAATTTTAAAACCTCGTACCGGGTCGCGGTCAAAAAAGTTTGGGAAACGCTGCCCTAGACCTAGATGTACGAAAAAGTTTTCAGTATTACTCGTTCCTCTGAGAAGCGATTGCATTATTATTAAATAGCGACTATAGCTGGGACGCTAAGGTTGATTTTAGTTACAAGTTGGAAGAAATCGTGAAACTTCCCATATAGTCACATTAGGCCCCACTTATTAATATTAGAAGCGGCCCCATGAAGAAAAGCTTGGGTCATGGCTAATAAACGAGGTCAAAGGTCATATTTGCAATAAAGCGTGATTTCACCTATAAATCACATCTAAATCATTTTTATTCGTACGTTTATTGATAGATATTGACAATTATGGATGGATCTATGGTTTGTCCTCGGTTATATTACTGTTCACGTCGCTTTTATTATTGCAGATATCGGTAAAGGCGCAGAGATGTGTGCATGGGAGCTTAGCTCGATAACATTTACATCTGTTTTTGGAACACCCTTGTGTACACCCACACTTTGTGAGCTCAATGCAAGCATCCTCAGCTTCCGGTTGCGTAGTCCAGAATGGTCTAAGACCATGTCCAAAAATGGTCCAGTCCCAGTCGCATGTGTTGTATAAACCAACATGTTCGGTCAAACAATTGACTCAAACCTTTGTTTGCAAAATACCTAGCGAGATATAAATATTGCCTAACTGCTTCCTGGAATGAAAAAATGTGAGTTTTGAATAATTTGGTGAGTTGTCGGTCATGACTTACAAGAGTAGGTGGAAGTGTCTCTATTTGTCTGCACTTTATCGTGAATAGGTTCATCCTCGTTTCGTTCAGTGATATAGAGGTTGAGTTTTTGTCATGCCACCATGACGGTAAACTTTTCAATTTGAGGTAGTAGAAGGTCATCAATTTGTGTCTTCTCAAGGTTCGTTACCATATTAAAGAGTAAAGTGATATCAGGCATCTTTGTCCACGTGTCCCAGACCGACTTTTTTCCTCTAGAGAAGAAACTGGAGACGGTATCACAACCAGTGAATGAATGAAAAAATGGAAGTGATTTGGACATTGCGGTTCCCAATTCTGCATAGATCAGATTGATACTGATATAATATGTAGGTACTTAAACGAATTTTTTTAGCCAAACCAACTGTTGTAATGGTCAGAGGGTTCTTTTGCTGAAACAACTCGAAAAGTCCAAGAAGAATAACTATAACGTTGGAATCCACAGTTCTGATAAAAACGTTGTTATTGGAGCCAATGGCATGAAATACATACACTTTAAATAAAATAGTCTTGCGATCCTCACTATAATCCAGATATTGCCGTAACAACAAATATTGTGCCAGGTAAATGAAAGGTAAAAAAAAATTGCCAAAGCTACAAAGCAATTTATAAAATGGCAAATACAATAACAGTAAAAAAAAATTTTTATTGAGTTGCGTCGCTTAAAATGTCAATTTGAAATTTTCAATTGTTATAACTTTGCCATAAAAAATAAAAAAAAACTTATCTCTGAAATAAAAGTTTATAATTTTTTAAACAAATACAAAAAAAAAGTTTAGAATATCTTCATTTTTTAGCCAGTTATGATTTTTTGAAGCTGTAACTATCATCCCCTACCTTCTAACCTCCCTAACTCTGTTAATTTTAATAATACGGAAAAAAATTAAGGCCCATTTACAGTTCTATAACTTTGATTGGCAATTTTTTTCTAGCTCTTACCGTTTTCTCAAAATTTAGAAAACACCCTTTTGTTTCATTTCTTTCAGCCCTCCCCGGGGTTGAAAAAAAAATTTCTTCACTATCATTTCTTAAATACTTCAGAGTGACTTATACCATATAGTACTTTCCTCAAAATTCGCATTTAAAGGTCTATTTTCTTGGACTATTTGTTATACCTATATAGGGGAAGAATGAATAAAAAAGGGCAGCCGGTTGGCATACGCTATGTATTTTATACATGTTAATGGTTACTTAATAAAATTTGAGTAAGAAGCGTGAATTGTGTTCTGTTTTTATTTTATTATTTTCTTACATAAGTTACCTACCCCTTGTGGAGTGAAAAAAATAGTTAACTTTAAACTATAATTACTGGCTAATTAATGTTGCATTTTTGTGGGGCCGCTTTAATAACTGGCCAGAATATCCTAGAGAATGATTTTGCCAAGTTTCAACTTTTCTTCCCTTCTGTAACTATCAGGGTTATTTTACAAACTTAGCGTCTCAGCTACTAGCGTTATAAGAATGAATTCACTATACAATCTCGTAATAACTAATTGATGATTAAAGCCTACTGTGTAACAAAAATTTTATCATTTCATCCAACCTTCTTGTTATTATACGAAATATGAGCAAATTCGGCTTCTTCATGACCTAGATTTACTAAAATAAAAAGGAGATATATTTTATTGAAATGAAATGGTTAACTTAAAGCGCTGGAGGTTATCCTTTCATTTAATGATATTAAAATCTATTTGCAACAAAAACTAATTTAAGTTGAGAGGTTGATCTACGGAAATGTATAACACGCGATCGCATACGGGATATAATGTCAATGACTTAATTAAATTTACCAAAACACGTCACGAATAAATTATGGAATTAATGCTTTTCCGAACCCCAACGCGTTACGATTGCAGAAAATGTATTCCCACCTGTCTTTTTATTAGAAAATGAAATGTCATTAGCATAATAAAAAAACAAGACATAAAACTATTTATTATATATCTCTATTATTGCGCTATTAAACAAGGCAGTAAAGATAATTTTATCAATTTAATAAAGAAAGGTAACATTTTATGTGATTTCTCTATAAATAAATTATAATGCCACGCCACTATGTAGTAACCCACGAAAATTTAAAAAATGGACCAAAAATAAGTGTATACAGTAGCAGAACTAACGATTCATAAATAAGTTATGGATTAATCTCGTGATTCTGATTATGCAATTGTATTGTGCAGTTGTAGACCTTTGTGTTACTTTTAAATGGCATATAGTTGCACTGGAATGCCTATTTGCTTTGAACAATGTACAATTGAAGAAAATCGTGGACTGTTAGCAAGGTTTGATTAAATTAAAACCATAACTAACGGTGAACTGTATAAAAGGGTATTATATGTAAATAAGAAAGAATCGAAACATTCACATAAAATAAGTGAGTAATGTAACACCAATGATTATAGCCGCAATGGTCTATCGTAAATGTCATCATTAAAAATTTACTATTGTTGAAAATGGAAGTGGGACATTAATTATAGGACCTGCATTCAATAACATTTCACAAACATGAACTATTTGCGCGACCTTAAAAAATGATGAAAGTTCTAGTCAATTTGACAAAAATTAAAAAAAAGTAGATTATTAACTAAGACAGCGAAGGAGAATAATCCATTTACAGTTTTTATACAGAACTGGAATTTCACCATACAAAGCACTCGAGGACAATCTCGAGTCGATTATTTTAAAATTCTTACATGCCTCATACACAATGTAGCAAATTATTAGTAAGAAAAAAGCAAATAAGGCACGCTATCTGGAAATGGAAATAATGTACAACGGTAGTTGTAAAGGTAACTTATGCATTGTTTATTAGAATTGTTAATGTTTCATGTAATATACCTTTGCTTTCAGATACAGCCTTGAATATAAAAATTCAAGAACTTGATTTCTAAATATTAATTCGAGCAGTGGTTACATTCTAATTAAATTTTACTAAATTCTTCACCGCGGGCAGATTGTAAATAAATTTACAATAAACTAAAGTTCTAAAATTTCATATGGAATTTAACAGGGAGGCCAGTAGGTAAGTTGCGTTAGTCGTTTAATT
Organism: Pyrocoelia pectoralis; assembly: GCA_036250285.1. Classification (NCBI taxonomy): domain Eukaryota; kingdom Metazoa; phylum Arthropoda; class Insecta; order Coleoptera; family Lampyridae; genus Pyrocoelia; species Pyrocoelia pectoralis. The sequence goes on along the minus strand of CM070074.1, from coordinate 59,497,537 downwards.
AAATAATCAATTCCAAAGTAATAATTTCGTTAATCAAGCATTATCATTCAAATAAATGGTTTTAACGCATATAATTACATTAATTGAAAACGTGCCACTAAATTGAAAATTATGCCAATCAGGGCATATAAAGGCATCGCTACATTGCGCACGTACTTGCTTAGTATAGATGGAGTCATTGATCTTCACGAGATGAATTCTTGCACTATTAATGTTATTTAAATAGTTTCGCCTAAAATTACGTTTTGGTAGTCAAAATCGCGTAATTCTACAATGAAGTAAGAGGAGAGTTCATTATATGTTTTAGTTTATTATACAAAGAATGTACGTACAAGGTGACGCAATAAAATCGGCCGTTTTGCACATATCAGTAAAATTGAACATTTTGGAGATGAGGGATTCAAATTGATCTCAAAAGGAATAGAAACAATGGAAATTTAAATGTAGAAAGCTGAATTATAAAAATTATGACACAAATGACGTCTTTTTTGGGCTATACATGTACATGTACATCCTGGAAGTTTCACATGACTTTCTTAACCATGTCGTCTAGTATTAAAGTAAGGATTTTAGGCTTTTAGGTAGTTCCACAAAGAAGAAATTACAAACAGTAAGGACGTCCCTACTATGAGAGATCAGATACCCGAGAAACAATGATAGAGACCGTGGTCCTGTATGCAGTAACTCGATCATATTTGAACTTATTTAATAAAAACACCATAGAGAAAAGATAAACGCTTACTCAAGTTCGTTTTCAAAAAAGTGAGAATTGTGGAGAAGCCAAGTCTATGTTAGTATTTTATCTCTGCAGGGCTAGGTGCACTAAGTAAGTTAAAGAGCAAAATGGCGTCATTGCAGAGAAAAATGGGAACTATGTTCCGTGACTGCCTGAGATGAAATATTCAAAACTCAAGCTTCAAGATAACATAGTAAAAACCGCTGCTATATACTTAACTAATTAATAGAGACAGCCGTGATCATTTAAATACATTCTTACGGGTTCACAAATGGATTTCATAAATCCTCTCTCTCCCGTGGATGTAGTTATATGTAGTTTGTCCCACGAGAGCTCGAGTGTGACTCATTAGTTATTGGTATGTGAATTAACGCAAATTATTAGGTTGTCTTTATCATACTTACAAAAAGTACCTAATGGAAAAGAGAGCGAGTATAAAAAATATATCTTCCAACATTGGCATTGTAAATTACGTAAACGTACGTTGAGTTTGTATCGTAACGTCAGCCCTTAGCTGTCAAATTGATTGTTATTGTTAACCTATATTTGTTTTATAATGTCGCTTACCAATAAATCGTTAAAAAGCCAATCGCAGATTATGCTAATGAACGTACTCAAATATTTTGAGAACGAACACGATGGCGGTGGATCAAATTTACCGTTAACATGAATAGTAGAATAGTTCAGGTAAATAAGAATGCACTAAATTTATATTTTGGTAGAAGATTAAAATGCCCTATAGAAGATAGCTAAGACAAACGTTTTAATTTATATCGTTCGTATAGTTTTTAGGTATGAGTCACACTCGAGCTCTCGTGGGACAGACTTTAGTTCATGAAAACGTTTAAAAGATTATTAATATATTCTATCAATAATTTAGATGGAAGGTAAGTGATTTCAAGTCATAGGGTAATTTTAGAAATTCGCACATCATAGAGATTATACAATGGTGTTGCTCTTTCTAAAGGCGGTATACGAAAAGTACTAAGTACGTATAGTATAGAACTTGTACTCTGGCATTATTTTATCAGTAATAAATATATAAATAGCAGCATTCAAATTCCTCAAAACATAGGTTTCATGTTACGTGTAAACTAGAATTAGTGCATAATTTTTGGGTGCCAGTTCGATATGCGGTCTACCATGTATAACACGGTCTACCATAGGGTAGCTGGTTCAATATGCGGTCTACATAATGTGGAGACCAAATTAGGTGAAGTATTGCGGTTCAATAAGCGATCTACCGTCAAAATATTTATTTCAAGATTTTCACTTTGGCGTCTAACCAGGACCTTTCAATTCTTTGAGTATGTGTCCCTGTTTGTGGGTCGACGTAATTTTGCTGACGGTTAACTGTTGAATGCGCGTAACCTAATTGTGTCAAATTGGCATACGCTGCCCATTCATCAGAATGAATCAAAGAACCAACTTCAACTTCCCTTTGTATGATAGGAAGTAAGGTAGCCCTATCTCTTCTTTCGACATAAAAATATCGAACCTCATCTCTTAGCCTTAACCCAAAGACCCACGGCCCATCAATTCTCCGACCATGGTTTCGATTATCACTTTCATTTAACTCTGCTGGATGATCTCCATGTAACATTCTGCCTCACCGAATAGTGAAAAGTAAACATAGATACTAATTACCCGAGTGGGAATTAAGTACCTACTTCTTTGTTTGTTTCCCTTAACGATGGGGTTATAGGAAAAGTATGAATAATAATTAACTATAATTAATAAACAATTTAAGGTTTACATCGCTTATTGAATTACACACTTTACCTATGTGTGGGCCTGTATATCATAGTAAACCCATTCATACACAGTAGACCGCATATCGAACCAGATACTCTGTGGTAGACCGCATATCGAACTGGCACCAATTTTTGTTACAGTTTGCCATCAACTTCTTAAATAATTGACTTTTGTAACGATTAGATTCTATTCACTTATGAAAAAATTGTCGATGAAGGGTTTCTTCAATACGCCAAACTCTTCCTGAATTGATTACATTGAAACGCCATTAGTATACATTTTATTTTACAATTGATTCATTGTTTAATTTTACATAATTATTAAAAAATATTATCATGCCATTATAAATAAATAGGTAATTTTATAACAACTAAATAAATTAATCAGTTAGTCAATCAAATAAAATAAGTTTTACACTGAAAAGTGGGATATTTTTAAATCATTACATGACATTATTATTATGTAAGTATATTATTCTATTATTATTAGTACCGATTCCGGCAATTTTGCGTACTGACATGGACATCCATTAAAATAAATGTGTTTCATCACTAATGCTAATTTGCCATCTCCAAATAAATTTATTCCTAAAACAGTTCTTATGAAGACACAATCGAACCTAGGAATGTATTTGCAAAATAGCTTATTCTTTCTTTTATTTTTCTTCTAATGCGTGTTAGCACTTCATAGAATTGGTTTCAGAGTAGATGCACTGCACCAATTATAACCATGTGTGGTAGGGTGCATCGAAAAAACACTTTTTTCGATTTCACTATTCCAATAGTGATTTTTTTTGTGGTTTGGTGTCAAAGTAACGTAAAAAAAAATTGAGGTTGATAGGTCAAGTCCTTCAGGTGCCGACTTGACCCTAAAGTTTTAAAAAATGACGTTTTTTGAAGATTTTTAAAAAATGATCTCCGAGCTGATTCACACTTGCCAATAGGGGTTTTCTGTTTCCAAATGACACTGACATAGCGACAAAAAAAATTGACGGTGATCGGATGTGCCCTTCAGGTGACGACTTCACACACAAGTTTTTCGTCAAAATTGCGAAAATTGAGATTTTTTCGTATTTTTGCAATAAATTGCTAAACACCACCCCTGGGTTGTTTTGACAGTGCAGGCCTTTTAAAATAACTCAAACCTAAGTCTAAAACACTCTGATGTAGTTATTTCGTCTGTATTACTCCTGGTTACATGTCAAGAGCCTTCAAACGCAACATTGTTTTGTTAGGCAGTTTCCCAATGTTCTTTACGCATTTCTGAGTCCATTGGGAAACTGTCTAACAAAACAATGTTGAGTCACCTATAAATCCGTTCTCTACAGTCTAAAAAAAGTTGCACTTCGGTTCCTTATATGAATGCTTTGCTTGTGTTTGAAGGCTCTTGACATGTAACCAGGAGTAATACAGACGAAATAACTACATCAGAGTGTTTTAGACTTAGGTTTGAGTTATTTTAAAAGGCCTGCACTGTCAAAACAACCAAGGGGTGGTGTTTAGCAATTTATTGCAAAAATACGAAAAAATCTCAATTTTCGCAATTTTGACGAAAAAATTAGTGTGAAGTCGGCACCTGAAGGGCACATCCGATCACCGTCAATTTTTTTTGTCGCTATTTCAGTGTCATTTGGAAACAGAAAACCCCTATTGGCAAGTGTGAATCAGCTCGGAGATCATTTTTTAAAAATCTTCAAAAAACGTCATTTTTTAAAACTTTAGGGTCAAGTCAGCACCTGAAGGACTTGACCTATCAACCTCAATTTTTTTTTACGTTACTTTGACACCAAACCACAAAAAAAATCACTATTGGAATAGTGAAATCGAAAAAAGTGTTTTTTCGATGCACCCTAATGTGTGGTGTGAAGATTTTGCTCTATAATATAAGTAGTGGAGTTCCTTTCAAAAAATATTACTTCATAGGCTTTAAGATTGCTCGACATATTTTCTATTTCCTACAAACAAACAGTGAGTACATCACCTAAACGTTTTCTGGACGTTACTGCTGCTCTACCTCAAAGTTTCCCGTTCTTCACAATTTTTGTTAAGACAATAAGGTAACACTAGCGATAGCTATCTGGAGATGCGATTTAATTTTACATGATAATGCATTTCAATACATTTTGCGTGTATAAAAATGCATATAAAGGTTGTAGAAGAAATATAAATGATTATATGTGGAATCCTGAGAGATCATGTTTCCTATTGCATTGCAACTAGTTGAAGATAGAATGTCAGTAGCAAGCAGAACATCTTTTACAGTTCACAGGTCAACACTACGTGATACAATAGGTGGAAAAACTTCAGCAACTATGTCAGAAGTGGAGAAGAAGTGTGTCGTGTGAGCGACAATTGTAGATGATCTCGTAGAATGGATACCGATTGCATGCAATCCTGACGGCGGCTGCTCAACTATTAAAAGAGAACCTTATTAAAAGGAAAATCTTTATAGTGACAGACAGCAAGGCAGCGATTGCAGCAATAGACTCATATGTGGTAAATTCAGGGCTAGTCCTTGAATGCACACAAATGCTAAACGCACTAGGTAAGTGCAACTCAGTCACACTAGTGTGGGCACCTGGGCATGCGGGAATCGCAGGTAACCAGGTTGCTGACGAGCTTGCGAGAATGGCAAGCGCAAAACCATTCATAGGACCCGAACCGGCTTGTGGGATTACTTATAACACAGTCAAAAAGGAGATTCAAGCAATACTCACGAAAGAGCATTGCAGACATTGGTCGAAAATCCCAGGACAGAGTCATTCCAAGATCTTCCTGGAAACCCCAAACGGGGACCTAGCTACGTCCATCTTAAAGTTAAGCAGGACGAAGATAAAACTTGCGACAGAAATGGTCACTGGCCACTGTCGCATGAACAAACACCTGCACAACATGGGACTGACCGAAAGCCCGACATGCAGGGGTTGTGGTGAGGCAGATGAAACGCCCCATCACGTCATTTGCCAATGTGAGGCATTCATAAAGGCAAGGGAACTCCTACTTGGAAATGAAAAAATTACACAAGAGGAAGTAACGAAGATTCGCCCTACTAAAATCCTGGACTTTGTGAAAGATACAGGTATTTTTGAAGGGTAGACAACACCGGGGAGCACAATAGACCAAAAGGTCGCAGTGCGGGAACCTATCGGGACCACCCCCAGAGAGAATAATAATAATAATGGATACCGATAAATGCACTTTACGACATTAATAACTGTAAATGCATTAAGTCAAATCACCCATCCGGTTAAAATGTTTGAAGTACGATCGTTTGCATACATAGACATAATATGCAGCATCACTGAATTGGGCATTAGGAAAACCGACAGCGAATGGACGCAAAGTGATTCCGGTTTTAATATTATGCAAACGTGTTTAAGACCGATTTCTTTTACAAAAAGTAGAATTTGTCAAGGGGCTGAACACTTTAGAACGAATTTAAGAATTTTACAACTTATGGCAAGGTTTAAAGGATAACGTAAAATCAGATGATCCAAAAGGACACCCAGAAATGGTTAGTTTAGACCCGAATGAAAATGGAACTACTTTACCTTTCCCGCAGTGGAATATAGTAAACGGAGATATCAGCTAATGTTATAACAATATAACTTATAACTACCGTAAGCGACAATGGACAAGATGAACAAGTAATACAATGCATTATATTAGTGAAAACGCAAATTGCGACCTAAAAGAAATAAATGTTACAGAAACTAAACACTTGAAACCAACACAGAAGTAATCGAAACTGAGATATGAAATCGAAAAAACCAAAACTGAAACTAGTGAAACAAAAAAACTAGTGAAATTAGGGAAAACTCAAAAATGATAACACAAAGGATAAATCAATTATAGATATTATAAATTCCTGGAAACACAGTTATCAAATCCAAGAAAATAGTTTGCAAGAACAAAGGAATTATACTGCTCAAAAGGAAATAGAAGAGTTTACAACAATGGAATATGGAAAATCGCCTGGTTATAGTTGGCGTTCAAGTGGCTATGATAGGGAAAATCGTTCACATCTTTTATTATTTATTGTATTTCACACGAGCACCGTTTCAATTTATTTTACGAACAGTGCTGAATGGAAACATATGCAGTGTCTCTTAACACCTCAAAGGCGTAAAACGTAAAGCCTCTATTTCACATTGCGCCCCATGAATAGGTCTTCTGCAACATTTTTTATGGCAAGTTGATTGACGACTACGTCAGCTTGCTTGAACTAATTCTCGTCTTTCTTGTACTTCCCGCTGTCTAAATTTCATACATTGGTGTATAAGATGTTGCCCATTGCACATCGTGCAAACTACCTGAGTTTGTTGCTAGTCCTGCAATGCTGTATGGAATGTTTTGGCCTTGTCATAAATTTTCAGGACTTCCTCTGTAGAGTCACATCCAGTCATCATATCATCGATTTAATAATCTCGCTTAGTTATATCTACTACTAAATAAAATTTAGCTTTTCCAACATCAGCTAACCTTTGCAAAGTTTTAACAGCCAAATACGGCCGTGCCAAATGTCAGTGTTAGAAGTTTAGAATGTTGTATCGGTGCTTGAGGGTGCAATCTCCATAAAATCCTTTGAGAGTTTGTATTTGTATCAGCCTCATCAACACGTTACTTGTCTATACATTTTGATCAAATCAGCTAAGATTCCTATAGGATGTGTACGCCACCTCATCAACAAATTTCGCAAATCCTGTTGTATTTTAGGTCCTACTAGCAGGTCGTCATTTAGTGAAATGTTATTTATACCTTTGGACGATGCACTTTGGTTGTCTCCTTATCTTCTCTCATCACGACACGGTGTGGGAGATAGACAGCTCTTGGGTTGTCTTCTTTTTCGACAAGCGCCATGTGATTCAGTTTGAAGTATTCTTCTAATACTTGGCTGTATTCTTCATTAAGCTTAGGTTCCTTTTGTAACCCTTTTTCTATATTACTTGTTCGTTCACCTTAACTTGATATGCTTTCTTTATCGTAATGCAACATTGTATGATGTCTTCTGCCACATTTCTTACAGCAAGTTGGTTGGCGACAATTGAATACTACGTGGCTTGGAGACAAACAGTTAAAGCAGAAGCCCTTTGCTTGAACTAATTCTCGTCTTTCTTGCACTTCCTGCTGTCCAAATTTCTTACATTTGTGCATAAAATGTTGCCCATTGCAAATCGTGCAAACTACCTGAGTTTGCTGCTCGTCCTGCATTGCTGTTTCTCACATGTTGTTAAGTCATTACTGCCGCTTAGTTTCTGTTTCCACTGCTTATGTGACTCACTGTCCATTTTAGACACTACTAAGTAGACCATAATGACATCCCACTGTCAGTTTCATTGTTCAAAGTCTTTAACGAAGATGTTGTAGTATCAAGTAATTGTTTGACCGCATGTGCTGACTCTATACAGGGTATATCACGGAACCTCTTCATTAGAAGTTTCTGGGGTCCCTTACTACTTATGATATTGAAACTTTCAGGTTAAGGATAACACATAGCCTTCTTTTGTTCTAAAATATTGTCGATGCTGTACCTACAACTTCCAGAACGACCGGAAATCGCCATTCATCTTCTTATTTTAAATGGAACACCCTGTATATTATTGCATTTTTGGATTATACAATCCATTCTGCGTTACACTGTATTAGATTATCCTATACCTGTTTTTGAGATATTATGTTTTTTTAAAAAAAATTGGGTTTTGCAGAGGGATGTTTAACAGCCTACCTTTTGCTCTTCTTTTAATGCAAAACATTCATACTTTACAAACACCAAGTAAAACCATAAGGGTTCACAAAATACATTTGCAAACCTATCACAGATTATACAGGGCGTTCAAAATTAGTGGCAAAGTAAAAAAACTTCCAATACCAAAAATTTATTTTTTTCAAAACGAATACCCCGTATATTTTTACCTATTTGGAAGGCGATTTAATTTACGCATCCATAAACTAAACTAAACATCTTTAGCGGTTTTGTAGTGTTATTAACCCTTTTTATCTTAAAACTGCACTTAGAAGTCTTAAAACCTGGGCACATTTGAAAGTAGGCTGTGAGTATGATTAAACAAACGAATGTTTATCTGGATGTCATTCTCATTAAAGCAAAAAGGTGGTAAACAGTAAACAATTTTATAAAGTGGAAGCAGTTAACGCATATTCCAATACCGATATTTTGAATTTATTCTATATCCATTAAAGTCATTTTTATTTGTTTGTTGTGTAAATAAGATCATTAAATTCGTTTTGTAAAAGTAATTATTTTTCCTGTTGCCATACTCACAGCCTACTTTCAAATGTGCATAGGTTTTGAGTACAGTTTTAATCAATATTAGATAAAAGCGTTAATAACTAGAAAACCGCTAAAGATAGGTATAAGGATACCTGTACTTTATCGATGCGTAAATTAAATCGCCTTCCAAAAATGTAAAAATATACGGTGTGTTCGTTTTGAAAAAAATAACTTTTTGGTATTTGAAGTTTTTTAACTTTGCCACTAATTTTGAACGCCCTGTATAATCTGTGATAGGTTTGCAAATGTATTTTGTGAACCTTTATGGTTTTACTTGGTGTTTGTAAAGTATAAATGTTTTGCATTCAAAGAAGAGCAAAAGGTAAGCTGTTAAACATCCCTCTGCAAAACCCAATTTAAAAAAAAAACATAATATCTCAAGAACAGGTATAGGATAATCTAATACAGTGTAACGCAGAATGGATTGTATAATTCAAAAATGCAATAATATACAGGGTGTTCCATTTAAAATAAGAAGATGAATGTCGATTTCCGGTCGTTCCGGAAGTTGTACAACATCGACAATATTTTAGAACAAAAGAAGGCTATGTGTTATCCTTAACCTGAAAGTTTCAAATTCATAAGTAGTAAGGGACCCCAGAAACTTCTAATGAACGGGTTCCGTGATATACCCTGCATGTATCGGTTTCTGTGCAAATAATGTCTTCAAGATCGTGTTGTAATTTTATTGTATCAGTTATTGTCATACCTGCACTTCATTTGCTTCCAAGCCTCTTCGAAATTTTGTTCAATCGTTGGGAGATTACGTAGTTGGTTGACTCGATAGATTGCACTTCAAATAATAGAGTTTTTGGACACCGCAGAGAATACCATTGCAAAGAATCAATGACACGAACATGTCCTGAAAAGTTTGACATTCCTTGTATTTCCCTCCAAATTTTGGCAACTCATCTTTCTTTGTATAAAAAAGAAGAGAGGTGCTAGTTTCTGCTATTTTGATTAAATACATCCTTTTTGTATTACTCATACGTTTAATTAAATTTTGCTACATACCGTAATAAATTCGATTTGGACAATATGCATACCTGAAATATCTGCGCACAAAAATACAGATAGGTACATAAAAACCAAAGCAAGTAAATGAACTAAATGAACATGGAAATAAGCTATAATTAATGACGCTGAAAAACCATAATAGAATAATTACATTAATGAACTTAACAGTTCATGTACACTCCCATCCAATAAGCAAGCCCGTTGTCATTAATAGAAAAGCACTCATACAAATTTAATGAGCAACGCTTTTTAATTCTACGGCCATAATTCTGCTTTAAAAAAGAAAATTAGAAATTAATTTTTTGCCTGTTAACATCCATTCGTGAAGTCACTAATTTTTAATGGTGATTGTTTGCAAATTTCCGATTGTGTAATGTCTTGGAAACGTCCGCCTAAATCGTGTGTCGAATACACGTAGCAACAAGAAATCGAGTAAAATTACAAGAAAAACAAATAATTTAATACCCAGGTATAATAACATATAAAACGCCTTTATAATAAATCAAGTGCAATGTAACACACAATCTAGAAAATGAAGTTTAACGAGTGCAGTCACCTTAAATGGCAAAGTAAATTAAACAGCAGCACCAGTTCTAAAATAGATCATTAAACAAAAGTTGCATCGCATGAGAACTCTATCTTTTCATCTCCGACTAAATCAAATCTTAACAACTGTTATTACTTACAATTGCAGATTAACTTGAGTATTGTCACTGAATTAATAAACACCCAGCTGAGAACATTTACATTAAACAAGTTATTGATGAAATTTATACCTGACTACAACTGGTAATTACACTTTAAAAATCGAAATATCTGTACATTCTAATATATTAGTTATTTATAACAGTCTACACCTGCTAATTGTACAAGTTACCGTTTGCGAATATTTCAAGAACATAAATTGCAAAATCTAAATCTTGAAGTTGTAGCTTATACCTATTAGCAGTCAATAAGATTAAGATTATATTTATTAATAGACCGAGAGCCAACAACGTATTTTGAGTTGTCATTTCAACAGTCATGAAAAGTCACTCAGTGAATCTCTAATATCTGCTGAAAAATAAAAGTTACTTCTGCCAACCCACTCCGGTCGGGTTGTACTACCCTAAATTTTCAAAAGGGGTAAAAAATAAGGCTCAATGTAGTTATAGTATCAGTCATGAAATTTCAGGAGGTTATTCCCACTTATATTCTGGATTTATCAGCATGTTGACAGAACATTTCCCCCCTCACCTAATTGCTGACAGAACGCCCTAAACTCTAAGTATACGTATATAAAACTACATTTACAAAGAGGGTAACAAATAAAGGTTCAATATGGTTAAAGTATCAGTCATGAAATTTCAGGAGGTTATTCTCACTTAAATTCTGGATTTATCAGCATGTTGACAGAACATTTCCCCCCTCACCTAATTGCTGACAGAACGCCCTAAACTCTAAGTATACGTATATAAAACTACATTTACAAAGAGGGTAACAAATAAAGGTTCAATATGGTTAAAGTATCAGTCATGAAATTTCAGGAGGTTATTCTCACTTATATTCTGGATTTATCAGCATGTTGACAGAACATTTCCCCCCTCACCTAATTGCTGACAGAACGCCCTAAACTGTAAGTATACGTATATAAAACTACATTTACAAAGAGGGTAACAAATAAAGGTTCAATATGGTTAAAGTATCAGTCATGAAATTTCAGGAGGTTATTCTCACTTAAATTCTGGATTTATCAGCATGTTGACAGAACATTTCCCCCCTCACCTAATTGCTGACAGAACGCCCTAAACTCTAAGTATACGTATATAAAACTACATTTACAAAGAGGGTAACAAATAAAGGTTCAATATGGTTAAAGTATCAGTCATGAAATTTTAGGAGGTTATTCTCACTTATATTCTGGATTTATCAGCATGTTGACGGCACATTTCCCCCCTCACCTAATTGCTGACAGAACGCCCTAAACTCTAAGTATACGTATATAAAACTACATTTACAAAGAGGGTAACAAATAAAGGTTCAATATGGTTAAAGTATCAGTCATGAAATTTCAGGAGGTTATTCTCACTTAAATTCTGGATTTATGAGAATGTTGACAGAACATTTCTCCCCTCACCTAATTGCTGACAGAACGCCCTAAACTCTAAGTATACGTATATAAAACTACATTTACATTAGGGCGTTCTGTCAGCAATTAGGTGAGGGGGGAAATGTTCTGTCAACATGCTGATAAATCCAGAATTTAAGTGAGAATAACCTCCTGAAATTTTATGACTGATACTTTAACCATATTGATCCTTTATTTGTTACCCTCTTTGTAAATGTAGTTTTATATACGTATACTTAGAGTTTAGGGCGTTCTGTCAGCAATTAGGTGAGGGGGGAAATGTGCCGTCAACATGCTGATAAATCCAGAATTTAAGTGAGAATAACCTCCTGAAATTTTATGACTGATACTTTAACCATATTGATCCTTTATTTGTTACCCTCTTTGTAAATGTAGTTTTATATACGTATACTTAGAGTTTAGGGCGTTCTGTCAGCAATTAGGTGAGGGGGGAAATGTGCCGTCAACATGCTGATAAATCCAGAATTTAAGTGAGAATAACCTCCTGAAATTTTATGACTGATACTTTAACCATATTGATCCTTTATTTGTTACCCTCTTTGTAAATGTAGTTTTATATACGTATACTTAGAGTTTAGGGCGTTCTGTCAGCAATTAGGTGAGGGGGGAAATGTGCCGTCAACATGCTGATAAATCCAGAATTTAAGTGAGAATAACCTCCTGAAATTTTATGACTGATACTTTAACCATATTGATCCTTTATTTGTTACCCTCTTTGTAAATGTAGTTTTATATACGTATACTTAGAGTTTAGGGCGTTCTGTCAGCAATTAGGTGAGGGGGGAAATGTTCTGTCAACATGCTGATAAATCCAGAATATAAGTGGGAATAACCTCCTGAAATTTCATGACTGATACTATAACTACATTGAGCCTTATTTTTTACCCCTTTTGAAAATTTAGGGTAGTACAACCCGACCGGAGTGGGTTGGCAGAAGTAACTTTTATTTTTCAGCAGATATTAGAGATTCACTGAGTGACTTTTCATGACTGTTGAAATGACAACTCAAAATACGTTGCTGGCTCTCCGTCTATAAGTTTCAACGAAAATTACAAAAATGTTGGCATGATAGATGTTTATACATTACCCATTTATCGTTTGGTTGGGTTACGATTTTTAGTGAACATTCATCAAAAATAATGTATACCTAATGGCCATAAATTTAACTTAAATTGTGCTGGTGTAGTGGTGCTGATTTTTTCAGGGTGCTGTAATTTGTTTGAAATATAAGCAAAAAACTTAATTCTGATTCCAATTAAATTTTACTATGGATTTGAACTCGAATTATCTAATTTGAAACTGTTAAAAATAATAGATCCTAGTAAAAAGTAAGGCGCAAGTATTTAATGGCAACTCATTTTTACCTCATCTCTCTTTATTTTGAATACTATGTATAGTCGTTTATGGAGAATGTCCACTGGGATACTTCTCTACATGCTACGTTGTTAGTAATTTAAGATCTAGGTTAAGCATACTCATAGTCTCACAAAGACTGGTTGTACAAAAATATAGGAGTCTATAAAAAAAATGTATAGCGTTGAGGGGTGGAACGATTATAAATTGGCTATCAATGCAGAGAGCCTAAGGCTAATTCCTGGATTAATGAGTGAGACATGTGTACTATCCTAGTATTTTTATAATTCGGCATATTTTACATGGGAAAGATAGTACCGTTTTTAAAAACAAGCGTGTTTGCTATGTTTGTCGTTATCACTTTTTCACACAAAACAGTTTTTGATTAGTTTTCTTAATTTTTCAATGCTCAAAGTACCAGGTGTACAACTACGAAAGGAGGCCGGCCATAATAACTCAGAAACTGTTTCAGATTGAACAGTGAAACAAAAAATCTTATAATAAATGTTGTCAAAAGAAAATGCTGGAAATTATTTTTAATTTCCTATCATTGCCGTCAGAGGGCGATTCACAGATATCAAATTAAAATTCCTATTTGTTGGCTAATTTTCCTTAGTAATGTATTTAAAAAAATATATCCATTGTAAACTAGCGATCAATATGTAAAACTTTGTTTAATGAATTTTTACGATTGCTGTCAAAATAAAGGGAGGGTGACCCATATAACGTGTTACTGCAAAAGATGGTGTAACTTCGAAACGGGTGGCTTGAATTTTTCAAGATTGGTCTCGATGTAAAGAGAATACTTGATAGTATCAAAAAAATCCAAAACCACAATAATTTCTTATCTCCATCTACCAACACCAACTTGTTGAAGGAACAAAACGGTCGACTTTTCTAAAAAAATTCAAATGGTAAGTACCAAATATTTTTTTCACTGCTATTGTAAGGAAAATTAATGAGCGAGTAATTAAAAAAAATATATGTCAATAGATATAAGAGGCAATTTGAGGTAAAAACAAATCGTTTATAATTGGAATTCTTCCAGGTTTGGTCTCACGTTTTTCTGGTTGGTTCCATTGAATTCGTTGGTTCTGTTAAGTTGCCAACGTTTGGTTAAAATTCACTTGTTATTTTCGTCAGAGAAGAAAGATTAAAATTAAACTGAACCAAAAGAGTAAAAAGTTCATACAGCTGCTATGTTTTAAAAACTAGCAACAATTCAATGCCAGTTATACATTTAACAAGTCGAAGTTTACAATATAATAACAAAACCATCAAAGAATCGCAAATTTTCACGCTCTATGCAATCTTTAACTTAATCTAGACGCAGTGAAAATGGATTGCAATTCTGAATATGATACCGACATACATACAGGGTGTCTCACGGTGACCGTCGGTTAGAAGTATATCAAGAACCGTAAAAGCTAGAAATTTGAAATTTTGCACATGCGACATGCCGTGTTTAATCTATTAAATAAAAATATTTTCCAAATGGCAGCACTAGAACTTTAGATTGCCAGACATGACTGCTGAATGTGAAACCAACAGTTCTGATGTTTCGTAAGACATTGCAGCTTGCATCTAGCTTAGCTTAGCTTAGCTCCCGATGGTGGTGAGCTGTTAAGTCTAGAACTTTAGATTGCCAGACATGACTGCTGAATGTGAAACCAACAGTTCTAATGTTTCGTAAGACATTGCAGCTTGCATCTTCAGAGTGATAGGAATTAAGGCTTTGGTTACGTTTCGGAATTTATATGGTTCTTTTTCACTAATCTCGGTGGTTGGTTGTCACTTTCACTAGAAATCAGAGGGGGTGGTTGTTCTTGAACTGTCAACTTCTCCCAATTCTTCATTCTATGAAGTCTGAACCCATCCTACCTGTTCATGTTTAGTGAATAAGTGAAATATAATGTAATGAAAATATTAAATGTTTGTATCAAGATCTGAATATCTCATTTCTTTTCTAATTACACTCGCATTATTTTTAATCCAAATTTCCGACGAAAAGGTTACGACTATGTTGTATTCGCTGGTGCTGATTATGTAGATATAATGTTTTACCGTGAAATTTAGCATTGAGACTTACCATGTTACACATATTTTCTCCAATTTACGACTTTTAGTAACTTTTCATAATTTGTATGTAAAATGTTCATTTTTATAAATGTGTTAAAGCCACAACTGTATAAAGTCTCATTTTAAAATTAATAAACATTTGGATATTCGGTAAGAAAAATCACTTTTTACATCAAAGATGTACAGCGCAATAATTTAAAAATTTTCTGAGATGAATAGTAACAAAACACTTCTCTTTATCTAGCAAATATTTTATATTACAGTATCGTATCTCATTTCTTTTTACTGTTGTTATTCGGTTACTTCAATTAACACACGGTATGCAGCAAAATCACTATTGCATAACTTTTGGCAAATAGTGTAAGTATCACTTTTCTGGAGTTTTACTGACTATATAATAAATTATTAGAATATGTTATTAATCACCATCCAATAATGACGCCACATTAAACAATAAGTTAGGATAGAAATAGGAACGATAGCAACAATTACGTTGATGTGTCAACCTACTTATGAATTATTTGGGTTCCAGAATGTGATTGTAATAATTAAAATATTACTAATGGTATTGTATATAGAAGGTCCTCTTGAGTAAATGCCCCTTATAATTGCTTATAAATTAACATCCGGCACTGGTTGGATGCATTAAAAGAAGAGACAGAATCAATATTCATTATATTAAACAACCTTCGGTGTATGAATGGATTTAAATTATTTTATTGCAATTTCCCGGTTACGGTGAGTTTCTTCACTAAAGTGTTCTGGAATTGCACCTATTCAATGCCATCATGATTATTTTTGGGATTTTATGAATATAGATAATAGAGGTGGAAACTCTATGTTATATAAAAACGTTTATAATTTTAATAAATTAATGTTACATTAATGTCTACTATTAGTGCAAACATGTTAGTTCTGTTAGCGATATGTGCTGTATTTTTAGTTCAAGTGTACAGTCAATTACCGCCAGGATATATATGTGTGCCTGCTGGTACATGTCCACCAACTGGTAACATTGGTATAGACATCAGAATTGTCACACCAGTAAGTACTGTCTGAAAATGCTAATTTTATTTTAATAACAAAAAATATATAATTAAATAGCGTATAATAGCACCTTTAGCTGAAACAAACAGACCATAAGAACTAAAAAATGTATATTAATAACGTAATTCGTAAAATTTCTGTGAATTAAGGATGTGGTGCATTATGTATGCAGGAAAAATAGTATTACCGTAATAAATATCGTGATGCATTATTATTCACAATGAATTAAATGTTTTCAGGGAAGATATTATATTACGTTTAACCCCATTTCCCGCTATTCAACAAATTCCTAAAGCAACATTTAATTTTTATTGTTCCAGACAATTTAAGTGCATAAAAATGCATTTTTCAGGTACGTAATAACTACGAGGATATTATTAGGACGAGTTTGATATTCTTTGACTTCTGTATCTGTAGTGTATCATAAACTGCTGGTAAATTAACTCAAAATGAACGACTTTTAAAATAATAAGGAAATGTGAATAAGTTGAACATTTCCTCTATACACTGTGTCCAAGAAAGGATATGGGGATTTCGGTAAGAGATAGAGTTTCGGTTAAATGGGAGAAAAGTTGAGCAATGTTGAGTTTAGTAAAATGAAATTTTTAAACTGACGAAATTCCGAACCGTTCCGAAGTTATGCGACAAAAAGCGAATTTTCAGGATTTCGTTTTTGACAAATTGTTACTTTGTCGTTGATCTTAACTAAAAAGTAAAGAAGCTTCTACAGGTAACCATCATCAACT
This sequence comes from Pyrocoelia pectoralis, assembly GCA_036250285.1. Lineage (NCBI taxonomy): Eukaryota > Metazoa > Arthropoda > Insecta > Coleoptera > Lampyridae > Pyrocoelia > Pyrocoelia pectoralis. The sequence continues at coordinate 59,480,388 of CM070074.1, read as the reverse complement.
TTGTTTTTTAAATACGGTCCTAATTTTTTGATTCATTATATTAGAAGAGCTTTTTATTTTACATTCAAGCATGTATTACACTTTATGGTTTAATTGCGATTTTATACTTACTTTACGAGATTTATGTAAATAGATGTTATTGTTGAATTTCTTTAAAACTTTTCAATAATTGTCTATAGTTAAGATTTCTACATCCTGAATGTTTAGGTTATTACTCTACATAAATATTCGTTTACCTCATAAGAATTCCATTTGCTGAGTTTAGCTAACGATGTGGCAGTAAGATTAATGTTAAAGGAATGCAACAAGGAAAGAAGTATCTAAATATTGTGCAATCCCGATTAATAGTTTCACAGGGAGTCAACACATCATTTACGAAAGAAAAATAAATCCGAATGTCGTCCGTGGATGGAATCGGATTATCCACCTGCTAGGACGTAAACGGCATCCCTTAAGAACGATTGATTTTAAAAGAAAACGAAAAATTAATAATTACCTACTACAAACCTTAATTATTTAATTTTGTCATTTTCCACCACAACAATGCACGCCCATATAACAGCAATAAAATTCACAGATTGGCGAAACCAACTGTTCAGAAGATTTAGTTCCTTCTGTTTCACACCTTTTCTTCAAGCTAAAAATGATCCTCCGTTTAACGAGACTTTCCACTGACGAAAAGATCATCAGAGCTACCATAAACGCAAGTTTTGATAGACAGGAAGAAAATTTCTTTCACTGCAAAGGACTGAATTCTGTGGAATATGTTTGGCAGAGATATACGTGTGGAAGTCCCGTTGAAATATAAAAATATTTTCAAAAGCGTTATTCCCAATTAATTAAGTAAATAGTGCCATTTCGTTTCAGGGAGGTGCAAATCCGTGTCCACCAGGACAAGTTCCCTGTCCAATAGCACCAACGCCCTCTCCTCCAGCAAGTACATGCGGTAGAAGAAATGTTTCTAACATATCGCCATATGATGGTTTTGCAACACAAGGTGCATGGCCATGGCAAGCGTATTTGGTAAACCAAACAGGATTTGCAGGAAGTGGGGTATTAATAAACTCAAATACAGTACTAACGGCAGCTCATAAGGTAGTTGGAAACAGGTAAGTAATCTCTAATTCATTACTTACTTAATAAAGGCATGTTAATACATTTTAGAGCAACACCCTCCATGATAGGAGTATATATGGGTGTCTACACTCCAACTCAATTAGGTACTCGTTTGTCAGTGACAACAGTATCTATTCATCCCAACTTTAACATCGCCACACTCTTTAACGATATAGCATTGTTAACATTAGCTACACCAATAGCACCATTACCACAACAATTAATAAACACGGCATGCTTACCGACTGCTGGACAAAACTTTATCGGATCATCGTAAGATGATATTAATTCTAATTCAAATATACTACAATCCCATTAAAACAGGTGTTCAGTAACAGGTTGGGGGCAAACTACTTTCATGTTTAATGACGCACCGATATTACAACAGAAACAAGTAAATGTAACGGTGGTTAGCTATAATACTTGCTATGCATCAATGAGTGCCGCTTCCCTTTTGGGACCAAACGTAAACACGTATTTGGATCCGGTGGGGGAAATATGCGCAGGAGGAGAAGCCCAACGGGATGCGTGCACAGTAAGTTGATCAGTGTTGTATACGAGAAAAACAACTTTTTATTACAAGTCCACTATACTCGTATGTTTTGTCCATTTAAGGATTCAAAACTTTATCTTAAAATGTCTTTTTATTAATTTTAGCAAGACGGTGGCTCACCATTGGTATGCTATGTCAATAATGTATACGTAGTCGCAGGTTTAGTAATTTGGGGAAAAGGTTGTGGTCAAACTGGAGTATATGGAGTCTATGTAAATGTTCCATATTATTTAACTTGGATACAGAACACAATTGCCACATTGTCAGGTTAACGTTATGAAAGGTATTTATTTGCAGTATTATTAACACATAGTGTAATTTATTAACAAAATGTACATAGCCCTAAAAATATATTCTGTTTAGTAAAATTACATAAATTTGTTTTTAGAAACATTTTATAAAGAGCCACTAGTAGTATAAGTAGTATAAAAAAGGAGTTTATCGCATCATTATTATTAATATGCCAAAAACTGATCACTTGGTACTTTTCGGTATTAATTCACGTTTAAGTTTCTTTTCATTTTTTTGTTAACAAACATTGTATAGGAAAAACAAATACAAATAACCGGAAAAGAATAATAAATTTCCTTCATTGTAAAAATGGGAACCTTTACGGCTACAAAAATGCCTTTATTAACTGTATGTGTTTTGACAACAAAAGTATCATCTTCAGAGGACGTCTAAATGAATTTATTATTTATTATATTATAATACGCCATTTTTCTACGACTGTGTTTAAAATCATTTCGTGAATTTGCTGTAATTTTGGCTGTGAAAATGAATTTGAATAGTCTACCTAGCTGGTACTTACAAGAATGATAGTCAATTCAGTATTATTTTGACAATAAGTTTTTGAATTTATGTTTATAATAGACACTAATTTATGTAATGAATTAATGATTAACCAAATCCTCATTCACCAATTTACCAATTTCATTTTGATTGCAAACAAAAACCATTTTCATACAAATTTTAGAGAAAAATCTGAATAACTTTTTAATCGTTGATTTCAGACATATGCATTACTGATAGTTTTTGATAGAACATGAAAAGTTATTCAACACAGAATAAAAATATACAGATAAAAATATACAGGGTGGTCCATTTAAGTTAAGTGAGTTTTTGATGTTTGAAAAATATAAAATATGAATCCTTTTTCTAAACACCCTGTGCATAGAATCGAAATCCCACGTAGTGCAAATGAAAGCCTTAAAGGTCAAAATAAATCGATATAAATTTGCGTTACTGAAAATAAGTGGTTTCCGTGTTATTAGGCGTTGTTTAAATTGAATATTTTTCTTAAAATCACAATTTTCTCAAAATTTGTAAGCGATAGGTATAGGGAACGTAGAAGAAAGTTACCTTAGTTTTTAACGTATAATCTTAATGTAATAAAATACAGGGGCTTACATTTAAAAAAACCTAACTTTGATATATTACAATTTTGTGAACCATCCTGTATAATTGCAAATAATTTTAGAGAAATAGTCGTTATGAATTTAGATATGTCACCAAAAAATGAAGCTGATATTTTGTACCCTTTAGGCACAAGAGACCGAGGGAATAGTCGTGAATCACCCTGTATATCAAACCTTGCTGTTAAAACATAGGCCGTCTTTATTTTATTAAATCTTCAAATTTGCGCTAACGATCCCGCACAACTTTTAACACGTTTTCTCGCTCAACACTCGAGATTTACACTATTAATTTTTCCAAATTACTGCAAAACACAAACACCAACTTTACTATCTAAAACACATTCACTAACGTTACACTACTTTGTCACTTTTAATTGCAAGAGTTCATATAACTCTGTTGTATTAACATTACAACACTGTCTAACTAAATGAATCACATTTTTTACTTATCTAAAGACTAGGGTTGCTACTCACGTATCGCGATTACGTCAGAGACATCAAGCTCTAGGCGATTGAAATTGCATTTTTTATAACTTCTATGAATTTAATTTACAATATACAGGGTATCTTACGATGACCGTCAGTTAGAAGTATATCAGTAACTGTAAAAGCTAGAAATTTGAAATTTTGCACATACGACATGGCGTGTTTAATCTATTAAATAAAAATATTTTCCAAATTGCAGCACTTCCGGAAATACCGGTTCTGAATGTCAAAAGATTGAAACACAGTTGTCTGTAATGGATAATTTGACCGCGGTAATGTATCTATTGGACGTTATTTCTAGACAAGGGGACTTGTTTGCTGTACTATATTTTTAAAAATTCACAGCTCCTTTATTATTTCTTCGATTTACTTGAAATTTAAAATACGTGTATAATTCTATTAGACCCATAAACGTGAGTATCATTTTTTAAATTGAAGCTATACTTTTGAAGATACAGAGTGTAAATTAAGAAATATAATCAAATATACTAATTTCTATACTCACGATGCTAGAAAATGTCAAGGTTATTCTAACTTTAAAATTTCATTGTTCTATTTGAAATAGTTTTTATTTTATTGTAATTTAAAATTTCCGTGATTTTGTATCCGGAAAATAGCGCTACCTAGCGCGGTTACTTGGATTATAAGGTACACTCCCAACCCGAACGAAATAAAAATAAATATCAAACATTCGCAATAGCGCGTGGGCTGCCGTATCGTCTTACTGCATTTTTTCCTTGTAATATTTATCGAGTTTGCTTATCATTATTTTGTGTGTGTTTGAAAAGGGGAAGTTATAGGCAATAAAAACAATAGAAAACCAAAAGCGTTGCTTTCTTCAGTAAAAAAGTTAAGAAGACAGTACCTACTCCTAACCTAAGTGAATTTTTTCAATAAATAGGCCAATAGGGTACTTCTTACTGCTGTAATCGCTCCTTTAATCAGTGCTAAGATGCAAGATAATATATTGCAGGCACTACTAATAGTTACTACTTTCCTTTCTGTATATCACATCTTATCTTATCTTATGTAACAATAACAATAAGGTAAACTTTCTAAGATTTGCTTTTCTTGAAACCAATAACAATGTGTACAAAGGCGATTCATATTTAATTGTCAATTTGGTGAGTTTTTTAAATACATTTCAGTTAAATAATATCGAAAAAGTATCGATTTTGTATTACTTCTCGAATACGAAGTAAAAGGGAAATTTGTATTAATGTTCCAAAAAAAACTGACCTATGCAAATTTTTACAATTATCTTTGCGTTTCTGAATACGTAGATTCAAAAAATGAAAAAAAATTTCCGTCCAGTCTGTCCGTACACATTCCTTGCAACGCTCTAATCTCAGAAACTATTAAAGTTATCGAAATGCGATTTTCGCCAATCGACTGCATTCGAGCCAAGGACGAAAATGGTGATATTACCTTTGATGAGGTCACTTCCGGTATAAGCTAAAATTCATTTTTTTTATAAGATAAAGTTGCAGTTTTTTTTATGTAGTTTAAAGGAGTATTTTTTTCTGAATTCAGTAATATACATATTGTGCTATATTTATTTTTTGAAAAAAGTGTTAATACGAGGGAAGTCTCGTGCAGTGCAGTCATGACGAGAGGGGTAATGTTTCTGAAGAAGACCGTTTAAATTTGGACGTGAATCGTGAAGACCATGTCGAAGATGTCCAAAATTCACCTGAAAGTGATTTAGACGTAGAGGCAACTACCGAGTCAATTTATCCTTGAAGGAAGAAGAATTGTTGACATTTCTCATTTCTGAAAGCAATTACAAACATTTCAGCATATGCCATAGTTTAGGTGCACTTTTAGTAATTGTAATATTGTTGACGAAAAGCGAAATAAAGTGTCCAGCAAACTTAAAACACATTTCACTCCAACTGGGAGTTGCCGATAAAAAAATTAAGTTTTTAAAACGTACCTACCGATAACGATCGTTTAACATTGAAACGTAATGATAACTATTTTTACCAAATTCAAGGGCAATTGCATGTAACTGGTAGGAGCTTTTGTTACTTCGTTATATGGACACCTGTAGGTAATATGTTTATCGAAAAAATAGAGAAGGATGATCGTTTTTGGCAAGAAAATATGAAAACACAACTTTCAAAATTTTTCTTTACTGCTTTAATGCCGGAAATAATAAAAAACCAATTATGTAGGTACAGTAAACTTTCGTTCATCCGGGCTTGATGGTTCCGCACCGACTCCGGATTAGTGAAAATAGTGTTTTAATGTTTGAAAGTTGAAACACATTTTTTTGGGATGGTCTTCAAATGGACATCCTTACGACTCGTAAAGCTCTGTTCGGAACACATCTGTGGTTTCTGTGGTTCGGAATATCCGGCGGTTCGGATCACCGGAGTTCGGATTAACGAGGGTTTACTGTACAGATGTAGTACTATACAAATGGTATTCTGTAAGATCGAAGGCTTCCACGGCCGGAGCCATTATCTAAATGAAAACGTCTTCCGGAGTAGGACCATGCCAAGGTAACCGAAGTTGCCAGCTTTTCGCCCGCTTTCATAAGTGTTATTTTACTTTCTTTTGCCATGATGCGGGCGTAACGTTGGCAATTTCGGTTATCTTGACACGGTCCTGCCCCAGAAGACGTTTTCATTAAGTTAAATAGTAAGCTTTTTACTGGAGGTAATTAGGAAGTGTAACAAGTGAAGAGTCAAAAATACTAGCATTCAAAAAAAAATTCTGGCAAGTTGCCACGAGACTTCCTTCCTCGTATTAACACTTTTTTCAAAAAATAAGTAGGTATAGTGCTGAATTCAGAAAAAAATACTCTTAAGCTAGGTATATAAAAAAACTGCAACTTTATCTTATAAAAAAAATGAACGTCACCATTTTAGCTTATACCGGAAGTGACGTCATCAAAGGTAATATCAGCATTTTCGTCCTTGGCCCGAATGCAATCGATTGACGAAAACCACATTTCGCTAAATAGTTTCTGAGAGCGTTGCAAGGAAATGTGTACGGACGGACTACAGACTACAGACGACAGACGGAATTTTTTTTTCATTTCTTGAATCTGTATTCAGAAACGCAAAGATATGTAAAAATTTTAATAGGTCCATTTTTTTTTGTTGAACACTAATACAATACTTCCCTTTTACTTCGTACTCGGTAGTAAGTAAAAACAAAGTAAGTTATGCTCGATACAAAAGAATCGACTGAAATATTTTCTTAGTTATTAGGTTTAATTATAAATTTAGTGTCCGACCGAAGGTCGATTTCTGGCCGAAGCCGAAGCCGAAGCCGATTAATCGGCTTTTGCAACAACCTTCGGCCGAAGCCGAAGCCGAAGCCGAAGGTTTAATAACCCCAAGAAATTTAGTTCAAGATTGACTAGAAGTAAAGAATTAATGATTAAGTTCATAGTTTTTAAGTTTTTAATGCTAAACAATGCTGAATAACTAATGTGGACTGTAAATAATAATTACTATCACATAAAAAAAATTAATATTAATAATAATTAGTAATCAAAGTTAAATAGTCGTACGTACCAAAGTACTTAACCAAATGCGTGTGCTAACTGCTAATTTGTTTTGTTTTGACCGGCGATGCAGGGTGATCCCGGTCAATCCCCGCCCTCCGCGCGACCACTTTTTCATCGCAATCCCGCGCATTTCGATATAGTTCGTTGATTTTCGGTATTTGCTAGAAACCTTCGGCTTCGGCCAAAACTTCGGCCTATTTTAGCCGAAGCCGAAGGTTTGGCCGAAGGTGGTATTTTTGGCCGAAGGTGGCCGAAGCCGAAGCCGAAGCCGAAGCTTCGGTCGGACACTATAAATTTCTCGAACAGTGTTGAGTTTAGATATAGAACATGGTACATTGGTACATGAAACATACTTACAGTAACAATTCAATGTAAAATTCAAAAATAAAATTAAATATAGGTATTTCCAATTGAAAAAATGAAGTTGATGGTCGTAACTTACTTTTCGGCTACCCTGTACCTACACATGAATTTACCATTAAAAAAAAACCACCAAAAAATACAAATCGACGTCTCCTAGCGCTCTTTCACAAAACAGAACCCTGAATTTTAAATGATTTGTTCCAACCCACGCGTCCTCACTGTATAGTTATGATAAAATATTAAAAACTTGTAATACAAATCTTGGAATTTAATGTTTATCAATTATTACAAAAACCAACAAGAAAATAAAATTAGAAGGAAACTTTTACTAAACGTAGGTACCTATTGTAGTTGTAAATAAAAGTAAAATAAATTGATCTTGAAATGTATTTCTTTTCTGAATTTTTACAAAATAAAATCCTAGTGCCTTCTAAGGAAACAAGTCATAAGTTTTCAAACCATACCTGGACTTATGACAGCAATTTTAAAATATCTACTACACTAGGCTAATATTATAATAATAAAGAATAATAATAAAGAAAACTATTTATTTATACGACAGAAAGTTTTTGAAACGAATAGATTCTTTTGGTAGTTTTAACCGTTGAGTTTATTCGATGTTTTAACCTAAGCTATGCTCCTTTAAGCATACCTACTTTAAAGTATGCTTAAAGCAGCATTTAAAGTTAAAGCGCCTTTAAATTGATTATGAAATTGGCCCTAAGACTAATACGTAAAGTTCTTAGGTTTTAACCAAAACGTATCATACATTCATAATGCAGCGTCAAGGAGTTACTAATGAAACAATAAAACTGCAGTCTGCTACGTGGAGTGTACCTTGTACTCCTACTTATATAAACATTAACGTTATCATCTGTAAAGTGCACGCCTTTTGCCGATTTTCGTATTCTTTTTAATAACGACTTAGTACATCTTTTTCTAACCGTAAAGTAGCGAACAACTTTAAAAAGTCTCTTGTTTCAAATAGAATGGCTATTTAATTATTATCAGCCCATTTGATGCAGAAATAAATTTCCTTTAAATTGATATACCATTATGTTCCTATACCTAAAATCAATGATTACAGAGTTATTTACATTTTTCTATTTAAATTTATAATTACATACCTACTTTACAAAACATAGTTGGTTTTGTAAAATTTTCAAACAAATTTGTATTCAATTGTTTCTTATGCTTTTTATACTTTCTCATGTTTTTATTTGGTCATAGTATATTACAAAGTATTATGCCATTATAGTGGTTATCACATTAAACTTATTTAGACAGTGGGTTGTTTGAACAATAAATAATTAACAAACATTTCGGAAAATTCTGATTTTTCATGGTTTTTCTATCTGAACTCATGTTGCTACGCCTCAAATTTATTTTTGATTGTTTTTAACTAAAAGTGGATCGAATTAAAAAAAACAGAATTGCTTTGGATTACATTGCCTGTGAAAAAAAGACCACATCCGTGTAAACAAATTGCAAATACCTATAACTAAATTTTGGGATATTTACTTTAATCTCCAACATTATCTTTTATTCTATTTATTTTGGTAACGCTTAGTAACCGATTATAACGACTTTCGAATAAAACTCACGAAGGTCAAAAAAATTATTTTAAAAAAGTTTGCATAAAGAATTAGGAAAAAAACTTAACAATGTACGTAATAAAATACACAGAAAATGACATGACTTTGATAGTTGTGTTTATCTTTCCAAAGGCGACATGTTGTATCAATGTGTAATATTTATCTTTTTATCATACCATTTTGTTAGGGCTCAATTCTCCCCGGGCTACACATGTGTACCAATGGGTAAATGTCAAGGGACAAATGGTGTCGGTATTGATCCACGTTTTCTTACCAAGAGGGTAAGTTTAAATGACAGACAAATAAATTAATCATCGTAAAGATTTATATTTAGGGAAATCCATGTCCACTCGGTCAAATACCTTGTATGCTTTCTTTTACACAACTTTATGGTACTGGTACATGTGGAACCAGAAAGGTCGCTAACGTAGATTCAAATGATGGTGCTCCCACGAAAGGGGCGTGGCCATGGACAGCATACATTACCAACCAAACAGGTTTCTGCGGAGGAGGGGTTCTAATAAATCCCAATACAGTATTAACGGCGGCTCATAAAGTTGATGGAAATCGGTAAAGGATAACTTTTAAAAGATCAGGAATGTATGACAATTTTAGAAACACTCCAAATTTGATTGGAGTTTACATGGGTGTACATAATCCACCAGACTTAGGTGCACGTTTAACCGTTAGTCAGATAACTATTCATCCCAATTTCAATATGGTCACTTTCTTCAACGACATCGCCCTGTTGCAATTATCAACCCCCATAACACCGTTACCACAAACATCAATAAATACGGTCTGCCTTCCAACAGTCGCTATGTCGTTCATAGGCCATTCGTAAGTAATTTACAAAAACATTAACTAATTAATGACAAAGTTAACAATAGATGTACAGTATCCGGATGGGGTCAAACAAAATTTACATCAAATGACGCTCCTTCAGCGAGTCAGAAACAAATTCACGTTAAAATAGTTGACTACTATACATGTCACCAATCCATGAGCAATCTATTAGGTGCAAATGTTGATCTGTATTTGGATCCACAGGGTGAAATTTGTGCTGGTGGAGAGGCATTGCGAGATTCGTGCACAGTAAGTCATTGAATAACTTCCAAAATTTAATTTGATTAAGTATTTCGCCAGTACGACGGGGGGTCACCCTTAGTTTGTCACGTAAACAGTAGTCATTACGTATTAGCAGGTTTGGTCATTTGGGGGAAAGGATGTGGACAACCTGGACGTTACGGAGTATATGTCAGTATTCCTAATTATGTCCCTTGGATCCAGTCTATTACAACAATATGAACAGGAAATATTTTGCAGTCTTTGCAAATAACTACGGACTAAATATGTTAATGCACTTTTATGTTTAAACAATAATAAAGCTGTGAAGGTTACTGCACTAAAATGTAATAAAATGATAAAAGGTTCACCATTTTTACGTGATGTGTAGTCGAAATACACGCAAAAGATATTCCTACCTAAGTCATAATACCTCCAGCACATAAGAAAATAGTATTTATATTTCAGATACAATCGCCATGTGTACCTATACAATTTATCGCACTAAGAAGTCATTCTTGGCGGGGATATTTCTGAGCAATATGTGCTGCCCGCTATAGTCCCTGTAACCAATTTTGCACAGTTTGGCCAGATCCTGTTGCATTTTATAATTCCCGCTCCAGTTGCCTATGAGATACATTTGGTAGAATTGAGCGTAGTATTACAAAAATGCCACCAGTTAGGTTTTCTTTAGTTTCTCGAAAGCGGACAGAGACACTTACATGTATAACAACGATCTGGGGGGGGGGGGATTTGGAGCTGTATCTCCGAAACGGGTAAAATATAAAATAAAAATATTGCTTTTGAGCATTTTTCTCTTTATATAACCTCTACCTCATTATCCCAGAATATTGCCCCTTCCTCCTAACATACTGTATAAAGGCATAAACGTTAAACAGCGAACAGAATAAAACTGACTGCAAATCCATCGTAAAAATTCTGTTTGGAAACACTATTTTTTTCTTCTTCACTGTAAGTATCATTTTATTGAGTTAAAACATAGTGTATTGAGAAAGTGATTGGTTTTAAGTAGTAAAATAACCGGATTGCTAACAATAGCAGGTACCTCATGCGGGTACTTTCTGCATTCCTAACATAGAGAAATTTACAATGCAACAAAAAATAAAAATATGTCCACATACTTTCACAGACTTTAATCCTTTTTTATTTATGAAGAAAACTGTTCTGATTTCATCGACTTGCTTAGTATTTGACACTGTTTCTTTTCTTGATTCCCATTTTTTATTTTCCTTTTTGTTTTTCGATACCCGACATTTATCAACCAACTTCAAAAAGTTGGTTACTAAATTCGTCCAGATGTCTGTGTGTCTGCGTTGGTCGATGTTACAGGGTTTAGAAAGCTGGAAGTGGCATCATCTTATAGGAAATTCTTTACTGATTCCAAACCTCTGGTAATTTTTTGATCGTATCATCCGTTCGCCGCGCCGTTGGGACGCCATTAAAGTCAAAATATACACCCCTGAATATCTCGAGAACGACACATCCAATTATAAAAACGAAAAAACACGTTTCCTTTATTTTTGAAACCTATTGAGCAAACGTAAACGTAAACATCACCCTCACCCCCCTGTCGGGTGGAGCGGGGGTGAGTTTTGAAACTTAAATGGAAACACCTATTTTTTGCACTTTTGGATTCTCCATAAAAAACTATTCTCAAATTGCAAATTTCACCCCCAAACTGCAACCCCTTTTTTGGGGGTGGAAAGGAGGAGAAAAACGATCTTTTTTACTTTTTTTCACCCTCTCCGCTCCCATCTCCCTTAAGGGTGGAAAGAAAAACAATGACGCATTTGTGCAGAATCCGGGGTGCTTGTGCCTGAGGTGGCGGGGGGGGGGGGGGGGGTGTTATATACATATTAAACCTTCTAATTCTTCAGTGGTACTAATCGTATAATTTTGATGATAAAATGTTCATTACATTCGTTAGAAGTTTGCATAACGACATCTTGAGCCTTAAAACATAGTCTTCTACTATCGGAGTAAAAATGCAAGGCCTCTGACTTTAAGTGATCATAACAAAAAAACTGAGGGGTGAAATTTCTTCATTTTTGGGCAGTACATTAGTCATTTATATATGTTTAACATGTGTAAAAACCAAAATGGTAGAATCAGTTGTTTAACTTTTATTTTAATTAACAGCAATAAAAATGCTGTATTTAGTATTTTCCTGGCTGACGGTCAGTTTTAACTTATCATAAAATTGTTATTGTTTCATAAATTGTTACCAAATTTACAAATGTTGTAGCACACATACTTCTGAAAAGTCGACAGCCAATAAATATTGATTATTCATATGATTAACTGGTTTTATAAGCCCTAACCGAAAATGTGCTATTTCGCAATTTACGGAAGTTAAAGAAAAAATTCTTGTTTTAAATGCTAAATTTGATATTACTTAAATCTAACTGCATTATTCTCTTACTGAAAATAAAATTTGTTTTCTTGTAATTCAAAGTAAATGTTATGTTTATCGCGAAAGAAAGACGCACATATTCCCGCGAGAGGTAATCTACCATATCGTAAGCAGCGAGCGGCAACCCACAACAATGTGATTATTCTTTTGCATTGTACAAAACCATGCGCTTTATAGCAATAGTGTACGACAACAGCTGCCCCGCGCGTCGCGCTTCTCCCCTCCAACTGGTGCATGCATCCTTTTTTCAAAATTTCTTTTAAAAAAAACGATGTATAATGACATTATTTTTGTGAATCGTGTTAGACCACAATATAATTGCTTTAACCTTGTTATGTTACTGTCAAATTGTTAATATCGAACGTTCAGGTACTGAGTTACACAAGATGTCGTTTTTTCATTATAACTTTAAGACTAATAAACCAATTGGCCTCAAAAGCATCTCACATTGACAAAAAAGTATACATTTTTCAAATATATAAGTATCTGCCATTCAGTTTCAATAATATAGCCGTAATTAATTTTTAAAGTGAAGCGCTTGTGCGATTTGAGTCATAATTAGCGCTTTTTCTCACATACACTGCTACAGAAAATTCACGATGTATTGTAAAAATCTAAAACTGTACACCTTTTTGTAGAAATAAATGGTCTTTTAAGTGCACTTTATTTCATTAAATTATGATTGCTAATTACTGAGATACAAGCTTCTAAAGTCAGAGGCCTTGCATTTTTACTCCGACAGTAACTGTATGTCTTGAGTTTTTATGCATCCCATAATATGATCGATGATTACTATCATTACTATTATTAAAGTGTTTGTCGAAAACCATAAACATAATGGTAAGTTGGACAACGGGTCACACGAATTTTAGTGCAAAATTAATAATAGATATGCGATTATTGGCTCTCCAAATTATTTTAGTATAACCTCTCAATTTTTCTCCTTCTAAAGTTTGCTTGTACACCTCTGTTTCTGCAAGAGCGTACAGTGATCCAGAACAACTCGAATGTACTTGGCTTTTACACATTATTTCGTTTTTCCGCGTTGATGCAACCCTCCATCAGATATTATCATTCGTGTAGTTTACCTGCGTAAATCATCCATTGCTACAAAAACAATGGCACCTATAACAATACATAAAGTTTGATTTTCGAGAAGGTGCGTGTACGTCATAGACATTTTACATAGTTACAATTGTTGTCAACAATATAACAACAATAGTAACTAAGAAAAATGCCTATGACGTACACGCACCTTCTCAAAAATCAAACTTTAACAGTCTAGTCGCTATGAAAGATTACCTATTATTATTTTCTAGTCAAAAAATTATTACCAATAAAACGGAGGAATTTGTTATTCACTCACACTCATTTTACGTAAAAATAGGTATACGTATAACTGGAATATTTCAACAGACGTCGATTGGATTTCTACACGCAGTCAATCAAGTATGTACTAATGAGATTCAATTAATTATAAACATTTGCGTGGTAGTTGTAAAATTTGTTGCACTTACGTGTTTTGTTTAATTAGGCGTCCATTTAAATATTAAATTTCTAATTTATAATTGACGGTAACATGTTTATCTTTGCCCTTAAAACATGCGCAGTGCGTTAATTTATTTGCTAGACTGCGACTGGCTTCGTCATAAATCAATGTTTTATGGTAGCAATTATTTGTATGTTAGAAATAACGAGATTTTAGTAACATTTACGTTGCTGACAAATGATTTACTCCTGTCTTTATTGGTTCTTCTTTATATTTTACACTGTTGCACGCACACATAAGGTACAAGTTTTAGCAAATCTATGTGAGATATTCTGCAAACGCAGTTCCCTATTTTTATAATGTATGTACAAGCAAACCAATTTTCAGGAATTACAATATATCATTAGTGTTACTTTACATCGTGGTTTTTATAAGGTTTTTAAACATGTAAGACAGCAATAGAGGTAATATAAATTCTTAAAACAAGAATTTTCAATATTGTCCAACGTCACCACGAACCTACGCAAAGTAGTCCCTCATTATAGCTCCACAAATACCCACTTACAACAATTAGTATTGTCCTGTTTCATTATTCAATGCTTCTACAAATTAATTGCGAGTGTTACATGAGACCAAATAATGCACATATAGCAGATATACTTCATCGTTTACTGTATAGTTATTACTTGAGTCAATATTTCTCGGTGTCAAAAGTAGAAAAAGTGAAAGAGCATCCAACAGATTTTTGATAAAATTGGCAATGGTCATAGAAATTCCAGTATACCTACTATTTGGAATTACTCACTGTATGTAAATGTTGAACTGAACCGGAAAAGGAATATATGTTACAAAGGGCGGCCGCCTTTGACCTGTTTTTATAGTCATTGTTATGTCATATAGGCGGCGAAAACGATTACAAAACAAGTGCAATTTGATCTGAAAAGGGTTGAAAGCGAAGTACATATACTTACACAAAAAAATTGCATTATTGCATTATTCAGTGCAGAATCGTGTTGGATTGTTAGACATCCCGTCGCAAATGAGATAGGCAAAAATACTAAGTAACAAATCAAAAGTGACACGACAGTCATTTTAATGAATTTATTTACCTGTACCCATGAAATTGTTACAGAATATCGTAAAACTTCACCAATAAGAAAGTACATAGTTAAAATATTGAAACATTATTTGGATATCGTTCAAAAATGAAAATTGCCACCTTAGCAGTTAGCCTATTAGGTTTTAGGTAAACTAAATTATAAACTATTAGAATATTTCCACTATTTCTGTTGTTATACTCTTTGGTAAGAAAAATGTACTGTAAGCGTTGAGTGATAAATCTGTAAGTAATCAACAATTAACTGTCGATGTCGGTTCGGCAAATCTACTTACATGGTAATGTAAACAAATGGAAAGAATACTGACGAGAACCGGTTTTCAACAAATTAAAATTAAAAATTTCAGCCAAAGGCTTATAAGGAAATAATAAATGCCGCCTTTTTACCGGCTTATTTTGATATCCTGCATATATGCAAATGAAAGTAGTCGCATTAAAGAACAGAATAAAATATGACAAGCGCAAAGAGCTGCCGACTGTTCAATTACGATTTTTATAAATTAATTAATGATGTCACGTCAAGGACCGTCACTCTTGAACTGGTGCAAAACCGATTTATCTGCTTATCCCATTCTAGATCGGTTACAGTACCTATCCTGTGAAAGGCCGATCTACATCTACTGTTGGATATTTTTATCTTTCATAAAAATCTTCTTTCTGTCTCTTCGAGTATATCTCATACCAATTGTATAAGATTATTTCAAGTAGTCGCTCAGGATAAGATCAGTACGCCTTTCGATTTTGTAATACGATATTTTAAATACTTAATAAGGTAGCGACAAATATATTTTAAAAAAGAAAGATACCCTTCTATTAGTTTTATAGGCTTCACAGTACCTATGTACTCACTAAGGGGCATGAATAAAAACATGATGTATTACATTCGTAAACAATCGTTATACAATATACATTATGAGGCATAAAGAGAGAGATGTTAAAGTTCCGCATGATAAAATTCATAATTTCGTTATATGACGTTCTTCTCGTTTTTAGGAAAAGTTGGTGAAGGTCAATTTTGTTTTCGGAAAAGGTCCTTCTTATTCGTTCATTCATTCATAGATGACTTGTATGGCGCTACTGAAACTAATTTTATTTTTTGTAACGTTTTTTAAATATTTTCCCCATTTCATAGTTACAATGTCCCATTAATTCTTAATATTCACACGCGCCGACTATTAGTTTTTGGTGTGGGTGTTGGCTTTTGGAGGATTTTGAAATCATTTGTAACAGTGATTTATACTTCCATGAGATATTCAAAAAATTTATCATCTTCAAACATTAGGATTTACATGGATTTACCTTTTACCGCAACCTAGGTCTTCACATATGTAACGAATTAAATTTGTTATGCATATTTGCCATCGTTTTGCACAACGCGTTTTTCGAGTCAAAAATTGACGAAAATTAATTCTTAATGATATCGTCAGAGGTTCAAAAACTCTTTATTATTACTCTGGGGGCATCCATTAATTACGTGAGCTTTTTTTCGATCAGTTTAGACCCCTTCCCCCCCCCCCCCCCTTAGGTGAGATTTAGTGAGATTTGCCTGGACCCACCCTCCCCTTACGTGAGATTGACGCTAAAAATATTTTAAATTAAATTTATTTTGATTATTCAGGAAAATAATAAACCGTTCAGGTATGTTACAGTTAATTTATTTAAATTAAATAAAATTCAAAGTAAAGACATCTGTAATATTTTATATTTGAAGTTGACGTGAGATTTTCGATTATCCCCCCCTCGGTTTAAATGACTTTTGGTTCATAGGACCCCCTCTCCCCCATTCGAGCTCACGTAATGAATGGATGCCCCCTCTAGGTATTTAAAATGGCACACACAATCTTAGACAAAGTGGAAGAATCTGTCTTATTTAAATTTAAAAATTGAACAAAAAGATCCATATTTACAGTCCTTATGCAAAATGATGGCTGTCACTCGTTTCATTGAGCGTAATTACAGGATAATGGTTTCGCTTTACAAAAATTATAATTTGAGACACAATGTCATTGCTGCCATGTCAAGTCGTTATGATTAAACCTTAAAATAATATGCTCCTTGTTTTGATTTAAAACTTTTAAATTCTATTTTAATTTATTTATGCCTTAGGCAGAATTTATTTATTGTCCAAATTAAACATTCCACAAAATTACCTTTCTATTTGTTTTTTATACATACAAGCTTATTTGATATACTGCATTACTTCCTTTTACTTCACTAAATTAAACTTTTGGTCATTCTGATTAACGATTATACTCTCTGCTGTATTTCATTTAGACACTAATAATCCAAACATGATCAGTGATACGTACGCTTGACATTTGTAGCTTACAAGCAGTGGCGGATTACGACCTCAGCGGCCCCTAGGCACTTATCAGTTCGCGGCCCCCTAACATGAACCACGGAACCAAGAATGTATAAAACCGGACCCCTAAATATCCTGATAAGGAATTTACTATTGCTCATCATTTTTTCTGCATTATATTATAATCTTGGAATCTAAAATGATCTTGACCTATACAGGGTATACCACGGAACCGGTTCATTAGAAGTTTCTGGGGTCCCTTATTAGTTATGAATTTGAAACTTTCAGGTTAAGGATAACCCATAGCCTTCTTTTGTTCTAAAATATTGTCGATGTTGTACAACTTCCGGAAGGACCGGAAGTCGCCATTCATCTTCTTATTTTAAATGGAACCCCCTGTATATTATTGCATTTTTGGATTATACAATCGATTCTGCGTAACATTGTATTAGATTATCCTATACCTATCTTCAACTGTTTTTGAGATATTATGATTTTTTTGAAAAATTTGCGCTTTGCGGAGGGATGTTTAATAGCCCACCTTTTGGTCTTCTTTGAACGCAAAACATTCATACTTTACAAACACGAAGTAAAACCATAAGGGTTCACAAAATGCATTTGCAAACCATCACAGATTATACAGGGCGTTCAAAATTAGTGGCAAAGTTAAAAAACTTCAAACACCAAAAAGTCATTTTTTTCAAATGGAACACCCCGTATATTTTTACATATTTGGAAAGCTATTTAATTTACGCATCGATAAACTATAGGTATCCCTATACCTATCTTTAGCGGTTTTGTAGTTATTAACACTTTTTATCTAATATCGATTAAAACTGCACTTAAAACCTATGCACATTTGAAAGCAGGCTGTGAGTATGACAACAGGAAAAACAATTACTTTTACAAAACGAATTTAATGATCTTATTTATACAACAAACAAATAAAAATGACTTTAATGGATATAAAATAAATTCAAAATATCAGTATTGGAATATGCGTTAACTGCTTCCATTTTATAAAATTGTTTACTGTTTACCACCTGTTTGCTTTAATGAGCATGACACCCAGATAAACATTCGTTTGTCTAATCATACTAATAATAATAATAATAATAATACTTACTTGATTTCGATCCGTGCGGTTAATTAACCAGGCTTGGCCTAAGTATCGATAAAAACCAAAGTATAATAATAATAATACCTTTTATTGAGAGCAAACTATTAAATTACATAAGATTGTTCAAAATACGTTAAAACTGCACACTTGTTCTCAAAAGAAGGGAGTTCAGGTGTCTACAAAAAAAGTAGAGACCTGTTCTTGCACTCAACCCTGTTAGACGTTCATTACCGTATTTTATTTTCGCATACTCACATCCTACTTTCAAATGTGCATAGGTTTTTAGTGCAGTTTTAATCAATATTAGATAAAAAGTGTTAATAACTACAAAACCGCTAAAGATAGGTATAGGGATACCTATAGTTTATCGATGCGTAAATTAAATAGCTTTCCAAATATGTAAAAATATACGGGGTGTTCCATTTGAAAGAAATGACTTTTTGGTGTTTGAAGTTTTTTAACTTTGCCACTAATTTTGAACGCCCTGTATAATCTGTGATAGGTTTGCAAATGCATTTTGTAAACCCTTATGGTTTTACTTCGTGTTTGTAAAGTATGAATGTTTTGCGTTCAAAGAAGACCAAAAGGTGGGCTATTAAACATCCCTCCGCAAAGCGCAAATTTTTCAAAAAAATCATAATATCTCAAAAACAGTTGAAGATAGGTATAGGATAATCTAATACAATGTTACGCAGAATCGATTGTATAATCCAAAAATGCAATAATATACAGGGGGTTCCATTTAAAATAAGAAGATGAATGGCGACTTCCGGTCCTTCCGGAAGTTGTACAACATCGACAATATTTTAGATCAAAAGAAGGCTATGGGTTATCCTTAACCTGAAAGTTTCAAATTCATAACTAATAAGGGACCCCAGAAACTTCTAATGAACCGGTTCCGTGGTATACCCTGTATAATTCATTTAATATTTTCCCACTATACAACTTGTATGATGGATATTAAATTAAAATCGACTAAAACAAGCAAAACCTGGCCTGGTAAAATTTGTGTATTCTTTCCTACAGGCCGTTTCAGATCAGTTCAATTAGGTTCAGTTCTGATCAGTTCAGCAAAATACAATAAAGAACAAATCATCGTTCGCATAAAGTAAATTGATCCGGACGACAATAAAATATTCTTATAAAAAAAGATATATTTTCGAAGAATAACAGTAGATACAGCACAGCCTGTGTTGCTAGATCGTGGGATTTCTCACTTTTCGTGAGAATTTCGAAGATTCAAAACTGAAAAAGGGAAAAAGATAAAAAAATTATCTCCAGAACAAATTCGTGATAATTTTCGTCAATGGTTTGCGTTGCGGCCCCTTGGAGCTTGCGGCCCCTAGGCATGTGCCTATCGTGCCTAATGGGTAATCCGCCACTGCTTACAAGCTTCACTTACGACGTCTCTTCAACTTCAAACCAAGAGACCTGGCTACTTCATAATATGGTTTCCTCAACGCAGCGCTCAGCAGCAAGCAGCTGGATTTTGTAGGGGATACTCACTTAAGCAGCGAAAATAAACTCGTAAGCATTTAATTGCGCTTTTTTTCCGGTGTCATGTATAGAGCAGGCAGTGACGAAAGCAGTTCATCGTCGGATGATGAAGCGCTTGTATTTACCATGATGTGCCATGATCAAGAAAACAAGAAAAAACACGTCACACGCCGACCATATACCTATTTACCTACTATGAAAAATGTCAATACTGAATAAACCTGGAAAAATTGTAGTCAGTATTTGTCCGACTGTAAATCAGAAATAATTTAGTCTTGATTTCATTTACAGTTCTTCATTTTCAATATCTGTTACTAAGTATAAGCCAACGCAAGCAATTACCCATATAACCAAATTTAGCACTAAGTAGTCAAAAACTGAGACTAGACTGTGCGGCATCGTATAAGTTATATGTGTATAACAGGTAATTCCACTTGAAGTGTAATAGGCATGAGTTTTGTTTTCGGAGAATATCCTTGGTGAAGCAACAAACGGTAATAAAGGCATAAGAAATAAGTTCTAGCAAATACACAACAGAAAATTGGGGACGAGGATAAAAAATACAGTAAATCCCACCGCAAAAGAATATAAGGGACATGACATGGTGAAGGTATTAACAAACATTTCATACCTACAACACCGGCGATCGCAGAACGCTATAAGTTTAATAAACGAATGCCAGAAAAGTCAGTCACGAAATGCACTGGAACACTAAAAGTTATCTTTTAAAGTTAGTCAAAGATGGTTTTACCACAAGGGCGCATATATTAAATTCTGTCTAGCCAAAGGATAGAATATCAAGAACCAAAGTGAAGGCCATTCAAAGTTTTACAAAGGCCTAAAAATAGGAATCGAAATCAGGTTCTTTCCTTTGTGGACGTCTGATATACGAATCCAGCTCAGGAGCGGAAATATTTCAGCTGTAATCAAAATGTTCGCACATCTAAGAAGTGTCGTAATCTAAAGGTCAAGCCGATGGAAATTGAGGATCAGGATCAGGAAGAATCAGCTATCAGCACTAGGTTAAAATCGAAGAAATACACAATTTGTTCATTCAAGAGTCCAAATACGGATGTTTACAAAAAGAAAAAATCATGGTGAAGTACAATAAAATTGTGCAATGAGGTCTTAAAATTAAACATTTTAAGTTGTTATGGTGACGGACTTTTTAAGTCAATAAGCAACAACTTAAGTCAGCTTCAAACAAGTGGAATGAAGGCTACTGAGTAAGTTTATACAATAAACCATTTTAATAATTACTTATTTATTAGATGGTAATAGTGAAATTATAGAATTATGTATAAGAAATGGGGAAAAAGCGCTTATTTTAATACCTACTATACCGGGTGTCCCATTTTTAATCCGCCACCTGCGATAATTCTACAACACTGCGTCGAATCAAAAAATGTTCTGAATAAAAAGTTAACGGTTTTGAGGGGGAATCCGATGCTGTAACAAAATTCACCCCCCGACACCCACGGGAGCGGATAAGCGGGGTGATTTTAAAATCTTAAATGGAACCCCTATTTTTTATTGCACATTCAGAAAGAGTATAAAAAACTATGAAAGTTTTATTTGGAAACTTATTCCTTATTTACAACAGAAAGATAAAATGTCACCCAAATCCAAAATAAATAATAAAATACCGATTTTAACGATTGCAGCGCCACCTGATGGCTGTTGATATCTACACTTTCAAAAATTATAATGGTGTCACTATTTTTTTTACAAAAAATATTTATAAATAAAGCATAAGTACAAAACAATGGTGGCGATGTTATATTCTACCTTCATTTTTACACCTTACTGAAGCTGAACAAATTGAAATTATGATGATGATAGGATCTGGATCTGGCGATGAAAAAGAAGGCACGAAGAAGTGAGACATTTATTTAACTGAAAGCATTCCGATCGACCTTCAATTAGTAGGTCTACTACACCAAGAATTTTGCATAATTTCACTGTATCAGGTGATATTAAACACACTTAATGTCGTTCGGGTCTAAATTTAAATAACAGGCACCTTTAGAGATCCTCCAAAATATGGCCGACCTCGTACAGCAGCAAATAACAACAAAGCTTTAGATGTTTTGCTTAATGTTGAGAAGCACTTGGACAGAAGCACGAATTCGCGATATCCCCAGAGTATTGGTGCAAAAAATTTTAGATATAGAAAAATTTCACCCTTAGCAGTAGATGATTTCGATATAAGGCTGGAGTTCCGCGAAAAGATGATGAAAATTTGTAAAATTGTATAGTACTTTCAGATGAAGCTACCTTTTGTTTGAATGGGAATGTCAACACACCCAATTGCCGATGTTGGTCGAATGTTAATACTCATTGGATGGAAGAGGTACACACACTGTATTCCGAAAAGGTTACTTAATGTTTGAGCTTACCTCTGTTCTAATCGCGTTATAGAGCCTTTTTTATAGAAGGGATTCTAACAGAGGAGTATTTGAGTCCTTCGAGAATTCCCTCAATAATGACCTTATTTCAAAATGAAGATTGTTACTTTCCGCAAGACTGCGGGAAGGAAAGTGGCTAGGAAGAAGAGGTGCAATTGGGTGACCTCCTAGGTCCTCCAATTTATCCTCACTGTTTCGTTTTCTGTGGGGTTGCTTAAAAGTTTGAGTGTACGTTAATAGACCAGGAAATATTGAGGCAATGCAGACAATTTCATACGAGTACATTCAAAACTCTGTGAAAAGTTTTGAACGTCGCATAGGTTACAACGAAGAAGTTATAATGATGAACAATTTGAACATATTAATAGTTTAGGCTCTAGAGCCTTGATTCCATACTTTTTAGCGACCCTATACCATTGATTTTATACAATGCCTATACCATACCTATAACATTGACTTTATGGTTATCAACTTTGAACAGAATCGCCATAACAGAATGTCTAGATTAATCACAAAATATGAAAGTCCTGCCACATAATATTTACTCTGAGAAAAATGAAGGCATGCATTTGCAGCTCTATATAACCACAGAACAAAATTTGAACTTTTCAAAAATAAAGGTTTAATAGTTTCAATGCCAGTTAACCCGTCGTTAGTCGCGTACTAAATTGTAACGCGAGTGGTCGCGCGTGGGCATTTTTCCCACATACAGAAATTTCTCTTATTTGGGCATTAGTTTTCTAACAATTGTCATTTCTTCTAATCACTAATAGGAATGTAATTGACAACCCAATATTGTATCAATGGGAAACAAAATGCTATCCATAATTACCTGAATTTTCTTTTCCCATGAACTACTGACGTGCTAATTCCACTAATCTTTTACAACGGTTCAATATATTATCAGTAGTTATGTTAAAACTGTAAGTTAAACGGTATTTATACAATAACTAACACATACAATTGATTGCAAGAAAAATTAGTATCACGCACGTAGTTAGTCGCGTAATTGGCAAAATGCCCACACTTTAAGAGCATACAATGGAAAGTAGCTCTGTAAGTAACAACAAATGCAATGTTATGGCAATTGTACTGAAGGTCAGATAGAGGAAGGGTATAAACTCAGCTAGACAAAAGCCAGCAATCCTATTTTACACGGCTGCTGTTTTGTAACATTTCAAATAATAATGTGGGCAAAATGCTCATAGCGCGACTAACGACGGGTTAATATTCTGAGTGGATACAAAGTACAATAAGTTATTTTAATTTCCATTTCTGACAGGGTTTTCTTATTTTGTTATTAGGTACTCTACAAGTTTAACAAATTTTCTGCTTGAAATTAACTTGCATTAACATCAAAAACAAAATTGGCAAATTGTAGATCGGTAACATTAATAATTCACAAGGATTTACAAACCAAAGAATTTCACTTCACTTACCTGTTAAATGATTTCCTGTAAATTCAAAATCGTCATCTTGGTCCCAATGTTTTAATGAAAGGTTAGAAAGAGGTGTAGCATTTGCAAATTCCAAATTTGCAAAATGCCAATCCAAAATCTGACGGTCTTTTGATGAAAGATATACATCACTAGAATGTTTTGTGCTTATAAAATTTGGATACATTACGAAAAATTAATTACCTCGGTGGTGAATTTTCTAAATCCTTTAATTTTCCTTCAATCTCGTTAGCTTGTTCCTTTAGCCCGTCCCATTGCTTAGCGCAGGCATTTAAATCACGAATGCAACTTCTATAAGCAAATTCAAGCTCTACATTCCTTTTCGCTGTACCAGTCAATTCCTTTAACCGTATGTTACTTTCTTCCATATGCTCTTTAACCCCAACAATAAGTTTGTGGGTAGTTTTCAATTTTTCTTGTAAGGCAATTACAGATTTTAAATGTTGAATTTGTTTCTCTTTTACATGCTTTTCCTGTAATTTAATTACCCATTCCAGTGCTTGTCCAAGACTTACAGGTTTATTTCCAGCATAATTAAAATCCAATCGATGAGATAAATATGAAGTGGCCTCTAATAATCGATTAAACTCGCGCTCTACCATTTCGTCTTTATCTTTATCAACAGTAACACCACTAGATTGATATAAAGGACATTTTTGCCTAATTCGATGCAACTCCATGTCAATTTGTTTGCTTAATACTGTCACTGGATTCCCTCCCAATCCTGTTACAACCATTGCACCCAAGTCAGCTATGTAATTTCCTAAAAATTATGTTACATTAATATTTCTGAAGCATAATATTTTTTAGTTAAGATAATATATTAAAACTTTATAATTTTAGTGATATCCTAAAATTCCATAGCACGAGTACCGACATTGTCTGATAAGTTAAAGTAGTAAGCATTTATATGCTATAATAATAAACACAATGATCAATAACACATTTTATTACTATTAACGTTTCAATAGCTTAGTGTTATGTTAGGGTTGTATGAGAATAGAAGAAAAACTTTGTTGCAGTCATGACTATTTGTTGATTTCTCTGCACCTTTAAGATTGCAAAAGTTGAATATCTGCATTTCATTTTAAGTAGACGAGAATGAGTTCATGAGTGGTACAGCATATATCAAATGTATCTAATACATTTTATTTTATTTACAATGACAGAAAATGAGACAAAAATACACAACGTAATATAATCCTAGGCAAAAAACCATACATGTGCATTAAAAAAAGAGGGTAAAAAGTTATGAAAATTTTGGATGTAAGATGACATTAGGAAGTGAATGACATACATTTTATTAAAAATAAAACTGTTTCTTACTTTAACAAGTTTTCATTTGTTCTTCGAAATGTGGAAATATGAAGAACAGTTTTATACTTACTTTACAAGATGGTATTTAAATATTGCATGTTACATCTCAAAGACATACCTAATCTTTCAATGAACTGAAATGAATGTGCAATTATACACCATACATTTTTCATTAGAAATACAGGAATGTATAACAAAGTGGTATAAAGAAGCATCAAATTTGAAGTAATTTTTCCCCTGCAAAATGTTATGCAACGGGGGTATAATTTGCAAATAAAAAACATAATTTTAAATACTAATAGAGTTTCAATATTGATTTCTATCTTTAACATTAGATGATTAACAATGTAATTGTATTATTAGTTACCATAACATTATAATTATGTGTATATGTATGTATATAATAATCTTTATTTATTCCATAATGCAAACATGGAATGTCATAAAACATCATATCCCTCCATTACAAGTTTTGACATTGATCTTGACTGATAATTACTATTAAAAAGACAGTTTAATGTTAACATACAGACACGTTTACACAGTCTCAAAAATACCCCTTAAAAATTAACAACAGCACACAATAAAGATACTCATTTTCATAAATACCCTCTATCAATGTCTTGATAGAACTCCTGCATTGAATAAAAAGCTTTATGTACAAGATACATTTTCATCACTTTCTAATGCTACGGAATTGATGTTTCTTATCCTTTTTGGAAATGAATCTGGTAATGTTCTATTTCACATACATGTGACATGTCAAGTCAACGACTATTCCCTTTGGTCAAGTTTAAATTGGTTGTTGTAGTAAATATTAAATTCAAACAAATCAAAAATTCTTACACCAATATTCCCACCCAAAAATAGTAAAACAATTTCTTTAGCAGTACTGCCAAACATCTTAAAACTGGTATTAACATGTATGGTACTACTCAACTTATTAATGTTATAATAAATGTAACATACAAAGTTACTTAAGAAAAGAAAAAACAATAAATATCGTCAACATCTTCTTCTGAAGAACTGAATTTGTGTTGCAAAACAGGTACTGTTCAAGTTTTAAGGTCCAAAATAACATTCCATTTTTTTCACTGAGATCCCTTCACATTTGCAAACTATCAGTGTTAGTGGTTAACAACTTTAAATCTGTTATGGTTCCAACATTATCACATTCTTGTCAATTTTATTTTTATGAAGTTTAACTCTCAACGCAAATTCTTTGTTTTATCTCTTCTAGGTTTATACTCATGATTTCACTTCATTTTATGGTAGGTATATTTATTTCCAGCTAAAAATCTCAAAATGTGAGCAACTGGAAGCATTTTTAAGAATCTTGGTACAATGATACATCCATCGATAAGAAATCAATTGTAGGTGCATTCACCTGAAAGTTAAATCATGTATGTCATTTCAGTGACAGAAATTTATAATCAATCAAAGGAAAGTTAGTAAGAACTTCGAGCATATATCTATATAGATTTTATTCTTCTGTTTTGTAAGGCAGTTGTACAGCTTCACACAATTTCACAACTATCGCCATAACAATTATGTACATAATTAATTTAAATCACATTTATCTACTTTGGAAGGAAAAGGAAGGATTATTATTGTAATTGCGTGTACAGTTTAGTTCAGATTGGCAATGACATTGGTAACATTCAGTTACAGACGGCGGTATGTTTAAGCCACTTTACTCTCGAAGCACTCTTTGTCCTAGGATTTGTTAGTAACAATATTGTAAATTCGATTAATGTTAAATATAGGGTGTCCCATCATTCAAGGTCAAACGTTTACAAGATGCCAAAAAATGTTTGTTCCCCTAAATTAAAGGAATCAGATACTGAAGAAATTTCAAAGTTTAATTGCAAAATGAAGCAGGACCATTTGCTGTTAATGCATTCCTTAATAATGTACTGGATTACCTTGAAATTATTTTGATACAGGTACAAGTTTGTCATGCACACCATCTTCCATACATCTAAATAAGCTTTCAAATGTCATCCTTAATGCAATGAACATTAAATGAAAAGTGTATAATAGTAGAATTATAAATCCAGAGGGGGAAATAGAGGTTAAGCTTAAAATTAATAAATTAGAGAAGAATTGTAAATTTTTAGTTGTAGATAAAGCAAAGAGATGCTAAAACTGTTTAATTTATATGGTTTTAAAAAGGTTAAACAATTCATTCTGTTACTAGTATAAGTAGACCTAAGTGAATAATAAAGCCTTTGAAAAGGCTCAACATATGGAGAAGGATTATGTAACATACACCAATTTTAGTGTTAAATATATAGGTTATTTGCAATGATCCGGTGTTTGAATTAATTATTCCTGACATACAACACTCGCTTCAACCATAGATCTGTGCTTCAACTTAGGCCCTTGTCCCATCAAAGCAGCGCAACAGCGACACGATTTCGACATGACACAAGCAGGCGACATGGGGTTGTCCCACCAAAGCAACGTGTTTTCTACATTCAGTTAAACCACTGCACATACAGCTACAGTGTCGCTTCACAACTGACCTGTCGAGTCGCTCGGCAACAAGAAGCCGACACGCAGCTTGGATGTTTCTCTACAGGAGCGTTGGTGTGTGTACGGGCATAGAAACCATGGGTTAAACATGAAAGATACACGCTAGCAACATCGTGTAGCTGTCGCGTCGCTGTTGCTCCGCTTTGGTGGGACAACGGCCTTAGAGACCGATATAAAATTCTATTTATTTCTTCATTTTCCAGAACAGTCGTTAGAACAATGGAATGAAATCTACAAAAAATTAAATTAAATAGTAAAGGGCAAAATAGATAGTAAACTAGAAATTACAGGCAAGGGTAGCAAAAATATCAACATTACTTCAGTCTACAATCCATAATGCGCACCTCCAAGTCTGAAGATACAAATGAAAATGCTGTTGCTGCTCATGGTACCCTATTTTCCTTTTTAGCTACAGTCAATTATTTATTGCAGTGAAGTGCTGACCGTTTTTCTTGTAAAATTGACTGCTGTTATTTGGTCACTACAACGCCTTTATAGCTATAAATGTTAACCTTCACCTTCACCCAAAAAGTCAAATAGCTACTGTGAGTCCTGACAGCTGAAAAAATTCGCCATTTTAGCAGCATTAGAAGAGCTTCTACAATGTACATCATAAATGAAGGAAACTGTAACTTATTGCAAGTTATATAAAGTTAATCTACTGCTCACTATGCACACTTATTAAAAAACCTGTGAATACAACTACAGTTTAGTATACTATGAAGTGCAGCATGCAGTAGAAATACACACTCTAATAACATGTTCTAAGAGCCTTGAAAATCTATTAATCGACCGTTTTTAAAGCATCATACTTGTTAGCAAAGAACTGTACAGACAAATTGGAGGTTCAAGCAACTTAGGCATCCAGAAATTTTTAAGAAAAATATACTAGAATCTGAGGGATTACCGAAAAATACGTGTATAATAAGTGAAAGTGAAATTGGTGGATACAAGACCAACGCTTATGATCTTACCTTAACATCTCAGATGTTATAGTAATGGAACAAAAAGTGCTTCAAACTTTTACAATATGATTAATGTATAGGATTTCTATAATGTACTTCCGAAACAAATGTTAGTACTAAAAAATCACAATAATAAAACTAATGAACAGCGAATAATTTGCTGTACCAGAAATAAATTTATCAAATCTGAAAAGAAAAAAAGATGCAAGCCATGAGATAGACAAAATGTCAAATAAAGGGAACACTTAATGTCCTCAGAGTTAAAACTTTAGAACTATTTTGTTGTTGTTGTAAAATTGAAAAAATACATGAGCAGGATGAAGTGCTTTAGTAATAGTACCAAACAATTTAAAGAACAAACTGCATAACCAGCAAAATGTAATCAGTTCACATAGAATAAATTCTCCAAAAAAAATGAATTTACTCTATTCCAACTCTTCTCAGTCTAAGTCTTCTACTTGTTATTATTATATGTCAAGAACTACTGCTTACTGATCCATGGACGTACTAATTGCCAGCAAGTACATATTAAGTGTATAGATGTTTAGAAGAACCTTGAACCTACAAAGGCCTGGGATTAAAATCAGTATGGTTCATGGCTGACCTGACCAAAACCAATTCCAGATTATGCATCATTGCCAGAATAGCAACTTTGAGAATTCTGTTACAGAGATCTGATGGCAGTGAAAGGAGATGAGAATGAGAGGGGGCTTATGTTTGAATACACTACCAACCAATAAAGTAAACACAGTGGTAAAACAATGTTAGTGAAAAGGATGGCATATCCTACTCGGATGTGAAGAGTGATGCCTCACATACTGTGTGAGCCAGCGCAGCACTAACATCATAGATTATATTGCTAATAATCACCTAGAGATAGCAAACCTAGGCAATAAATTAAGCTTCGTCCATAATGAACATAACAGTATAGTAGTATGTAGGTATAAGCATTGGCAACATGATTTATCTTTAGAAATTTAATATTAAATCATCATTTTGCAGACAACCTGAACATTCATTTTCACCAAAAAAATTTATGAAACTATAAAAACACAGCAGGACAAACTTTCTATTTTCGTCTTTCTTCAATGCATACATTTATTTGATTGCAATACATATAGTGTACTTGCTGCTATTTAATATTGCATCAAGTTGTGACGTACGCAGGGCTCAACTTTGGTGAAAATGAGCGCAGTTATTTATAAGGATAAAGTAGAGTTCCACACTTATTAAGTTATACGTCTTGTTGAATATTGCATTAGGTAGTATTTAAATGCTATTATAAATAACTTGTCGTAACAGTTGGTACAATTTCAAGATATACCTACACCTATTTGATTGGATTTGTGACACAATCAATAACCCTTCAATCAAAAGGAAAAGGGATTAAGTGTATCATTACAATCACTTCATAAAAAATGTCTGATAGCAACACCAACATTAAAGAACAAATGAAGTTACCTTTTCTAAAGGTAGCAATTCTACCACCAACTCTATCCCGTGCTTCTAAAACAATAACTTCCATTCCAAACTGCTGCAATTGTCTTGCTGCGGCCAGTCCAGCAATACCAGCACCAATTACGATAACTTTCCCACATTTTTTGGTGGGTAATGGCTCAGTCCGTTTAAAAATACCGAAATTAATAAAGCCGTTTCGCTCTAAAAATGTGTGTATACGAAGAACAAGCGGTGCATCACTGTTATAGGGGGCTTCTGTTTTTTCTAAACATTGATCTACTAACAATTGCTGCTTTGGGTTATCGAGCCACATTTGCAGAATCCTATTGCGTATATGCAGATAAACTTTAACTGTAGCTAATGACGCTTGTGCAATGTCCGGAAAACAAGCGGCTTCTATCGATGTCATTTTATCAAAAGGCATTCTGCTTTGAAATGCAGCTCCTTCTAAACCTGAAAATAG
Organism: Pyrocoelia pectoralis; assembly: GCA_036250285.1. Lineage (NCBI taxonomy): Eukaryota > Metazoa > Arthropoda > Insecta > Coleoptera > Lampyridae > Pyrocoelia > Pyrocoelia pectoralis. The sequence goes on along the minus strand of CM070074.1, from coordinate 59,449,704 downwards.
TTCTTTAACCACAGGATCGTCCAACTCAGATTCAGGATCTGGTTCTTTTTTCTCGTCTTTTTTGACTTCATCTTTTTTAACTTCCTTTTTAGATGATTTTGAAGAACTTGCTATAGACAGTTTTTTGTCAGAGGAAGATTTGGTTTTTTCTAATTGTAAGTTATTATCATCATCGGCTAAAGTATCATATTTATCTTCGATTTCCTTATATTCAACCTAAAAATATGTGTTAGAAAGTTAACCTATACGCATAGAAATAAAGTTCTGCTATCTTAAATTTACATAAGAAATTATACCTTAGCTTTCTTTCTACGACTCATTTCAATAATATTTCTGTTCAAATAATAGGATTACGAGTTTGTTGTAAATTTTTAAACAGCGGCGGATAAATAGTAAACACGCGCGAGCGCAATACTTCACGCAATAGGGATTTTTTGTTTCTTTACAGGCACGTATTCCTAAAAAGTGTATCCAGTGGCGTATCGAACAATTTAGAATACGCAAATATTCTACTTTTAATTATTTATTTAACATTATTTACCCCCTCTAAGATCTATGATTTACACAGTAGGCCCAGTGGTGTAGTGGAGAGGGAACGGGTGGGAACGGCGTTCCCACTCTGCATTTTCCAAGAATCCTATACGTTAATAAGCGACCCATGTTTCGGGCATTCTGGATCGCCCGATGTTAGTCAATTCTGAATTCTCAGAAGATGGTGAGCGTTCTCACACTGGAAAAGTTACGACTACACCACTGTGTAGGCCTACACTTTAATTACAGACAAAATTACCAATTTAATTCCTATTACTTCTTATAAGAAATAACATAAACCTATTTAGACCATATAAGAATGGACTGATAATTCAATTCCCTATTCTACCAATCTGTATAAATAGGTACCACTGAACTCTATTATACCTATAGGAAGAGCAATGTTGTAAATAATTGAATACGCACACGGGGTTCCCGATCATGCGCCGTAATAAATTAGAGTTCATACAAATAAAACAGCTGTTATGTATTATCTAAAACTGTATTGTAATCATCTTATTAGTTTTTACATTGTGGATCAGTATAGGATGCGACAAACAGAAAATATTCATCTCTGATAGATTCGTTTTCAAGCTTTCCTTTATCCTTTAATAAATTTCCTAAGAATGAATTCCAACGAGTTGATCAAGGAGTCAGGAGATGTAGACGAATTTTTATATATATTTCAGCCGCTTTTTAAGAACGAGCAGTTAAAATTGATACACGGAGCATATTCCGTACCGTATACTGAATGCAGGATGTGCTCAGTTCTTTAATCTTAAATCTATTGTATCTATAAAAAAGTCACTAGAGGGATGATCTTTAACTATACAGTACTTGTGCCACTTGCCTATATGGTTTGGTTATATGGTACGACCGACTTAGACATTCACACGTAGTCAAGAAATGTTAGCGACCTACCTAGGGGTAGGTATAGTCCAGTCAACGAACGGCTGAAATCGAAATTTTTAATTACCCCTGCAAACCGGATATTTAGATTTAGGTGGTACCCCAAGTACTATGTAAATCCAAATTTTCCGAAAAAAAAACGTCCAGGAAAGGTGAAAAATTGATAAGAAAGTGTGGAAATTCCTGTGTATTTTGTTTCTTTCACTATTATTTAAAAAACGGTAAGTTATATCATTGACTTTCTACACTATAGACAAACGGTGAGATAGGGAAAAGTGAAAACTACTATTTAGTGAATTTTTGCGTTAAATAGGCAACTTGTTATACACACTGGAATGCAAATCTTATTGATTTTTTCAGTATGGAACGTCATTACATAAAAGGCACCATCAGCTTAATGACTTTTCATTCACACTTGTTATAATTGTGACGATGTCACATACCTATTCCTACCCACATAGTTTATTCGAAAAATGTGTTTATAAATTCGTCGCAATGCGTTCATTTTTTTAACTCCAACAAATCAATTTTTAAAATTTGTTTTTTGGAAAAACCTTACCTCATCGGCGTCGAATCACGAAAAGATTATTTGTTTTTTGGAATCCGTGGAAATGTTTAATTTTGTTTAAGTTAAAAATGAGATGTTCATTTTATTTTGTTGCAGCTTAACATTCGTTAAGAATACATAGCTATCCCTTTCCGGGAATTACAAATCCGTTTGCCGGGGTGGTTAAGTGAGTTAAGTCCCCACATAATACATTTCACATGTCACTTCATCTTTCCTACTCATTTCTCCTCTTCTTTCTTATCCTGTTTTCTCATCAGTCATCGCCCTTTCCCGTTGCTGTCCTTCATTCCTCTTTGAGTTATATTACCTTGTGTTTTTGTTTTTTTATGAGTCTATACAGTCAGTGCCGGATTACCCATTAGGCGGAGTAGGCAAATGGCCTATGGGCCCCACGCTTTTTAGGGGCTCCGTAACATTGGATTAAACTTGTACAGTACATATATAATTACATATACAGGGTGAGTGTTTTCGGATCTTTGGTGTAGGGATCTTGGAACTAGCAGCGATAGAGAGACGATTAAAGGGTGAAAGAATTGCAGTTTTATCAACACCATTTAGTAAGCTTTTCGTTTTTTGAAAAAATGCATGGCTAACTAGGTCTCTCAAAAAAATTATTTCTTCGTTTTTTTGTTTAGTGCCTATACTTAGTTGTTATTATTGACTTTAGAAAAAATGTATAAAGGGAAAAGTTGTAGATAATTATGGGGTCAATAATACAATTCGGTTCAATCAAATCTTTTATTTAAGTTCTAATTTTTGAATTATGACACAAACGGGTGTTTTTTCTTTTTTTAGTCATGGCCAACTATGGTTTCTATTAGAAAAGGCACAAGTTTGTGTCATACCTCAAAAATTAGAGCTTAAATAAAAAATTTGATTAAACCATTGAATGATTAAACTGTATTATTGAACACATAATTTACCTACAACATTTTCCTTTCTACACATTTTTTTAAAATCAACAATTACAGATGTATTAGGCATGAAACAAAAAAACGAAAAATGTGTAGAAAATCTCATAAATTGGGCTGGTAAAATTGCAATTCTACCCTCATTTAGTCATTTCCCTATCTCAGCTATAGCTTCCAAGATCCCGATACTAAACATAGGAAAAAACTCACCCTGTAAGGAAATCCTTAAATGAAGAAATTTTGATTACACGAAAGAAATGTTTTGCAGTATTAAGAAATCTTACTATGAATTTAAATTTGCTTAAATCGCCTTTTGACACTTTAGCGAGTCGTGTAGGGGTAAAAGCTCAAAAAATATATGTCTATTTCGAAAGTCTACATTAGGCCTTGGTTATAATAATATTTCTCTTTGCTATTATCCTGTTTCCTTTACAGAGTGACGAAGATACTTTCCTAAAAAAATTTTTAAAGCACATAACTTCATATATCCATACATTCACACCCGTGACACGTCAAAACAGCCCCGCCAAAATAGCCCCGGCAAAATAGCCCCGACAAAAAGGCTTGCACACAATACAGCTCAGTATAAAACAGCCCCGTCAAAATAGCCCAGGCAAAAGAGCCCCGTCAGAATAGCTCGCACAAAACATCTCCATGCCCAAATAGCTTCGCGTCAAAAACAGCCGTGTGCTGATTTTAGTATTTTTTTAAATTGATACAAAAACGGGAATGTAATACTAAACAACGTTTTAAACTAAAACGAATGCTAACCTAAGCGTAGATTGATGCGAGGTTAAAGGTAGGTTTAGTATATTTTTTTCAATTGAAACAAAAACGGTAATGTAAAACTAAAGAACGTTTGAAACTAGAACGAATGCTAACTAAGCGTAGATTGATGCGAGGTTAAAGGTAGGTTTAGTATATTTTTTTCAATTGAAACACAGCGGGAATGTGGTACTAAACAACGTTTTCGAAAAATAGTGTATTTCTATATAATGACGTCATTTACCCTTAATTTAATATCTCAGGTGGTCAACCGGGAATATTAGTGATTAGCTGATTACTAATTACACCAAAATATTCTGGGTGGCGAAACAGGACGAAAAAGCAGTTAAGATGTCTAGGTGGTGAAACGGGAGGTGGCGAAAGAAGAATGAATCTACAATAATTGTTTCTACGGTAATTAAGTTTTACTTAGCTTTAAGTATAGCAAAATATTAAATGTAATCAATATTTCTATTCTTTCTATGTTTTGAAATGGTTATTGTGTCGGGGTGAGGTATTTTGTACGCAAGCCTTTTTCTCGGGGCCATTTTGACGGGGCTGTTTTAGACAGAGCTATTTTGTGTACAAGCCATTTTGTCGGGGCTATTTTGGGTGGGGCTATTTTGACGGTGCACCATTCACACCACATCTCATTATTTACATCCATTCTTCAACTCAATTGACGGTAATAAAAAAGAACCACCTTTAGCTTTATATTTCTTCCTTATAATAGATATGTAATTTTTAGCTCGGCCCGAAGATGATCCTAACGGATCGAAATCGATAACCAAAGAAGTAAATAAAGATATTTTAGCTCAAAAAATACACGTTTTTCTCACGTAACCTTTATAATTATATTAAAAAACAGCTAATTTATGGAGAAGTTCATACAATCAAGTAATTATCGCTTATTTATATTTTATATTAATTTGTTGATAATTTGTTTTTTTTTGGTGTAATGAAATTGCATTCCTAAAAGCTGTTGTGTAATAAAATCATATTTCGACTGCCTAAGGGCCTCCATCTTATTTAATCCGGCACTGTATACAGTATATTTTTGATTCATTTTTCCTGTTACATGTTTCTATCTCCTGCATTTTTTCGTCATCCATTTGTTCTTTTTGCTCTTGTACATCTTATCACCTTCTCTAAAGCATTTTTTATACTCTTCCAAATCTTCTTTCCGCCTAGTCTTTAGCCTAAACCCCCCCCCCCCCCCACTCCTTCTTTCCTTACTCTCAAATTGAGAGCGTGATAGACAATTTTTAGAACCAAAATCACTCCGTTTTTCATGAATCCTGGGCGCAAATCTCAACAAAAATTCTCCGAAAATATCTGGAAAAATCCGGGACGAAATACTCTAGCGGGAAAAGTCCGCGAGAACATCTTATTTTCTTCTTCTTTTTTTTTAATTAAAATCTCGATAATAAAAAATACTTTAAAAACACTCTGACTTAGAGGACTTGGCTTAATTCAAGAGGTGCAAAACGCAAAGGAGGAATTTTCTCATGGACTTTCCCCGCTAGAGCATTTCCTCCCGGATTTTTCAAGACATTTCGGGGGAATTTTTATTGAGATTTGCGCCCACGATTCAAAAACAACGGAGGAGTATTTTTACATGTTGAAAAGTCCTCGAAAAAATCTAAGGTTATCCTTAAGTAAGTACGGTAGTGAAATTTATGCGGTTTGAAATGGAAATATGTACAAAAATATCGGACAGGACACCAACAAATAAAACTACAGCAGAAAATGTTTCAAAGCAAATTCATGAAAGAAGCGTAAATAAAGAGATTGAATTGCAGGTGTTGTTTTGTAACAGCACTGCAATTTCCATTGATTTTATCATAGTACGCAAAGAACGTAATATACGTTCTGTGATCGTAGTAAGTAACTGTATTTCTTGTAACGTTATCAGAATATAGGACGGGCGCTAACGTAAACATGACGTAAATTTATGACGTATATTTGAGTCAGGGACATAACGCCGAATGGACATAACGCCGAATGGACACAACGCCGAAACTTGGACACAACGTCGAAACGAATTGTTGGACACATCGCCGAAACTGGACACAACGCCGAAATCAGCCGTTGGACACAACGCCGAAAAAGGACACAACGCCGAAATGAGTAGTTGGACATATTGCCGAATGTGGACACAACGTCGAAAAGCAAAAATGGCCGTTGCATAGATCGGAAATCGGACGTCGAAGCCGAAGTTTCACAACATCGAAACAGCTTAATGGACATATCGTCGATTGGACTCTACGCCGAAACCTCTTTCTGCATTAATTTTAATTATCAGGCCAACGACTTGTCCGTTTATATTAAAAGACTGTGTAAACTTGCGAAATTTAGAAAATTCCACGAGCATGTACACTATTTTGCTTTCATTCAGTACATTATATTCCATTTTTGAACGTCAATTACCTTAATTATGACAAAAGTGATGTAAATTTAAATACATACATATATTGTTTCAATGAGTAGTCAGACTATCGAATGTTAATAGTAGGTAAGTACATGTTTTCTTTTGAAAATGATATGAAAAATTAGTGCCGTACGCACACTAATAGTTTATTGGTTCGATTCATTTTTCGATTTATCCTAGTCACCGTAAGCGACGTTTATAGGAAGCTTTTCCGATTCAAAGATTGGTCAGAATTTTCCTACATAATTTTTGTTAAAAAAACTTTAAAAAATACTTAGAAAATAAACAATATCAAGATGAACTAATTCATAATAATGTACTATTAATTATAAATAATAATTAAAAATGTATAGTAGAATATTTAAAAAAAAGGAGACTAACACATAAATCAACATTTGACACTTGACAGCAATAAATAATATACATAGGTATTTAATTATTTTCTAATATTTTATAGTACCAAGAAGAGTCAGTTATGTTAGTACTAGTCGCACATATTGCTCAACTTTAATTCGGTCAATACTGGACAGATGGAATGATCAACTGTTCTAATAGGCGATGTCCTCTCCAGTGGATGGAATTTAAATAAAAGTATCAACAAGTATTCGAGTCTTTATCAATCACGCATTAGAATATTCGAAAAAAGGCCAAAAGAATGGTTACCTTGGAGTATGTCTTATAAAGTTACAAATAAATAATATAGACTTTACGTTTTCGCTAGTCGCAGCAGCAGCATCCATCATTGAATATATAAGTAATAAAGAATCTTTCTTTTCCACATCGGGTAGATGGTTATGCTCTTCGCCGGTTTTTATGAATTGATGTTTATTGCAACATGTCTTGCCATTTTCAATACATAGGTACTAAATCTCGTTTTCCGTTGTTGGTTTTATTTTTTCTATAAAGAAATCCATGTCAGAGCGGAGGTTTCCACGGCCAGGCCAGAGACTGCCGGGGCAGGACCGTGTCAGTGTTGAAAAAGTCAACGTTTCGCCCACTTTCGTAAGGGGCTTCATCAGGACAAAATCAAAACAATAATAAAAATAAAAGCAACAATAAAAATAAGAAATCCATCTTCTGATGCAAGACACGTGTAATACATAGCACCACGTCTCTTTGTGGACACCGTAATATCTTCCATTATTCCAAATATGTACTGAAAACGATAGGACCAGATCACTCTAGCATTGACTAAACACTCAATCAACGCTATATAATGGCGATTTGCACCGTAAAAATTCAGTAACGCGTAAAGTTAAGCAGAACTTAAATACCATGGCAACGATTATTGAAACAATGATTGCTATGGTATTTAAGCTGTACTTAACTATAAGCATACCTTAATTTGTAAGGTACCTAATACCCGTTTTCACCATACAAATTAAGGCATGCTTAAAATTAGGCAGAACTTAAATGCTATGGCAACGATTATTGAGATAATGGTTGCTTTGGTATTTAAGCTGTACCTACTGTAACTATAAGCATGCCTTAATTTGTATGGTGAAAACGGGCATAAGTATTATGTATTTATGTACAATTGGGGCAACAAAAAATGGGACACTATGGTTTTACAAGTTCAATGGTCATATGTACTTTAAGTACTTATTACCTGACCTTCGCGATTAAACAATACTTAAATTTTTTTAGTCAGGTACTACTTAAAGTAGATATGCCCATTGAACTTGTAAAACCATAGTGTCCCATTTTTTGTTGCCCCAACTGTATCTACTTAAAAAATGCACAGTAACACTGCAAAGCGTCGCTTGAAATAAAATTGTGTAATGGTGAAAATGTCTTTGTATAGTTTGATTCAAATAAACATGGGTATGACTCATTCTTAAAATTACATGAACTAATATTTAGGCGACGTAAGTCTTGATTAAATTAGCAAAGTATCTTTTAGTTAATATTTTTTTCGGCAGATGTCTCCAGATAAATTTCGATAAAATGTCAAAGAAAGTGGAAAATTATTTTATGTTTTTTATATTTTAAGGCTAGACAAATGATGCATTATATCCACTTATTTTATTGATCGAGTCAACACTGTTTTTATAAGAAACTCATAAACAAAAATTTTAAAAAATGACAGGAGTGACAGATGCTGCTTCTTAATCACGACACACGTTTATTGCGCTAATATGAAGAGTGCAGCAGATTTATGTTTTTATAGCCATCCTTCTCTAATACATGTAGTTGAGACTGTTGAGAGTGAGAGATAAAAATATGTAATTTTATTATAGAATTTAACATCGATGAGTCATACCCAACTTTATTTGAATCAAACTATAGGTACTTTACGGGTGTAACGTGTAACAAATTAAATACAGTCAGCACCTAATACTTTATTTTTAAAATGCCACCTTTATTTATGGTGCGGATTACAATAACAGGGCTTTGATTGACAGAAAATCTTTAATCCTTTTAAGTGCAGGAGGCATATTAAACTTTAGGAAGTCGTAAGTGACCCTGGCCACTGACCACAACCCTACGAAATACTAAGAATTGCATACCTGCCGGCTGTACTTTAGGGATTACCGATAGACACTATTTTTCCGTTAGATTTCTAAAAATAATCATTACTAAACAACAGAAATGTTCAAGTTGGATATTTAAGTAATTGTTGAAAATTATATGTAGGGCGGAAACGTGGAACGAAACGAGAAAACTCATAAATATATGATACAAGCATTCGTTAATAAATAATGGCTGAGAAATATTATGCAAGATATTGTGGCTGCAGATGATTACCAATGAAGAATTATACAGACCGAAACACACATGAAGGACAGTACAAAAGCAATTAAAACACCATGGTAAACACATGGAATGAAACGAAGATACTAGCAAAAGACAGAACGGAATGGAACAGTAAACGAGTTAATAAATAAAATAACCAAGATGCGCACCTGCACGTTAATTAATTATTAATTTACTAATCAAAAAAATTAGAAACGTAAAACAAAATTTAATTCATAGTGTAGTCACAGAGCACCTCGGCAAACGGGAAGGCTAGTCTTCCCGCTAAAACATAGGACGCCACATTATAAGTATTATTTATCTGTCAACGTCGGTCAACGTCAAACTTTGAACAATATTTTGAGATTTGTGTTATTCTTTACGAACAGGTAGGTATATTAATTAATTGGATGGTCTCATATAGTATATACTTAATGGAATTCTGCAGTGGGTGTCACCTTATGATATTCGTGGAGTCTTCTTGAGGGGTTGTTGCATGGTTTAATGAAACAATATACTTATACTTCACTAAGTCGACGTTTCGGCTAGTTGTCCTAGCCTTTATCGAGGCGTCAGAAGAGTTAGTGTTTCAAAAAACGTTTAGAATGAGTTACGATTTTTTGAAACACTAACCCAATGTAAGCAATAAAATTTGTGGTAAATAGTTTTAAATACTACCTGCTTTATTACATTTCTGGGAACCTAATTTTTCAGACAGGTTTTGTTAAGTTAAAGCAAGAATTGCTTCAAGATAAAAATAATAAATTATCATTTACTCCATTTAGCATTTAATTAGCCGGGAAGCAATTATAGGTACAATATGAAAATCAGGCTTAAGTAGTACAACATATTCAATTCGTTCCAATATTCTGAGATACATACATATGACTATAAAATAATAATGTATATAATCAGAACTTTAATTACTTTTAGAAAGAAATTTCGATTATATATCCCATCGCGAGGTTTCGGCGTAGTGTCCAATGGACGATATGTCCATTAAGCTGTTTCGATGTTGTGAGACTTCGGCTTCGACGCCCGATTTCCGATCTATGCAGCGTCAATTTTTGCTTTTCGGCGTTGTGTCCACATTCGGCAATATGTCCAAGTACTAATTTCGGCGTTGTGTCCTTTTTCGGCGTTGTGTCCAACGGCTGATTTCGGCGTTGTGTCCAGTTTCGGCGATGTGTCCAACAATTCGTTTCGACGTTGTGTCCAAGTTTCGGCGTTGTGTCCATTCGGCGTTATATCCATTCGGCGAAGTGTCCAGATCCCTAAAAAGTCAATGGTTATATCGAAAAATTTTCAGTATAAAAATTGTAGAGCGGAAAATTCTACGTTGGAATAAGTCACTATATGATAATTTCGGTACGGTATTTCCGACGTACCAACGAATGTCCCGCTATTTCCCGCTATATATGTATATATACGGAGCATGATTGGTTGCCTAGTATTATTTACCAAAATTTAATAATGTAGTTACCTATATTTATTAAATTGTTATAGGTACATGAAGGGGGGAAAGGTATAGTAGTAATTACGAGAGCTCGAGTATGACTCATCTAAGTAAGCAACAAGAATTAACCACTAAGATTTATCTATCTCTGTTACACTTTGAAGAATTGTATTTATAGAAAAGAAATAGCAAATAATAATATGTCCATCCATGCTTTCAATGGAACGTGTGTCCGTTTTAAAACCATATTATGTATTCACTATGATCAGCTGTTCAAAACGTCACCCAAAATTTGCGTATTGTTTCTTTTCGACTTATTCTGATATCAAAAGTCGATATTATACTTATAAAAACAGTTCCTATTACCTAGGTATATTAGTTAGTGCTTTAAGATGTCGCTTACTAATAAATAATTAAAAGTAGGTAGTGTAAATATACAGATTAAAGTTTTGTTTTATTTTTATACTAAATATATACCTAACTGAAATCATACGGGGAATTTCTTTAAAATTTGAAATTTCGTTCTTGTAGCTCCTAAAGCAAACTTTTTTAGATAAAACTAGCTTTTATTTCATTAGTTAGGCATAAGAAATCAAAATCAGACATACAGAACCCAGACTCAAATTTCGTGTTGACTTGTACTATATTGATGTGACTTATATTTCTTTTATTTTATGATTGTATCGTAATAATAAAATTATGCAACGTTTATTTTGTGTCTTCTCTTCGTCAGTCGTTTTCAAATTACTCCCATTTTGTTCGAACCTACGTTTGAATTCGTGTTTGGTGCATTCGCATTATAGTAAAGACTTTAGATGTAGCAAACTCGAACACTCAAATTTTTCACTATTTTAAGCATGAATGTCATGATTAATATTATAGGTTATGTTATTTTATTAAAAAGAACTATGCGACATACGTTTCCTATTATTTCATTCATTATGCTTTTAAGCGATGAGTCATACTCGAGCTCTGGTAATTACTACTATAATTGATTTTATCCAGGGTTTAAATTTGCCTCCGGACACGAAACGGAGGGAGACAATAAAATTATGCGAGCACTAAAATTCACCTTTCCCCCGTGTACAATACACTGTTTTTTTCTATACCCATCAAAACATGTTTGACACTGGTTTGTGATAGCTCAGCATTCATTAGCGGTACGCCACTGCCCACTTTAGCCCGCATATGCAAATGTACAGAGTAAGTATAGAAAAATAATTGTTTATTAATTATTTCTCCACTGCAAGTGCAAGGACATCCTCCTATCTTACTATTGACCATTGTCCACAGATTTCTAACCATAAACCTAGATTGACAACTTCATATATTCGCCATTTCTCAAACTGGCAAAAGTGGTGGGAAATTCCACATACATATATGGGCGCCATTTGTAATACTGGCAATTGTGGCCTCACTGTTTAACAAAGAAGTTGACAAGTTGTCAATCTAGGTGTATGGTTAGAAATCTGCAGTGCTATTGTTAAGCTTAAGAGGATGGTATAAGTGGGGTATTATTTTAATACGTCGTTAGACCAATCAGGTTGATTTTCTTTGGGAACTAACTAAAAAGATAAGATTATTTTAATCTCCGTAGGTAGGTACCTATATCGGGATAAAAAAGATAGCATCCCTATGAAATAAAATTACATTTTATATATAATATCGCAGATAAAATACACTGTGATAATATATTATGACTTTGGGTTAGAGGAGCAAATTTACTGCTTGGTTCAAGGATTTCGAAAATCAAACTTTCATTAAGTACATTTAGGTGAGTTCTTTTTACTTTCTCTCTCATCGAAATTAATCACCGCTTCTCTCGTTAGTGCTTCATCGTAGATCATTTGTCGTATCGCTTCACTATTTTCGGGATCACATAACTAAAGGAATTTATCATGTGCAGTATCACTCACTACCGTCCAAAAACACCTTTAACCTCAAATTACAAAAATTAAATTTATCATTCTTGTTACATATTAATATAGGTATTATTCAGTTAAGAGATTTTACCAGAGACATCCTATATTTCAGTATCAATCAAACCTACCTAGCGAATTCATCCCCGTGCCCATCATCATCTTCATTACAATTTGTTTTATGCTGTAAAGCATACTGTAAAGGGTACACATATTACATGCGCGTGACCGCGTGTTATATTATTCGCCAGGAGTATTTACCACTACGTCATTAATGTATGAATCTAGCTATCAAATTTGTTTACACCTACGGTTTTCACTTTTCTCCTTTGATTATATAAAGATAACTACTATATGTATAAAAAGTGACGCTAAAAAAAGAAGAGATAGACAGTGTATTGCGACCACTGAACTCTATACATACTGGAACGCTTACTGCGGCCGCCGGCCCGATCCGAGAGAGAGGACCCGCAAGGGACATCCTTGTCCTTCTCTCGAGTACATTTTGGTTAATGTGTGTTAGTTTAACGCTGCCTGCCTTCGAACATTTCGAAGCTGCCTGCTCTCTTACATTTTGGTTAGTGTGTGTTAGCGTTGAGTGTTTCACTCAACGGTGTTAGTTTAATGCTGTCTGCTCTCTCCATGTGTAAAGCGCGTTACGAAAAGGACAGGAATGTCCCTTGCGCGATATCTCTCTCGGTTCCGCGACGTTTGTATGACAGAGATAGCCAGTGAGCGTTCCAGTATAATTAGAGTTCAGTGATTGGCTGATTGCGACTAATATTCAATGCGCATGTTTATGGTTATTTACTTTATCGTCGCGGACGCATTTGAACTTTTAATTTTGAAGGTATAGTACCCATAGCTGTAGAAATGAAAGTAGAATAGTAACTTATCTGTGGTAGAAGTAACTACCTATAGTCTGTAAAATGAATGATTGCGATTTTCGGTTTAGCACTTTATGTGGCGTACACATTCGTAGTTTGTATCTATTTCGTTCTAACACACAATATTTGCAAATAGAGAGAATGGAATGCTACATTATCGTCGCCACGGGTGGTGAACTAAGACAGACACTATACGTTTAAAACATCTGTATTTGTGTCAGGTGTGTTAGAACTTTAAGCTATGTACACATGAGGGCGTTAGACGCCGCGTTTGTCAAACGTACGTTAGTTAAGTACCAAGGAGCAAATTGGATCGTTCACATGCAACGTACGCTTTGAACCAACGTCGCCAAAACGCGGCGTTAGTAGTTTTCTCTTCAACCGCTGCGTTTGCAGCGCGCTTCGAGTTATTAGAGTAAGCATTGGACCGTACACATGATAACTCTACAGCGCGCTTTTGCCCAATTCACATCATCATAGTAAATAAAATAAAAATATATAAAAAATAAACTAAAACGGCGCGTCTACCGCTCTCATGTGTACAGCACCTTAGCTAACGTACGTTTGACAAACGCGGCGTCTAACGCCCTCATGTGTACATAGCCTTAGAAGGAGACAGTAATGTTTATTTTAGGCGTCTCTTTAAAGACTAAATTGTCTGTTGTAATCCTTTGACAGTGGTATTCAAAAGTTATTATCGCGTGTTTGTAACAACTTCTGAAAATATGTTATATTCCTTCAATTTATATAAAGAAATTAAAACCTAATTGAAAATATAATAATATAATTTATTATTATATAAATTGAAGGAATATATTTTCAGTGGTTGTTACAAACACGCGAAAATAACTTTTGAATACCACTGTCAAAGGAAAGAGACGCCCAAAATAAACATTACAATCTCCTTCTAACACACCTGACACAAATACAGATGTTGTAAACGTATATAGTGTCTGTCTTAGTTCACCACCCGTGGCGACGATAATGTAGCATTCTATTCTCTCTATTTCCAAATATTGTGTGTTAGAACGAAATAGATACAAAGTACGAATGTGTACGCCAAATAAAGCGCTAAAAGCCGAAAATCGCAATCATTCATTTTACAGACTATAGTTGAAATCCCCGGATTACAGAACGAATCACAAATCACTTAAACCTTTTGGTTTGTGCTTCGAATACCGCAGTAACGAAAGTATAAAAAAATTAATTATTTGCAAATTTTGAATGTAACGCAGCAAGTTTGACTTGCGCAAACATACAGCACAAAGGAAGATAAAATTCGTTGAACAATTCAAAGATGGAGGTGCAAAGTGCCGTTCGTAAATAAACGTTCACGATTAAATACCTAATTATTACCATACAAGAAAAGAATTTTTGTTAAGAAATCTAACCTCAAATGCCTAAATCTTCAAGAAACTAATCACGCTAATCAAGCATGCGCGTGTTCTTTAGTAGAAGCTTTGTATCCATCTCTTTCTCATCAATACCAATGCATTCTACTTCTATTTCACAATTAAGTTTCAATCCGATCAATGTAAAGTAACGGGTCTTTCTACATCCAGTAGTTATATATAATCAAAGGTTTTCTCATATTATAGGTGTTTTCTTTTTGCACCGCCACGGCGCCACAGGGTTAGGTAAAGTCACAATTATAACGTGATTGAAGTGCCTTGCGTCAAGCTTGCGTCGTAAGATATTTCTGCCTCAGGTTAATATAAAACTTAAATAAAGCTTTTAAAACGAATAGGGTTAATGAGAACTGAGTCAAATTATTTTTATCAAACGAATGGTGTGTTATTGACAGGGCTGACTTAAGTCAACTACAATGTGCAGAAAGAAAACGCCTTATATAAAACAGTGAATTAAATAAGGATGGCGAACATTCGTAGTTCATTTGATGAAATCGATATACGATATTGAATAAGCAAATGTAAAACCTATAAACGGGAAATCAATTTGTTTTATACCGGAAGTTCGTTTTCAAAGTCGAACATAGGAATTTAACATGGTATTGAACGTTTTTGCCAATTGTTGCTCGCCTATTTAACTTCGAGAAAAGGCAATAGTATCAACAGAAAGAGAAAATTATTGCGATTAAAATAATACTACTGACAAGACTAAAAGTGTGATTTATTCTTTTAAAATACTAATTTAAAGTATGACATTTTTTAAATAGCATTCACCTTGATTTTAAAATTTTACAGCAATTGTTTTTTGTACTGTTTGTTTGTCACATTGAACTGTACGCTATACGCAACTGGAAAGGAAACGCACATAAGTAATACTTACTGAAGCCAAACGAATGGGTATCTCTATCTATTTCTTTTGCACACAACGTCATACAAACGATGACACGGAACATAAAATGCAGGTGTCGGGTAAAAAAAGTATCTACGTTGCGATAGTTATCTCTCTCGTCTGCTCTACTACCGCAACAAGCTAGAAGGCGACAGAAGTACCCATTCCGCGTCTGTCTTTGTCAGCTTCAACGCCTACAATGCATTGAAATCGTCCGTTTCCCTTCCAGTTGCTTATAGCGTACAGTTCAATGGTTTGTCAATACGAATTTGACGTTAAACCACGTATTAAAGGTTATTAGTTAGTAGCATTGTGGTAGCATTGTACCAAGGATTGAAGGATTATATATAATCCTTGGCATTGTACTACCTCCTGGTCGCCATGACAAAATAATTCAGTAAATCTTAAATCACACATTTTACCGCTACAAACCCAATCATTTGTTTTGTGTTCTTGTTTTAATTAAAAAAGTATCACGTCAAAATGGCTTTATGTTTAGATTTAGTTTTTATTTAACGAAAAAACATAGTTATCGCCATATTGGTAAACACACTTTTGGTTTCACGATTTCAACCGCAATACTCCTTCCATATCTTTTCTCTTTTAATCAGTTTACTACGATTATGATATACCGCACGCTTAGTTATTGTTATTTTGCAAAACCCCTTTCAATGATTTTAATTTCTAAGTTATTTATTATTTATTTATTTGCCCTTTATTTTGTTATACTAACCGAAACAAAAGATTCTTATTTCACTAATTAACTAAACAACCTCATTTAATTAAATAATACATGACTTTCTCCTCAACTCAACTAAGTCTATTTCTGCCTCCTTGGCATCAGCTTATCTCTTCGCTCCATCACCCCCTTCATCTACCCCACTCTCAGCCCGTTCCCACCTAAAGATCACCTTTATTCCTCTCCCCTCTTCTCTCAGCTCTTCACATTCCCTCATTAAATGCCTCACACTCTCTCGCCCCTTACCGCACATTCTACACAGCCTTCTCTCATCTTCCCACCAGTATCTATTTTCGTTCTCTTCACTGCCACATCTAAACCTCGCCACCATCCTCTTCTCTTTCAACTCCATTTCTCCCATTAGATACTCGGCCTTCTCTTCTCTCATAATTTCCTAATATCCGCCATTATATCTCCATTACATATTCTCGCTCTCCTTTCCTGTGCTTCCACATCTTTATCCCTTCTTACCAACTCATCCACCATATCTCTTCCCCCTTCTCTTCTCCATTCTATCTCTTCCCTCGCATAACCCACTCTCTCATAGAACCGTCTTCTCTCTTCCTGCCCATACCTTATCCGTTTTTTTGCCACCTCTCTCATGCACTCCTTTACTCCAACAATATCTTCCCGCTTTCTGATCATCTCCTCATATTTCACCGCCCTCTCTCCTGCCCTTATCCTTATTTTCTCTAATTTTACCTCTTCCCCTACGATATACCCTGGTGTCTCCCTGTCCAACCCTAATGTCCACCTCCAGTACTTCTCCTGAATTCTTTCTATTTCTTCCCATTCCTTCCACCCCCATATCTCCGCTCCATACTCCATCACACTCTTCACCAACTTGTCAAACAATACCATCTTCTCTTCTCCATATCCTTCCCAAACACTCTTTCCCCAAAACCCCACACTTTCCCCACTATTCCATTACGCTTCTTCGCCAATTCCCTCACTTGTGCCCCATCTTTATTATCATACCGCACTACATACCCTACTAGGTATTTCCACTCCTGTACACTCTCTAATTCCTCCTCACCCCACCACCACTTTTGCTTTATACCCCTCCCCCGTTTCTTCTCAAAAACCATCATTTTAGTCTTTTTCACATTTGCTTCTAAATCCTTCCCCTCCAAATACCTCTTCATTTCTAAGTGCTATCACTGAATAACTTTTTATTGCATTTGTTAATCTGCAGGTCACCGAGTATTGTGTCTTGTAATATCAAAGATATAAATAACATCATGGGAAATCAATAATAATTTATACGTAAGTTATTGGACTTTGATATTATTTCATAATTGAAGCTAGATAGTATGTGATTATAAAATATTTAGAAGAAATGTTTTCATATTTTATACATAGATCGTTATTATTTATTTATTTACTAGATATAACATTATGAAGGAGGACAATTTAGACAAATTATTAACAGAAATTGGAGGGTTTGGAAAATACCAAATTCGAGTGACAATTTTGCTTCTCGTGGTAACTGTCTTTACATACTTTACTGCAACTGCATGGTTGTTTGAAACGAAAGGTGTCAATCACAGGTATGTATAAGAGTATTTAAATTATTTATTCTGTCAATTTTTTATAATCGCACAAAACATCTTCATTACGGTGAAGTCGAGTAGGTATGATGTGTCACAAAAAAATGTAAAAATTCAATTCACAACCATTTAAAAAATGGGTATTTTTTGTAAACATTGAGAATAGTTATTTTTGTATCTAGTGCGCGAAATACCACTTTGGTGATCGAGAACTGAAATAGTCGAGATCACCAAAGTATTTTGCGCACGAGTTTCAAACATCTTGAATTATTAACAATAAAACATTTCTACCTTTGTCAACATCATAAGTTAAGTAACAACTACATGAAAGTAGTTCACGCAATTAAATTTAATATCTATAATTCGGGATTAATAAACTTTTTTACCACTAAGCGGTGTGCTTAACTACTTAAAAAGCTAATTCTCACATTTTGAAGCATCACAAACTACACATTTGGCTTAGATACTATTTAAATGAAGTAGTGTACCATATATTTTAATTACAATTCGGAAGTAAGCATGGTTATTTAGATAATCGTTAAAATCAAAATATTAATCCAACTTGCCTAAGTTTACCAATTTTTACATCTAAAAGCAGCTGCCTTAACTTGTTTCAGATGCAGGATACCGAGATGCGACGAAAACACTGTAGTGTTTAAACCATCTTGGTGGATGAACGCTATTCCATCCATCGCTAATGAACCGGTTAGTTGTGGAAGATATAAACGTATCAGTAACATAAGTGAAGAACAATGTAATGCCTCAGATTTTAATAAGAATCTTGTAGAAATTTGTAACGAATATATTTACGAAACTTCGGAGCGATCCATTTTGCAAGATGTAAGCATTTTTTGATAAAGATAGCGAGACCCTTTACTGTGTTATTAAATGTTGTTCAAATCTTTCTAAACACTTTTTTCCAAAAAAATGTCACGCCCTTCACTGACTTAACGCGTCAATTTTGGGTATAGAAGCATTGGTTTAAAAACTTATTATTATTAATAAATTTAATGTGGCGTTATCATGCAAATTCATTATGTATATTACTTACAACTCATTTCCACTAAGACTCATTTTTAGTCATATCAAAGAATTTGGATACTCTTTGTTCACATGCTTTTAACTCAGTATAAGATCTAATAACTAATTGCATCTATTTTTTTCATTACTTACACTGATGTGTACATTTGTTACAGTTTGATCTGCATTGTGAAGAAAACCTTTGGAAATTAACCAGTGTTGGTACATTAAATAGCATTGGAAATCTATTGGGTTTACCAATCGCTGGAATTTTATCAGACAAGTCAGTATTTAACTTACTAGTGTCCGAAACGTATTGAACCACGAATGATTACTTCAATATATCAGAATTGTTCAATAGAAATACGTTTAGAAGCTGTAAAACATTTCTTACTCAACAAATCTAAAAGAAATCGCCATTAATATTAAGACACGAATCCCATTCTTTAATTAATCTATAAATACCGTGCTAAAAATGTTTTCGATTGTTGACGGAACCATGATATCCTAACAGCAATCTCTACCCCTTCGTCCGTATTGCGCCGACGTCCTTTTAGAGACCGTTTTAATGAGCCAAACACGGTGACAAATAGGGCGGATGTTCTAAGACAATGCAGCCGTGGAATCCACTGACACACAACTTTGTCATAATCAAGACTTCCAACGCTGATAGGGATCATCTGAGGATGGTCTATTTGCACTTAAAACAGTTATCAGCTGTCTGACATTTTCATCTGACGCAACAACACGTTCATGTCTAGGACGGGTCAAATTTTGAGTGGGTTCTCTTCCTTGTTGAAATTTTCTACCATTCGATCACTGCCGTATGATAACTGTACTGTAGTTGCTACTATACAGGGTGGGCCATTGAAAAGGTAACACGCCCGTTTTGGGACACTTAGACAAGTTTCTTAAAAAAACGTTCGGAGACGTCGATTTTTTATGTTTTGGGGACAACTTTTGATGTCAAATTTGACTTTGTCAGATCAACCCCCTTAGCACCAGCAACCCCTAACTCAAGAATTTAAATAGGGAAAAGGAGTCGAGCGACCCTTCATTTGAAACGTCTCTTAATTCTCTATTCGGCAGTATGAATGAAAATTCGTTTTATTCAATTTTTTTTCACTCCCATAAAAAGCACCCTCTAGATTAACTAAGGTGGAGGTGCTGTTTAGGAAAAATCCTGAAACACGCCACCTTTGACTTTTTGAACGGCGCATTTCAGGATTTTTCCTACACAACACCCTCACCTTAGTTAATCTAGACCTGGGTACTTTTCAAGAGGGTGGAAGAAAATTGAACAAAACTAATTTCGGTCATACTGTCGAATAGAGAATTAAAAGACGCTTCAAATGAGGGGCCGCTCGACACCCTTTTCCTATTTAAATTCTTGAGTTAGGGGTTGCTGGGGTTAGGGGGTTGACCTGATAAGGTCAAATTTGACATGAAAATGTGCCGTTCAAAAGGTCTAAGGTGGTGTGTTTCAGGATTTTTCCTAAACAACACCCCCACCTTAGTTAATCTGGAGGGTGCTTTCATCGGGGCGAAAAAAAAATTGAATAAAACTAATTTTCATTTATACTGTCGAATAGAGAATTAAAAGACGCTTCAAATGAGGGGTCGCTCGACTCCCTTTCCCTATTTAAATTCTTGAGTTAGGGGTTGCTGGGGCTAGGGGGTTGACCTGACAAAGTCAAATTTGACATCAAAAGTTGTCCCCCCAAAATAAAAAATCGACGTGTCCGAGCGTTTTTTTAAGAAACTTGTCTAAGTGTCCCAAAACAGGCGTGTTACCTTTTCAATGGCCGACCCTGTATACGGTTTTCATTCTCGTCTAAGTTTCCATTGGTGGACGATCCTCAGCTGCCAAAAAACAAACAACACAGACAATTGAATTACGTTGCCATGGCGTCATGTTACATTATACCATCGACATATAGAAATGGACTGCGCGTGGTTATGTTAAGCCGGGATACTGCAGGTGAGAAAGAGGGTAAACGTGGAGGCCTAGTTCTAGCTTTATCTGTCGCGTATCTATTGGTCACCGCATTCCCCTAGCTTTATCTGTCGCGTATCTATTGGTCGCTGCATTCCCTTGAAAATGCAGCAACCAATAGATACGCGACAGATAAAGCTAGAACTAGGCCTCCACGTTTACCCTCTCTCTCACCTGCAGTATCGCGGCTTAACATAACCACGCGCAGTCCATTTCTATATGTCGATGCATTATACCGGGAGTTCGTTCTCAAAGTCGAACATAGGAATTTAACATGGTATTGAACGTTTTTGCCAATTTTTGCTCGCCTATTTAACTTAGAGAAAAGGTAAGAGAAATGACATCAACAGAAAGAGAAAATGATTGCGATTCAAATAATGCTACTGGTAAGACTAAAAGTACGATTTATTCTTTTAAAATACTAACTTAAAGTATGAAACTGTTTAAATAGCATTCCCTTGATTTTAAAATTTTACAGCAATTGTTTTTTGTACTGTTTGTTTGTCAATACGAATTTGACGTTAAACCACGTATTAAAGTTTATTTATCTAATAATGAATACCTATACCAACGAAGAAAGGGTTTTTATGGTGAAAACCTTTTATGGTGGCACTAATTTCAGAAGAGTTCGAGATTTGTTTGCCGTTAATTTTAATACTACAATACAAAAGTGTCATACTTTAAGTTAGTATTTTAAAAAAATAAATCGCACTTTTAGTCTTGCCAGTAGTATTATTTGAATCGCTATAATTTTCTCTTTCTGTTGATGTCATTACCTTTTCACTAAGTTAACCTTCCTAACACCGGGTGATTTTTATAACACTAAATACCGGGTGGGGTCCGCGCGGACCCCAGTGTTTTTTTCATTCAAATCAAACATTCTCCTGGAAATTGCACCTCTGTAAGTGTTTTGTTATTTAGTAGAACTGATATCAATGGCTTTTTGCATGAAAAAAGGTACTTACATGTTTAATAAACGTATATTAATGAAAAAAGTATGGAAATTGGAGTAGGTATATACAATTATACATATTTATTATTTACATTTTCGCAATTATTACACACAGTAACTGTTTTAGTAACTCTAATTACACAGAATTATTAGAAATCGTTCGAAAAATAAATAAATGAAAGCTAATGATTGTGATTTTGAGTAATCTTTATCTAATACCAAATTACAAAAGAGAACGCCAATTAGCAAAATCGTTTATAATTTGCATACTTTGATAATATTATAGTTTATGATGATGAGATTGCAAGATACTATTTAAAGAATGTAAAGAAAACATTAACCAAAACGTATTGAATACATAACTTTAACAATATTCGACAAAAATTTTACTTACACCTGTTACCGGGTGGGGTCCGGTCGGACCCCAACCGCATTTTTGGGGACATTTTCTAAAATATTCGGCTTTATACTCAACATTTTTGTTTTATTAGTTAATTATCTGGTACATAGAACTGTAAGGACAAATGTAAATGAGTCTCATGATTTTGAAAAAAATGTAAGCACATGTAATAACAAAAATAAAACCCTTGGGGTCCGCGCGGACCCCACCCGGTGTTAGGAAGGTTAAATAGGCGAGCAAAAATTGGCAAAAACGTTCAATACCATGTTAAATTCCTATGTTCGACTTTGAGACAGAACTCCCGGTATATCCTGATCATCAAGCGTGTTTCTATTGAACAATCGCATACAAGTCAAGGGAATCACAAACTACAATATTGTAATTCCTCTTAAATCTGCAAGGCGATTTTGACGCCAAGTGAAAAAAGGGTTCCTGAAGAATGCTTAGTTTTCAACTTTTCATCCAATAAAAAATTAAAGTTATATTCCAAACTCCAACATTAAAATTTTTCTTGTAATGAGAGTTAGGAAATGTGAAAAATAATTTTATTCGTGAAATGACCGATTTGCTGATTTATGTACAATTTTTACCCAAAACATAAATACTTAATCATTTCTTTTAGATACGGAAGGAAGACTATCCTAATTATTTCAATTTCACTTAGTTCCCTAACAGGCTTAATTCGTTCTTTCGCAAATTCGTATGTTTTTTTTATATCGATGGTATTTGTAGATTCATTGTGTAACGCAGCTACCTATACGACCACTTTCATACTAGGTGAGTTGTAAATTAAGCCTACTTACATGTACATTTACAGTCAAAAAATTATGAAGAACATAATGTCTATATCCACAAGAAAAAGGTAATACATAATATTAGGAATAACTAAGAAACAACATTGATTAAAAATAATACAGCCAATGTAATATACCTTAATTAACAAAGTACGTTGTTGAGGATTAACCACCACACCAATATGTACGAGAGCGGGGTGGTAATTTGGCGTCCTAAGAATTAAAGAAAGGCTTTTATTTTTCAACATAATCCCCCAAATATGTAATACATTTACCAACGATGTTCTAATCACTCACGTTTCAACTCAGCCAGCCAACTCTTTATGATCGTATACAAAAGAGTACAATCTTTAAAGTAATTCCGCATTTGTGATCTATCTAGACATGGAACTTTAGGATTTGGAATTAATAGCTAGTGCAGTATTCCCCTCCTTTTGAAGACCACCTAATAACCATCTCGCCTTCGTATAATATAAAGTTTAGAATTGAATGTAATTTTGTATATTATACTTACTAACTACCACAGACAACATTGTCTGTGCTACTACTAAATATATGCTACACACGTCAACTTTATCAAGAATTATCCTGTGCACAGGAATTTTTTAAGCAAAGCCCAAAGGTAGAGGGAGTGTAGATTTACAATTTAGCGATTAAATTAATCGGGCCAAAGCAAAGGATGATAATAGCATTTTCATTAATATCCTTGATTTATGCTCTTGGTGAGAACATCTACATACCTACATGATAGTACCTACACTATTTCTACTAGTGCTGTATATGGTATAGAATTAATAAATAATCTTTGCGTTACTATTGATTACTTCCGAAATCGGTAAGATGGTTGTTAATCAAAACACCATATTTGGAAGCACAAAACTTTACGAACCTTTGAAAGAAAAAACGCACGTTGTACCATTACAGACACTAAAAGAACTGTAGGTACATGGAATACGCTGGGAATATAAATACAACAAAGTCTCTGACACATTTATTTAGATTCTGTATGCTAACAACACTAACAATAAGTAAAGACGACTTCCAGCGTGTGCAGTTTAGTGTAACAGTAGTGTGTGTTGTTCCTGTTGGTGCATTTGGTAAGAGTTTTTTATATATTTTATTTTTACTTGTGTTTTGTTTTCGTCCTGATGAAGTCCCTTACGAAAGTGGGCGAAATCTTGACTTTTCAACATTGACACGGTCCTACTCTGGAAGTCGTTTTAATCTTAGTGACTCTGGCCCACTGAACTCGAGTGCTCTGGCCGTGGAAGCCTCCGCTCTAACAATAGAATTATTAAATTACATCATTAGCATTTTTGTCTATCAATTCGGTAACCCTGGCTTCTAAATACATATGTAGAATTCTAACGGTATTCCTGCATCAGCTGTAACATTTTGCTTTTACTTGTGTACCTATACCTACTAAAGGCACCTATTACATCTAATTTTAATCTAAATCAGTTAGTTACGTTGCAGTTGCAGACCTCTAACAACATTATGAACATTAACAGGTACTTACTTATTAGTACTATATATTACTACTAGCACAGATAAAATAAAATAACATTCATCTGAGGGAAGAATCCCAGAATAGCTATTCTGGGGAAGAATTTTGCAGCTATAGGAATAGAACACGAAGACCACAGCCTATTGGCTGTGACGGTGACCCTCCCCCCACTTTCTTTTTTGACGTCACGATAATCACGCTCACGTAGACGAAGTAATTTAATCTTGATGCTTCTGTAATTTTTTTGGTCAATTCAAACACCTTGAAGTTTACGTGATGTAATTCAGCCTTGTGTATAATCTTATCTAATCTTATGTAATCTAGAAAATGTCTAAGATTTGAGATTAAATTCGTTGACGTTGAGGATCCTTATTAGGCAATTTTAGACTTCATTAAATAAATAAGATCCTGTAGTGACTTTTTAGCTTCGGATACTGAGATTAAATTCGTTAACATATACTTAGAGAAAGAAGGATCAACACATATGGCTAGCAAAGATGAAAATGTATTATGTTTTTCAAAATAAAAAAGACTAAGTATTTAATCTGATTATTTAAAAAATGTATTTAAGACGTTTCAAATTCTTTCCATAGTCAGTAGTATTTTCAATAGGTACGCGAAATGGAAGGTCAATTTCACCATTCTTTCTTCTGCAATCATTGCAGATCCATCAGGCTGTGCAAAATCTTATTTGATCGTTCATTTTCATAAGGATATCTTATAAATCTGTAATGCTAATAGTACCTCCTTTGTCCTATATTTTCCGTGCCTCCAGATATTTTCCAAAATGATTATTTTAAATTGTGTATAAGTATACAGCGTGTCTCACGGTGACCACCCATTAGAATATTTCAGAAACTATTACGATTTGAATTTTGAAAATTTGGGTGATGGGGTTTTCGAGCGTGGCCTCCTCAAATAAAATAATGGCGTCTACGTAACACTTCTGGTTTTTCCGGAAATGACACCAACTTTGTTATTTTAAATGTAACACCCTATATATTATTCCGATTTTGGATTCTACGTAAAATTTTAGGTGGACTTTTATCAAGTTTTCTTATTCCTAATATTAACCGTTTCCGAGATACTTATTTAATTTTTTTAATAAAAATTAAAATAAACACTATCTAGCTTAAAACCGTGTGAATTCTACAGCAAGAAAGATGAAGGAACCATATTGATATGAGAGATAGCTGGACCCCTAAGCTTCCCATCCGTACTTTCAAAGTGGCTTAATTGCATACAGGGTGGTGGAAATTTAATGCCGAGTTTAGTTAACCTCAAATCATCATAAGTTGGTTTTTCAAATGGAACACCCTGTATGCTTCGTCGTAATCTGATGCAAAATTTCATTATCTTTCGAACGGTACTATGGTTCCCTATACCTATCTCTTCTAGTTTTTGAGATATCTACTGTTTTTTGTGTAGTCAACTAAGGTCGACTAGGCTTTGTGTTCATTTTTAAAATTATGACTTGCGGTCAAGTTGGGGGTGGATTTTCCTTGCGAATTTTGGTTCAAACTTGGAGGTTGTCACCGTGTCCAACATTAAGCCCGTCTTACATGGTCAAATGTCTACATGTATTACATGTATCTCTGTTTTACATGGTGATATTTCTACATGTAGTTAAACTTAACACAGAAGATTTTACATGTAAAAATTCATGTAACAATACATCTAGAAATACATGTAGAAATTTGACCATGTAAGACGGGCTTTAGGTTGGGAGTTATGGTCAGAATTTAATTTTGGCGTCGTGGTAAACTCCTAAAATGTCATCGTAGCAGTATTTCCTTAAAAACGTTAAAGATTTATAATTGGAAAAAACAATAGAAATTGCCAATTATTCCTTTAGGTTTGTTATTATTTACAGAAAAGTAATATCACAGATAAGTTACTGTGGTAATATTGTTGCATAATCTTTACGTTTTCGGTGCAAGATACTTTATGGGAGAAATGTTCTTCAATGATAATGAATATTTATTTACGTGGCTTCTAAAAAAAAGGAAATATAAGAAATTAAAACATTTATTGAAGAGAAAGTTAAAAATAATAAAAATAAAATCAATAAAACACCTAAAGAAAACATACTTTTGTATAGGTACCATAAGTGATTTTAAATTAAGTGCGCACATAATTTACATTCAAATAATTATGTTAAACATAATATCATGTCTATGCCAAATAATCAACAGGAAAAGATAATACCTATACGAAATAACTAAGTTCAACAAAACACGCCAACCTTAGTAAGAAGGGGGGATAATTTTTGACATAAAACTTGACATTGTCCTCCTGTGCACAGGGCTCCGACTTTAAGAATTTTTAAGCAGTGTAGACATAGAGTGGTAATAAACTTAAAACTTTTTTCTTTTATTTTAGCAGGTTGAACTAGTCGGACCGAAGGAAAGGGTAATAGTAGTTTCATTGATATCCTTGTTTTATGCTTTTGGAGGCGTGATTATTGGCGCTATTGCTTGGCTTTTGCAGTCATGGAGGTAAGCACTTCTATATACAAAATGAGACCCTCATATTAAAAAGATAGTACTTAGACCATTTCTACGAATACTGTATGGTGTACAGTTAATAATCTTAGCGTACTATTGGTTACTTCCGGAATCAGTGAGGTGGTTGTTAATCAAAGCACGATATTTGGAAGCACAAAACTTGATAAACCAAATTGGAAAGAGAAAGATGGAACACTTTGTATCACTACAAACCCTGAAAGAGTTATGCGTAGATGGCGCTGACGATCTAAATACAACCGAGTCTCTGAAACATTTATTTAAATCTTGTACACTAGCAACACGATTGTTAAACTGTATTTTTTGTTGGATAATTGGTACTTTTGTATATTATGGCTTAACTATTAATTCCGTAACCCTGTCATCAAACACATATTTAGATTTCATATTAACGGTATTAGTTGAAATTCCTGCATCAGCTGTAACATTTTTCTTGATGGGTACATTTAAACGGCGTTTTACTCTGTGCGCAAGTTTTTTGATGTGCGGTATATGTTGCATCGCATTTATTTTTATACCAAAAGGTAGGTAGATATTACAGTTTATCTATTTTAATTTTAATTTAAATGATTACGTTGCAGATTTTTACTGGTTAAGATTATGCACATATTTACTAGGAAAGAGCTTTTCAGCTATTGATGTCTCCCTTATTTATACCATTGCTTCTGAAATGTTCCCTACAACTTTACGAAATTCGTTAGTATCCGTTTGTTCTATGTTTGGTAGGATCGGGTCCATGGTTGCTCCACAAATACCGTTGCTGGTAAGTGCTTGAAAGTTCGTAAAGAATATGCAAATATTAAAATATAGTAGGTATAACATGCAGTAGGTAGTAAAAGCTATACCTACTTATATAATAAATTCAGTAATTACTTTAATTATTTTTAACAGTAGTTCTTGAGATACTGCTACTTTTTGACGAAACCAAGGCAACATTATCGCCCATTCTAAATATATTCTAAAATGAATTTTCTTTGTTAATTTGTTCAAAACGTTGCCAGTCACCACTAAGTGTTATTCTTCTAATTCCTGTTGTAAATCGTCCTTTTTTTAAATAAAATCATAGCCTTGCTACGCCGTTTTTTTTAAATTAGGGTTAAATTTGGCGATCTAACTTTTCCATTCGAAAATATCTTCCAATCCAACCGTTAGCAAAAACTGCGCGTAAATAATTACGAACTGGACGAAGAACATATCGATAATCAGCTAGAGCTCTATCCTCTTGGAACTAGACGGTGTCAACGGAAATGTCTTAATTCGAATGTAAAACCGATATCACTGCACCCAATGGTGATTAAGACTGTCCAGCTCACTCGTTAACTTTTTGTTTAAGTATATTGAATGTGACTGTCATATATCCAGTAACGGTTGTCTCAGATGTAGCGAACAAGACAATAAACAGGCACACAGGTTGCGGGGAACGATTCCCCGAAATGCCGAACAAATCTGAAAATTTCTCTTTCTCCATCAAAAAACGCACCGTGAACATCTATCATAAGTGAGTATAATAATATTTATATAGTGCAGTAATTATTCAAATGATAGGGGGGGGATTGGGGGAGGGTGATATAAAATCGGCACTGAGCCAGGAGGTAAGTTGCTACTACACTTAAAGTAACTTATTAGTGGACTGTGTGATTTTAAAAATGGTCACTATCACGAACGAACGAATATTAAAACCGCGTTGCCGTTTCCCCAAACCGCCAAGATCGATTGACGTATTGGGTAGTATTTTATGCGATAGGATGGAATTATTATATAGACTAAGAGTTAGCGACCGATTTGGTCAAGTAATTTCCAGATGAAAAATTGTTTTTTTTTCATATTCGATATACTATTCTAGGTACCGAAGGTAAGTCTGGCATCTTGGAGCGACCGGATTTGGGGGTGGTGGGCGTTTGAAGTGAAATGGAAGATGACCTACTTTATCCAACAGCCAGATGGTCCATTTTGGTCTTATTTAATTCGTGGTCACGTACTGTGGTAGCAAATGACAGTGCCAGACGTTTTAGTGCGCACGGATCCATTGCCAAACCTCAATAGCTACTCTCTTCGCATGAAAGCGCCTCATATACATGCGTAGCCTATTTTAACTATATCTCGAAAAATATGCAATATTCGAGTAAATATGAAGACACCTTTTTGTAGTAAATCGAATTCTCTACAAAAAAGGATCAATAACTTTTTTCGTATCACGCTTTGTTTTCCAGATATTGTGGAAATAGTGTTGTCGATGCACTGAAGATTGTTTTGTTTTTCTCAATTTCTGAGATCTAGAGACAATATTATTATTACCCAGTCCACTGTAAATATATAGTCACACATTTCTCACTATATCTCGGGAACGGTGAAAGATACGAAATAAATGTGTAGAAGCTACTTTACGGGAAATTTAATTTTAGACAAAAAGGTCTCTTCATATTTACTAGAATATTGCATATTTTTCGAGATATAGTTAAAATAGGCTATGCATGTATATGAAGCGCTTTCATGCGAAGAGAGTAGGTTATTGAGGTCTGGCAATGGGTCCGTGCGCCCTAAAACGTCTGGCATTGCGATTTCCTACTACAATACGTGACCACGAATTAAATAAGATCAAAATCGACCATCTGGGTCGATACCCTGTTGGGTAAAGTAGGCCATCTTCCATTTTACTTTTACAAATCCGGCCGGTCCAAGGTGCCAGACATACCTTCGGTATCTTCCAATAGTGTGTCGAATGTGGAAAAAACAATTCTTCATCTGGAAATGACTTGACCAAATCGGTGGCTAGCTCTTAGTCTACGTGCGATTTCTATTTACAGTGAATGTAGGCTCGACAGAAAGGAGTGGTTCGTTAAAAATAGGAGGTAGGTACATGTGAATCAAGCAAGTTGTTAATTTGATCATAAAGTTGGTTTCGACGCCTAGACAGCCCTCACTTAACTTTTGAGCGTATGTTTATTTTTTTATTTTATTGTCAAATCAACAAAAGAAAGTATGTTATACATGAAACATCCCAGCAAACACACTTATATATAAAATACATATAAGTTATATAAAACTGGAAGAAAAATAAGAGATATTTAATGTCAGGATGTCAGCAATTTTTAAAATAATATATATGTCTATTAGATGTAAATTCTTTATATCTGTAGTACATGAATTTATATACGTTTTATGTATATTTTATGTAATATTCACATAAAAAATATTAGTTGTAAAAGCGTTGCGATGACCAAATGGCAGCTACTCGAGCATAATGTAATTATTACCAATGTAAAAAATTATTTAAGCAGTTTCATACAAAAAAATGGAAAAACTACATTTCTACGTGCAACTGTACTTTTAATTGACTTAATTCTTGCACGAACCCGTTTTTACCTGAACTGAAAGCCGACAGTTTATTATGATCTTGAAAAGTGTCCCTTAACCGGATTCGAACCGTTGCGGGTGGGCGTCACAAATTCCGAAATCTGACAAGTATTTCCTTTGTATCCGCATTGTACCACTGCGCTAATCTGAAACATTTCTTTTTTTATTTCGTTCTTCCTAACTTTGCCCTGTTTCGCGAGTTTAAATTATGTTTGATTATATCGTTGAGTGAAGTCTTATTCAATGATTATACCTACCTTTATGTTAAAAATGACCAGGATTTAATTTATTTTATATTATTTATTTTCTATATAAATTAGACGCATTTTAGTCGATACGGATCTAATATTAAAGGTACGTGAACTACAATTTTTGGCGTTATAGAAAACCCGCGCGTGCGATTAATTATGCGGCGCAATTAGAAACGGACTTTTATTTTCGACAATATAATATATGTAATGATAATTTAGAATTATATTTACAGAAGGCATACATAAAAAATATGTAATACTTCTTACATATAAGAGTTTACATATAACGTACATAAATCTATTCATATAAATATGACAGCACATAAATTTCATGGGTAATATGTAATTATCTATATGTATATATTATATGAATTTCTGTATACAGAATATCCGTAAGTTTATATACTATTATGTAAAATATACGTAATCTGTTACATACGGTATATATAAATTTTTAAAGAACACTTACATACTTGATATATAAAAAAGCATATGTAGGGGTATTTACTTCAATCTTATATATGTTGTATGTATATTTTATATGTGTGTTTGCTGGGATGTAATGTAGGCTAACAATAAGTGGCTTGGGAAGACTTCTTATTTAAAATAATTACCTACAATGCAATTTAATAGTTGATTGCGAACAATAATAATTGATGATTTAAGAAAGACAGGATAACAACAGTTATTGCGTTAATTATACTATTTTTATCAGAGCCTACTAGATCTTGTGGCAGTCTTCGTTTTAGTCTACCATGTAGATGTTTAACTGACACAAGTTGTAGTGAAGAAGGGTATTTTAATTTATACGGATAAAGCCTTTTGGAATTAAGTACTGAATTTATTATATAAGTAGTTTCAACATTGTAGTATCAAATTTCATTCTACCATTGAATAAATAAGAGATTCTAGATTCTACTTCATTAAGGAGGAGGGCAAAACATAACATTTTATCATAAAACAAGTATTAAAAGGCGGAAATTCTTATAGAATTTTAATTTCAACCAACTTCAAATCTGTAACTAATTATGGCATATACTGTATATATGTATGTATATAACACTTTTTTTCATTGCGTTTTTCTTTTATCATCTTTTCTTTTTTTATAATAAATTAATAACTATTCTTTCCAATGAAATCATGCAATATCCATGTCGTCTACACCTTTGCTCAAGTTATGCTGTGGTTATAGGAATTAATATGGAAACCATTCCCTCTAGTTCTTTTTGGAGGTACCTCACTAATCGCAGGTGTATTGTGCTTCATGCTTCCTGAGACGAAAGATATACAACTTCCGAATACAATCGAGGAATCTAAATATATTGACAGAAATAAAGAAATAACAAAATTGTAAAACATTAAATAGTTGTTGTAGTTCGCCAGTGTTACTGTTTTTGTAATAGGATTATTATAAAATTTTAATAAACATTAAATTAATAAAATAATAATGAACAGGAAAAGGTAATACACGGAGTAACTAGTTTTTTTTATCAACGAAACACCGAAACTTTAGTATAAAGGATGAGGATAATTTTTGACATAAAACTTGACATTGTATCATCGCCCTCCTGTGCACAGGGTTCCCTCTTTAACAATTTTTTAGCAGTGGTAGACATAGAGTGATGTGATGATACAGTGGCGTAACTTCAAAATTTGGGCCCGGAGGCAAGAATTTTTTAAAGGCCCCTTTTTGGTAATTAAATAGAATAAAGGGTAGCATGATAATAAAATAACCAACGTTAAAAATTTTAACGTTCATTTTTAAATCTTCAAAGAAATTTACGATTTTATTTCATACTTATACTTGTCCCGAAAGTTGGATAATGGCATTAGCTACGGGTTAATTATTTCTAATTAATTAGTAAGGGTCAGATTACTCGGTTATTGACACTGTTGCATTACTCATTTTTTATCCCTATTCTGAAAAAAGAATATAAATTTACTTTCAATATTTTTTTCGTTAACCTTCCCAACTATGTTGATATGTACCTACCGTATACAAATACGAAATGCAGTAGTTTTAATGCGAAAGTATGGTATTTTGCACATATGGAAAATACAGCAACAGTTCAGGTCTCGTACGTCGGAATTTTGCAATCGTCGGGCCCTTAGGCAAACCGGGCCCGGGGGCGATTGCCTCCTCTGCCCCCTCGGTAGTTACGCCACTGTGATGATAAACTTAAATCTTTTTTCTTTTATTTTAGCTGTTGAACTAGTCGGGCCGAAACAAAGGGTAATAGTAGTTTCATTGATATCCTTGTTTTATGCTTTTGGAGGCGTGATTTTTGGCGCTATTGCTTGGCTTTTGCAGTCATGGAGGTAAGCATATCTATATACAAAATGAGGCCCTCATATTAAAATGATAGTACCTAGACCATTTCTACGAATACTGTATGGTGTACAGTTAATAATCTTAACGTACTATTGGTTACTTCCGGAATCAGTGAGGTGGTTGCTAACCAAAGCGCGATATTTGGAAGCACAAAACTTGATAAACCAAATTGGAAAGAGAAAGAAAAAACACTTTGTATCATTACAAAACCTGGAAGAGATATGCGTGAAAGACGCTAACGATGTAAACACAACCGAGTCGCTGACAAATTTATTTAGATCTTATACACTAACAATACGATTCTTAAACACCATTTTTTGTTGGATAATTGGTACTTTTGTGTACCATGGCTTAACTATCAACTCAGTAACGCTATCTACTAACACGTATTTAGATTTCATATTAACGGTATTAGTTGAAATTCCTGCATCAGTTGTAATATTTTTCTTAATGGGTACATTTAAACGACGTTTTACCCTGTGCGCAAGTTTTTTTATGTGCGGTATATGTTGCATCGCATATATTTTTATACCAAAAGGTAAGTAGGTGTATTACAGTTTGCATTAAATTTTCATGTAAAGTAATTATCTTACAGACCTCTACTGGTTAAGATTATGCACATATTTACTAGGAAAGAGCTTTTCATGTATAGATATGTCTCTTGTTTACACCGTTACTTCTGAAATGTTTCCTACAACTTTACGAAATTCCTTATTATCCATTTGCTCTATGTTTGGTAGGATTGGACCCATGATTGCTCCACAAATATTTTTGCTGGTAAGTGTTGATGTATTTGAAAGTTCGTAAAGAATACGCAAATGTTAAAATATACGCATATAACATAGGTACAGTATAAGGGCTACTTACGTAATAAATTCAGTAATTACTTCAAGAAGTGAAATATTCAAAATAATGCTGAAACAGAAATCTGATTATTTTAGTGGTGCTTATTTTGATTTATTTTACATGGCCGTGACGTCATTGGTTTATGCCCTATAAGATCATATGCATTTTTTTTTAATGAAATGGTTTCGTGAATGAAATTTGGTAAAGAATATACCTACATAATACAGAGCACGAAAGATATTTACGGAATAAATTCAGTAATTCAAAAAGTTGCTGGTAAGTGCTGATCGTGAATGTCAAATAAGAATTAACGCTAAGGTAACATAGGTACATAGCGGAAGGTTTCTACTTATGGAATAAATTTAGTTCAAAAAAGGTCAATATTTCTCCAAAATTGTGATACAAGTGGTTTACACTACATTTTGAGTTACAAGAACAAGATCATGTGCATGTGCATCTTTTAATAGAATGAAAAAATGTGTGAATAGGAATACAGGCCTCTTCAAGAAGTCGCACATATCTTCACCGTTATTTCTCGATATATTACTACTGTTTGTAAAAACAAGGATAATATTAACACCAACTGTAAACATTGTAAAAGTCTAACCTTACAAAACGTTTTCAACACATAACCATATCACCACACGTTTTTTCTCAATGCCATCCGAATCATACATTTGACGCACGTCCTGATGATGGCCATTTAAGGCTGAAATCGATTGTCAAGAGAAAATTCTACATATAATAAAGAATAGTTTACAACATAGTAATTATTACTTGACCTAATAAGTATATAATATAATAACTATTACATGGAGAATTTCATCAAGTATTATAAAATGAACTTTATTTATTAATTTGCTCAAAATGTTGGCCATCGACTTCTTGACATATATGTATTCTCAACCTATGACAGAATTCATTCCTTAATACATCAGGTGTTAACCTTATTATTTCTTTTATAATTCGTTCTTTTATAAATCAATCCAATTGAGAAAATTAAAAGCGATCGATTGGCAATTCCAGAAAGCCTCGCCTAACAATTTATCTGTTACGATAAGGAATGATCGTTTAAATAATTGCAAACTGATCAAAGATAATCGTATCTCTACCTAATATTAGAAACATAATGGGATTTAAAAACTGATAAAGCAGTTTATCTTTGAGAAGATCTACCAAAAATATTACCACGGCTTTCTTTTCGTGGGTATGATTTTTGGTAGTGCTTGTGGTATACAAATTTGCTATTTACGCACCTGACCCTCAACTAAAGATTACAGTAACCAAACATGGCATTTGTATAGGTTTAAAATTTCGATCATATCAACGTTAAGTACATTTACCTATATCATTGACTAACTAATACTAGACGCACAACCCGGTTAGTTGGGGACCAATACGTATAGGTGGCGTAGGACTAATAGCCGTCGTGTTTAGCAGTACAGTGGCGTGCGAGTTTCTGTTAGAGAAATTCGCGTGCTGTCAAATACAAATAGGTAATTGTTATGCGAATTTTAATACATATTTTCTTTGAAAGACGAAAAACATGTAATGCAAAAATTTATAGTTACAAATGACATTTCTGAAATAAATTTGTCAGATACCTATTTGTATTTGACAGCACGCGAATTTCTCTAACAGAAACTCGCACGCCACTGTACTGGTAAACACGACGGCTATTAGTCCTACGCCACCTATACGTATTGGTCCCCAACTAACCGGGTTGTGCATCTAGTATTAGTTAGTCAATGCCTATATGTATAATAAATAATTGCACACATGCATTGCTCAGTTTAACAAGTTCAAAAGGTGCGAATTGTTAGAGAATTTTGATTTCAACCAACTTCAAAACTTAATAATATTTTGGTAAGTACCCTCCCGACGGTGAACGGGTGATCAGATCAAAAAATCTACTAGAGATTTGGAATCAGCCAACTTTCTAAACTTTGTAACATCGTCCAACGCACAGACACACACACACATCCAAACAAATTTGAAAATAGAAAAGATTTCGCCTTATCTGCAATTAAATTGCTTCCCGTTACCATTCCCGTTTATGGTTATTAATTGTGTACTTTTCAAAAGGTGTTATTGACAGAAACGTTACGAACTGAATTTTTCTAACCGCGTAATTATCTACCCTAACTTTTACTTTTATTAACTTGGTTAATAATCGTTAAAAATGCAGGTCGTAACGTTTGTGTCAATAACACTTTTTGAAAAGTACAATTAATAACCATAAATTTATTATTATCTCACGTTAACAGTATTCTGTGGTAGGTACTAGAATTTCCGATATGAGATCAAATCATACAACCCCATTAGTGTGACGTCAAAATTGTCTGGGAAATTTCAAATTTCGGACAAACCATATTTTGATGTCGAGAAATTGACCCTTATCGTCACCACGTTGTTAAGGTTTATAATAAAAAGGTCTCAGTTTGCGTCATATTTGTGGAGTTATCAGTGGCGTACCCAAGGGAGGGGGATATATCCCCCCCCCCAAGCATCCAACCCTCCCATTCTATTTTACGCTTAGTCTTATTAATCCTTAAAAAAGGACCTATCTTAGAAATTCAAGCTCACAGAACAGACTAAATGGACTGGCAATGATGTCAATTCATAGGGAACTACCCATTTCAGAAGACGAAGTAATAGAGAAACTTGCACAACAGCCAAGGGGATTGGATTTTGTAGTATAATAATATTTATTTTATAACTTTCTGTAAAACAAATGTTTTTTAAAATTGGTAGATCACACCGCATTTTTTATATCCCCTCCCAAGGCTATAGTCTGCGTACGCCACTGGGAGTTATTACAACACTGTCTCCAAGTATGACGAATTTAAACGTAGTATTCACAAATAACATAAACTTAATAACTTAATTAGGTATACGGTTACGATTAGGTACTATACTTGTCACTAAATATTTTTAATGTTTGTAGGTACCTATACAGTGTGTCCCCGGATAGGTGAAACGACTCTTGTGAAAGATAAAAAATTTTCGATATAAAATTTCATTGTTTGGGGTTCAGCCCTGCTTAGTTAAAGACTAATTTCTGGCATAATTTTAGTTTTCTAAAATCATGTATGCCTTGGATATTTTCAAAAATCTGATTTTTGGTTCTAGTAAACTACCTTTGTTAGTGAAGATATAACAAAATTTGATTAACAAAAGTTGTTTAGAATCATGAAAGAGTCCTACTTCTAGAATTTCAAGCACCTAGGCCAACGTTGATGTTTTGGCAAAAACGACTCTTGTGAAAAATAAAAAATTTTCGATATAAAATTTCATTGTTTGGGGTTCAGCCCTGCTTAGTTACAGACTAATTTCTGGCATAATTTTAGTTTTCTAAAATCATGTATGCCTTGGATATTTTCAAAAATCTGATTTTTTGTTCTAGTAAACTACCTTTGTTAGTGAAGATATAACAAAATTTGATTAACAAAAGTTGTTTAGAATCATGAAAGAGTCCTACTTCTAGAATTTCAAGCACCTAGGCCAACGTTGATGTTTTGGCAAAAACGACTCTTGTGAAAAATAAAAAATTTTCGATATAAAATTTCATTGTTTGGGGTTCAGCCCTGCTTAGTTACAGACTAATTTCTGGCATAATTTTAGTTTTCTAAAATCATGTATGCCTTGGATATTTTCAAAAATCTGATTTTTTGTTCTAGTAAACTACCTTTGTTAGTGAAGATATAACAAAATTTGATTAACAAAAGTTGTTTAGAATCATGAAAGAGTCCTACTTCTAGAATTTCAAGCGTTGATGTTTTGGCAATTTACAATAATTTAGGTGTTATGACTCTTGTAAAAGCGATAAAATTCTAAATAAACAAAATAAATAAAAGAATTTCTTTAACAACAGTCATATCACCTATCCGGGGATAAACAATATTAAACTATCAGGTAAAAATTATTGTAAATTGCCAAAACATCAACGTTGGCCTAGGTGCTTGAAATTCTAGAAGTAGGACTCTTTCATGATTCTAAACAACTTTTGTTAATCAAATTTTGTTATATCATCACTAACAAAGGTAGTTTACTAGAACCAAAAATCAGATTTTTGAAAATATCCAAGGCATACATGATTTTAGAAAACTAAAATTATGCCAGAAATTAGTCTTTAACTAAGCAGGGCTGAACCCCAAACAATGAAAATTTTTATCGAAAATTTTTTATCTTTCACAAGAGTCGTTTCACCTATCCGGGGACACACTGTATATAACAAAAGATTTTGTAACTAATTTTGTAAATGACAAATTTTTGAAATTATTGTTTATGCATTAGGTACCTGCTATATTATTTTCTACAGACACTGTAACCGTATGGAAGTGGTCACGTTACAGACATGTGAAGTAAAAGTAAATCAAATTAAACGTCACTAAAATTAGTTTATCTATTTTTGTCAGAAACGTTTTCAATATTTATATAATAATAATACATAATAATAAAATAAAATAAAATAAAAATATTTGGATTATTGAACTTAATGCATAAAAGTAGTTTTTACATATTGTTTTTATATATTACCGTTAGGTATTTATTTATTTGCGTTAACAGCAGACTACCGCTACCATTAAAAAATACAGATTTGCTTTCTAAATTGATTAGTTAAATGGTACGAGTTCAAAAAAAAAATACGTCATCCGATTCTGTGTAAAAAACTGTATAGATTGCGCATCGAAAACCGCATCCTCTGCGAAAGCACAGCAAAAATGGAGCACTTTGTGCAGTCATTGTATGCCAATGAATTGTATACAGTGTGTCCACGGATTGACTTCACTATAGGTGTAAATGACCAAAAATTTTGGAATTTCAAAACGATTTTTTCAGATTCTGCCCTGCTTCATTGGAAATGAATTTTCAACATATTTTTAATTTTTTTAATTCAAAGCCGCCTTGATCGTGGAACAAAAACTATTTTCTTTGCAGGTAAAGTACCTTTTTTGTGTATCATAGAATAGAGCAAAATTTTATTAAGAAAAGCTGTTCCGAATCGAAAAACTGACTATAAAATGACAATCCGTATTGTTTGTAAACAAACGACAATGTTATGTTTGAAATGTTGTATGCATAGATTCCGATTTAATCGATGATAGTTGTCTTAGAAATAAAAAAACGGTTTCATGAAATTGTGCCGATTATTTTCAAATTTTGCATTTCTTATTATTTTTCGATTCCGAACAGCTTTTCTTAATAAAATTTTGCTCTGTGATACACAAAAAAGGTACTTTACCTGCAAAGAAAATAGTTTTTGTTCCACGATCAAGGCGGCTTTGAATTAAGAAAATTAAAAATATGATGGAAATTCGTTTCCAATGAAGCAGGGCAGAATCTGAAAAAATCGTTTTGAAATTCCAAAATTTTTGGTCATTTACACCTATAGTGAAGTCAATCCGTGGACACACTGTAGGTACTACGTATAATACAGTTCATTGTTGTATGCTGTTAAACATCTTATATAGGTTTAAACGTAATGTCAATTTGACAGATTGATGACATAATTGCCAAAGTCATATGTTTTTACATTTTAATTGGTAAGTGTGATACGTACAGAAAAAATTTACACTGGGACCGGAATTTGAACCCGGTCCTTAACCTCTCTAAGGAAGGTAGAGGCACAGAATACGGTTATCCGTATTCTGTGGTAGAGGTCGTCTACTAGCGGTTGGCGAGACTATCTGGTTGTTGGGACCCCAAATACTCATTCTTAAGCTTCTTAGGATAATTAACATTAACTTATTGACATCTAATGAACATTTACTGTTGTCACGTTAATCACTGTCATTATAATATTTGTCAAGAATGAGTATTTAGGGTCCCAACAGTCAGGTAGTCTCGCCAACCGCTAGTAGACGACCTCTATTGCTCTTAATGTTACGGTTGCAGGAATTACTATGGAAACCACTCCCTCTAGTCCTTTTTGGAAGTACCTCATTAATCGCATGCGCATTATCCTTGATGTTTCCAGAGACTAAAAATACCAAACTTCCGGACACAATTGAAGAATCTAAATATGTTGGCAGACATAAAGAGATCATAAGATTGCAAGACACTTAGCGAATAGTAGGTAGTTGTTAGTTGTAGTTGACAACCGAATTTAATGTTACAATTTTCATAATGAGGCATTAATTATTAAACGGCTGTTAATTAACAACCATGTTTGTGTTGTAGTGTCCTTACCTACTTCCACTTCCCTCGCGTTCTTCACACCACTGTTACCCAAATTCATAACTTGGAGGGAACGTTTAAAACTTGGCCATTAAAACTACACTTTCCTTTCAAATTTAACATTTTTATTTCAAAATCCACCCCATCCAAATCTGCTCCTCTTAGATGCGTTACTAAGACATTGATAGACTGTCATAAAACTATATAAAACAACGATCAAAGTAACATCAAAATGCATTTATTACTTTTCCCAAAAATTTAATAAATAAAAGAATGCCGACCTGCATAAAAAGAGAAGCAAGTGGAAAGAGCTGAAGAAAACTGCTTTCTTTTAACACAAAATAAACATACAAAAATTGAAATCGTAGTAACAACATATTAAATTGAATTACAAAAATAAGTGTTTAATTTAATAAGTTAGGTACTATGTGATATAAGTAGGTATGACAATATCACATTACATTTATGTATTAAAATCACATAATTTAAGGAATTATAATAGCTTACTGTCGGCGCGCAAAAAGTATATACAGGGTGATTCATTAAGAATGTCCAATCTCTGAACTGTAGATCGAAATATGATGATTCTGCCCAACATGCCTTATACAAATATTGATAGTTTCCGAGATACCGGGTGTTTAAAGTTTAAATATGAATTTTGATTTTCGCAATAACTTTCTATTTTTTCACAATTTCTTTTTGAAAATTGGCAGTTTTACCTTTTTTTGCATGAGGATTGCCAATTTGGACTCTAATTTAGCATTGCTAATAGAGGGCGCTAGTTATACTTGGTTGTGTTTAGTAAATCTAAGCAAAAATTTTTTTTCGGCTGAACTATTAGCAAACTAATAATAAAATATGGAAAAGCGTTAGATTCTACAAAAAAAAGTTACTCTTGTTTGATTCGTGTAACTCGATCAGTTATCGAGTTATTTGCTTCTAAACAGTTCAATAAATTTTAATTAAAAAAATAATTTATTCTCTAAATGTGTAACAACAATAAACTATTATTTATGATCCGTTTTCGCAAAGATCTCTTCATATCAAATAACCCTTGTCTATTATTTTTAATCACATTAATTAATTGTTATTGCGAAAATCAAAATTCATATTTAAACTTTAAACACCCGGTATCTCGGAAACTAGCAATATTTGTATAAGGCATGTTGGGCAGAATCATCATATTTTGAGGTCTGGAATCTACAATTCAGAGATTGGACATTCTTAATGAATCACCCTGTATAGGTACTCGAGTTTGAAGCTGAATAAAAAAATAACCATTGGGCTGATTCGAATGACCTTGGTATCAAATTAACGCCTATTTTATTTCTACGTTATTTAGAAGTAACAACTTTTTTTAAAATGCACTGTAAGGGCCATTTCTACCGCCGAACGATGCAAAGTGCCCGCTTTCGGGGTTTGCGATACGCTAGCTAAGTTTAGAGTTACATAAAAAGAAAACTACTCGCTCAAATGGAACGAAATATTAGTATGTTGTAGATTCAACCTTTGTTAATATGATTGTAAAATTGTATAATCAAATTAATTGTATAAATTTCTCCATTCCTAATTTAGCTCAATTATATTAAATAAAATAAGGTGAAGTGGGGTAAGTGAGAACGCGAATATAAAAGGTTAACTTTAGAAGCCCCTATAGTACAGCTTCTTAGGCGCTAATATTACCAAAACTGTTCACTTTGTAGTAGAAGCAAAATAATTTTAACGTGTATTACTGAACTCATACAGAATGTTTTAAAGGCGAGACCCATCCCCGTACCCCCCTCCGAGAGAAATGGTGGGCGAAAAAGTGTCAAAAAAACAGATTTCCGTAAATAACTGAAAAAGTATCAATTGTATCAAAAACAAAAACGTTAAGAAAATTGTAGCTAACAAAATCCTGCACATTTTCATGTTTTATTTTTGTCTCTACGACCAGTAGGAGCCGAGATAGATTTTTTTAAAATGTCGACTGTTTTGCGGCGAAACGGTAACACGTGCGCGCATCGCGTGTATTTCGCTTATCTCTCGAGAATAGCCATTTGTATCGCAAAATGCTTCAAATAAAAGTTGTAGAGAATTTAATTACGAACAATTTCCGTTTTAAACATTTCCATACGATTAATATTGACAGAGATATAATCATTTAAACCTTTTTCTAAGACGCAATCACTGCTAGTTTACATCATAATAACATCAATAACAAGTCGAAAACTATTGATTCTACGTACTTAGTGCATATAATGGAAGTTGTAGAGAATTAAAATTTGAATCTACACGTATACACGAAATATCAATTTGGTAATCTTTATAAGGCGATAGAGGAAGAAATAATGAAAAATTCTCATCTTCGAGCGTTTCTCTGCAAATAACTATGTTTTGACTACTTGTAGACAGTAAAGTGTCTTTTTTAAAGATAATTAATGTACCTGTAAAATGAGTGTCGGCAGAAGTTCGTACGATAAATAGTTCGCTAGTTACAGCTGTTTAAAGATATACTCAAAAATTGACATTTTATTAAGAATCCCGATTTTCGCTAAAAAATGGCCGTTAAATTTTTGTCAAAAATTGGTTTTATCCTATTTTCAGTACATACTTTATATACAGGGTGTCTCCAAAAACACCTTACAACGCTTTATGGTAGACTTATGGGGTAATATTAGACCGATATAACCCAATTTACCTCTATGAAAAAGTGCACCATTTCAGAGTTACAGCTCTTCAAAGTTGGTGTTTGAAAAACGTTTATTTATCATAAATGATAAACCGTTTAAGATAGGAATTTGAATTTTGGAATAATAATTACCCTTATCAAAAGCTATAATTGTACAAATTTTGGCGAAAAAAGACATACAAAAAATAGGCCATCCACATTATCGTTACTGTTAACAGTAGAATAATTTTTTAATTCTTTACTAAAATGTAAAATTCGTTACACCAGATGAAAGGAAATTTCAAAATTAATAACTTTCGCCTCTTCACATTTTATCGTAAATTATTTGCTTTTTCAGATAAAAGGAAAAATTAACGCTAGGTTTTTCTAATAAAAGTGTTTAATTGCATATTATCTAGTAAGTAACCGTAGACGCAGAACCAATCGTCTAAAACTTTCGGATTTGAAAGATTTTTGTGGTTTCGTATGAGGAAAGCGATAAGGGCGAAATAAAACGCACTTTACGGGAAAAAGACTCCCGGCAAAAACCCAATTTAGTGTTATTCAAAGTAATTCAAAATCAATCGGTCGAACATTTATTATGTTATTATGTATACGGCTACTAGATAATATGCAATTAAACACTTTTATTAGAAAAACCTAGCGTTAATTTTCCCTTTTATCTGGAAAACCAAATAATTTACGATAAAATGTGAAGAGGCGAAAGTTATTAATTTAGAAATTTCCTTTCATCTGGTTGTAGCGAATTTTACATTTTAGTAAAGAACTAAAAAAATATTCTACTGTTAACGGTAACGATAATGCAGATGGCCTATTTCTTGTATGTATTTTTTCCCCAAAATTTGTACAATTATAGCTTTTGATAAGGGTAATTATTATTCCAAAATTCAAATTCCTATCTTAAACGGTTTATCATTTATGATAAATAAACGTTTTTCAAACACCAACTTTGAAGAGCTGTAACTCTGAAATGGTGCACTTTTGCATAGAGGTAAATTGGGTTATATCGGTCTAATATTACTCCATAAGTCTACCCTAAAGCGTTGTAAGGTGTTTTTGGAGACACCCTGTATATACAAAGGTAATACAATACAATAAATCGTTCGCAAGTTGCACTTTATTGTAAAAATACATCTTTGAAAATAATATTTTCACAGAATTTAACTAAAATGTATAGTACATATTTGTATTCAGTTTTTCTTAAATATCTTCGTTTCCATTTATTTTACGACAAACTTTTATAGAAACTAATTGAAAGCTTACAAAATCTGCTATAAAAAACACTTCTCATACTTGGGAAAGTCAAAACAATTTTTTATACTACCTTTTCTTCGTCTCAAACGTGCTGTTTATCAAGGAGGGATTGTATGGGAACAAACTTTAACCCCGCAAAAATCAAACACCGAACCGGATCAGTGGGGTTGAAAACTTGTCAAAAATTTATGGCAACCAATATGGACTGATCTTCCGCAAGCGCAAGTGAGTTGTCAAGAGTTAATAAAATGCAGTTGCAAAAAATGCGCGTCGAGATGCAAATGCAGGAAATTAAATTTGACTTGTACTGCTTTCTGCAAATGTAGTGGCACATGTGAAAGGAATTTATTAAATTAGAGATTAGACTATAATTTGTTCCTCATACATTATAGTTTTTCTTGTTCTTAACCAAATATGTACTAATTCAGTTGTGACTATACATATAAATATATGTATGTACTTAAATGAAAATTATTTTTAGTTTCGTTAACTATGCATTGAAATATGTATTCTATTTTGTGTAGGTATCAAAAAAATAAAAAATCACAATCTTTTGTTTATATCTGACATATTTATTTCTTATAATAAGGATTGCAACTAATGGTATCAGTATCAGTGTTAGTGAAAATATTACGAGAATTTATTTTACGCTCTTCGTACGTATGATAACCACCCGTAGAAGCATTGAATGAGGCGGCACTTTCCAATAAAAATTCGTTAGTTCTTATCGAATTTACGTAAAGTTTTGAAATTTTGGATTATTATAAACTATATTGCACACTTTCTTTTTTATTCTGACAAGTTTTTTCGTAGCATAATGTCTACCATCTGAGTTAAACTCAAAAAACCGAACCACAAATTGTTAATTTTTATTATTAATGTTAAATATTAGTATGAATACAATATTTTAAGCTAATTTAAAAAATATCACGAACAACTACATCTATTTTTAACATTATAATGTAATCTGCACGTCGATATGTTTTATACTTTTCGTACAAAAAAATAATAAACCACATGTTGTGAATTGCAACTTTGGGGTCGAATGGGGGGGGCGAGGGGAGACAA
Source organism: Pyrocoelia pectoralis (assembly GCA_036250285.1). Lineage (NCBI taxonomy): Eukaryota > Metazoa > Arthropoda > Insecta > Coleoptera > Lampyridae > Pyrocoelia > Pyrocoelia pectoralis. The sequence continues at coordinate 59,404,854 of CM070074.1, read as the reverse complement.
TGCCGAGATGGGTCTCCCTTTTAAAAATGTCTGTATGATGTCCTTAATGAACCTTACAAAGATTTTGCTTCTACTCAAAAGTGAACAGTTCATTGCCTAAGAAGCTGTACTACTAGCTCATTTAATATATAAGTTTCATGCTGCTGCCACAGTATATAAACGAACAGTACAATAACTCCTACGCATTTCATTCATAAATCGACAGAGCTCTTAGGGACCTTGAACGCACCCCTCCACGATTTATTTTACTTTTCACTATGCACGTCTATGGCCGTCGGATGAGATTCTCATCCGAGCAGCGTTGAAGGTCACAGAAAGTTTAGCGCGTGACGTCACGAGATATCATACTGGTTCGTATGTATGCTGTGCTGCTGCTTTGTTCAAAACGTGACTCAATAGGTTTGTGATGGATACTATTGAATAGACGGAAATAGCTTAATAACATTTCAGAAATTTTTATTTATTTTTTTGGCACCGTCCGTGTTCTCACTTGCCCCTTGTCTTGGGGTAAGTGAGAACATCATCAAATTCTTAGTTAGTTAAACTGCAATCAAGGCCTGGGGTAAGTGAAAAACTCTCTGATAAAAGTAGACTTCATGTCTATTCCACAAGTAATTTTATTTCAAAGGAGGAGAGAGATACAAAACTTTAAACTAAAACATGTATAATGCTAAGGTCTTAACTAAATAACTAAAATATTGAACTCCTAAAATAAGACATTTTAAGTAATATTTAATAAAGTAACACTAGTAAGTACACATTTTTACCATTCACTGAAGACTGTATGTCCAAAACGATATAGGAAAACACATGTCTCCTCGCCTTCCTTGCTTGGGTTCTGGGAGTATACAAACTATACTTTAACTTGCAATGATTGACCCATAGTAAGTGGGAACTTGTTCCCACTTGCCCTAGGGTAACGGTTTTCATTTGCCCCTTTATCATATTATCAAGGGGCAAGTGGGAACATGTATGTACAGCACGCGGCGTGTAAGAAGACGAGCCCGCCTATGCGCAAACCACGAGTTTATGATGTTTTTCAAATTCACCCGTTCGTTTACTTCAGTAGCGTCGCATCGTGCGAACTACTACCTATTAGACAAATGGGACAGATGCCTATAATTACATACTTTCAGGCGTATTATAAAAACGTGGAAAACTAAATGTTAAAAAAACGCGTCACCAATGGAAGTATTGGAATTATTCATCTTAATACACATTCTTCCAATATAAATAAAATTAAACATACAAATGTGACATGCCACTGCTTGATATTTTTATTATAATCGGTACCCGTCGTAGTTCTTCGCGATGCGCCGGCTCCTCGTCTTCTTACGCGCCGCGTGCAGTAACAATAAATCACTATCCTTTGTCAATTATTGAGTGTCACACTATTCAATTCAGTAACAAATCATCATACAGCAACCTAAGATTCATATCGATATCTCAGAAAATACGATAACAACAGCGTAATTAATAAATAATACTAACCTTGCTTATCAAGTCGAAAAACCGAATCAACGGAATGCTTCACTAATACGTTACTTTGTTCAATTAACAGACTAACAACTGTCTCCTGTCAAACTAAACGGATGCTACCAACATAACCTACCAACAATATTGCCAACTTAGTTCGTATTAGGACTTACGTTGCGCCGTTTTCACTTACCCCGCGACCTCACTTACCCCACTCCACCTTACTTGAAATGTAGCTAAAAATTTTTATTGAGGTTTTCTATGCCATAGAAAACCTCAATAAAAATTTTTAGCTACATCTCAAGTATTTTATCAACGAACTTCGTTCGTTACTGGAATCAATATTCCGTCCGTGCGTCCGTGCGTTGCAAGAGATGCGTATTGTCTACAACCGAGTTAAGATATGGATCTTATGTGAAATTTTATGCTGATTCAAGATCCGGTCCCAATTTTTCGATATCTCAAATACTTTTCGAAATATTCGACTTTAAAGTCGAAATTTCGAAATTATCAAATTTTGTCTTTTTGATAAGGCCAGATTTTTTTTATACTTTCGTTACTGCGGTATTCGAAGTTCGTTTTGTAATCCAGGGATTTCAACTAGTATTTTGTATAATCAAAATTTGATTTTTATAGACGCTACAGTCGCTAAAGACGATATTGTAGCACATTGCATTCTCGGGAATGGTAGGTCGTAGGAGCATTAGACTTACACGAACGTCTTCGTTGTAATATGAATAATAAAATGCGACTCATTTAGAAACCAAAATTGTGTCACGTTTTTGGAAAACAATTTTTAATTAATTGAAGTTTTTACACCACCGCATCCGCTACAATCAGCGAGCGTGTGGCTTGCCAGTCCATTAGATTGTTTCGCTTCTCTAGTATACTTATACAGGGTATACCACGGAACCCGTTCATTAGAAGTTTCTGGGGTCCCTTATTAGTTATGAATTTGAAACTTTCAGGTTAAGGATAACCCATAGCCTTCTTTTGTTCTAAAATATTGTCGATGTTGTACAACTTCCGGAAGGACCGGAAGTCGCCATTCATCTTCTTATTTTAAATGGAACCCCCTGTATATTATTGCATTTTTGGATTGTACAATCGATTCTACGTAACATTGTATTATTATCCTATACCTATCTTCAACTGTTTTTGAGATATTATGATTTTTTTGAAAAATGCGCTTTGCGGAGGGATGTTTAATAGCCCACCTTTTGCTCTTCTTTGAACGCAAAACATTCATACTTTACAAACACGAAGTAAAACCATAAGGGTTCACAAAATGCATTTGCAAACCTATCACAGATTATACAGGGCGTTCAAAATTAGTGGCAAAGTTAAAAAACTTCAAACACCAAAAAGTCATTTTTTTCAAATGGAACACCCCGTATATTTTTACATATTTGGAAAGCGATTTAATTTACGCATCGATAAACTATAGGTATTCCTATACCTATCTTTAGCGGTTTTGTAGTTATTAACACTTTTTATGTAATATTGATTAAAACTGCACTCAAAACCTATGCACATTTGAAAGTAGGCTGTGAGTATGCGAAAATAAAATACGGTAATGAACGTCTAACAGGGTTGAGTGCAAGAACAGGTCTCTACTTTTTTTGTAGATACCTGAACTCCCTTCTTTTGAGAACAAGTGTGCAGTTTTAACGTATTTTGAACAATCTTATGTAATTTAATAGTTTGCTCTCAATAAAAGGTATTATTATTATTATACTTCGGTTTTTATCGATACTTAGGCCAAGTCTGGTTAACTAACCGCACGGATCGAAATCAAGTAAGTATTATTATGTACTTCGATTGTTATCGATACTCAGGCCAAGCCTGGTTAACTAATCGCACGGATCGAAATCAAGTAACGATTAGTCCTACTAATACATACAGGGTTTTTCAACGAAAAGGAGCCACCCTTTATAACTTCTAACAGAATCAAAATTTGAAAAATCGGCGATACCCGTCTATAATAATATCGAGGGGGACACTTTTTGACATAAGTTTGAGATTTCATACCTTAACCCCCTGGGTCCCACAAACATACCCTTAATTTTTTTAAATGGCAACATGGGTCATGTGATACGTCATTTGAAAGGTCTTTTGATATCTTGCATTACTGCGTTTAAAATTTTAAAATCGTTCAATTCGTTTGTGAGATATTTTAATTTAAAGTTTTAGAGAACTGATATAATTTGTCGTTATAATAATGCAATATAAAAGTATTACTGACTTTTTAATTTATTTTAAGTTTTATTTCCATGTAAATAAAAAAAAGTTTAATACAATGAATTTCGTATCAATTTATCTTGACTATAAAAGCAAAAAAATAAATAAAAAACAACCATTTTGAAGAAAATTATATCAGTTCTCTAAAACTTTAAATTAAAATATCTCACAAACGAATTGAACGATTTTAAAATTTTAAACGCAGTAATGCAAGATATCAAAAGACCTTTCAAATGACGTATCACATGACCCATGTTGCCATTTAAAAAAATTAAGGGTATGTTTGTGGGACCCAGGGGGTTAAGGTATGAAATCTCAAACTTATGTCAAAAAGTGTCCCCCTCGATATTATTATAGACGGGTATCGCCGATTTTTCAAATTTTGATTCTGTTAGAAGTTATAAAGGGTGGCTCCTTTTCGTTGAAAAACCCTGTATAATCTATACAATATAAATTTGAAGTTGCTGTTAAAAAGTGAACATACTAAATACTATACACATATTATGTTCATTAAATTAAATGACGTTGATAAAACCAACGCTGATCACATTTTAGAGAATGTATTTGTTTGAGAAGCCTCGGTGTATTTGATCCCAATTTGTAAAAGCCACGTCCCGTCGACCCTCTTTCCGCGAAGGCATTAACATGAACGCAGCGTCGCGCATCAATAACAAAAAGAGACCCTATATTCCTAGGCTTCTCCGTTGGCGTCACTTATTCGTGACTTAGTGACTTTTTATTATTATTATTATTATTATTATTATCATTATTAGTATGATTAGACAAACGAATGTTTATCTGGATGTCATGCTCATTAAAGCAAACAGGTGGTAAACAGTAAACAATTTTATACAATGGAAGCAGTTAACGCATATTCCAATACTGATATTTTGAATTTATTTTATACCCATTAAAGTCATTTTTATTTGTTTGTTGTATAAATAAGATCATTAAATTCGTTTTGCAAAAGTAATTGTTTTTCCACAGCCTGCTTTCAAATGTGCATAGGTTTTGAGTGCAGTTTTAATCAATATTAGATAAAAAGTGTTAATAACTACAAAACCGCTAAAGATAGGTATAGGGATACCTATAGTTTATCGATGCGTAAATTAAATAGCCTTCCAAATATGTAAAAATATACAGGGTGTTCCATTTGAAAGAAATGACTTTTTGGTGTTTGAAGTTTTTTAACTTTGCCACTAATTTTGAACGCCCTGTATAATCTGTGATAGGTTTGCAAATACATTTTGTGAACCCTTATGGTTTTACTTCGTGTTTGTAAAGTATGAATGTTTTGCGTGCAAAGAAGAGCAAAAGGCGGGCTATTAAACATCCCTCCGCAAAGCGCAAATTTTTCAAAAAAATCATAATATCTCAAAAACAGTTGAAGATAGGTATAGGATAATCTAATACAATGTTACGCAGAATCGATTGTACAATCCAAAAATGCAATAATATACAGGGGGTTCCATTTAAAATAAGAAGATGAATGGCGACTTCCGGTCCTTCCGGAAGTTGTACAACATCGACAATATTTTAGAACAAAAGAATGCTATGGGTTATCCTTAACCTGAAAGTTTCAAATTCATAACTAATAAGGGACCCCAGAAACTTCTAATGAACGGGTTCCGTGGTATACCCTGTATACTTTTTGCGCCGACAGTAGTAATCAGAATTTAGAGAAATCTTATTTACATTTTACTCAGCGATGTTAAATTTAACTACAAGTAGTTAACAAATTTCATTAATTTGTTTAAATATTCACTCTTTAAAAAAACAACAAACTTAGGTACGGATTTATTTTACGATTTCTAGCCATGCGCAATATAAATTAAATCACGACATCGGTGCAGATGCAGAAGGGCGCAGAACTATTTTGTCTGCACTGTAATGAGTGCTACGCATTGAAAGTATTCACCAGCGATATAGCTATAGAAGGTAGGTGGTACTGGTAGAAGTAGAATAATATTTGTATATTATGGGTTAACCACTGTACAGGGTGAAAAACTAAGAAAGGAGGCCGGCCATAACTCAGAAACTATTTGAGATAGAACAGTGAAATAAAAAATCTTATAATAAATGTGGCCAAGAGAAAATGCTGGAAATTATTTTCAATTTCCTACCATTGCCGCCAGAGGGCGTTTCACTGATTTCAATTTGAAATTCCCATTTTTTGGTCAATTTTCCTCAGTAATGCATTTAAAAAAATATATTCATTGTAAACTAGTGATCAATAGGTGTTTCCTTTTTGCATCGCCACGGGGTTAGGTAAAGTTACAATCATCACGTGATTAAAGCGCCTTGCGTCATGTAGACATTTCTGCCTCAGGTTAATCTAAAACTTAAATAAAAGCTTTTAAAACGAATAGGGTTATTGAGAACTGAGTCAAATTATTTTTATAAAACGAATGGTGTGTTATTGACAGAGCTGACTTAGGTCTACCACAACGTGCAAAAAGAAAACACCTATTATGTAAAATTTTGTTTAATGAATTTTTACGATTGCTATCAAAATAAAGGGAGGGGGAACTAAATTACGTGTTACTAGAAAAAATCGTGTAACTTCCAAACGGGTTGCTTGAATTTGTCAATATTGGTCTCGATGAAAAGAGAATACTTGATATTATCTAAAAAAATCCAAAACCACAACAATTTCTTATCTCCATCTACCAATAGAGGGCGCAACTTGTTGAAGGAACAAAACGGTCGACTTTTCTAAAAAAATTCAAATGGTACCAAATATTTTTTTCACTGCTATTGGAAGGAACATTAATAAGGGAATAATTAAAAAAAAATTGTGTCATCAATAGCTCTCATAGTACCAAAGTTATAGTCAAAAATGTGGTAATATAAGAGGTAATTTGAGGTATAAACAAATGAAAACGCTTAAAATGACATTTTTATGTCAAAGCTGTAAACTAGATAACAAAGTGGCATTAAGTGTATTTCGGTTGTTGTATTATAAGCAAAAATGCTAGTTTCCAATGGAGAAGCATTACAGCATATTTTGAATGCATGCAAAATGCAACTGTTATAATAATATAATATAATAATAATGATTTATTGTTCAACAGATAAATCCATTTACAGAACAATATCTAAAAAGATGATTATCTTAGTGGTATATAGGTATATTACTGTTGCAGGACCACTGAAATTTTGAAAGAAATTAAAGTTCTCATAGCCTACTTTATTTATATTAAGCTTACGATTTGTTTATACCTCAAATTGCCTCTTATATTACCACACTTTTGATTATATCTTCGGTACTATGAGAGCTATTGACATAATTTTTTTTTAATTATTCCCTTATTAATGTTCCTTCCAATAGCAGTGAAAAAAATATTTGGTACCATTTGAATTTTTTTAGAAAAGTCGGCCGTTTTGTTCCTTTTACAAGTTGCGCCCTCTATTGGTAGACGGAGATAAGAAATTGTTGTGGTTTTGGATTTTTTGGATAATATCAAGTATTCTCTTTACATCGAGACCAATATTGACAAATTCAAGCAACCCGTTTCGAAGTTACACGATTTTTTCCAGTAACACGTAATTTAGTTCCCCCTCCCTTTATTTTCACAGCAATCGTAAAAACTCATTAAACAAAGTTTTACATATTGATCACTAGTTGAATATATTTTTTTCAAGGCTTGGCGACAGTGATTGAAAATCCCAATGTAGGTTTTGACAAATTGGAAACAACTTCAGCCTGCTAAGAATTTTTAAAAAGTACACGTTTCGCTCTTCTTCCTGTTTCACCAAAATTTTGTGAAGGTGATTTACTTGGAAGAGTGCATTGCGCTTCCAAATGATGGAAAAATGGAACAAGATATTTTGTTTACGAATCAAGGAACGTTCACACTGCGTAATAAATTTTAAAAAATTACTATATAAGTATAATACATTTATACAGGGTGTAACAAAATAAGTGTAAAACATTTCAGGGGGTGATTCTTCATCGAGAGATAGGGTCTTTCATATAAAGAAACTTCATTGGAGCATCCCTTGTTAAGATACAGCCCCTTAAATGGGGTACATGAAATTTGTTTTACAAGCAATTTTTCTCACAAACACTAAAAATGTAATTTATTTGGTTTACCCCATGGTTGAAAGGGGTGGAAAACGTAACCCCTAAAATTTATTTCTAATAGCTTGTTCCATTCTAAACAAAAAATGTCTCTTGAATTTTTTGCCCAAAATTAATCAGTTCGCAGCAAAAAATTATTTTACGAACATCTACAGAGATACAACGTCATAAATACGATCTGGATTAGTATTGTTATTTTGTAGTTACTACCTTCATCAAAATATGATTAAAGATGAATAAACAAAAGTAATTTATTAATAACAAAACATAAAACATGTAGAAATCATAGTAAATGTTCAATATGTCCACCTTCAATCATTAAGGGGCTGTATCTTAACAAGGGATGCTCCAATGAAGTTTCTTTATATGAAAGACCCTATCTCTTTTTCGATGAGGAATCACCCCCTGAAATGTTTTACACTTATTTTGTTACACCCTGTATAAAACTAGGAGGTAGGTTACTTATGTTTTATTTTATTTATTGAATATTTTTAAAACAGTACCTACCGCTCAAATACCTACTTCTTTTTAATAGGTATTGCAATCTAGCGCATCAAACATCAAAGAAACCGCCGTAAGTGTCGCTTCTGCATCCGTGTAGGTATTTCTTCTGTATCTGTAGTAATGTAGAGATCATTTCAAGAATAAAAAACTAAAAACATCATCTGTAAACAATGTATGAACATAATACAAGTGTTTATCTTTAGCTAATAAGTGTGGACACCTCAAAGGCCGTATTAAAAATGCAAACGTTTTTTGGTTAGATAAGTAGTCTACTGACATTCGGAACAAAATTGGTTTTTGCGCAAATGTTCTTAATAAACTCTAGCTTACTAAGATGAGAGCTACGTGTTTTCAGAATTGTGAAAATCGAAGGGATGCTTCCTGGATGGATGAAATCATTGAAATCCAATCCAGCCTGAGACGTTTTGGTGGTTGAACGCGCATGCTCTTGCTATATGGAGAAAATGCTTTCTTCTAACATCGCTTATGAAAATGACACTTTCATCACTCAATCTAGTGAGGAAAATAGGCGTTTGCATCATTAGTGAGGAAAGTTCATTTCCATAGCATTGTTAGAATACAAAATCAGCAACTAGATTCTTGAAAAAATAGGAGGGTAAAATAATTATAAGGAAATTTAAAATTGAGACTCATTTTTGCGATGTTGGAAAAAATAGTATACACAATTCGTGATGAAAGTGCGATTTTTCAACTCCCAATACTACCCTCACTCACTATCGCTCGTGAATATATAATGCATTGCTCGTTGAAAAATCAGTCACTTTCATCACTTGTATTGTAATATACTAATATCGTGTCAAGTATAATATTATATACAGTAGAACGCCGATTATCCGAACGCCGATTAACCGAATCGCCAATTATCCGCATCGGTCCTAAGCGTAATATAAAAAATTAAAATCAAGTACGTACGTACAACATATGTAATTTTTGTTTTGTTCTGTTGTAAAAAGTTGGAACTCGTTGGTGTCCAGATATATTTCAATTGTTATGGTTGAAAGCTAGAGGCAAGACACTACAGATGTACATGTTTTGCGTCGCGCGGCTTTTCACAGTTCGTTTTTCTTTATTACCAGTCTATATCCGATTATCCGAATCGACCCCGATCCCAATTAATTCGTATAATCGGCGTTCTACTGTAATATAATTCCCATATGCTCATGTTAAAAGCTATGGAGCAAAATTTACGCAAAATCGTTATTTACGCAGCCATTTCGTGGGGAAAACGTCCAAACGCATTGCTTCGGTCCCCAGTACTTAAGTGATTTTATCCATTTTAGGCCAAGACCAAGGTATGTCAAAATTGTTATTTGTAGACCAATTTCATTACCTACCATAAAATGTTTAAACCTATTACATCGGTGCCCAATAAGTGAATTTCATTCGTTTTTGGACTTTCATCAAAATCCTTGTTTATGCACAAATTTATTCGGGGAAATGTCCGAACATGGTTTTTGACCAAGGTATATTTATTTTTAACTGTAGGTATATAACATCTTCAGTATTCAAAAAATTGCTTACTGTTATCAATTTAGCCCTCTTAGTTATTGGAAAATTATATAAAAGGAATTACGAAATACGTTATCGAATAATGATTTCGGTCCATTATGTTAATTTCAGTAAAAATGGAACTTTTAGACAGTGGCGTAACAATAGAGTGGCAGAACGGCGAAAATATGCCCCGGCCCCCAGCCGGAGGGGCCCCCGATCCAAGAGATTATAAAATAACAAAAATATATTTCTGAATAAGTAGCGTGGGCAAGGATATGATGCTCCTAATAACAAGAAAGGCACTTATGGTGGATTTCAAAAACTCATAAGAGATATCGAGCCTAATGCGGTGTATGACCATTGTGTTGCTCAAAATTTAAATTTGGTAGTTAATGAAAAAAGTCAAACCTAATATAAAATTTTTTGCAATGTTCATGTTTAAAATGACTGGACTAGAATAAATGAAATGTTTCCATTTTCAGTGTCTTGCAACCTGCCACTTATGTAATATAAATGATAGCGATTTGTGGGAAAAGGTTTTAGTGTTTGATGTCAAGTGATATAAAAAAGACATATCTGTCTCGTTTTCCAAGGAAATTCTCAGTTTTCGATCCGCTTTTAGACACGGAATAGAAACGTCTTCTATAGCAGAACTTGCTGATTTATTAATTATAAAGAATCATTTTTTAGTTCTTCAGGCTTTTCCAAAGTGTGCAGTGCACTTCATTTCTGTTATTTGTAACCATTCCTGTGATTACGACTATAGTGCCAGGCGAGAGATCATGTTGGCTCGAAATTTGAACTTTGATGATGTCATTAACACTTTCACCTAAACAAAAATCGCAAAAAATGGAATTTTTATAATTAATATTTTGTACGAATACAGAAATTGTGAATTCAGTCAAATACGCTCTTTCAATTAAAAGTTACCTACTATAATAGAAAATCAACTAATTATAATAGCGTTTGTATGCACGATATAAATATACTAAAGATAGGATGTTGCGCATGGTGAGCGTTCCGCAAATGTGACGCGTGACGTCACTCACAGAGTGAATTACATTTGCGACATGCTCATTTGATGTGTTTTTCGTCTGTACCGAGTTTGTTTTTAAAGATACAAAAAATTTATTAAAACTTATTCGCGCAACTGTGCACACCGCTTGTTCCAAAAATATTGGAGATAGTCAGATAGTTAGACTCTCGCCGGACTTTTTTGTAGTAAATTTTGTGCATTACAAAATGGCTTCAGTTCATTTTTTCTCTGTCTAAAAATATAGTAGTTTTCGCAGCGTCCGAGGCGAAAGCGTTAGGAGATCTGGGTGATTTCATTGACGGGTTCAAGACAATTTCGCACTCAACTCTGTTTTTTTTAACACCCTACACAACAGTTGGAATTAATTTTTAAGTACTTCGGTGACAACAATCAATCTTTGATGATAGATTGCAAATTACATAATTTCTGTTTTTCTCATTTCCATGGCAACGAAAAGGTGTACTGATTACTGATTTCACATCAGAAATTTTTTTTAGTACCTAGTAATACCGGTATTTATCATTTCAAAGTGAACCAATAAAAAAAATAGCCTAAAGCATTCGTGAATAACTGGTGTTTAAATCACTTGCGGCATCGTGCGTGAAAAATCGGGAAAAATCAACAGGTATATAACCAAGTGTTTTCTTTAAATGTAAATTACCACAAGGTGTTAAAAAAATACAGTGGAGTGTGAAATAGTCTTAAACCCATCAATGAAATCACCCAGATCCCCTAACGCTTTCGCCTCGAACGCTGCGAAAAATACTATACAGGGTTAGCATAAAAGAATCATCGGATTTTAAAAGGCTGTATTTAAAATAATAATAAACATACAATGAACGATACCACGTGCCACCACACCCAACAACTTTAATTGAGCTACGGGAACGCATTACCTACAGCTGCATTTATGACCATCGATAGGGAAATGTTAACACGTGTGGGATGAACTAGACTTCCGCTTAGATGTGTGTCGTGTGTCGAAAGGAGCTCATATTGAAAATTTGTGAAGGTATGTCTAAAACTCGGACAGTTTATATTTATTTTCATGTATCGTTCATTACTGTATGTTTATTATTATTTTAAATACAGTCTTTTAAAATCCGATTATTCTTTTGTGCTAACCCTGTATTTTTAGACAGAGAAAAACTGAAGCCATTTTGCAATGCACAAAATTTACTACAAAAAAGTCCGGTGAGAGTCTAACTATCTCCAATGTTCTGAGAAAAAGCGGTGTGCACAGTTGCACGAATAAGTCTTGCATCATTTTGGACGCCTACAACTCTTAAACTATCCAATATCCTGACACACTCTCACGGACTTTCCTTTAGTAAATTTTGTGCTCTACAAATTTGTTCATATGCAATTTTCCTCTATCTAGCACCGTTTTGGTGCCTTCGTGGCGCAAAGACCATCAGATGTAATTACGCTACTAATACAAGTATTTTTCAGGTTAACTTAGAGAGATTGAGCTACCCTATTATTTTCAAGATATAAAAGACATCGTAAGGCCCATATTTGATATTGTAACATTTTTGTATGTATCTCTAAAAATGAACTCGGTAGAGACGAAAAACACATCAAATGTGTATTCCGCAAACGAAATTCACTCTGTGAGTGACGTCATCCGCACGGTCTGACAAAATCTGAACGTCGGAGCATCCGGCCCTGGTTTGTATGTACCTACTTCACGTATAGTGATTTATTAAAAAATAAAAAAACTAACGTTAGTTGATATTCTTTACAATGAGGGAAGGCCCTATCCGATGAATTTGCCACGCGGCTCAAACGGTGTAGTTACGCCACTGCTTTTAGTAGATAACAATCCTTAATTAAATTATAGATTAAAGTAGAAATGACTCACCATGGGAAAATTATTGAAATGATATTGATAATAAACCTTTATATCGATAGTTCAGATTAGTTATTATTAATAATAATATAGTACATATAACTTAATAGAATTAGTAATATTAATCAATTTCTGAAAATTTCACTATTGCAAAAGCAAAACATATGACTTCTGTGCCAATTAAAATAAGTAGGTATATTATTGTTTCTCGTAAAGACGTTATCTTGTAGAATTAGTTTTTAAAACGGGTCGGTAGATTGTTGAGCCAAGGTCGCTTTTTTCCTTCCGGGCATTAAACACATAAATGTAATAGACTACAGGCCCGTATCAAAAATTGATGGGTCATTTGAACCACCAGGAGACCTATGTAGAACGATAGAAGGGCATAAAATAATAAGATTCAGCACTATGCCGTCACTTGTAAGCTGTCCAACTGAGTACAGGTGAGAATTCAAAAGTACAGGTAGACCGGGTATATTTTGGTCATATATTTTTGTACGGCATTCTTACAATCAAAAGATCCATGAAAAATAATGAGAAAACGCTTAGTGCCGTACAAAAATATTGCGCCACAAAGTCGGAAAAATTTTTCATTTTCCGCCGATTTTGAGGGTAAATTTGGTCATTTGATCGTGTACGGCATCGGTTCCATACAGTTTCAGCACCTCTTCTAATTCATTATTCCGCAACGCCGTACAAAAATAATGGTACAAGGGGAAAAGATCGAGGGTTGCAACCTCCTCTTTTCCGTGGTCCGGGGGGATCATTTGACACAGTACGGCATCGGTTCCAAAACATTATCTAGCACTCAAAAGTACTATTAAAAATAATGCCGTCAAAAAATTATTGTTCATTTGAATGTATATCCATAATAATTATCTTAATTTCATCGTATACTTCATTTATAAAGGTGGAAGGTCATTTGATCCTGTACGGCAACTTTTTTTTCAACATCACATTGCTAAAAACAATTGTTATATAATATTGCCGTTCAAAAGAAACTGTTCTAAAAAAAATTATAGAGAAATATAAAACATGCAATTTTTGAAATTATTTACAAAGTTTAAATATAATCATAGATTAATGAAATATAGCAATTTTCTAGATATTATCGTTGTTTTAAATAGTATTTAGGTAAATAAACCAGAAAAAATAATGCCGTACATTTTAATGCAGACCATATTTTTTGGCTGATGAAAATGACACTACTATTGCAGGGGTAGGTACTTTATGGTCATCTGATACTGTACGGCATTAACATATTTTTCAAGAGAACAATTGATAATATGCATTAATCATTATGCCCTCTATCTGAAGTGAAACGGTATGTATACAGGGTGTTTCAGACCACCCGTACCGCCCAAATATCTCGCGAAATACAAAACGCATTGAAAAAAGAAAAAATACGTCTAAAAATGTTTTAAGACTCTATTGTTTGATAGTAATAGGATGTCCCCACTCCCACCCATGTGGGGAGGAGAGGGGGGTAACTTCGTAATCTTAAATAGCACCCCCCCCCCCCCAGTTTATTATGCAGATTTGAATTCTGCGTTAACAAATAGGAACTTTTTGTTTGAAACATTTTTTGAAGTTCGTGACAGATGGCGCTGTGATCGCCGAAAGAAGTTTTCCGATTACCTAAATGCTAATTTGATGTCAGTTTTGTTAAGTGACAATCAAAAATGTTAATGCTTTGTAAAAGGGAAGAGGGGGAGCTTTATTACCCCCCCCCCTTTCCCACACCGCCACTTCACCCCTAATTTTAGATTTAAACGTATCTCGAATGTCAATGTGTTCTTTACTCGTGAAATCAAAGTATTTCAATTTTTTTTTTCTATTTTCCATCAAAGACAAACAAAATTTACAAAATTTAACTTCTTCAATCGTGGTATTGAACAGTTGTTTAAATCTAAAATGGTTGCGTTTTCCCATCCTAGTTTATGGGCCGTAGGGTCACTGACCTGTATCAGGTCAGTGCGTAGGGTTGAGGTGGCGGTGTGGGGAAGGGGGAGGGGTTAATAAAGCTCCCCCTCTTCCCTTTTACAAAGAATTAACATTCTCAATATATAATGTCTATATTGATAATTATTACAAGTAAATTACAAATTTTTGAGTCAATGTAAACAATTATTTGATGAAGTTTGCTCGATTACATTTTTCTTACTGAGTTCTTAGAGCATCCGAGTCAGCACTGCGTACAAGAGGAAGTCTCAATGCAGGTATATACTATAGATATATGCCTACAAATGCTAAACGTCGGAACAGAACGTCGCTCTGTAAGCGATATACATGTACGTCCAGGTCTACCTATAAGTGTCTCATTTGTACGATAATGGAGGAAAGGGCTCTGCGATGGGACCCTCTATTTGGATATTTAAAGTGCGATATCTCCGAAACGGTTCGACTTAGAATGGAACGGTTTGGAATTATTTAATTGTCGTCAAAGGATCTAAAAGATGGACTGTGTACTTGGTCGAATTTCGAGAGTTCGTTTTTTAGCCTGAAAAAGTTCAAAGGGGTTAACCTTGGAGTTTTTGCAAAAAAATGAAGAAATTTTTTGTTCGAGATAAGTTCAAAATATGTTAGTTTACTTCATAAAAGATAGTTTAGAGTGAAAAAAGTGTACCAGGTCTACCTATAAGTGTCTCATTTGTACGATAATGGAGGAAAGGGCTCTGCGAAGGGACCCTCTATTTGGATCTTTAAAGTGCGATATCTCCGAAACGGTTCGACTTAGAATGGAACGGTTTGGAATTATTTAATTGTCGTCAAAGGATCTAAAAGATGGACTGTGTACTTGGTCGAATTTCGAGAGTTCGTTTTTTAGCCTGAAAAAGTTCAAAGGGGTTTTTGCAAAAAAATGAAGAAATTTTTTGTTCGAGATAAGTTCAAAATATGTTAGTTTACTTCATAAAAGATAGTTTAGAGTGAAAAAAGTGTACCAGGTCTACCTATAAGTGTCTCATTTGTACGATAATGGAGGAAAGGGCTCTGCGAAGGGACCCTCTATTTGGATCTTTAAAGTGCGATATCTCCGAAACGGTTCGACTTAGAATGGAACGGTTTGGAATTATTTAATTGTCGTCAAAGGATCTAAAAGATGGACTGTGTACTTGGTCGAATTTCGAGAGTTCGTTTTTTAGCCTGAAAAAGTTCAAAGGGGTTAACCTTGGAGTTTTTGCAAAAAAATGAAGAAATTTTTTGTTCGAGATAAGTTCAAAATATGTTAGTTTACTTCATAAAAGATAGTTTAGAGTAAAAAAAGTGTACCAGGTCTACCTATAAGTGTCTCATTTGTACGATAATGGAGGAAAGGGCTCTGCGAAGGGACCCTCTATTTGGATATTTAAAGTGCGATATCTCCGAAACGGTTCGACTTAGAATGGAACGGTTTGGAATTATTTAATTGTCGTCAAAGGATATAAAAGATGGACTGTGTACTTGGTCGAATTTCGAGAGTTCGTTTTTTAGCCTGAAAAAGTTCAAAGGGGTTAACCTTGGAGTTTTTGCAAAAAAATGAAGAAATTTTTTGTTCGAGATAAGTTCAAAATATGTTAGTTTACTTCATAAAAGATAGTTTAGAGTGAAAAAAGTGTACCAGGTCTACCTATAAGTGTCTCATTTGTACGATAATGGAGGAAAGGGCTCTGCGAAGGGACCCTCTATTTGGATCTTTAAAGTGCGATATCTCCGAAACGGTTCGACTTAGAATGGAACGGTTTGGAATTATTTAATTGTCGTCAAAGGATCTAAAAGATGGACTGTGTACTTGGTCGAATTTCGAGAGTTCGTTTTTTAGCCTGAAAAAGTTCAAAGGGGTTTTTGCAAAAAAATGAAGAAATTTTTTGTTCGAGATAAGTTCAAAATATGTTAGTTTACTTCATAAAAGATAGTTTAGAGTGAAAAAAGTGTACCAGGTCTACCTATAAGTGTCTCATTTGTACGATAATGGAGGAAAGGGCTCTGCGATGGGACCCTCTATTTGGATATTTAAAGTGCGATATCTCCGAAACGGTTCGACTTAGAATGGAACGGTTTGGAATTATTTAATTGTCGTCAAAGGATCTAAAAGATGGACTGTGTACTTGGTCGAATTTCGAGAGTTCGTTTTTTAGCCTGAAAAAGTTCAAAGGGGTTAAACCTTGGAGTTTTTGCAAAAAAATGAAGAAATTTTTTGTTCGGGATAAGTTCAAAATATGTTGGTTTACTTCATAAAAGATAGTTTAGAGTAAAAAAAGTGTACCAGGCAAAAAAATGAAGAAATTTTTTGTTCGAGATAAGTTCAAAATATGTTAGTTTACTTCATAAAAGATAGTTTAGAGTAAAAAAAGTGTACCAGGTCCAGTGTTGTAATGTATCGAGATACAAGTATCTAGATACAGTATCTAGATGCTTTTTTGAGTATCGAGATACAATTGAGATACTTGAAAAATTTTGTATCTGTATCTGTATTTAGATATTTTTTTTGGAGTATCTGAAACAAGATACATTCGCACTGCAAATATTTTTTACAAACTATAAATTATAAATATAATATCCTCGCCAGGAGTGTTTACCGCTACGTCATTAATGTATGAATCTAGCTATCCAATTTATTAATACTGTCATCTCATATAAAACAGTGAATTCAATAAGGATGGTGAACATTCGCAGTGCATTTGACGAAATCGACATACGGTATTGAATAAGCAAATGTTATAGAAAGAATAAACCTATAAACGCGAATTTAATTTCTTTTATATGTATAAGAATTTAATTCTCATTTGACTAATATAGTACAATTTGATTCGTGTTTTTCATATTACACCATATGATTGTATGTGATGACGTAGCGGTAAACACTCCTGGCGAGGATAGTATAAACAAATTGTAAAAACGATCAGTGGTATCTCCTTGATTCACACTGGAAAAGTTACAGCATCACAACATGCATGATACTCGTAGTTAGAACTTGTTCTATTTTCGAGCAGTTTAATCGTGCATTTCTAGGATTTTACAGCGATTTATTCCTTGCCAATATTATGCCAATAGTCAGTTGATGTTTGTTTTAAGTTGGTAGGTACTTCCGCTCTGCAACTTGTGCAATGTGTTAGTTGTCTGTGGGAATGTGCACTTCTCAACACCAACATAGTTATAATTTGTGGAAAATTAAATCCCTGCAGAGATTTTCCCTGCACATTTAAAAATGCACTAATGTGAATGCATGGGAGTTGCTACATGAAAGATTGCAGCAAGTTCAAGGTGACGCCGCATCTAAAAATGCAGCATGAAAATGCACATGCAACTTTTTTTTATTTTCATGTGGGTAAAGTATCTTCGTTGTATCTAGATACATTTTGTTAGTATTTGTATTTATATCTAGATACATATAAGAAAATGTATCTGAAGAAGTATCTAGATATATTTTATTTAAAGTATCTGTATCTGTATCTAGATGCTGAAAAAAATGTATCTGTTACAACACTGCATATACAGACTGTTCAACGAAAAGCGCCCAGGAGTATAGCGACTTCAGTGGTGTTATAACTCTAACAAACCATATATATTATTAAATGGGACTGTCTTTGCTACAATTTGATGAAAAAAAATCTTTTACACGCAGTCATTCGTTTGTTGTGACGTAATCGACCATTTTTTTAAATTGCACGATCTAATTTTTTTTGTCTATTTTTGTAGAGAATTTTACGTACTTTTCATCTATCTAAACATTTATTACGATTTTTTTATTTTTTTTTATTTTTTTTTATTTTCATTTTTTTAATTTGTCACTTCAACCTTAGAAGTGTTATACATGACACTTTTGGTGTAAAATAATTAGGCTACATAATATTTACATTACTGTGTTGCCATTTTATGACAATTTTGAGAAAAATGCAAGAAACTATTGTGTGTAATAATTTTGTTTCTACAAATGTGTTGATGTAACGGCGTACTAGATCGAATTAGTTTATTACATTTTTTTCAAAAATTTCTTAACATGGCAACAGTAATGTAAATATTATGTAGCCTAATTATTTTACACCAAAAATGTCATGTATAACACTTCTAAGGTTGAACTGACAAATTAAAAAAATAAAAATAAAAAAAATAAATAAAAAAAATAAAAATCGTAATAAATGTTTAGATAGATGAAAAGTACGTAAAATTCTCTACAAAAATAGACAAAAAAAATTAGATCGTGCAATTTAAAAAAATAATCGATTACGTCACAACCTCACAACAAACGAATGACTGCGTGTAAAAGATTTTTTTTTCATCAAATTGTAGCAAAGACCGTCCTATTTAATAATATATGTGGTTTGTTAGAGTTATAACACCACTGAAGTCGCTGTACTCCTGGGCGCTTTTCGTTGAACAGTCTGTATATACATCCTACGCTCCTAAGCAATATATGTACGGATGAAACATTTACATTAAAAAACAGAAGTGTTTATTATTATGATTACATACTGTTTTATTAATATGAACTTTCAGATTTGTACGGCCGTATAAAAAAATATCGTACCAACTATCACCCTAAAGTAGGTACATTTCGTTACATGGATTTTTCTGCACGTTTTTCCCCCTCTACTGACTGTTGGACTAACAAAAATGTACGGCATGTGAAAAAATGTTATCTATGCATAAAATACTTTCAGAATAAATTAATTTTATGTTGTGTCAAATGATCCCCCCGGACCACGGAAAAGAGGAGGTTGCAACCCTCGATCTTTTCCCCTTGTACCATTATTTTTGTACGGCGTTGCGGAATAATGAATTAGAAGAGGTGCTGAAACTGTATGGAACCGATGCCGTACACGATCAAATGACCAAATTTACCCTCAAAATCGGCGGAAAATGAAAAATTTTTCCGACTTTGTGGCGCAATATTTTTGTACGGCACTAAGCGTTTTCTCATTATTTTTCATGGATCTTTTGATTGTAAGAATGCCGTACAAAAATATATGACCAAAATATACCCGGTCTACCTGTACTTTTGAATTCTCACCTGTACTCAGTTGGACAGCTTACAAGTGACGACATAGTGCTGAATCTTATTATTTTATGCCCTTCTATCGTTCTACATAGGTCTCCTGGTGGTTCAAATGACCCATCAATTTTTGATACGGGCCTGTAGTCTATAATGCAAGTTTTTAGTTTATACTGTACAGCACAGAACACTCACCTTCTGTACAGGGTCGGCGCGAGGCACGTGCAAACGGTGAAATGTACCCTTTATAGATCCCCCCGCACGCGCATCAAGATTTTTAAAACGATAAATCCATATACATACCGTGTGACAAGTTTCAACGCGAGCCAAATAGCATGGGAAATCACATATTTGCAGTTTGCTGCTCACCAATTTCGTCTACAAGAATAGTAATTAAATTAGTAATGATGCCTATCGAAAGAGTATTATTTTCTGAGTCTATTTATACCAAATATTTGGTATAGGTAGGTACCTACTTACTAATTCACTAATTTTTTAATTAGGAAAATATAATTTTCAAAAGTTAAAAAATATGAGCAGTCATGACATGTCAAATTCGAATAATTTTGAATATTTCAAACATTTTTAATTACGTAATACGGTATTTTTCTGAAAAATTTAACCATAAATAGTAACAATAATGATAGTTATTATATTATAACAAGGAACGAGTGTTTATTTTAAAAAAGTACTTCAGTGCTGGCAGTTTGCGAAAAGTCTCGACCCAAAACGTCTGTAAGCACAATCCAACAATTTATAAGATAATTTGAAGAAACCACAGTACAAAAGAGGGGTGGTGGTAAGCTTACAATTGAATTTGTATTCTGTCGATATTTATGCATTTTTATAAAGAGTTCGAAGACTGGGTAATGCAGAACTAGACGATCGAGTGCTAGTCAAGAAAAATCCAACAAGTACGAGAGTTGTAGCAGAAAAATGTGACCTTTCTCAATATATGCTGAAGAAACGCAGCTATCACTCGTACGAACCTCACCCATCAAGAGTTGTTGGGAATAGATGAAGAAAGCAGGTGAAGACATTATGGAATCGAGATCGCCACTTTCTCTCATCGATTTGCTTTACTGGCCTGACGAGTGCACGTTTACTTTAAATAATGAACCAAACGTACAGAATATAAGATATTGGGTGCAATAAAACCCAAGATTGCACTACCCTCAAAAAATTAATATTTTAAATTTCAGCAAGATAGATGCCCAGCTCATTTTGGTATAGGCGTAAGAACCTGTTTAGACGAAGTTTTTCCTAGTCATTGGATTAGTCGAGATGGCACTATTAACTGGCCGTCCCGAGGGTGGCGCGAGTGGTGCAATTACGCCAGGCCCCGCGCTGTACCAGGCCCCGCGCTCCGCTATTTAATTAGGACCTTTTCGATTTTGAAATTAATAAAAAATTATCTTCGGTCAACTATGGCGCAGGGGTGTCTTAACGGTTTGGTTACGTTATCAATAGAATGTGAAACAGCGAAAAAGTTAGATATGGATAATTTACTCAGCGTAACCCTTTAAATAAATAGGGAGCTCTATAAGAAACCGAAAGGATTATATTTTTGTCAAAAGAAATCACTTGCTTTTTAAAGCCTGTTTTTACTTCTTATTTCTCCTACGAAGTGTCTTTTCAGATCATTTTTACCGATGGAACTATTATAGTTAGTGTCGTTTGGCTGTCATTATTTGTAGTCGACTAGTCTATGAAAAACTGAGTTGTAGAGTACGGTACTGTAAATATGTAAACGAGAATTGTGTATGAGCGTTTGAATAAGAAAACACGTCAAGCCGGTCAAGCACATGCTTCCTGTCTCCTGTGAGTATATTTTAAGCTTATTTTAAGTTGTTTGAAAACCAAAAATTGAATAAAATGAGCTTTGATTTGTATTTTTTTCAAAAAAATTCCTTTTCCGTTCCAAATTTGCTTTTATAGCATTTTCTTCTTCGACAAATAGATTGCCCCCCTCCCGCCCCGCAAGTTATAACTAATAGGGCCCCGCGCATTTTCTCGCGCCAGGCCCCGCTAGCCCTCGGGACGGCCCTGCGCCGGCCAGATCACTCGGTTATGCACCTTCTTGTGAAGTCAAACAGTGTCAATCGAGGATTTTCGTAATTTTCTAATAATGTGTAATCAAAATTCATAATAATAACTAACCATAACAGTAACTGAGTTTAGTAAGATTTGGTTATTAAAATAAATAGGCAACAGGTCAAAAAAATTAATATTGAACATTATTCGAATTTGACATGTCATGGCTGCTCATATACTTTTTAACTTTTGAAAATTATTTTTTTCCAATTTAAAAAAACAATGAATTAGTAAGTATACCAAATAATTTGGTATAAACAGGCTCAGAAAATAGGTAATGCTCTTTCGGTAGACATCCACATCATTACCGTTCTTGTAGATGAAACTGGTAAGCAGTAAACTGCAAATATGTGATTTCCCATGCTATTCGGCTATGTCCCGCTTTGAAACTTGTCACACGGTATAAACGTATAAAGAACATGCTGCTATTTTAGCATTGTACCAATTTATCTGGGAAACATTAGAAGACAGAAGATATTAGTATTATATGCTATCAGTATACTTTATACAATGTATATGGATAAATCGTAAACGTGCCGAAATCCGCTCAAGTAAATACTACCGACAATAAGTTGTTCTTATATTGTAGTAAAAGTGTATGACATCTTGATCTTGAATAAACTTAACCTACCCTTGACGGTCAAAACGGAAGTAAAAATAAACCATATTTGTTACAGAGATGAAATATTATTTACTGGGGTTGAAAAAACTTAAAATTTGCAATGTGTTTTTATATCTAAATGGTAAAAGCCTTGTGTGGGAACATTTCTGGAAATACCTTAAATTGTAATGTGGAAACATCACAATTGTACCTAAATGTTGTTTATTTTGTGCCAGTATGTACCAAGAACGACTGGTGGGTTTGGCTATGTTAGCAATAGAGAAGGAAGTTAGACGCGAACTGGATACATCAAAAACCGTTGACGTGTTTGCTTCACCCAAAGCACGAAAAATTATCTATGAATTTTTCTTTTCGATACTAACTTGTTTATCGTTTGATGTTTTTTATTATTTTATTGCCGCCAAGCACTATGTTAACTTTCAAGAGTACATTTTTATTTTAAGTTCCAGCCTCGCATTTTAATTTTGCACCTGGCCTCTAATACGCTAGCGCCGGCCCTGAATTACTGCACTCTCGTATAATTTAAAGCATCTACAGTGTGACTCATTTAGATTGGAAACACACATGTAAAATCTGATGTTATTTACCGATTTTAACAAATTTTTTTCTTAAATGTCAAATAATGAAACGTCTACTTTGGGACAAAATTTTAAATGTTTATTCCAATTTTCAGGGCATACTACGATAACTTTTTCGTACTCGGAATGGAGAATTGTTATTAGCGATTTGTTTACAAAAAAATATCTACGCCACTGGTTTCAGAATGCTTCCAAATAGCTGTCACCAAAATTTTACAAAAATATATTTATTAATAACAAAGTTACGACAACTTAAACTTCGAAAACTTTCTAAGCTAACAGTTACAAAACAACACCCTGTATCAATAGATGGCCATGGAAATTATGTTAATGATTCTTAAATTAAACTATTTAAACCATCAGGGGAGAAAAAAATATTTAAAGTAACGTAATATTTAATAAAAATCTATCATAACTGTTAAACAGTAACATAATTTCCATGGTAACTAAGATTTAAATGGAAATGTTAGGTCTTAGATATTATTTACTCAATTGTGCGATTCCGTTACTTTTATTAAATATTACGTTACTTTAAATATTTTTTTCTCCACTGATAGTTTAATTTAAGAATTATTAACATAATTTCCATGGCCATCTATTGATACAGGGTGTTGTTTTGCAACTGTTAGCTTAGAAAGTTGTCGAACTTTAAGTTGTCATAACTTTGTTATTAATAAATATATTTTTGTAAAATTTTGGTGACAGCTATTTGGAAGCATTCTGAATCCAGTGGCCTAGATATTTTTTTATAAACAAATCGCTAATAACAATTCTCCATTCCGAGTACGAAAAAGTTATCGTAGTATGCCCTGAAAATTGGAATAAACATTTAAAATTTTGTCCCAAAGTAGATGTTTCATTATTTGACATTTTTAAAAAAAATTGGTTAAAATCGGTAAATAATTTCAAATTTTACATGTGTGTTTCCAATCTAAATGAGTCACACTGTATAACGTATATATATAATATGGTTTTGGTTTACCGTTTACCTCCGTAGGTACTAGTACTACGTAAGTACATACTCAAGCACAGACCATTAAGGTCTATTCACACATGTCAGTCACGTCTCAGTTCCGTTCCGTCAAACAGTCTCAGTCACGATAAAAAAATATATCGTTGCCTTTAATTTTAACGAACATATTCAAACACGTCCGGCACGTCACCGATTTTACCGTCAGTCACGTTTCAGTCTCCGTTCAGTCATAATTTTAAAGGTCTATTCACACATGTCAGTCACGTCTCAGTTCCGTTCCGTCAAACAGTCTCAGTCACGATAAAAAAATATATCGTTGCCTTTAATTTTAACGGACATATTCACACACGTCCGGCACGTCACCGATTTTACAGTCAGTCACGTTTCAGTCTCCGTTCAGTCATAATTTTAATTCGTCGTCAACGATATTTTCTTGTTTTGACTGACGTCTCTTCGTAAACAGTGTGGGGTTTTTACATAAAAATATGAATTATTGACTGATATGTGTGAATAGCCGTCACAAATCTTTACCGAATGAGACTGAGACGGAACGGTGACGGAACTGAGACGTGACTGACATGTGTGAATAGACCTTAATTCGTCGTCAACGATATTTTCTTGTTTTGACTGACCTCTTTTCGTAAACAGTGTGGGGTTTTTACATACAATAAAAATATGAATTATTAACTGATATGTGTGAATAGCCGTCACAGATCTTTACCGAATGAGACTGAAACGGAACGGTGACGGAACTGAGACGTGACTGCATTGAATAAAGAAAGCTATATTCAATGCGTGACTGACATGTGTGAATAGACCTTTAAAAACAGGTCTGTGTACTCAAGTCAAAAATTCAAATTTGGGCGCGAAAACACACTTATAATGGGCCGGCTCGATTAAAATCTGTCCCTTAAAAATCGTAACACATTTATTTTGCATACATGTAAAAATATACAGAATCCGATATAATTATATCTATAATAACATTACGTACACATTTCTACTGTATAATTGAATAAAAGTCCTAAGAATGTCAAGGCACGTAAAAAGAGATACGAAAAAAATTAATTTCATTTAGAACTGGCAACCCTGTTGCTACGTCACAAGAAATAACGACGCGGTCGCAGAACGGTCATTCAACGAAACGAATATCAACGACAATCGACTACTTCATTCCGCCATTTCCAAACGTGTTTGTTCCCTAGCTTCTCTACGTTAAATTTTATTTCAACATTATAGTGTATATACTGAACGTTTGAAATGTCTACAAATGCAGATGCTGCTCCTGTAAAACAAGAAAACTCAAATGAAAATGGAAATCCACCTGCACAACAAAACGAAGAAGGTGGAAATACTGAACAGCATTATGGCGGTAGCGGTGGCGGCGGTGGTGGTTATCAAGGGGGACGCCGTGGAGGAGGCGGAAACCGATTTGGTGGCGGTTATCGTAGACCACAGATGAATAATGTAAGTTCTTCTTTTAGTTTTTTAATAGGTAATAATTATAAAACGTTTACCTACAGGAACCGTTCATAATAATCAATAACATGTTTACCGTTTCTTGATGCGTCATTATTCTGTTAAAAACCTTCATGTGCTTGAACCTATTATAGCCCCCTTGGTCTTTACACATTTGTTGCACACTTCTACAGTTAAACTTCAGTCGTTCATCCCAAAGGAATTGTGTGCAACTAATTAATCTTTATTTCAATATTCATCTCTTACAATTAATAATTGTCTCTAGTAACAATTGGAGCATTTCTAATTTTGAAAAGCATTTTGTTTATTACATTTGCAATCTGGCTTAAATAGTAATTGATATTCGTGTGAAATATACTTTCTCCACAGGTCCAAGCAGAACATCCGGAGTAAAACTCTGTTTCATATTACCTTTCTAGCACTGTTATTTATAATTTGTGAGATAACAAACGGGACGAAATATACAAATTAACAGTGGTACCTACTTTTAAGTTATATGTTGACAGTTACGTCTACTGTACTACCACAACAAGCTAGAAAGCGACAGAAGTACTTACTCCGCATCCTGTCTTCTGGCTTTAACGCCTACAATGCATTGGAATAGGTCGTATCCCTTCCAGTTGCGTATAGCGTGTAGTTCAATAGGTTTGGGTGACAGTTAGTCTTAAAAACTTACAAAAAAATTAAATCTCTGTAACGGTACGGAAGTAGAGCTTCTTTCCGTATCGTTTTCAGTACGGATATAAAGTTATAACCGTTGCGAAATAGAAAAAACCATTAGTTTTGACTGGATAAAACTTTGTAGGTATATTGTTTGTTGTAGTAGACAAAATTGCTATATTTTAAAAATGCAACATAATCCACCTACAGGGGATAAATGAAAATCCCTTAAATGTAAAAGGATACAATGAGAAACGAATAACAATTTAAATCATTGATACTAAATAATTTTGACCCATGCATCTAACCAATCATTAGCCTTTTGAGAGCGCATGTGATACTAGACATTATTATTTAACCCGATTTAACCTAATGGCATTCTTAAAAATTTATGGATCTTAGATGAGTTTATCGTGCGAGTTTGAATCCTGGCAGGATCCATGGATGTTCGGCAGTACATAGGGCTAATAACCATTGCAACCGATACCGTCTCACCTCCTTCAAGGGATGGATGTGAAATAAAAACCTTGAGAATTAATATCTCTTTTAAAGCCAACCATGAGTCCGTTCAATTCAATAACTAGTTCAAGGAAAGTGTGGATTGAAAGAAATACAATTAATCTGTAGTTGAATATCTTGTGAAGTTTGATCAATAGCAATTAAACTTCTTCGTGTTTTAGAAGTTTTCAGTAAATCTGAGTAAATTTAATCATTGTAATGGTGGTTAGACAAATTGGATTACTTATGATGAAATAACTGTCCTAATATAGAAAAATCGGAATATACTTTGCTCACTTTTCTCATTTTCATTTCATAAAATTCTCATCAATTTAACCAATTAATCCCCAATAATAGGAATTAGAAGTATTTGGTAGATTGAACAGTTTATTATTAAAAATACATGGCGATTTATGACAAAATAAAAATATGTACCTATACCTATAGTAAAGAAAGATGTTGTAAATAAGACACCTTGAACTTAAAATTATAAAATTATTTATTAAAATCGTAAGAAATTAGTTTTAACAAAGGATAATATGAAAATAAAACAAATTATCCAGATGGGAAGGATCAACTTGGTGCCCTGCTATTAATGCATCGATCCTTTACTCTATTTTTGTCAGCAATATTCTTAACCGCGATCCGCTATTTGCAGTGATTTATTTTTTTTTGTTAATAGGTTTGTGACCGTATTGAACCCACGTTCCACTAGACACGGTGAAGGAAATGCAATTCAAAAAATTTCAATTGTAGTCCATAATCCAGAATAAACTAGGAATCTGCTTTTTTTCGCCAGATCTGTTGGTAGCCATCTTTGAATTTAAATTTCAATTTCAATTCCTCATTTGTTGTTACTTCCATCAGTTCTTCTTGTAATTTTGGATATTCTTCTGTGTTTGCACTTGAAAAAGG
Organism: Pyrocoelia pectoralis; assembly: GCA_036250285.1. Taxonomy (NCBI): domain Eukaryota; kingdom Metazoa; phylum Arthropoda; class Insecta; order Coleoptera; family Lampyridae; genus Pyrocoelia; species Pyrocoelia pectoralis. The sequence goes on along the minus strand of CM070074.1, from coordinate 59,377,360 downwards.
ATCGAAAACCCAATCGGGTATGTTTTATTTTAAAAATATCTTCAAATCCTTGAAGTCAGAATGGAGAGCATCCAAGTGTTGATAATAGATAAGTAAGTCTTCATCACTCTTTTGTACCCTTGATAAATTTGAAAACTGACCGAATTCGTGCAAAATTTTGCTTGTACAAAAGAAGTTTTCCCACCAACGCAGAAGTAACAGCTTATGTTTTTATTAAATGCAGATCATCACTTTTTGGATCCAATCAAGTTGTAAAGCATCATCTTTGTTTTCTAGCAACTCTAGCACTGAGTTAAAGATTCATAAAACTGATCTAAATAGACCCCTTTAGACAGCCAACGAACTTGTGTATGAAGCAGCAAACGATTGAATTCTTCTAAATATGCAGGAAAACCCCTGTAATGCCCCATCAACGCTGGGGTAGGGGGCACCGTCAGTAGCAACTGACAAGATATTACTCAGTGGTATTTCTTTTTCTTTAAAAATTTTTGTTTTGTAAGCTTGTGTAAAACATATCTTCTCATATTTTATCACAAAAAATTTACACAATGTCATTATAACTATCTCTAGAGTCATCACACACAATGGCCAAAATTAGTATGGAATATATTACAGAATGTAATGTGTTAAACGGCCCACACACTATGCAATCTGTCATCCGACAAGTTGTACAAACCAATGACAGATGTCCTTGGTTGCACCATTGTAATTTTATTTATGATGCTGCCAACTTGTAGAATTATTTTACCCTAGAATATTACCTTTAATGACAATCCGAAAAATTAGTATTACATTGGTACTGTTTTTACGTCATATGTCACGTGCAACGCTTTTAGGATTGCCGTGACTTTATATTGTGACCTTTTCAACACTGAGTTAACAGCTTTCCCAATTTTACGCCCATTTACATCTAATCTGCTAAACGCATTAATAAAACTTCCTGCAGCTCCTGCATCTTTTATTCCTCCAAACACAAAAAAGCCTAAAGGTGTGTCGATAATAATAATTGTGTACATTTCGAACACTTACTGTAAATTTCTTTTGTTTTCCATGGCAGGATATGATTTTTTGTAAACCTAATAATAGGAAAACGTGTGTTGTGCCTTTATTTATCAAAATAAGTGATACAACCCTTACATTATTACAATCAGAAAAAAGTGCACTATTAAAATACGTCATAGCCAACCATGGTTTCCATTAAAAAAATTCAACTTTGCTTCATAACCTCAAAATGCTAAGCAAAATTAAAAAACTGGTACAGTGACGATATTCGGCACAAAAGCATCTACAAATTGTATTTAAACAATTTTTATCTATCTTTAGAAATAAACGAATTAAAGGGTTGAAACGATTTTGGAGAATTTTACTTGCGATCCCCATACAAATAATGAAAAAAAACTCACCCTGTATATCAGTGAAGATTTACAAGCAACCATGGTATTTAAGGAAATTATACTAAATGTATGCTTGCATGCCAACTTCACACTGGGGCGCTCTTTTAAAATGTTCGAACGAAAAATAGTGACAACTCAAAAATAAATTACAGCATTTCGTACACTTCGATTGTGGTCTTATTTACAACTTTAAGCCATTGCTTTTTGTGTTATTGGGGAAAAGGGTGGTGGAATAGATTTTCAATCTCTCCAAGATGCATATATGGAGTGAAATCTGTAATTTGTGGTTAATTTGCAGTTTGTTCCTGTTTGGTTTTGGAGATAGTAATCAGGTGTGTTCTGAAAGAAACTCCCCCCAGAACTATTTTTTTTAATGCAACATTTCATGGTATATTCACTGTGCCCAATTGTGTTTTTATTTCCAATAACATTAACCTATTGGCTTTGGAATTTCGCAATTTTGACTTTACTACTTTAGTTCTCATTATAGCTTTAAGGAAAGAAAGAAGATGTACAGGGTGGGCCAAATTCGATGTTTTCATGGGGTACAGCAATAACCATAAGAGTTAGCAAAAAACTAATAAGGTACTTATGAGCTCTTTTTAAAAGAAAAAATTGATGGCATAATCAGATTAGTCATATCACGATTATTTACGTAGATACAGGGTGAAAACCAAAAAGTAGCATTTTCGAAAAACCGCAATATTTTCTTTGTTATAGAAGTTAAGGTCATGAAATTCTCAGGATGTAGGTAAGAGGATACGGCAATTTTAAAAATGGCATCAACAAATTTCTAGGGCTACTAAATTGCGCACGGTCAAAGTCAACTTTCATTTTTCTTATAGGCGCCATATTGGATTTTTACTCTATCAAAATCCTCATTTGAAATGCTCTTCAACCATGTATAACATGTTTATGTTTGGTCAACATAAATAATAAAAAACAATAAAATTAAGATCTCGTGATAGTAGGCTTTGATATTTCTATTCAATTTTTCCATAGCGGGCTTTGTTGTCTCTTTTTTAATCATCTAACGGTCAAAGTAGAGTTTATTGTCAGCGACAGAGGATAAAACACTGCAACATATCATATTTCTCACTATTTGAATAGTAATTCATTTTAAAACCCACAAATTATTAACTGCACACAAATGACACCTACAATAAATTCTATCTTGACAGTTAGATGATTAAAAAAGAGAGAGCAAAGCCCAATATGGAAAAATTGAATAGAAATATCAAAGCCTACTATCACGAGATCTTAATTTTGTTGTTTTTTATTATTTATGTTGACCAAACATAAACATGCTATACATGGTTGAAGAGCATTTCAAATGAGGATTTTGATAAAGTAAAAATCCAATATGGCGCCCATAAGAAAAATAAAAGTTGACTTTGGCCGTGCGCAACTTAGTAGGCCTAGAAATTTGTTGATGCCATTTTTAAAATTGCCGTATCCTCTTACCTATATCCTGAGAATTTCATGACCTTAACTTCTATAATAAAGAAAATATTTCGGTTTTTCGAAAATGCTACTTTTTGGTTTTCACCCTGTATCTACGTAAATAATCGTGATATGAGTAATCTGATTATGCCACCGATTTTTTCTTTTAAAAAGAGCTCATAAGTACCTTATTAGTTTTTTGCTAACTCTTATGGTTATTGCTGTACCCCTTGAAAACATCGAATTTGGCCCACCCCGTACAGTATATTAGAGATGTCGATTATCGTTACTTTTAAGTATTCGTTACTATTCGTACCTCCAGTACAAAGTAATCATTTAATATATTCGTTATTTTGATTACTTTGATTATAGTTACTTAAAAGCAATATATACCTACTTGTATTGTCAAAGAGTAGGTATATACTCTTTGGTATTATCACAGATGTACGAAAGAACAAAGAACATGAAAAGTATTCGGTATTGGTATTCGGTAACGGCAATATAACAAAGTACCTAACAAGTAAACATTGAATAAAGAAAGCTTTCTTTATTCAATGGTACCCTAACCTATGAATATAACGATTACTCAAAGTAATCATTAATAAGTTATATCAGTAATCGTTACTTGGTATTTTGTAAAGTAATGAGTACTCAAGTACCGAATAGTTACTTTTTCAACATCTCTACAGTATATAAACAACCAGAATTATATTGCATCAAACTGTAATAATATTTTCACCAACCAGTTTTCCATAAATGGAGACTATTTTTGGAACTCCTATAATGGGAGCTGTAAAGAATTAATTACTGAACTTTTTTTACTAATACAAAAAAGCAGTTACTTGAAATTTGGTAATCAATTTTTATTTAAGCCGTTCAAGTGCCAAAAAATGGTATGTTCTATTAATTCACCTTGGACATTAACATTTTTTACACTTATTAAACAAATAAATATTTTCTATTTGGATCGTTATCTATAGATATACTAAAGCATTTTATTTTAATACATACTTACTAATTATTTAGAAACAAGCTGGGATATTAGAGAAAACTGGAGGAGATTTCCGGGAATCAAAGCCAGAATCAAAAAGTCACGTTATGTTCGCTCATGTACAAAAGTTCTGTCTAAAAGAAGGAAGAAGAATAGAATTAGGTTTATTAAAAAAATGACCTACTAATCAACCAGAAATTTAAAGGCATAAATACATGTGTTTTTGATTCAATTTCCCAAGGTATGGCAGCTGCATTGTGTGGCATTGTCGAATTTAAAAACTCAGTGGGCCATATAAAAAATCCCATTTCCACCTTTTTAAATTCTTTAATATCTGTAGGGCCCAGTTCACAAACATAAATTACGAGCCGAAATTTTATCCAATATAAAGAAAAGTTCACACTAAAACTTCATCAGAATCTTTATCGCTAAGATGATTCTCTTGGCCAGGCTGCTGGTACAAACTGCTTCAGCCTTATCAGCGAATTCACATCGTTTTAAATAATCGAAAGTGGCTTTAGTTCTGGGACCACTTGAATCTTTTATGAAGGAAGCTTCAAATCACAATGGAAACTATCCCAAACTGAGCCATAATTAAGCTGGAGCAGCATGAACAGCAACCACTTTTTCAGTCTAGCTCCTTATTGACGTACAGGAGTTTAGTCTTCCACTGACCCAACGTGTCAATTTACCGATTAGGTGCCAAATTGTTGTGTCTGTTGGACGACCATAAATTGAACGAAACGCATCACCGTTTTTTTTTAAATCATACTTTTAAATAATCATGTGGTCCCACAAAGTTAGTTTTGATAAAGCAGGAACAAACAACATTTTCCAATTATAATGGACAAATCTATTTTACATTGAATTGAGGAAATGTAATATATTTTTTAATGTTGAAATTGTGTGTATTTTATGATAAATTCTTTTGCAATTATACATCTTACACTTATTTGTAAGAGCAACTGTCAATTTATTGAACTCAAAAACTCTCTAAACTTGTGATTTCTTTTTCGAAAGTGAACAAATACATAAAGAAGAACTTTGTACAAAATAATTGATAATAATGTTGGTGCGCTAGGTTAAAAACATTTTTTTGAATGACCTTGAAATAAATTTCGTAATTATTTTGAGGATCTATCTGTAATAAAATACTCATTGTCATATAATATGTAACTCATTTGTGTCTGAAAACCGTCCATCAGTACAATTTATCTTGTATTTAGGCAAATGAAAATAATGAATTCTTTGGAAGAAAACGCATGGGACGTGGAGGCGGAAATCAAATGGCTGGAGGTGGGGGTCCTGGCCCTCGCGATAGGAATCCAGATGATCGCTTGAACGATAGAGTCTCTCAGATGTCCGGTCCCACTTTTGACTTACCTCCTCTGGACACTACTGAGAAGAAGTTTTCAGGACACGCTCGATTGTATATAGGCAACATCGCTCTTGAAGCCACTGAAGAGGAAATAAATGATCTTTTTAAAGCTTATGGAGAGACAAGCGAATTGTTCGTTAATAAAGAGAAAAATTTCGGTTTTATAAAAATGGTAAGGTAAACAAGTCTTTAAAAAAAATTGTTCACATTTTGATAGGACTTTCACACAAATGCTGAAAAAGCCAAACGGGAACTTGACGGTAACATGTTCAAAGGAAGAATGTTAAAGATACGATTTGCTCCAAATGGTTCATCCATTAAAGTAAAGAATCTGCCATTATTTGTTTCCAACGAGCTATTACATTTTGCATTTAGTGCTTTTGGAGAAGTATATTTATTTATTTTTTGCATACATGCAATTTTATCTCATTTCCAAATTGTAGATTGAAAGATGCATCGTCATTGTTGATGATAGAGGAAAAGCGACTGGAGAAGGTATTGTTGAATATGTACGAAAGGGTAGTGCTACTTCAGCCATCAGAAGATGCTCTGATGATTGCTTCTTTCTGACAGCTTCGCTTCGTCCTGTAATTGTAGAGCTGTATGATGCAGTTGATGAAGCAGATGGCTGTCCTGAAAAGACCATGCCAAGAAAGAACATAGAGTACACAAAAGCTCGTGAAGTTGGTCCACGATTCGCAAATCCCAACAGCTTTGAACATGAATATGGTATGCGCTGGAAACAATTACATGAACTTTATGCACAAAAAGAACAAGCTTTGAAAAAAGAATTGGAAATGGAAAAGGAAAAACTAGAAGCACAAATGGAATATGCAAGATATGAACATGAAACTGAAATGTTGCGTGAAGAACTCCGCGCGCGGGAAATAGGTCGTGATCGTCAAAAACGTGAATGGGAAATGAAAGAGCGCCAAGCTGAAGAGACAAGGCAAAGAAATGAAGAGCAAATGCGTCGTCAACAGGAAGAAATGCAAACCCGCATATTACTTCAGGAAGAAGAATTGCGGCGTCGACAACAAGAAAATAGTCTTTTTATGCAAGCACATCAATTAGATGATATGCTTGATCAACAAGAGCAAGCCTACGAGGAACCAGATCGTGGAATGTTTAATGCAAACAGTAAGTTTAATTCCTTTTATTCACCTATATTTATAGTATGTATATTTAAATAATTCCTTCATTCAGCATTGTCTCCTAATTTTTGTCTTTCTCTTTTCCAAGTAATTGAAAGGAATGGTATTTTTAATTTAAAATGAAAAGTGATTCACACTTTTTGCAATAGATATTGCATGGAGCATCCAGTCATGGTTTCTAGCTGAAGATTCTGTATTTTGGCACAACTGCAATATCTAGATTATACTCACTCGAAGGTTGAGATATTTCCAAAGTTTACTTAAAACTTGTTTTATGATCGTTAGTTGGGGTGGGGCAATGATGACTGAATACTAACCATATTTGTGGAATATTTGTATTTGTATTGACCAGGAAAATTACAAGACATGATTTTGAAAAATTTAAATAATTATCTGTGTAAGCTAATTGATGTTGCTACTATTACTTGAAAAATTGATCGGATAATTATAATTAATAATAATAATTAGTTAACAATTATAGTACATTTTCCACATATTTCAGAAGGTATTCTGAAAGTTCGGATCTTCCTTTGCTTGAATTAGGTGTTATACATACGAACTTTATTATAGTGGGGACAAGCCTATAGTCGTATAGTGTATTAGAATTGAAGTAACCAAAGTGGTGTCGCCATTTCTTTATTCCTTTATTTCATTTTTATTCATATTTACAAATGACAGAGATGCGCAGGAGATTTTTTCCCATTGGTAATAGTTTGGAATATGATGACATTGTTCATATTATGTAAAAGTTTTGATATTGATCAAATTAATGCAATTACCTAAAGCTATTATGAGATGTTAAAAAACACAGTTATGAACTTATCAATTAAATATGCATTTAGTTATTAATCATAAGAAAATTCTGCTTGGAACATTTTTTACTTGTTACATTGACATCGATTATTTGCTTCTTGTGATAGCTGATTTCCTTTACATTCAATATTTTCCAAGTTGTCACAAAATAGAGCAGAATCAAAAGGAAGGTTTTCTTTCGATTCTCTTCATTATAGCTTATTGGTAGTGTAGGTTTTAGTGTAAAAGTGATATTTATTGTAGTGTCCAATGAACAGGTTTATTGTAGTGTCATATGAAACTGAATTGGGGGCAATCGCTCCAATTGAAGGAATTAATTTGGGATTTTCAATTAAATGATGAGAATCCATTGAAGATGTGACGTTATTTTCAATATTGTCAAATATACAAAATTCTTTGACGGAAGAATGTATAATAGTTTCCATCTTTATAGATCGAGGTCTTCTGATATTTTGTTTCCTAGGTGTATTATAACTAGAGATGCAACGAGTACTCGAGAATCCGAGCTGCTTGTCTCGAGCCGAGCCGAGCACGAGCTCGAGTCGAGCTCGAGCTTTTAGAAATTGCTCGTACGAGCAATGACGTGTCATAAAACGCCGACTTTTGCACTTTTTGTAAAGTTTCATATTTCATGACGCTTTAATAAAAAATTAAATTACGCTAAATCTTACTTTTCTTATCAGCTTAACCCAAGCTGATTTGGCGGTTTTGTCTGTTTGTAAGCATGCTGACTTACATAATTTAGCAATGCAGTTTATTTTTAATTTTATAACATTAAAGTTAGGTATAATTTGTGCATTTAGTCAACTTAAAGTGATTATTGATTATAGTAATTTGCTAATTATTGATTATTTATATTATAATCATTATGGACAGTGAAGCAGGTAAACGGGATACTATTGATTCTAGTCAAGAAAGCCAATTTACTGTCCGATTAACTTAAAAAGAGTTTTGTAAAGTCTTGATTGATTAGATTAGTAGTTATTTGTTATTTTAATAAAAAAACTGAAACTCTCATACGTTTACGTTTCACGCAATTGGAAATGGATTTGATTACATGTTCGCACACCTTCATAATGAATTGCTCGTACGAGCTGCTCGACGAGCTCGAGCTTTTTTTTTATTTAAAAAAAATTGCTCGAGCTCGGCAAACGAGCAATTTTTCAGGCTCGTTGCATCTCTAATTATAACTATATTCTGCAATATGACTTAAAATTGGATAAGAAAAATTCATTAAAGTACTATTGTCATTCTCCGAAAACATTTCTTTGATATTATCTTCACACACCTTAATATATATTTGATGTTGAGTGCGACCAAACATTGAGATAATACAAGCGATTTATAGCAAAAAGTCGTATCACTCATAGTATAAACTCTGTTGCGTCTCTTCAACTGAAAAGGGTGGGAGCGAATATAAAAGGGACGCTGCCCGGGTTTGTAGGGGAAGACATTTATACAGTCCACTAAAAGAAACTCAAATAAAAAGAAGTAAAAGTGAAGTCAGTTGTAGTTTATTCACTATTGGGTAACCCAACAAACTCAAAACCATAATTTCTCTATTTTTTTCTTTTCAGTGAACTCTGATCAGCCTGGAAATGTGTCAATGGTACGTATTTAAGAACGAACTTTTGTTTTGTTGTATGAACTGCTCTATGTTAGTGATGGATTAATAAGTAAAATTCAAGTTACCTTCCAATTGGATGGATTTCATTGCCATCCTGATTATAATTGCTTATCCTTAAAGTTGTGTAATTTCTTATATAACCACTACAAATTTATCTGTTGCTTTGATGCCACCTGTTTTGGTTTTCTTTGTTTTTATTATTAATTTAGAATCTAATTATTAACTATAAGGGAAAGACATCTTCAATTAGTTTGAATTTTGCTTGTTAGCTCATATGTTTGCTTCCTTTATTGTAATCTCCTCAATTTACGAGTATACTAGTACATCTAATAACTAATTGAATGAAACATATAAGGAAATGATACTGAATTCTAATTGATACATTGATTGAAACGATGCTGAAGACATTGAAATTATAGATCTGAATGCTTTAATGTATAACTATTTAATACAAATTATGTTATTTCTTAGTTTGAATTCCTATTACTGATTTTATATGCAAAGACATTTTTGATTATTTGAAATTAAAAAACTTCACTTAAGGCTTTATGCACATGTTGCAGTAAAATTTATGAAATGCAGCAAACTCTCAAATTATTTCGTTAGGGCTGCTCATGAAAGAATTTTAGTTTTCTGTGATCTACTAATAACTACTTCCAAATTCTTATTTGTCAATTATTGATTCTTACAAAACACCGATCTCTTTTACTCACTTGGAATATGCTAACATAATTTTCTTCTTCGCGTATTGCAACTGCAGTCCTAATTGTACAGATTTTGAATATCAATGTTGTTATTGCTGCAGATGATTGTCCAGCATAAGAATGTTCCAAACAGTATTTAGTGCTGCCGTACATGAAAATGGACTATTATCAATTACACATATTGTACGCGAGTGGAAAAAAGGTCTTAATCGAGAGCTATAAGAAAACATTCTTGATATGATAAATAGAATGTAACTCAGGGAATGCTGTGAGACTCTTCGTACAAATGAGCTGCATACTCAGCATGTGTAAAATCCAAAGTGCTGATTTGGATGTAAGATGGCAATTTTGCTAAATGTTTTTTACTGAAGCGATGTATTTAGAATCTTAAATAAATCAGCAACCATTATACAGGGTGATTCGGAAGGAAATGGAAATATTTTAGACATGTCCAAGAAGCTAAAATAAGCAAAATAAGCTCATATGTTCAAATCTGATTTTCATTTGTTTCAGAGATAATTAGGTTTTTTTTTTAAGTTAATCAAGTTTTTCAGAAGCAATACGTGCACTTGGGTACATTCCAGTTTCGCTAGCACGTGTAAAAACATATTAAAACACTTGCCTATTAGGAATTCTTCGATTCGCAAACGACATCGATATTCTTCTACCGAATGAACAGAATTATCATTACAAAATCCATAAACAAACATCATATCTGCATATTCTCCGACTGAAAATATGAGGCATTTTTATAATCTCGTAAAACAACTATAACTGTCACTTTTTATAACATTTATCTAATTAATATTTTATTTCAAATTGGCAACGTTGTCAAATTTAACTTGATTAACTTTTTAAACCTAATTATCTCTGAAACAAATGAAAATCGGATTTGAACATATGAGCTTATTTTAGCTTCCTGGGTATATCTTTAAAATATTTCCATTTTCTCTCAAATCACCTTTCAAAATACTACCGTACTAACACCATCATGAGGGCACTGATGGGTGTAACAAAAGAACAATAAATGATGCATTATTCGAACATTCCACAATTCAATATACAGTAGAACTTGTTTATAACATCATCGGGTATAGCGTCATAATAGTCGTGGTCCCTAGAACTTCCTATAGTTTACAACGTAAAAAACATTTCAATTAACGACCAAATATTCGCACTATACTCGGTTTTAACGTCATTTTAAATAAAGGTTTTGGAACTTTTGACCATATTCTTAGAATGTATAATAAGCTGTTTTCGTTCTTTATGGGTTTACAAAGGTTATCTTAAATTCTACGAGTAGGTAAAGATAAAAAGGAGAGAACATTACTGTATCAACGCACACGACGGAAGAACAAAAATTACAGACTATTTCCAAAAATAAACTTTACAATACATACATACATACATATACAGGGTGTCTCCAAAAACACCTTACAACGCTTTAGAGTAGACTTATGGGGTAATATTAGACCGATATAACCCAATTTACCTCTATGCAAAAGTGCACCATTTCAGAGTTACAGCTCTTCAAAGTTGGTGTTTGAAAAACGTTTATTTATCATAAATGATAAACCGTTTAAGATAGGAATTTGAATTTTGGAATAATAATTACCCTTATCAAAAGCTATAATTGTACAAATTTTGGGGAAAAAAGACATACAAGAAATAGACCATCGGCATTATCGTTACTGTTAACAGTAGAATAATTTTTTAGTTCTTTACTAAAATGTAAAATTCGCTACACCAAATGAAAGGAAATTTCAAAATTAATAACTTTCGCCTCTTCACATTTTATCGTAAATTATTTGGTTTTCCAGATAAAAGGAAAAATTAACGCTAGGTTTTTCTAATAAAAGTGTAATTGCATATTATCTAGTAGTCGTAGACGCAGAACCAATCGTCTAAAACTTTCGGATTTGAAAGATCTTTGTGGTTTCGTATGAGGAAAGCGATAAGGGCGAAATAAAACGCACTTTACGGGAAAAAGACTTCCGGCAAAAAACCCAATTTATTTTTATTCAAAGTAATTCAAAATCAATCGGTCGAACTTTTATTTGTTATTATGTCTCGGCTACTAGATAATATGCAATTAAACACTTTTTTCTATTTTGCGTTGGTAATAAAGCTATTACCGCACTACTTTGAGTGCGGTTATAGAAATTTGAGTGCGTTAATAGCGCTTGGTGTAATTGTCATTTTTAAAGTTGGCACTTGGCACACTAAAGTCTAAATGTCAGAACACAACTTATTTATGAAAATTTTACCTAACCTTGTTTTTTTTCTAAGATTACCGCCTTCTTGTTCGAATATTTATTTATAAATACACAATGGCAAGTAAACAAACAAAACGATTTAGTTTAATTATGTCGCAAAAATGTACAATTATTATAAATATTGATAGTTACATTGAAGTTTTGCTGGGTTTTAATGTTAACCCTGGCCCCAGGTAAAAGATTATGGGTCAATACACGATATTTTGTTAAAAATGATTTGTATTAGAAGCTGTGTAACAATCGGCTGAAGCAGTGGAACATTAAGGCAAGTTAATATAAATATAAGTGGGTTCCGATGAAAGCATTTGAGAAACTTCAAACCAACATAACGTTCTCCGACTGCAGAGGATTTCCATCCCGTGACGCTTAATTATTGTTATCAAATCAGTAGTATTAACTTCAAATAGCTGTAATTGTTTAAATGAACCCTTTTGCAAAACAAATTTGTGTTCAATACGTTCAACAATCATCTGTTAGTGTTTGTATGTGCAGCGAGATTCTGAATACTCGACACGATACTTAATCTGCTCGATACCAAATACAATATCAGGTTAACCGTATTCGCAACTACTACTCGATAGCCTCAATCAACGTCGATAGTTCTTAGAATCACAAAAATGGTGTACTCGTGTCGAGTTGCTTGATACGATACCATTCAGAATCCCGCTGCAGATCTTACATCTGACATTCAATCAACTTAAAAGTTTTATTGGTAACAAGTAACTATTAAAATAACTGCAATACAAGACATATTTGTTGTTATTATAACCTAATGTTCGAAGTTCCAGCCTGAATAATTATACATAATTACACTTCCGATATTAAAATGTTTCAACAAAAGTGCCACTTCTAATTTTTTTATTGTAGAATTATCAGATCGTTCACTTTAAGTTATGATTTTTCTTGCGATAGCGATGGCATCCTTTCTACTTGAACACCGCTGCAATTGCTTCTGAATTAACATAACTTTTCCTGCAGAGAAAATGTTCTAAATAGGATCCCTAACTTAACTTACTTAACCTAACTTACCGTATGAATTTTATACAGGTTTTTTTGTCAATATCCTCTATTGGAAATCGATAAAATTTACAAAGATCTCGTTCTCTATAATAACGACAGTGGGGTGCAAAATACATGACCATATTAATCTAATAAGAAGTAATCATTTAACGCTAAAATACATATAACAACATCAACAGTCGCCATTTGCAAAGCACAGCACAGCTGTTTAGTTGCAACACGGAGGTTAACGTCACTCTTACCAACCCTATTCTAAAATTTTTTTTTAAATGGGGTGTGAAAGGCGCAAAATAGAAAAAATTGTATAAAAAACTCGTTTCATAAGTCCATTGCAGCACTTGTCCATTGAAAAACTCGCCGCTAGGCGGCTCGTTTTTCAATTTTGGACTCGTGCTGCAATGTACGACTTATGAAACTAGTTGTTTAATATACTATTATTAGAAAAACCTAGCGTTAATTTTTCCTTTTATCTGGAAAACCAAATAATTTACGATAAAATGTGAAGAGGCGAAAGTTATTAATTTTGAAATTTCCTTTCATTTGGTGTAGCGAATTTTACATTTTAGTAAAGAACTAAAAAATTATTCTACTGTTAACAGTAACGATAATGCGGATGGTCTATTTCTTGTATGTCTTTTTTCCCCAAAATTTGTACAATTATAGCTTTTGATAAGGGTAATTATTATTCCAAAATTCAAATTCCTATCTTAAACGGTTTATCATTTATGATAAATAAACGTTTTTCAAACACCAACTTTGAAGAGCTGTAACTCTGAAATGGTGCACTTTTGCATAGAGGTAAATTGGGTTATATAGCTCTAATATTACCCCATAAGTCTACCCTAAAGCGTTGTAAGGTGTTTTTGGAGACACCCTGTATATGTATGTATACATTGTATGTGTACAATATCTATGGGATGTACTAATTCACGTGTGTAACATTGCTAATAAAATTTATAGCCGTATAGCATTAGTTATGCGTAATTTGTTTCGAATTATTATATTTTACCCAAAAATTACTTACATCGCGAATAACGCCACTCTTGTTATAACGACAAAAAATCGCTATTCCCGACAATGACGCTATAACTGAGTTCTACTGTACTACATGAGCAATTCACAAATGTTGAAATCTTTTTTACATACAAATGTTCCGTACTAACTTTATGATAGGGCTATTATACAAATTATGAATGTACGTGTTGTCTCCATAACGATTGGTAATCGGGCTTACTCTTACTTAAATTTTGACGTGTTTTAACCTACACTTTGTTCAAATTTTGCTATTTTATTTCTCCACATTCTCCATTTGCCATTTGAAATTATTTCACATTACCGCTTCAATACTTATTTAGTCATTCTAAAGCTTTTTTCTCATACATATTTGCTATAGCTCAATGATTTGCCTTTGTTTTTGTTAAGCAAAAACAATCTGTCCTTAGTTTCTTTTTTGAAAAGATAGAAAGTGGAAATTCTTGCTATGTAAAGGACGAACTCCAACTTTGTTACTGCAGCACTGTTTCTTATTCTCTTGCCTTTTCACTGAATTTATTTGAGAGTAGAACTTCTTCGCAAGTAGCCACTGAATTTACATTGAAACCTAAAACTATCAATGACAATATTATAAAAGTTTGTGTTTAATTGGGAATTGCTTTTTATTTACTGGTACATCTGAAAATTGAAAATTAAATATTTGATTTAGGCCAAATTTTCCTTTTATCAATCTGTTAACGTAAACCGGTTTCTTTAGTTAAATTATGCTTAGCAATAAGTGAACTATTATTTAAAGATACAGTTGACTGTGTTTTTGTGAACATGGCTTCTTATTTTTTTTGAAAATGAGTATCTACACCATTTTCTTAGACTTCTCCCAAAGAGTATGTTATAGGTATCTGTATGTACATAAAAATTAATACATATCGTGGACCATTTTGGGTGAATTACTTGGTTTTATTTTAATATCTTTTTCAGTAGTAGGAATTTTAAACTGAAGTCATTTTAATTTGTGTTAAACTAGTTATTTAAATTTAGTTATGAGCTTTTCAAGATATTCGTATTTTCTTCTGGTTTATGCAGCGAAAATATAAAAGGTGTAATGTTGATAATTATTCTAATTATGTACTGTGCCTTTCGTTGCAATCCAGTTATCATATCTTTCAAATATGATTGAAACACTACAACAAATATGATTGGACCATTTATTGCTTTTTAAGTTTTCGCTCAAAAACGTTGTTATGAAGAAGTAATCGTATTTCGTTTATACTTTCTGAAGATTGGTGCTGTTTAAGCAGTGCAATGATATAGATAATCGGTATTTTTATATTTACACAACTTGTGGAGATTGAACAAACATTTCATTATTCCTTTCCTTCTTCCTCCCATTTTTCCATGAGTGTACACAACCGAAATGTGGCTGTTTGTTAACATTTAATACTAGTCATGAAATGACAGTCAGAACAAAGTATTGCGTGTTAATGTGTTTTAATTGAATTGAAATGCATTTGTTTGATGACCTTTATATATACTTACAATTTTTAAAATATCAGCTTGATGAATTTCATTTTGGCAACTGCATAGTTCTGCAATTTTACAAAACGTCTTAATGAATATGAAGAACTCTTAATGAATATGAAGAATATGAATGATATTAATGTATTCGGAATTGACTAATTATGATAATTTTGAGTGGTTAACATTGTTATATATTTTACAGGTACTGTGTGAAATTTACAATTTTTTAATGTAATTGAGAAAAGGAATATGGTTTCTGGTGAAATAAATAAATTGGATATATAGCTTGAAATATACAAAGCATATCAATCTGACTATTCTATAAACTGTTTTAATAATAAATAATAATACATGAGTATCTTTGATGTCGAACTTACGCACACTCTGAAACTTAACTTCTACATAATTATAGCTTCGGAAATATGTAACTGAATCAGCAATATTTGGATGCTTTAAACGGTCTACTGAACTTAAGAATTACATTATTTACTATGGAATATGCGCATTAACAAGCAATACGATTGAGATTGTCTTATTATGTCTAGACTCTAACTTTTCTATGTATATAATATAGGACCCAAAACAATTCATGAATGCGTACGATCGGAACCATCGTTTTGAGGGTCGTGAAATGGGTCAACGTGGTTCAAATTCAGGCGGTGGCAGAGGCCACTGGGTCAAAGAAAACCGTGGAGGTGGTAATCGTGATGATTTTCCAAATAAAAGACGCCGCTTCTAACTTGTGCAAATATTACTTAGATGGTTAATCATTTAAGGATATTCAGAACATAAAATCAGGACTTCTGTAATACTTTATCACGTTTGACACCCTATATTATATAAGATGTCAAGATTTAACCCTATTGTAGGTTTCAGTTATGAATATTTAATAAATTATTTTTAAAGTATCATACATAACGGGTTAGAAATTATCAGGGGAAGTTTAATTTGTGTATGGTACTTTTTTACAGTTGACAAAAAGAGTTGATTATATATTAATTATATATAATTATTTTTTCTATTTAAAATATGAAAAATAATAATTTCTTCTTGTATTGTCAATTTTTAAGTTTTATAGTATAGTACTTCAGCTCATTTAGCTTCTTAATGACGTATTGAAATTACTCCCTCTTTACTGTATTTATCTTTAGTGAATATTTGTATTAAATGTCTGTGTAATATTCCTAGCCATTTTCTTAACAAACCCTTACAATATGGATTAAATGAATCAAACCTAATAGTGGATTCAGAAGATGTTTTGTGCAATTAGAATTTGGAGTGTAATAGCTAAATTTTCAATTAGAAGAAAGAACGAAAACATGATGACAGACCATAATATTACCCTGAGAAATTCTTTTTTAATTTTTAATAATTTATTTTTGGATCAATTCCAAAATTTTCAGTATGCATTATGTGGACTAATAATTTAAGTAGATTATTTAGACGAATTTTCAATGATTTGGTATCATAATCTGTTGATTTTCTACAGGATTTGTTTTTATTCTTCCCTTTGTTTTTTTCAAATAGCGTTATTGAAGGTGACATTTTGGTATTTCTATCATGTTAATATCTGCCAGTTGTATGACTTCATTGATGACAACAGCTGCGTCCTTGTTGATGACGTGTTTTTAAGTGTTACACAAGTTGTGGCAGTTGCAACATTGGACTAAATGATGGGATACGATGGTAAGCTTGTGCCATTATCTAAATTTGGTTGCCTTGCAATTCATTTGCTAATCTTTCATGTTCGATTTCTCTTGTGCATCAGCCTTTTGGATGTGTCTAGTTCATGACTGGTAACATCATATGACATTTGTTTGGTTTACATTTACATTGATACCGTTTGGCTGTCATGGTAATTTCTTGAAGATTTAATTCAGGTCCAGAGATGATTGGTTTTATTACCTCTGTTGTTGCCAAAGTAAAAAAAAAATTTTTTTGCAACTGTCATTAAAAGTGACATTTTTAACGGCTGTCAAGAGTGTTAAAAGATGACGTTTACAGAGTAGCGTCACGTAGCGTGTTAAAATAGCTATTTATATAACAAGTTGCAAAATGAACGTGTTTTTTGCACTAGATGTGAAATTCGTGTGCAAAAAAGACGGAGTTTTGCAACGTGTTTATATACAAGATTTTTTGCAATTCAGTAAAATTCATCTTCATTTTGAAATTATTTGACTTGGTAATTATTTGACGTCGGATATTTTCAAAGCAATCCTTGTTTGTTGCTATGGAAATAAACCATCACAACAATGAAAGAATAACATTTTGTCACTGAAATGGACAAAATGATAACATTTCGTAACTGAATTGCAAAAAAATATTTATTTTAGTACATTCACAAAATTTATACATACTTCACAGTTGACAGTAATAACATGTTATGCATTTTTTTATATGCATGCTTATTTTGTAATAACGTTTATTGAATTGAATCGTTTCATTTGCAATGTATTAACGTCTATTAATTCTATCTATAGTAAAAGTCAGCTAAGAGTAAAGTGAAGGATTGTATAGGGAAAATTTGACCTTGGCGTTGATTGGTTAACACACGAGGCAAGTTTACAAAACTAAATTTGTCTAAAAATGACGCTAAGGCGTCATTGCCAGTTTTGCAATATTATATTGTCTAAACTTGTTAATTCTGACCGTCATTTAAATTTGACGAAATTCAAAATCGACCATTAAACGGAAAATTAAGACACATTTTACATTAATTAGCTAATAAACCTGAAATGTTGGTTAATTTCTAACCAACAAATTTCACATAAAATTTGGCATCGCTGCCATCCTAATGTAGTAAAATATTTGTGGTTAGGTTACTGTCATGTAAGACATTTGTGAAAATTTAGTGAGGTAAATGTAACTTGAATTAAAGCGCCCTCTACTTTACTCTTATTTGATTTATAGTTATAGTAAAAATTAGCTTATCAGAGAATACTTGTGTTGCGGTTCAAGAACAATTTTCAAATATTTAATTTACCGCCTAAATACTTCTTAATTTGAATGTACTCTGAAAAAGACAAGAGCGCTAGCTCCGCCCTCTCCGCTATCTTGTTTGCTTCGCTCAACAACTGTA
Source organism: Pyrocoelia pectoralis (assembly GCA_036250285.1). Taxonomy (NCBI): domain Eukaryota; kingdom Metazoa; phylum Arthropoda; class Insecta; order Coleoptera; family Lampyridae; genus Pyrocoelia; species Pyrocoelia pectoralis. Next base: position 59,358,970 of record CM070074.1, on the reverse strand, counting down.
TAAAAACAATCTGCCCCTATCAAAAAGACAAAATTTGATAATTACGACTAAAGTCGAATATCTCAAAAAGTCTTCGAGATTCCAAAAAATTGGCACTGGATCTTGAATCAGCATAAAATTTCACATCAGATCCATATCTTAACTCTGTTGTGGACATACGCATCTCTTGCAACACGGACGCACGAAGGAATATTGAATACAGTAACGAATTAAGTTGAAATTTACATCTTTCTATATAAACTAGAGCCTGTATGTATGTATGAAGATGCGACAAAATGTACAAATGACCCTTCTAGGACGCCAGGTTTTATCAAGAATTATAAACTAGAAAGGATGGCCAAATCCCTATGCTGTAATGTTATCTGACGCGTTGGTTGTGGTGACGTACAGGTGCAGATATACACGGTGTTAATACTAATAAGTTGTAACCCCACGAAAACACCACTTAGAACTCATTGAAACAAATAACTTCTTAGGTGAAATTTCTGATTTGGAGCCCTTGTTCATAGTTATTGGTGTTTTTTTGTTTTTCGAAAAATCGGCAGTACTCCCTTATTTTAAGGAATATTTAAAAAATACAAAAACTTTCAGCATTTGCTTTTGGTTCTCTAAAACATTTGTAGTTACAATTATTTACTATTTTATCAAATAACAAAATGGCGACCGTTCAAAAATACAAGTGTGTTGACGAGACTCACGGTGACGTCACATACGTTGAAGGTTGTGCGAATGAATATGGCGGATTCGGCCATCCTTTCTAGTTTATAATCCTTGAGGTTTTATTCCTGGGGCGGCTTCTCCTAGTGTAAATATTCTACATATTATATTTGTATATCTGCATAATTCAAATGCAGGCATGTAGGTGTATGAATTATACATACAGGGTGATTCATTAAGAATGTGCAATCTCTGAATTGTAGATTCCAGACCTCAAAATATGATGATTCTGCCCAACATGCCTTATACAAATATTGCTAGTTTCCGAGATACCGGGTGTTTAAAGTTTAAATATGAATTTTGATTTTCGCAATAACAATTAATTAATGTGATTAAAAATAATAGACAAGGGTTATTTGATATGAAGAGATCTTTGCGAAAACGGATCATAAATAATAGTTTATTGTTGTTACACATTTAGAGAATAAATTTTTTTTTTAAATTAAAATTTATTGAACTGTTTAGAAGCAAATAACTCGATAACTGATCGAGTTACACGAATCAAACAAGAGTAACTTTTTTTTGTAGAATCTAACGCTTTTCCATATTTTATTATTAGTTTGCTAATAGTTCAGCCGAAAAAAATTTTTGCTTAGATTTACTAAACACAACCAAGTATAACTAGCGCCCTCTATTAGCAATGCTAAATTAGAGTCCAAATTGGCAATCCTCATGCAAAAAAAGGTAAAACTGCCAATTTTCAAAAAGAAATTGTGAAAAAATAGACAGTTATTGCGAAAATCAAAATTCATATTTAAACTTTAAACACCCGGTATCTCGGAAACTATCAATATTTGTATAAGGCATGTTGGGCAGAATCATCATATTTCGAGGTCTGGAATCTACAGTTCAGAGATTGGACATTCTTAATGAATCACCCTGTATACACTGTGTCCAAGATAAGGAGGGCCACTATGGGGATTTCGGAAACGATAAGAGATAGAGTTTCGGTTAAATGAGAGAAAAGTTGGGCAATTTTGAGTTTAGTACAATGAAATTTTTAAACTGACGAAATTCCGAACCCTTCCGAAGTTATGCGACAAAAAGCAAATTTTCAGGATTTCGTTTTTGACAAATTGTTACTTTGTCGTTGATGTTAATTAAAAAGTAAAAGAACCTTCTCCAGGTACTTTTTAACGTTCTTTAACATGGCATACAGCAAATTGGAATCCGACGTTTCGTTTTGGAGTAACCATCATCAACTTTATTTTTTTAAATACGGTCCTGATTTTTTTATGCACAATATTAGAAGAGCTTTTTATTCTGCATTCAAGCATGTATCACACTTTATGGTTTAATTGCGATTTTATACTTACTTTACGATTAGCGGAAAAAATCCTAAGTACGAACCTGTATTCCCCCTCAATAACATTCAACCTGAATTTTATTTATAAATGAACTTTTGCTAACTGTGCTTTCCTCATAAAATTAATGAAATGACACAGAATTTTCAATTTTGAACACACATTTTCTAACCAAGTACATAATTACAAACAATCAACAACACATCATAAATGAACAGAAAACATTTGATGAAACGAAAATTTAAACATGACACATATCAATAATTAGAAAAAAATTATAATAAATGCTCGCAAAGCCCTCCTTCGTTCTCCAATCGTCAATAGCATCTTCTAACTGTAGAATCCAAAGCATTCTTTAACATTGCAGGTGTTACAGTTTGGAATGTGTTAAGTACAAACTTTCTTCTTCTATTCCAAAGGTATCTTTCTAAACATAATTTCTTATGTACCCCAAAAAAAAATCCAGCGGGGTTATTTCGGAAGAACGAGCTGGCCAGGGTGTTTCAGAATTGGTGCTTAAAACTCTTTCAGCAAACCTATTTGAAAGGTAATCCTTAACCACCCGTGAATTGTGCGCAAGTGCACCATCTTGCTGAAACCAACAATTGCGTATTACGGTTTATGGTAAAATATCAAGAGCATCTTCCAAAGTAGAATGTAGTAAATTTAAGTACAATAGTAAAATAAGTATAAAATAGCAATTAAACCATAAAGTGTGATACATGCTTGAATCCAGAATAAAAAGCTCTTCTAATATTATGCATAAAAGAATCAGGACCGTATTTAAAAAAACAAAGTTGATGATGGTTGCTCGAAAACGAAACGTCGGATTCCAATTTGCTGTATGCCATGTTAAAGAACGTTAAAAAGTACCTCTAGAAGCTTCTTTTACTTTTTAGTTAACATCAACGACAAAGTAACAATTTGTCAAAAACGAAATCCTGAAAATTCGCTTTTTGTCGCATAACTTCGGAAGGGTTCGGAATTTCGTCAGTTTAAAAATTTCATTTTACTAAACTCAAAATTGCTCAACTTTTCACCCATTTAACCGAAACTCTATCTCTTACCGTTTCCGAAATCCCCATAGTGGCCCTCCTTATCTTGGACACAGTGTATAGTTCTGTTGATGCGGAAATTTTTTGGGAGTTCAATTTGCTTGCCATAGTGCACACAATCAAATTAGCAAATAATTCGGATGCAGTTGATTTTTTTAATAACTCTTTAGAAGAGGCGATAATAATTGGTAATATTATTTTGTTGGTTGTAACTGCTCGCTTTCTGTTCATAGGAAACACTGTGGTTATTGTCATTCTAATATGGAAAGTTCTGTATGTTTATACGTATGCATCAAACAACCGCACACCATCTTTTTCACACATATCACAAGTGAATTTACGTGTATACATTGTGGCAATTCTTGGACGATGTTCCACTTATGCTGATAAAAATAATTTGCATGTCTTTAACAACAATCTGCCTCTTAAGTTTTTTTTTACTTAAACAGAATCATTTCCAAAGTAGAACTGTTTGAAGAGAGAAATTGCGGTAACGTGTGTAATTGATGGTCTGCTAAACATCCATTTTGGTGAATATAATACTTTTATAGTAAGTACTTTCTTTGCTTATTCTACATCATATCTACTACTGAAATGTCGTAATATGAAAACTTGCCATCTAACTTATCTGTCAACACTATTCGCACACTTCTGTAAACCACGTCGTGTGACAAACATGGTAGAGAATTTTATCAGACTCTTCAATAGCGAAGGGGTTTACCACAGTGAATGTTTATATTTGTAAGTATTTTTTACTATTGTTTCTTAATATGTATTTCCTCTGCCCACTATTTCCTTGATATACAAGAGTAAAATTTATATTGATATAGTGCTTGCCAGGAGAGTTTACTCCAATGTCATCATGAATCAAATTATTTCCGTTGTAGTAAACTGTGATTAGAAAGTAGACACTAGACAGCAAGATGGCCGCATTTGGAGCTCCAAAATGACAGATGCCCTATTGCAAACAATGTAATTTTCATCAAAATGTAAACATTTAAATACCTATTGGCAGCGAAATTATAATAACATGGTTGTGTTTTCATTTAAGTTGCTGATTAACAATCATACAATGAATAATTGAGACATTGAATGTATTGGATATACGATTTGCATGGAACAACTATCGAGCTGTACTGTTTACACCTTGCAAGGCTACTACGGTTTTCCCAATGTTATTACCAGTTCATTAGCAATGATGGCCCACAATAATAGTGAAATAACACAAAGCAGATATTAAGTTACGTGAATAAATGCAATTGAAGTATTTATTCGTACAAAGATGGCATTTAATGTATAATATTAATTCTATGGAAATGAAGAATTTAACATCTTGAGAAGCATTTTACCACGAAATACATTGCTTATAGAAATTGTATTAGTATGAACTAACACGCCTATTACAATTTGTAGATTGTAGGAACAAGTGTCAAAGCATTGAGTGAGAAATAAGTAAGAGGTGAAACTGAAGTCCTTTTAACGTAGTTCCTGATGGGTCTGAGTTGGGTGTGATATTTCACTGTATAGTAATTACATTCCCATCTTTATAGCTATCTCGTCCAATGTGCTTGCCATAATATCCCTTTATGTGTGTCCATGGCGTTAAACTCGCAGTAAAATGGCGATAATCTTAATAATTTCTGTCCATAGCATCTAATTGTTTCATCCACTTTGTACCTTTCTTTTATTCGAAGTGATTTAATCGGACCATACAACAGTTCCATTTGTTTTTTATTTATTTTTATTTGATGACTCACTTAATAGTTATTTATTACATTTATGAAGAGGTTATAGGATCATGACTAATCTTATTTTGTGTTAACCAGGGAACCATATTGCGTTTTGTCTAGGATGAAGTTGGTAACATTTTAACTAAGATTGAATGCTATGGTGCATTATCCCACTTCATTTCGCCATGATAATCTTCTTTTAACTTGACGCTCTTGATGCAAATAACAGGGAAGTACCTTGTACAGGTTGTCCCATTTTGGTTGTCCTCGCAGGGTATCTCAGTTATTAGCAAAGATACAGAGATGCGGTTTTCGCGAACGTTGGCTACTTTTTTGTGAAACGAAAGATGACACAAACAGAATTACTCTAGCTCTTCTCATTTTTGAGATACAGGGCGTTTTTGAAAAAGTTGCATTTTGAGACAGCCCCCGTATCTCAGCTATCCGATAACTTATAGAAAAAGTGAAAAGTGTTCTTTATATAATTTTTTCCGTAGAATGCAGTGCTGTTTTCAGAATGAGTATACGGGGTCAGGTCAAAAAGTTATCGGGATCAACTTCATTTTTTTAAATGGGACACCCTGTCTATTTTCTCATAATTAAATTTCTCTTGTTCTAAGCATTTCAAATATGTATAGCATTCATCATTTTTTTATACAAATAGCGCAGTATTTCAAATTATTAACTGGATTTGTTAGTGGCCTTTGGATGGGTACTGCAATTGTTTTACCATGGCAACTTCATTTTTTTGACATTTGTCAATATTTGCAAATTTGTTGATTGTTGAGATCCTTATTGTTAGTAAAGTTTTCAATATTCTTTTCGTTATTTTGAATTTTTACAGTTTCAAACCATGGCGAATAATTTAGGGTACGAGAACTATGAGAAATTAGATATGATTGGGGTTTATTACCAAACAAATTTTAATGCAGAGCAAGCGAAGGATATATATTTTGAAAGGTATTTATATTTACTGGAATGTTAGTCATCATTTGAGTTAAATAAAATGTGAATATTATAGATTTCCGGAAAGAAGGCAACCGTGTAAAAAAACATTCATTAGGTTAAAACAAAATTTGGAAAATCACGGATCGTTTGAAAGGCCACGCGCCAAAACATATAGAAAAGAAAACGAAGAAAATAATGAAATAAATGTCCTTGCAGAGGTCACTGTTAACGAAAATTATACGTCTTGCAGAAAAATAGAAGAATCGGTGGGCATTTCAAAAACGAAAGTATCAAAAATATTTAAAAAATACCATTATAAACCATATATACCTCAAGTCATCCACCACTTGCATTAGGGTGATGCTCAATTGCGTATCGATTTCTGTAGATGGTATATTCAGAAAAGTGAAGAAAATGGTAATTTTGGTCGTTTAGTTATATGGTCGGATGAAAGCCATATAAGCTCCGCCGGAATTTACAATCGTGCAACGAATCGTTTCTGGTCTAACGAAAATCGGCATGTTACCGTGATCCGTCAGCAGCAAGGCAGGTTTGGGTTCAATGTGTCCTGTTTCATTTTAGGAGGCAGATTAACATTTTACATGTTTGAAGGCAATTTGAACCATCAACGATATTTGGAAATTTTGGACATTTGCCTTCCAGAATTGATTGATGATATTCCGTTAGCCCAGCTAAGAGAGGTTTATTTTCAGCAAGACGGGGCACCTTGCCACAATGCAAGACTAGTAAGAGATTACCTCAATACAATGTTTCAAAACCATTGGATTGGTAACAATGGACCAGTTAATTGGCCAGCAAGGTCCCCAGACCTATCAATTTTAGATTTTTTTTTGTGGGGCTACCTTAAAAATAAAATTCATCAAAGACGGTATGAAACTCAAGAAGCTTTGATGAATGCTACAAGAGAAGCCTTTGAAGAACTACGTTTAAGACCCCTATTTTTATTAAGATCCATTCAAGAAATTCTTCGGAGATGTAGGATTTGTCTTGACCATAATGGTCAGCAAATTGAGCAATATTTATAAAATTTTAATTCTTCTTATTTTCGTTTGTCTCTAAATTTATAAATAAATACATCCAATATTTATATGAGTTTCAAATCAACAATTCTGGAAATAAAATAAATTATTTTGCCGAAATTTGTATCTTCTTCAATGACATATAATTACATAATGATGGTTTTCTATATTAGGCACAAAAAAAAACAATAGAAGATTACGAATTCAAAGCCTACTAAGAAATTCAGTTAATAATCCAAAATACCACGCTATTTATCAAAATAAGTGATAATTGTTATATATATTTGAAGTGCTTAGAACATGAGAAATTTAATTATGAGAAAATAGACAGGGTGTCCCATTTAAAAAAATGAAGTTGATCCCGATAACTTTTTGACCTGACCCCGTATACTCATTCTGAAAACAGCACTGCATTCTACGGAAAAAATTATATAAAGAACACTTTTCACTTTTTCTATAAGTTATCGGATAGCTGAGATACGGGGGCTGTCTCAAAATGCAACTTTTTCAAAAACGCCCTGTATCTCAAAAATGAGAAGAGCTAGAGTAATTCTGTTTGTGTCATCTTTCGTTTCACAAAAAAGTAGCCAACGTTCGCGAAAACCGCATCTCTGTATCTTTGCTAATAACTGAGATACCCTGCGAGGACAACCAAAATGGGACAACCTGTACAAATCCCCTGTTACATACGGCGTGAATAATAAATCTTTTGCCATCGTATCCTTGTGGTTTTAATACACTCTTTACCTCTTGATCTTGCCATAATTTTCCTAGATTTCCTTTCGAGTAGATTCACGTTTTCATCCATAAATACTACATGTTGATGATTTGATGAATCGATCTCAATTTATTATTTAAGACATTTAATTAGCATTTCTGCTATGTTGCTTTTTTCCAATAAAGCTTTGCGATTGGAGTCATGTTTTCTGTAAATAAATTTAGTATGTTAAACTTGTGTAAAAGATAATGGTTGTGATGTAATATTACTCACTTCGTGCATTCATATATAATTATGTAACTTATTCTTAATACCCATTTTGGACGTTTGTTGCGTAGTCTTTTTTTACCTGGACTTGTTAAAACAGGATTAGATGCAGCACGAGATGTGATATTTCTTACTGTCTTAGATATAGCGAAGGTGTTTTCCATAAGCTGTAATTATGTTATTGTAATGAATTAAGATATAAACACCTATTTATACTATACATACTTCTTGGATATCAAGGACCCATATTTTCTTTCTCCCTCTCAAAATACTGCAATAAATTTAACGCATATGCTGTGCTAGTGTGTAGCGGGTTTTATCCTGCGCAGACATTAGGACAACGGAAACTAAAATGAACAGCAGGAAAGGCGCAAATGAATAATAAAGGGAGTAGTTATGAAAAGAACTGATTCAAAGAGTGTAATAAATGATGATTAAAAGAAGTAAATGTAGGAAATGATAAAACAGTCAGGGCATAAACAGACATAGGGACGTTACGTAGTACCATAGACATCTCACTAATGGTTACAGAATTTGGTTAGTACTGGATCTCCCCGCAGCGGAGCGCTACCATTGTTCAAATTCAAATTCCGTATGCAATGTCTGGCCTTGACAATTGACGCAAAGATAAGCGATGCAACGGCTTCACTGAATATTACCTCTCGCCGCTTTACTTGGTGATTTACTCGACCAAACTGTAACTTGTATTGTGTCAAGTAAATACAACTATCACATTTCAAATCTTCTATTTTTCTCAAATTTATGCTCCAAATATGACCTTTGCTAACTAAACTGTTTAATGTAATGTTTACGTATCCGTGTTTATGCCATGTAATCATTTTTTCTTTATCAGTTTCAACGTAAATTGATTCGTAATTTCTCACCATTTTAAACTGCAACGTGTATAAGTTTTGACAATTTGGATATTTTCTACTTCAACATTAACCCTCTGTTTTAAACGGAGATAAATTTTCAATATTTAATTTGTTAAAATCGCAATCGTTGCTTTGGTAATCCTCATAACGGAAGATTTTGTATTAAATGTGTTTGTCATACATTTTTTGTTGATAATGAACTTTAGTCGATTGTGAACGTCTTCGAGTCAACTTAGTTGTGTTTCTTGTACTATACAATTGTTTGTGCGAAAATGCCTTCACCAAGAAAGAAATGCTTTTATGACAACTGTGGGAAAACCTGACGAACAAATCCGGAATTGCATATGTTCAAATTTCCTATTAAAGACACAGAAAGGTGTAAGCAGTGGATTGTACATGCAAAAGGTAATCATAATTTAAAATAATACAATTTTATGACAATTGAAACTTTGTATTTATTTGTACCTACGCTTGTGTTTTTAAAACTTTTATTATGTACATGCAATTAAGATTTCAAGGTAACTATTTTTTACAGGAGAAGCAGCAAAAAGTTAATTGATTTCGAAGGAATGTTTAATTCACAATGCTGTTCCAAAACCTATAGTCCAGTCAAAATAGTCAAAAAAAGTTATAACTTGGCCAAAATTCGCATAGAGCTGAAATTTGGTATACATGTTAAATATACCATTACAAATGAAATGTCAAAAATTCATGTTTTTTTTAACGTGGTTTCCCCAGTAGGCATACTCCACGATCTATTGTGATAAAGAAAGTTTGATCAGATCGTATTCTATTGATTGAAAGAATGGTACTATTGCTAATGATCAAAGTGGAACGGGTAGATTTCTTCTAAATGTTATTATGATAAATAATTTTCTAATTCTACTTCAACAGTTATTTCTTCATCTTCACTTTCTTCTTCTCCTTGCAGGATTTCTGTTCGTTGTTCTAAGAAAAGTGGTACATCAGTTGTCTCTTCATTGTCAATATTGTCATCTGTTGTATTTGATTCAATATTGGAGCAAGTCTGACCCTGACAATTGATACATACTGGCAAACAAAATAATCCCACTTTTTTACAGCCACAATTCTGACTGATTCTGACACAATCCGTCTTGCAGTTACAAAAAATAGTATTAAGCAACTTTCTGGAGCAGGCGGGAGTATGGTTTGAATTGGCTCCAAATAATTATCTATTAAGGTAGTTCCTCCGCGACAATCTCAACCAAAAGTTTCGTCCCATGTAACCATAGTAACTTCTATTATTAACCATTTTTGTCACGCCAGTGGAAGTACACTTTTTGTTCGTACTCTCCGCGTTGTCATGGAACAGATTGGGTATACAATCATTCGCTTGCCTAAACATATCTAATAATACCAAAAACGTCATGTTTCTCAAGACTATATCTTCAAAGTAGACGGTAAACAATTCTCAAATGTTTTCACAATATTCGTATAATCCCTCTCTAGCATTCTTTAGTTTTATAGAAGTCCTTAGAATGTCTTTGGGACGCCTTTGAAAGATATGTGCTACGTGGGCGGTGTTTTTTGTATATGGGTTATATGTCAATTTATTATGCCAATTTTAAGTGTAAATATCTCGACTTAGGGACGGTAAACCTCATTTAAACTCCACAGATGTTTGGATAACGTATTTAATAACGTATACGCCAGTTTGAACAAATTCTCAAATCGTTCCGCGGAGGAACTACCTTAATTTCCAACTCCATTCTTCTGGGTCCAGCTCCATTGCCTAGCTACACTTGAACTTGATAATGAGGGGAGGCAGACAAGACAACTGTTTTATTGTTCCATGCCGATTTTACAAACTTTAAATATCTATACTTGTCTGTAGAATTAATTTTTTTAGGAGCACCATACATTGCAAGAGGAAAACGAACTCCATTTGTGACGATGGCATGTGGGGAAGAGTCAATCTTTGTAAATACCTCTGTGCAATCAATGAAATCATTACGCTTTTCGAACAATTTAAATACTGATGTTTTACCTCTTTTAAAAAATGCTGATGTAGTATCGCAACCAGTTATTGCATGTAAAAATAAAATATGATTTTGACATTTTGGATATGCAGTCAAACTTTATGATGAATATATTGTTGATTGTACTTGAGCTTTCCCAGGTTTTAAAAAGTAAATAATTTTATCAATTGGAGTCCGTGCAGTCAGTAGTATCAACAAATCAACATCTTCACCAGCAACGTCAGTTGTATTTGGTCTTTTGAATTGTTCTATTGCTGTTTCAATTATTATAAGAACATTGGAATCATTATCAGCTTGTTTACTGAAATACCTGCAGCTGTAAATTCTTCACATAACATTGAAATGAAGTGAGACTTATTAGGAATATTTGCAAGAAATTGTTGTTGGTTTGTTGGAACTTTCATAACTCGATCAAACACGGTATCAACAGATGAAGATGTTTTTATACTTCGACGATGTTGTTCTGCAGCTTTAATATTTTTCTTATGATCAGTATAGCCATCAAATACAATCGTAATGTTATCACCAAAATGTCTTTATAAGTACATACTGAACATATTTATCAAAAATAACACGAAATGTTTCGTCTCGATCCCATACAACACAGTGTAATAAATACCCTCATCAATTTCAATTTTTACACATTCAAAGCAATTGTAAAGGACTGACCTCTGTGTTTTACGCATTCCCATTGCATCGAAGAGTGATAATGGGTAAGGAGCTAATTCATATTCGAAGAATTTTTCAAGTTCATCTTCAAATGTCTTAGTAATGCTCAAGCGTTGAATCTATAGGTACCTTTTCATCATGTATTTTTATGACGCTACTCTCACTTAAAAGAAGAAGTACTTTATCAGCGCGTTTTAATTTAATATTATTAAATGTTTGGCCAGTCATTTTGGCTATAGATGCATGTCGCAAAATAAGCAATATGTTTTAAAACAGAAATCTGGCTCACTTACTTGTGCTCTAGTATGAGGTGGACTTATCATAGGTGTATCAGCTAGTTCTATCTCGCGCTGTCTGAGCTGCAGCAATACTACTCTTCCGAGTATACACTTTACAACACTGCACATGGACTGTCGCAGATTGCTTGTCTTTCAAGTATCCAAAAAAATTATCATTTCTTTCAACACTTGCATCAATCAAACTCTTCATTGCACGATCAACAACAACAACTTCACTTTCATTCAAAGGTTTATTACAAATAGCAAAACTTCTGACTTTGGATTTCCTTATAAACAAGTTAGGATAACCAAAAACCAGGTTTATTCTAATTGTCGAAAATTTATTGACTTACACGTAATTGTTTGTTCCTTTATAAATTTTATGTTTAACGTAATTAGGTTAATTAAAAATTGTAATACTGTGTAGTTAGTGGATGATGTCGTTGTTTTCTACGAAAACATTAACAAAAAAGAACCTTTATTTATTTTGTAAGTATTCAATGATATACCTTAAAATTTTACTGTGTATGAATTGTAATTAACATATAAACAGAAATTGACTGAATTTTCAATAAATATAGACGTCCTGATGAAGGCAACGCCAAAAATGCTGCCGAAACGTCGACAATTAGAATAAACCTGGTTTTTGGTTATCCTAACTCCTACAGAAGGCCTTGTTTATAAGGAAATCCAAACCCTAAAGAAGATTAAGTGGAGTATCAAATCAACTAAATTTATCAAACTTCTGACATTTTGTTAAAATTATTTAACGGCACAAATTGGAATTGAAAATATTACAGACTGAATATATACGGACGAAGGGAATTAGGGACTGACAGTATAGTCTGATACTTTAGAATTCAATTTGTACAGGCTTTAGTGTGTGAGTAACACAAACCAATAGTTTCTTATTTTTATTTATTAATATTCAACGTCCGATGAAGTATAGGTGCAGGCTGCATATAATGTAGAATATGAATTTTTTAACCTTTGAAATCACGATGTCAATATATATCTGAACAATTTTTGTAGACAATTGCATGGACCTACAATTCTTGTCTAACCTATTTTTATAACACTGTTTAAGAGAGAAATGGAAATAACTTGAATTTTTGACCTTGGATAAAATTTTTTGCAGATGTAGGATCGAAGGGGATTTTTGATATTTCATTTGTAATGGTAAATTTAGCTTGCATACCACTTTTCAGCTCTATGCGAATTTTGGCTAAGTTAAATGTCTATTTTAACTGGACTACTATAAAACCAACTTCATTTAATCCTAGTGCTGGTCAACCTATTTGTGTCAGAGGAGCAAATAATGATAAAAAGTTGACCAGTTGAGTTGACAAAAGTTTCCTTCTGTATTTCTTCTTGTATTATTCAATGATTTATTTGACTAGATTTTCTATAACTGCATGTACTGCCATCTACTACAGTTAACTGTCACCTATTTTCCCATAAAACCAAACCTTGATTTACATTAGAGGTCTATGGTAGTACGTACTGTATTAGTCAAATGAATTAAATTCTTATGCATATAAAACAAGTTGATATCATGTTTATAGGTTTACTCTTTCTACTATATTATCTTATTCAACAGCATTTGTCGATTTTTTAAATGCACCTCAAGTGTTTACCATTCTTATTTGATTTCCTGTTTCATTATAGAAGAAAATATAAATAATTTGGATAGCTAGGTTCATAGATTTATGACGCAACGGTAATCTCCTGGCAAAGACAGTATTACTTTCATATTCAATTTTATATAAAATCTACTGCCTTAAAGAGAAATCATCTCTTGTACCATATAGGTTTTGGTGAGACATTTTCTGTAGTGCACTAACATCTTAAAATACAAAACTATTCATTCAATAGAATAATTTCTTGCAATTTTGAATCTAGTTTCTGATCATTAAGATTACTTTGACTGATATGGCTGGCAATGCTCCTTCAAAAGCAAGTATGTGATGTAATTTTAAGTGACCAAAGATTAAATATTTAGTTAGCTATCATCGTAGACATTTCAACAGAATGCATACATCAGATTTTGCACATTCCTTTAGACGCAAGGAAGGTGGGTTATTATTATTATTGTCCAAAAACATGAAAGTCTAGTAACAATTTGAAGCCTTTTAAGAAAAAACCGGTCGCCTCCTTGGGTGTTTTGTTACAATAGATGAAACATGATTGCACTATTTTACTTCAGAATCAAAACATCATTCTGAGCAGCGGAATCATTTTGGCAGACCTCCAAAGGAAGCCAATTTTATTAGTTGACTGCGAAAGTAACGACAGTTTTTTTTTAAATACATGCTGCCTTTTTGTAGAAATAAAAATGACTTGGAAGAGTGCTCTTAATAAGGTGCCTTATCACGCACTGTTAAAAAAGAATTGTATGAGCAACGATTCTAAGATGTGTCCAACCCTTTCCATTCATCAGATCTAGTACTTGTGACTCACCTGTTCCCAGCGTTTGCTTGCCAGAAAGAAATTCAAGTCAGACAAGAAAGTTATTTAAGGCAAATTCTCACAGATTGTTAAGAAGAATTTGAATGAGCTACAATTCTAGGATGTGTCCAGCCCTTCCTATTAATCAGATCTAGTACGCGTGACTCACCTGTTCTCAACTTTCCTTGCCAAAAAGAAATTCAAGTCAGACAAGAAAGTTACTGTGGGCAACTGAGCAACCCTTTAAGTCTTGCAATTAATCAATGTCGCCGGTCTAAGTGAATTGATACTCAAGAATATCTTAAAAAATAAAATGATTATGTGGGTTTGGAAGATGTGAAACAGCTAAATTAATTTCTTATTACCTAGGTTACTTAACGCGAAATCATTTCCTGTACTTTAAATACCTTCATTAATACATTTTAAAATAAAGTTTGATGTTTCGTCCAATTATCTGTCCTCCAATTTGATCCTTATCTGTTTTTAACTTCAATTTAGTCACAATTTTACGTCCCCATGATTCACACATGCTGTTTTAATTATAAAATTCATTCATACTTTATTGCTTAGTAAATGAAAGAAAATTTATTAATTCAGAAATTAGTGCCCTCTATACATTGAATCAGAGTATTGTTAAGGCTGGGGAATGTAATACAAATTATAGGCACTCCTAATGACAAGAACTTATCATATATTTACATTATACAATTTACACCACATGTGCAGAATGCACCAATGTATAGAATGATACATTTGCCATATAAATGTGATTACTAGAAAATGCAAAAAAATGATGAGAGTAGTGAAATTTTTGTGCGAAAGAAATCATTTCTCTCAAGATGATACAAGGCATGTTTTTAAAGTAAGTACCATTTGGAAATTCCGCCGCTGTAGCGTTGCGGACGGTATTCGGTGCATGTGCACTGTGTGGCTCTATCTGTTGGCGAGCCACAGACGCCATTACGGAATTATTCCACTTACTTGTAAGTATTTCAAATGTCTCCTCTGATTGAGAATACGGCCAACTGTGAAATACGCGCTGTGGTTTGTTTTCTTAGTGCTAAAGGCGTGAAAGCGGCTGGAATATCCTCAGATTAATGAAGGCTATGGAGAAAGCGTTATGAGTGATGGGATAGTACGGAAATTGGGTGAAAGCTTTAATGGCCGTACGGATGTGCATGATGAAGAATGAAGTGAACCACCTTCACTCATTGCTATGATGACTTGCAGTGCAGCAAGTTGGTGAAGAAGTGAGAGAGAACAGAAGCTTTACGATGATCTGATCAGTTTCTTAGGGCGGCTTCACACACACCGATAAACAGTATGTCAAAATTGGAATAGCGGTTAATATTTTTGTTAGCATCACCAGTGTCACTGCGCCTTGTGAATATTCCATAGGTAAAAATTTTGGAATTCAGTTGTACTAGAATGCCTTGATATGAAGAAAAGAACCTTGTCGTTACTGTATTTGTTATATTTACGAGAGAAGGTAATTAAATTTAACAGCACTCATAGTTGATTACATTTGTACTGAGACAACACTGAATTCAGTGAAATGTAAAAGCCAGCACAACGATACTGATGTGTTGGGAGTTGGGACTGGTCTGTGTGAATCAGTGTATTTAATTTGCATTGCGTACTAAAACTGAACGATAATTTACTGACCGATATCAACAGAACCATCCGACATACACATAATGTCGAGTACAACAACCGACATTTTTTCCGGATCGTTGGCTGTGTGAAGCAGTACCATTTAAAACAATACATTATTGATGCAGCACGATACCGACACCGACAACAATAATATCGGTGTGTGTGAAGCCGCACTTAGAGTTTCAAGAAGTGTGGTTTATGAAATTATGACAAAACGTTGCAGCGGTTGTTCAATCAGGCGGCAGATTTCTACCGGAATGGTATTCAAAAGCTGATTGTAGGATACAATAAGTGCCTTAATATTGGTGGAAATTATGTTGAAAAGTAGATTAAAGTACACTTAGTACAGGCTGTCATGAAAAAATAAAATCGTTAGAAAAAGTCTACTTGTATCTTTTATATTTCAAAACGGTACTTACTTAAAAAACACGCCTTGTATATAGGTTTAATAAACTTACAATTACCATCATACCGTACATAAGAGTTTATATTAATGATTCGCCAACATGGAAGCATACTGAACGTCAAAAAGGAGAGCTGTTCTTGACTAGTTTACACGATTGCTGCTTATGAGAATAAAAATGGCGCTTTAATTCAAACATTTTTGGATCCTATTAAAAGTTCAACGCATCTAAAGTAGATGGCGCTTGTATTTCACAGATATTACAGTGACTTAAAGTCACTGTAACAGATATAGATATTAAAGTCACTAAATATTCTAAAGTACCGCAACCTTATGTTCCAATGAGTTAGAGAGAGAAAGCTAATTTTAACCCCAAAATGGCGGAAAAATGACATCTGTGTTTGACATACGATGAAAATTAGTATTTTACTCTTAGACCATTGGTCTAAAATTTTACTATTACTAAGTTTGACGTTTGACACTTGGTTTGAAACGCGGCAATTTGAAAAACATCATAAACTTGTAGTTTTCCCATAGACAGGCTCGTCTTCTTATTCTTACACACTACTTGCTGTATTTTTTAGTTATCCTTTTCTGTGATTTAAATAACGATTCTAAATGAAGTATTAACACGACAAAATAAAATGTCAATTTTAAAAACGTATGTTAGGTTCGTGTGGCAAAGTTCCAAATTTTTTATCTTTCAATTAAACTGTACCTTTTAATAACAATGACAACTAATTTTTAAGAAATATATTGATAAGTATCTAATGTGAGTTTAGTTTTTAAGAAACACTTCATAAAGTCATTAAATTTTCTAGCGACTAGGTCTTCAATATTTGAAATTGCCGCCAAAATTTTAACCCCAAAATGGCGAACGTTGCGGTACTTTAGAATATTTAGTGACTTTAACAGATATCAGAGTCAGTAGATTAATAGAGTACCGCAACCTCCGCCATTTTTAGTCCTTTCCGCGCTTCACTCACTACACGCTCAGTAAAGTAGATGATGTTTTGACTAAATTTTTCGGAATATAATAAAAAAAATACACAACGGCACAACAACACGGCATTTTATTAAAAATGACTCACTTCGTAAGTATATTTTATGTATATGGACTAAAAATGGCCGCCAGAGCGGCATTTGTCGCGTCAAAGGCTTGCGGTACTCTATTAATCTACTGACTCTGACAGATATTAGATTGCGATGGAGATATTTATTTTCTTCTAGAGCAATTAGTAGATATGCAATTTTCATATTGTGTCTCCATAATTTTTTTGACTATTTTTCTTTATGGAAATTTTATCCCTGTTCCCACCTCCCTTTCATACAAATAAATGGATAACAAATTTCTTGCTTTGATTACACCTCTTGCTTCCAAATCAATAATAATATAATGTTTGTATTCTGTTTCATTCTTGTATGCCTAGGAGAACTTGTTTAATTAGTACCTTAGTATACATGCTAACAAGCTACTAAAGGTAAGTAAGAAACATAATTATTCTATTACTCTTCTCTCTACCCTTGTTTTCTTACCTGTATTATTTTTTTTTGTGCATATTTTTTTAATTTCCTGAATATTTAATCTTGGCTATTATCACCGTCGATAGTTTTAACATTGTTTCTTGATTGTGATAGGGGGTGGACATAGTCTACACACACACCTATCTTTCACATTGGCCCTCTTGTACTACCTCCTGACTAGAGCCGTCCCATCCCACAGCTATCAGACATGTTAGATGAAGCTGGATAAGTGCAGCATACTCACAGAGTATGTTGTGCGTCGTCTGTAAATCCTCTTAAGAATGGTGATGTGACCAAGGCCGTGTAGTGCACGTGCTTGTTTAATATACAGTACCCATAAGTAGTAGCAGGTTATTCCTTGATAACCCTGTCTAAAAACCGCCAGGCTGTCCGATGGTCCTCTGAAGGCCTCTCACATGACAACAATCTAACATCAGTTCCACCTAGACTTGAGTGTCTTGAGTTATTAAATTGTTTACAGTTGCTCTTTAAGTGGAAGTGGCGGCTCTGGCAAGTCGACTAACTCATTGCCTTTCTTTTCAGCATCCCCTTTGACTCATACAAGCTAGGATGTTGCTAATTGCCAAGGTTTATTAAGTGAATAGGTTACCTCAATGAACAAATTTACTTGGATTGGTTGAGTAAGTCTACGTCATCGCCAGTCCTTTCAGACACTAAACCACTAAATTTGAATGAGTATATTCACATTTTAATATTAGTTTATAAGTGTATGAATTAAGTTCTTTGATATTATGTACTTTTTTTGGAATAACTAATTGCTGTATTTTCGTTTCATATTTCTTTAAAAAAATGCAAAAGTGTTATCTACTTATTACAATAAATTATACAAGTAGATCTTTTTGAATTTTAAGGTAATACGAATTCTGTTGTAAAGTGATGTGGACAGTATATTTTATGTTTACTTATAACCAAAGCAAGTTATTACGTGAACTATTCTTATTTCGTGCCTATGTTTCTATTTATTCTCTGTTGAATTCGGTTTTCTCTATTTGTTAGTACAGTTTCGGTCGGTATTGCAATATTAACTGCATAACAGGTATTTAGAGAAAGGGACGGCACAGATGTAATAAATATTAATTATTATTTTTGTGGGATCAAATTATAAGTAGCAAAAAAAACTTTCTGTGTGTAAATATGAGTGAACTATTTGAAAATACTAATGAAACGACGAAAGAGGCAAGACACCTGACATCTCCTGCAAATAGCTACGTTCCTATAAGATTTTTAAAATTTAGATCAGCCCGTTGGGTTTATTTTGCCGAATAGTATATGCCCTTGAATTTCTGAATATCTTTTCCCCAACACCTGTATAGTTACATACTATTTAAATTTAAAATTTGCTTTGGAGGTAGATTCAATAATTCTCCTTTCACATCTCTTTGATAATCAGTGGATTGGAAATGAACAGAACAAACATACGACGTACCTACTTACATTCCATTTACCGTCTACATCGTTGTATCCATATTTCTCTAATACCTTTGTCTTTTGGAAAGCTATGATACTTAATTTGTAAATTAGCCTTCTTCGTCGCTTCCCTATTATCATTAATTGCACAATGCTACAGCACAGCTGCCTGGCATTGCTGTTCTGAAAATTCAGTAATCCGATGAAACATTTAATGCTGTATCTATATACCTAGAAATATAAGTACATATGTATGAGGAAATGTACATTAAAAGAAAAAGAAAATCTTAGCATTATTCAAGTACGTATGTACATAATAGAAAGTGAAAGAATTTTTATAACAGTTTATGTAGTTTTTGTTAAGAAACACAATAATATCACACTGCAAGTGCAACAGACAAATATATTATAACCTATGCAACAGACTGAGAGCGGGCTATAACGTGAAACGTGGCGGGACTGGCAGTGACGTTGCACTCTCCCTGCACGCCGCGCGCGATTGCCTGCAAGCTATGCGATTGAGGCAACCTATTCACTTAATAAACCTTGACTAATTGCTACTTGCTGTAGTGTGTGGTGACCAGGGGTTGGTAATCCCAAGATTTTAGCGTTTGGATTACGGATTACACATAAATTTGGTTCATGTTAGATTACGGATTACACATAAATTTGGTTCATGTTGGATTACGGATTACACATAAATTTGGTTCATGTTGGATTACGGATTACACATAAATTTGGTTGATGTTGGATTACGGATTACACATAAATTTGGTTCATGTTGGATTACGGATTACACATAAATTTGGTTCGCGTTGGATTAAGGATTACGGATTACACATACAATTAGCGTCATGTTAAATTAGTTACAGATTATAGACTTGGGTGAAGCAAAAAAGTAAATACTATGAATAATCAAACAATTGTATACATTATAACTGTGGCCATTTTATTATATTTAGTTTAACGCACCGCAACGAACGTATAGTATGGAGTATGGTACATTCACTAAAAATGCAACTGTTTATTTCTGCTTTGCTCAATCCACTATGCACTGCTCTGACTAAGCAGGTCTGGGGGGAAAGTGAGACAAAAACCACTCTCAAATGATTTCCCAATTTAACATCACTTGTTTTATTCGTATTGGTAGAATGTGTGAATGTAATCCACAAAATTCGCAATTTTAGTAAAAGCTGGATTACGGATTACGTGGTCAATAATATGATTTTCGGGATTACGGATTACGGATTACGTGGTCAATTATGATTGTAGGGATTGCGGATTATGGATTGCAATCCGTAATCCAAATCCCGGATTTTGGATTAATGTAATCCGGGATTTGTCCAACTCCTGGTGGTGACATTCGGAAACCAACGCAGAGGTCGTTTTGCAATGACCTAGTGCCTGCAGGGCAGCTCTGCTTCATTGGAAATTCTGATGATTTTGTTCTTTATGCTATGCATAAGAACTTCTCTTGCACTAAACGTTATTTCTACAAATTCTGCCTGGAACCCAGTCAGACGTTTGCTTAGTGGTTGGGTGATGTGGAAGTTCTTTGAAGTAGATACCAGTACCTGTTCCTTCCATTGTTTTCGATCCATCTGTTGAGATGAATATGCCAGGTTGGCATGCCACTTCCTCATCAAGAAAGATATGGTAGTTTTTCCCTAACATAAATTGAGGGATGAGGGAGTCCGAATGCCCCTTCAGGGACTTGATTGCCACGCCTAGAAGACGAAGGTAACCTACCTCAAAACCTCTGCTATGCAACAACCCCTTCATTTTCAGGCGCAACTGCTGCCAGCATGGATGGCTGTTGCACGTAGACTTCTGGTGGGGGCATGATATTTAAACAAAAATTGTTGTGTCAAATACTTTTCCATAACAGGTTGTCAATTTGAAAATTAATTAAAGTATCGCTCGTCATAATGATCTCTTAAGTAGTAGTAAACCATAATAGGGTTATAAACGCACCCTCAAACATTCTTTATCTACAAAATCTTATATTATATCCAATTCTTGATATTGCAGTAGGGTTGATGGATAGCCCCCTTGTTTCTCAATTATGCCAAGCGGTGAATCTTTATTTCTTTCGATTGTTACTTAACTTATATAGATAGTTTTCTATTTCTGCTCTTATATGTGCCCTTATCTATTACAAGAATTTACTTAAACTGTTCTCACTGTTTTCACACCTATCTTAACCGCTTGTTTTTTGTTTACAAAAAAATGACATTTCTCTAATGAGGAAAAGCCCTCGCTTCGAATCCCTGTCAAAGACATTTTTCTATATGTGCAAACTATTATAATTAAATTACTTATATGTACATATTGAAAACAAAATATGTATATAGAAAACTAATAGTCACATCCTACATAATCGAACTATACAAGAAAAATGATTTCAGTGAGTTGCGAGAGATAAAACCTTTTCGGCGTAAAAGTTTAATGGTTTCCCATGTACAATACAATGTAAAAAATTAGTACTAATTGCACAGTTTTGTATTCCTAAGATAAATTATTAAACTCCTGGACAAAATTAACGCACCACTTAATTAAACTTGTATATAATTACAATACTGAAATAAATATTGCAATAAAATTTTCATAAAAGCTTATTGTTAGGCACTGTCTAGTAGCTTGTAAATGAAATCAGCGAAACATGACGTTATTCCTAATTATTTTTTATTAAAATCTTTTTTTTTTCTTGAAAACGCAAACATGTAAACAAAAAACAAACGAAAACAATAGAATTTATGGACTTAGAGCTATTCTAATATGGTGTGTCCTCCTCTACTCCTAATTACTGCTTCCATGCGTCTTGGCATACTGGAGATCAAATTTTGAATGACTTCTTGAGGAGTATTTTCCCATTCTTGAATTGCTGCTTCTACCAGTTGATTGTGGTTAACAGGTGGAGGTGTACGACGTCGAACCCTTTTTTTAATATCATCCCATAGACGCTCTATTGGGTTCATGTCGGACTATTGGCTGGCCATTCCATGAACGGAATAGCAACAGCATTTAAGTAGCGAATAACTTGCCTAGCCACATGAGGACAAGCGTTATCCTGCATAAACAAGAAATTCGGCCCCACAAAAGGAGCAAATGGCATTACATGGGTAACAACGATGTGTTCAAGATAATAATCCGAATTTGGTTTCTTCCCATCACATTAGCAACATGACGCATCGAATATTCCTCATTCAGCAAAGTTTGTGTTCTTACTGCTTCCTCCGCTGACAAAATTTGTTCTGCGATTCATTACCAAAATGTATTACACTCCCACTGACACTATCAATAATAAAAAACTTGGTGGCTAAAGACAACTAGTCTTAATAAGCAAAAATTTCCGATCAGATTTTAAATCAATTTTTGCCAAAAATGCTTTTATTTGCAATTGTTCTTTTAAAACAAACAAAACCCTTGTTGACAGCATTTACTTGAGCTGTCAAAGTAGGTCCACAGTCTACTTGTAAGATAGCCAGAAAACTAAAAATTATCATTATTTTGGAATAACACAAAATAAATACGGTGGTGCGTTAATTCTGTCCATGAGTTTATATAACCGAAATTGATAATCCTAGCGGATTTAATGTTTTTGGGCTTAAAATCTTAAATTATGGAATATGTAAAAAAACGCTAAAAAACATCACTTTTTGTTTTATTATTATCAGTCTTTTAGATCTCGCTTTTATGAATAAAATGCAAAAACAATCAACGAAATCTGAGCACTGGTTACGAAAATATACAAGATTTAGGAATAGGTACCGCACCTTTGCTGAGCACACAATAATTGGTAGTTACAGGTCAAATTGAAAATCTCGAATGCCACGAGATTTTGAAACTACTCTAGGTTTTTCAGCATTTCTGTAAGTCTATAGCTAGGTACCATTTTTTTTTACACTGCGGTAGTGTGGGAATTATTTTGTAAATTCATGAAACGATTGTGTTTTAGTAAATGTTGGACATGATTTGACTTAACTGAATGTTTACATCTTATTTTACATAACGTTCTATTACAGAATGTTCGGAAAGTATGAAATGTTCTATACCTACACTGTGGCCCGAAATAAAGGAGTACATTTTTTAATCTGAAATAACTTTTTTGTTTTTAGGGCGATTTATTTTCTTTTTACAGGGTTAATACCTCAGCATGTCCCCAATATGAGTGCAAATTTTGGTATAAATAAAATGTACAGGGTCGGACTTACAAATTTTTTTCTTTAATGGTGCATTTGTGATCGTTGCAAATGAAACATGTTTTAGCTAAATTTGAACTGATATGCTCTTTCGGTAAGGTAAGTACCCAGAACACTTCCGTACAAACGAAATTCTCCGAAATTGTAGGATTTGCGAAATATCATTTTTTTATTTAAATGGTACTAAGTACGCGCATTAGCCATAAACTAAAGAAAAATATCGAATTTTAATATTTATGTAAATTTAAATGTTTTTCTAATATCTTCACTAAAACGGAAGCTTCTTAGCACTAAATTACATCTTTCCTGCCATTTCTTCGAACGAATGCAGTTTGTATGGAACAACTTTGAACAGCGTACAAATAAATGGGGCCATCAATTTATGGCCCAGAAGCCTACAAGAAGTGGTGAACAATCATGGTAGCCACATTCATAATATTTTACTTTAAGTTATAAATTATGTAGCTAATTTTCTTAGTTATAATTTGTGTTATTTAATAAAATGTATTTCCTTATTTCAATAAAAAAATGATATTTCGCAAATCCTACAATTTCGGAGAATTTCGTTTGTACGGAAGTGTTCTGGGTACTTACCGTACCGAAAGAGCATATCAGTTCAAATTTAGCTAAAACATGTTTCATTTGCAACGATCACAAATGCACCATTAAAGAAAAAAATTTGTAAGTCCGACCCTGTACATTTTATTTATACCAAAATTTGCACTCATATTGGGGACATGCTGAGGTATTAACCCTGTAAAAAGAAAATAAATCGCCCTAAAAACAAAAAAGTTATTTCAGATTAAAAAATGTACTCCTTTATTTCGGGCCACAGTGTATATCATTGTGGTCTATATGATTTTGTAAGAATGTGTTGTAGATAATAGTTGTTCCCTATTTGCTTTTGTGAACTATGAATTAATGTTACTTGCTACTTTTATAAGAAAAAAAACCCAGCGATAACCATTCAAATTTTCTTAAATCGCAACGCCCTCCTCTATTAGATACATTTTGTATAGCTTTTATTTGCTATTTTCAAATATGTAAGTTATGATGGATGGTGGGACCTAAGTCCATGCTTACGTAGGCCTCATTCGGTCCCTTTGTACTACCCCCTCCCGGACACACTGAGCTATAGAATGAACGGGTCACCCATCCAAATACTGGCCTGAGCGCGAGTTGCTTAACTGTCAATATCTGCATGGATTGTGGCTATACATTCTGCCGTACTGCCGGCTCATTTTCAAATATGTAAAACTTAATCAATCTTGTTCTGGAAAAGGATTTTAGAAATTTATTCTCCACACTAATCTAAATATCCTGAATCGTTAGATAAATGATTTTAAAAGAACCACTGTTGAGTTGTTGAAAAAAGAAGAGTGGCATCCACGGAACCCCTATGCAGCTCAAGAACTACTGGATTTTTATCTAAAGCATTTTTTATCAAATCTAAACATATACCAATATGTAGGATATTCCCTACTTTGCAGATACTCTTATTTTTTCTACGACTGTTTAATAATATGCTTATTATTCGCTAGTTTTGAATAGATAATAACACCTATTACCTACCCGTCAGTAATGAATTTGATTACTCACAGGTTCAATTAATCATATGACCCATGCCTAGTGACAATACATTATTATAAGCGCTAAAGTTATCTAATTTATATACTTATGATCAAAAAAGTGTCTAAATATAAAAAGAAACCCTAAAATTCCCAATAAATAGTAATCATTTTCGCGCGATTGATGAATGTTTTTTTTTTTTAATTTAAACGGTTGCTAGGCGATCAAATGCAGATATTTTAAAAAGGCGTGGTTTATTTGACAGAACAATATATTACCGGTTGACGTTTGTTGACAACTAACGCTATTTTAATTACTAAAGTTTGATTTTTGAGAAGGTGCGTGTATGTCATAGGCATTTTTCTTAGTTACAATTCTTGTAATTGTAACTATGTAAAATGTCTATGACGTACACGCACCTTCTCGAAAATCAAACTTTATACATATATTTTGGTCTGTAGAGTAAAATTTTTATGAGAACTACATGACGTCATACAATCGTTCAAAACAAGCAAATACAACAATGATCACAAAAACTTTGTGCGCACGAAAACAAACTAAATTTGTCAAAGTATTGTAGTTCCCTACAATTTTAAAAATGAGATCGTCGAACGGAGATATGGTGTCTGCACATTATAACGTCATGTAGTTCTCATAAAAATTTTACTCTAAAAAGCAAGTCGTAGAAAAAGTATAGTATTCTACTCGCATGTAATGGCTATTACTCACTCAGATGATTAACACACTCGCCATCTTCGTGAGTAATTTATTTAACGATTCAACCAAATGTAATAACAAATACAATATATCTTCGTTAGACCACAGAGCAAACCCCAAAACGGTCTACATACTTAGACTATTTTTACAGTCCGTAATAAATATTACATTAATTACACTTAAGTGACATAAACACATAAAACACAATATACACTACTACAACTACATTACTGATTATTATCTATAACTACCAAGATTATATAAGTTATGGTCAAGTGCTCTTTATATATTTAGCAAAAATCCTTGAATAGCTTTTTTAAATTTAATCAAATTTAAGAAAAAAATGTTAAACCCGACTCCATCCGTACTTGCATACATAGCATTAATCAGTTTCGCACCATATACAAATACCGAATTTCGTCCACAATTATCACAGCTATAAGTTATTTTTGGCCTCCTTATGATATTATGTGCTATTCGTTCGTGCTTATCAAGTGATTGAACTGATATGTACTTTTGCTTACAGACACCACACTCTTTAATGGATTGTAGTTACACTTTTAGGTACATGTAAATATATTATAAGTATTTTCTAATTTCAGAAAGTTACTTATGTAATCTTAATATTTCAGTAAAAACCTTGAAAAAGATTTCATCATATATTGCTTTACCACTTTCGTTACTAATTAATAAAATTCTATCTGTAGGAATCTCTCCTTTGGTTATTATAATTGCAGTAGTTAAACCTCCATTTAAAAAAGTTGATAAGGATATGCTAAATAATAAATTACATTCCAATTTCAGTCGTCACTAATTTAGCAAAAGTTTTGGAAAAGGTTTTAAAAATTCCAATAAATAGCTAGGTGCTTAAAAAAATATCAATACACCTACTATCTGAATAATCAATATGGGTAGATCGACACAAGATGCTATTGTTAAATTAATCTCTATGATAACAAAATCTTGACGGTAACTGTTCCTTGGCTATATTCCTTGATCCGGCAAAAGCCTTTGACATTGTTAGTCATGGAAAATTAATAGATACTTTAGAAGGGATTGAGAAAGAGAAGAAATAACGTACTTATTCTTTTCAAAAGTTATTTTAACGTATAGAAAACAGTTACATAGTCATAAATGATGTTCGTAGCGAAGAACTTACAATTACTTATCGTGTTCCACAAGGTACAGTTTTATCATCCATTCTTTTCGTTCTGTATATAAATGATATTTTTAAATTAAACTGTAAAAATTATTACTTTTGCGGACTGCAGTTGCATTTTATGAAAGTCAAGATTGGAAAGCTTATGAGGACTTCAAGATCAAAGAATTTCTTTAACTTTGATGAAACTAAATTATTGTTCCATTCTGCTGTTATTCAAATAAACTTCCTCCTTTTAGTACACTTCAAATTGATGATAGTACTTTGATTAACCAAGAATTAGAAATGCTGTATCTGGATGTGTTTATATTGACTCACATTTAAAATGGAAAAATAATATTATTCCGTCATTAAGATCCTATTTATTCAAATTTAAGATTCTTAAAAATATATTACCTTTTAAATCTCTAAAAAAATGTCATTATTTCATTATTGAGTTGGAGTTCACAATCTAAGTAGGTACCTAAAGTGAACGCCAAACAAAATCCGTTGCACGTCATATAATGTGAGTGACGTAGATTGGGGGCAATGTTGCCAGATTGTAATTGAAAGAAGGTAACGCAAATAAAACTTCTGAGTTCACTCGTAACTTTAGTTATAATAAATAAAAAACAAAATCAAAACTTCAAAATTGTGACAGTCAAAACATAACCACAACAAAACATTACAAACTCGATACCTTATGGAATTGGCATTGGCAACGTTGCTAAAAACAATCCATGGTTACCAACGTGGCGATCATAAAATTCTGATGAAATTAATTTTTACAGGTCGAATTTTCACGATTTTTATGCCGTTACATTTACGGCAGGGACGTCAATTGTCAGCTGATTGGTGACGTGCAACGGATTTTGTTTGGCGTTTACTGTACTTGATTAGATACTTGTATGTATATTTTTGTCTACTAATCATTTATTATACATACCGGGTTTCCACGGCTGAGTGGGACATAGGCAGAATACACACAAAACCGTTTTTTGGTGAATATTATCTCCCTAGTACAACTACCTCATCCAAATTCAGTCGCCGGATGACACAACTGGGCTAACAATGATCAATTCGACATAAAAAAAATTCGTTTTGTAAAGCCAGAAAATGAGGTTTTGTTGTTTGTTTTTAAACATTATTGTTTATGATTTTATTCTGCCCACAATTTAACTACCATGATATGTAGTAAATAACAGAAGAATTAATTGAATTAAATATTTACTTTAACACAAAATACAACAAAAAACAAAAGTCAAAATCTAGAAAATTAGAAACATGTTGTTTTTCGTTACAATAAATATTCAAAGAGTCCCCCATTTTGGACCAAACGGTACCCCAACCTGTCGTAAAAATTGCGGCGCAAATTGGCTAACTGTCGATTTGACACATTACCACAAGCCCTTTGAATGTTATTTAGAAGTTCGTCGAGATTGTGGTGCTGCCTGTACGTGTAAATTGACGACTGCATGTCCCAAAAGAAGGAAATCTAGGGGCTACACGTCAGGTGAACATGCAGGCCAACCAATTGTGCCTCCCCGCTCAATCCATCCAGCGAGGGTGGTAATTAAGTAACATTAAAAGCACCTGATAATTTTTGCTATTGTACGAACTATTCATAAGTTATCTTAATTCTCAAAAACAGATTTTGTGTGTATTCTCCCTATCTCAGCCGTGGAAACCCGGTATAACCCACGCACAGGTCTTAACTTTGTGGGTTGTTTCTTTTCTCCAATGTTTATTACACAGGTTTACAACTTTGCTCCCGCCGTTTTCCAAAAGATGACAGTAGCAGTCGGTAGTCGTTGAAATAAATTTATCACAGATGTCGAACACTTTGTTTTGACATTTGTAAAGATAACCCTACGTTGATATAATTTAATTTTTGTTTACATCATAAAAAAATATTGAATTAAATATGTCCGAATTTAAACCGAATTCTCGTCATTTGCGGGAAGTATAGTTATTTTATTTTAATTCGAAAAAATCTGCTGCTGAGGCTCACCGGATTATCTCAGACACTTATGGTGAAACGGCTATTAGTGACAGAACGTGTCGGGAATGGTTCCAACGTTTTAAGAGTGGTGATTTTGCTGTTGAAGACCGGCATAGTGGTGGAAGAGAAAAAGTTTTTGAAGATGCAGAATTGGAGGCGATTCTTAGTGAAGACTCGTGTCAAACTCAAAAAGAATTATCAGAATCATTGGGTGTGAGTCAGCAAGCAGTTTCAAAACGCCTGAAAGCGCTGGGAATGATTCAGAAAGCCGGATATTGGGTACCGTACGAGTTGAAACCAAGAGATGTCGAGCGACGATTGTTTGCTTGTGAACAGCTGCTGGAAAGACAAAAGCGAAAGGGTTTTCTCCATCGTATTGTTACTGGGGACGAAAAATGGGTACATTACAGTAACCCCAAGCGCAAGAAATCATGGGGATTGCCCGGTCAGGCTGCTACGTCAACTCCTCGGCCGAATATTCATGGCTCAAAAGTCATGCTATGCGTTTGGTGGGATCAGCTCGGCGTAATTTATTATGAGCTTCTGAAACCGTCTGAAACCATCACAGGTGAACGTTATCGAACTCAATTGATGCGCCTGAGCCGCGCATTAAAAGAAAAACGGCCGCAGTATAATGAGAGACACGACAAGGTTATTTTACAGCATGACAATGCTAGACCACGCGTGGCAAAAGTGGTGAAAAAATATCTCGAAACCTTGCAATGGGAAATTTTACCTCACCCGCCGTACTCTCCAGATGTTACTCCGTCTGATTATCACCTATTTCGTTCAATGGCACACGGCTTGGCTGACCAACACTTTAATTCGTATGAAGAAGTGAAAATTTGGATCGACTCATGGATCTTATCGAAAGATGAAGAATTTTTTCGCCGCGGGATTCGCTTACTGCCCGAGAGATGGGACAAAGTAGTAGCCAACAATGGACAATACTTTGAAACTTAATGTATGTAATCGTTTTTTTTGTAATAAAGCCTTGAATTAAAAAAAAAACGGCGGGAGCAAAGTTTTAAACCTATTATTATTATATTTTGTATTTGTAATTTATTGTAAAACAAAAATGGTGAAACTTTATAGTAATAAACATTATATTATTATTATTATTATTTTGTAATTTGCTTCCTACTTATTAAATGTTCATTAACTCATTTACATATATATCTTATTTAAACAGTTAACATTTTTTATATTCTCGTATAATAACGTTATTTCATACAGTGACCATAGAGATATTGCAACCACATAGGTACTCTTTTTTTATCTCCTTATATTTTCAATACATACTGCAATTGAATTTTAATTTCAAATTTTTTCATACTTTCTCTTCTTTTACATCAATGATAAACATTTCTAAGTACGTGAAAGTTAGGAGCCTAGATTTGTTTAAATTCGTTTTTAAACTGTTTTTCGTCTTTTAAACGACTTAAGATTTTTGAAAATGAAACACGAAAATTCATATAGAAAAAAGTGCAATGAGTTTTTTTTCTCATATTTAGATCATTTGAAAATTTTTAACAGGTCAATTAGTTTTCTATCTTTGTTTGTGAATGTAAATGACTGGGAGTCTTCCATATGAAAAACTGCAATTATATTTAATTTGAAAACATCCAATTAAAAATTTATAAATAACAAACAATAGTTATTTGTCTATTATAGAATAATATAATTAATTGCGTATGTCCTTAATGTGTATTGTTTCTATGAAATAGGAAAAGTTTTATGAGAAACTCATTATGACGCAACTAACTTATTTCAGTGAAATGGTTATTTTAAAAAATAGCGTTTCAATTACTGACATTCAAAATTTAAATCATCGTAACATTCACATAAAACAGATCCAATGCTAATTTCAATTTTAAAAGTTTAGAGTTAATGTCAATTTGCCAAACTGATGACATACTTGTCAAAGTCATATCTTTTTTAATTCATAAATGTAAATTTTTCTGTATGTGTATCACATTTACATTTATGAAATGAAATTTTAGTGCCGAGCTTAGAGCTATATGTATGGTTCATATTTCAAAGTTTATTGTAGTGACCATGCCATTCCTGTATCTTTGTGCTATCTTCCTAATTATTTTAACACTAGTAAATTATGAGATTGTACAATGTCCGGCATATTTAAGGAGATAAATAGTGGTTTACAGTGTTCACGTAATTTAGCATTACTGATTATTTTTTATTTCTTTAAATTTTATCCAAAGCTTTTCTATTAGTGCGGCGGTTAAGGACCGGTACTGTGCATGTTGTGATACAAGTGTGAGATTTGGTACAGTTGCTTTCAAGACTCCATCTAATAATTCTAGATGTGGGGCACGGTTTCCACTCCTTGCGAACACCCCTTATAGGGAGTTTCAACCCCCTAAAATTCGGTTTTATGGAAATATCTCTCGATAGTGGAACTTTAGAGGAAAAAGTTTCAAATAAAAGTTGTTCTCCATTAAATTCTCTACAAAAATGATATATAATTATATACACATGCCGCTATAGGCCAGGCAGGAGATCCAAAAACGTAATTTGAAAATGAGTGTTTTTTTTTAATTTCAAATTTACGTATTTTCTAAGCTCTATACCTTATAAAACTCATTTCTTGTGCAATTTTTAGTAAAATGATAAACCGAGGCTTTTTTTTACATCATTATAAATGACTGCATGTGCTTCGTGAACAGTGCGTTCATCCAATAGACAACTCATATCTTTATGCGGAATGTAGATGTACCTATACTTGCTATAATATTATTCATATCTTCTTCCAATTATTGCGAGTACTCTAAATGAGTGATAAAATGAATGAGAATAAGACCTGCCATGAAAAACATAATAAGTTGGTGAGCTAAAATCAATCACCTAAATGGCATTTATTTCACGATGTAGAATTATCAGCAAACAGTGATTGATTTTAGCTTAGCTCATTAACATATGTTTTTTCATGGGAGGTCAAATAGTTTCAATTTAGAAATATGTGGCCACTGCAATAGCTACACATTAAAAGTTATTCTTTCGTTGTTTTATCAGTTTCTGATTAGTTGTGTCATGTGTGTACTGTTCGGATATTTCGTGTTATTTTTACTTATTCCCCAAAATGTCACAGCGTGATTTTAAAATTTTCAATTTTGCCGATCAGCCGCTTCGAAAAAGTAATTCGGTAACTAAATCCATAAATTGGGCCGCGTGTCTCCTATTAAAACGAGAAAGGTCAATCCGCCACTAATCCAGGACAAATGCTTGTTCTGCGACATTGGTGCAACTGGAGGTAATCCACTGAGGAATAAATTCACCAAAAGTTTGAAGATTGGAGAAACGGCAGCTTATTTACAAAACTCAAAAATTTTGTCGAAAATTGGTGGCTCCGAATCTGATTTGATAGCCTTAGAAGTTAAATATCATCCCCGATGTCTTGCATCGTTTTACAATCTCAAAAGAGCAGCGATGACGGCTAGTGATACAACAAAATCTTACAGACAATTAGCGGGTTTCACTCTTGCCAGTATTGTATCACACATGAAAGAAGTGAAAGAAAATAGCTCCAATAAAGTTGTCTTCACATTGCCGGACATCCAAAAGATGTACGCTGACCAGATGGAGAAGTTGGGTTACGCAGCTGACATCCACAAAACTCGTCTGAAGTCCATAACATAATTCTTAGACGATCCAGCTGATGATTATCATTCTACTATAAAATATATTCATTCGATAATAGAAGTACCTACGTGTAATTCAGGGTATATTTGATATTGATATTCAATCTCAAAATCGCAAGTGAAAAATTACCAGAAAAAGACATTATTGGTCATATGTATCTCGAAAACGACAAGAGATATCAACACGGGGTTTTCGCCAGTATCTTAGACCATTAAAGATCTAGAAAACCAATACAAAAGAATGATATCCTTCCATTTAAAATTTTAGAGAAAATTTGGAAAAACAATTTCAGTTGGAGATAACCACCTCTATCAAATGTATTAAACGATTATTGTCAAGTATGATTATAAGCCCAGAATCTGCGTTGAATTCCCTTTCAAATAAGCAAAAATTCATTCAAATCGGCTAAAATTATAGAATAAGTTACACAGTGGTTTTTGTTTCGTAAGGTTTGGCCGCGCCCCTTGGCTTTATTATTGGAAACATCAAAAAATGTTTTAAACAAAAGTTGTTTGAAATGAACTAAGCTTTAAGAAAACTTATTTTAAATTGTAGCTTAGTAAGGCATTTCCACTGGAAAAAACGATTTTTAATGTTTATCGTAGCAGTTACGCCCTCTTGCGGTTGTTTTTATAGTTTAAAAATATTTTCATTGAATTTCTCATGCCTGATTTAGTTATAAAAATTTGTATCCCATTAAATTAAGACCTTTGGTTTTGAAGATATTGTCGGTGGCCATCCATAATGAAACGACCTGTATAACACCTTTTGTTTAGATAAGCACAAACAAGATATTTTTTAGCATACACTCTTCAATATTAACTTGCATCAATTCAGATCATTTTAATTTGTGTTTTTGTTCCATTCACCTACCTACATTAGTTTTATTAGCATGTCTTAAACTGTTGGTCATGCACCCTGAAAATAACAGTTATTGCTAGATTATTTGTTTTTTACACCACCACCACACGCATATATTATGAAAGATCACCTTCACACTATTTACTTACTGTCTTTCCATGCACAACTAGGATTTTCTATTTGGCACTGCACTACATTAAATTCTGTAGTTTTTCCTTTATATTCTTATTCTAGTTGCACATGAGCAATAAGATTTTCTGATGCATATTCCGATCTGTGAATTCCCATGAGGTACTTATATATTTAGTGGGTAGAATAGTTAAAAATCTTATTAACATTTCATCACTTATTTCACATTACATTCAATGCTATCAACATGATATTTTAAAGTTTGTTTATTTTAACTACTTACATCTGCTTTATTATAAGATAAAAGAATATCAAACAATGACTATGCTTTAAAAACAATATTAATGTGGTAATATAAATTTTATCAAGTATTTACATAATATGCAATCACTAAACCTTTCTAATACTTACTCTTTTATAAGAAGAAACCAGACAGAAATAACGTGTTATTTAGGCCCAGTTGTATAAAGTCTATAATAGTTGAGTTTCAACCGGCACGGCGCGCGGCGGTTGGTGTCAAATTGAGGCACAAACTAGGGTTTGACGTCCGGCCTAGGGTTGAACTGACGGTTTTACTACCCATTTACTAACCAATATGGGTTGGTAAAATCTTCAGTTCAACCCTAGGCCAGACATCAACCCTAGTTTGTGCAACTCAATTTTACACTAACCGCCGGTTGAAACTCAACTAGACTTTATACAACTGGCCCTTGAGACATTTTAGTGGATACAATCACGCAATTTGTAAACAGCCTTTTGTCCACCTTGTCATTAAACATACAGTGAACGCAAAGTAGTTTTGCAGGTGAAATGCACAGACGATAAACAATGACACAATCCAAATGTATAGACACATATAAATAATGTCTTCCCCTAAAAGTACGATTCTCGGCAAAAATTAATATCAAAACAATGATCCTGCGGTATAAACTTCGCCACTGAACTCAGTAATGTATGGAATAGCAAAGCAGTGAAGATGCGCGTTAAAAAGTGTGCACATTTGAAGAGAATAATAAGGTCGAAAATCGTTTAACCACGGGGACTACGCGTTTGCGCAGTGGAAAATACCATGAAAATACATCATGTGTTGAAGTCACTGAACTCTACCTAATAAATTGAAGTTGGGTTAGAAAATTTTACGTGGTTTGTCTTCGTGAACACGTGGATTGATTGATTTATAAACGTTACAAGGGTGAAGGGTTTACAGTTGGTGTTACAGGGTTCATGATTAACGGGAACCCCGTGCGCATATTCAATTTGTATCACTTAAATTTACAACATTGCTCTTCCATGTATAATAGAGTTCAGTGAACTCCGCACATTTGTTAGTACCACTGAACTCAATAATATATGGGGGATCAAAGTTGTAAATTTAAGTGATACAAATTGAATATGCGCACGGGGTTCCCGATCATGCGCCGTAATAAATTAGAGTTCATACAAATAAAACAGATGTTATATATTATCGAAAACTGTATTTTAATCATGAACCCCATAACACCCACTGTAAACCTTTCTCCCTTGTAACGTTTATAAATCAAATCAATCCACGTGTTCATGAAGACAAACCACGTACAATTTTCTAACCCAACTTCAATTTATTAGGTAGAGTTCAGTGACTTCAACACATGATGTATTTTCATGGTATTTTCCACTGCGCAAACGCGTAGTCCCCGTGGTTAAACGATTTTCGACTTTATTATTCTCTTCAAATTTGCACACTTTTTCACGCGCATCTCATTTGATTTCAACGGCTTTGCTCTTCCATATATTATTGAGTTTAGTGGTTAGTACACATCGTTACACCATCTGTCAAACTACTTTGTATTCACTGTAAACGTGTTTGTATAGATTCACTATACAAATTATTTATAAAGGTTTGTTTCTTTCTGTTTATTACACTGAGGATTGTAAATTGGAAAGTAACAATCATGCAAAATAACTCCTTGTTTAAAAATGCCAGCTGTGCACAATTATTGAGCATTTCTTTTTTTTGAGGACATCAAACTATTGTTACATTGAATATCGTTATCGGCGTTCTTTGCTGAACTTCTCAACAAAGTTTGTCTTTTTCAAGGCAACTTCAATTAGCACGATTTCGGAAGCGAAATTTCTTTCCAATGATACCAACAAGATGAGCTTCATAGCCGTACTGAAAAGTGAAATCGAAAGCAAGGGGATCCAAGTGAAGCAGGCAGTAGAAGAAGCCGATGTAATGATTGTGAAGGCTGCTGTCTCAGATTCTGGCAAGAATGATAGTGTCATCATAACAGAGGAAGATACAGAGCTTTTGGTGCTACTCACTGCTTTGAGTTCTTCGAAGAAGAACGTCTATTTCCAGAAGAGTGGCAAGGGTAACAGCCCAACTGTGATGTATTCATCACACTCGCTCGAGTACGAACCGTAGGATATTCTTTTCCTGCATGCGATAAGTGGAATGACACCACCTCAGCATCCTCTGGTATTGGTGGAAAGAAGAAGGTGATAGACGTGTAGCCTTTCAGAGATTTTGGCGATTTTTAAAGACCCCGAGACAACTCCAACTTTTTCCGCAGAGGCGTGGTAAGCCGAAATGTCAACTTGCCAAACTGCCACCAACCGGAGATGTCGCCAAGTAGGTACAACTCATTCAGGACGTACTTGCAAGTCCAGGCGTGGATGGGAAGCCAAGGGAGCCATCAGAAGTTGCCTTCTGCATGGAGATGGAAGCTTACCCAAGCACTGACGTCCCCCTTCCTCCTGCACCTAAGGTACATGAGGAGACGTGTCCATGGACCGTTACAACAAAGCCCGCAAGCGCTCCAAGGTTGACTATGCCTGATGCTTAATTAACGATTGTTAATTGCAAATGCTTTTTGGTAAGATTATGGATTAAGAAGAATTGATTAGTATGCAGCTTTGGTGCTGTGTTTATTATGTAAAATTTCTTATGATTCGCTCTCCATTTCATACACTTCATCATATCAACTTTACTATAATTTTATCAACCAACTTTACCTGAGGATGGCATTTTATCGAAACATCTATTAATTTGTTTTATGTATTTGTCAATTTAAACATTTGTATAATTCGTCAAGTTTAATCTTCAATTTTCTACGTTAAAAAAAGAGTTATGGGGAGGGTTTTGTGATGTTGAATTTATATTGATTACTTACGTAAAATTTTCTGCGCCACCGGTCATAGAGCATTTCAGGCGCGTTGATTCTACTGCGCAACAGACGTAACTACTTTACGCAGCTTCAGTTCATGATCGATTTACCTCGCCAAGCACACACCTATAACATTTCTTAGCGCATGAAAATTAATATTAATACAATACTCAAAAGTTACTGCATTTGTAACACTATGAATAATATTTAAATCGACAGCAAGGTATTTCAAATATGGTGGAAGTTAAACACGGTAATTCATTAATCATTACGCAGCACCTTTCAAAATAAAGTGAACTTTGAACCTTATTTCCCAGCCACATTATGTTATGTAGTACGTTTACAATTTAATCAGTAATTATGGAAGTTTATATTTAGTGCGTGCGAATTGTTTTCTGACGTGAGAGCGCAGTTTATGAACAATTCGGATGCCATTTGTGAATTGGGTTTTTTTGTTTAATTAATTTTCTTTACCTTCCTATTTATAAGAGACCCTTTAGAAATAAAAGGATATTCGATCGAACACGCCTTTATAGTAATGTTGTAGTGCGACTCTACGCAGTGTTAAATTTACCGCTTTATTATACATTTAGACGTACATATTTAAAAATTTGCGCGATTGTTATTAGTGAGCCGGTGTATTATTATCAGATTTTGTTTATATTTATCTTGTCTAGCTTTATCGTTCATTTAGGCACACAATGCGCACAGAAACTTAAAAATTGGAGCAGCTTAGTTAGATAAAATTTCCGATTTGTATTTGTGATTAAATTAAGTTCGAGCTGTTTTATATTGTTATTTACTTGACGTAAATAATAGATAAATACTATGTAGTTTCAATCAAATTTACTACATTTAGAATATACTTACTATTTAAATGTTTATGGAAGTAGGTATAACATTCAATTTCAGTATAAGTGAAAGTGTGATCACGTACGGACGTATTTTTGAGTAAACTTTATGCGTGAAATATATTATTAAATATTAATTATGTCAAGTAATACTCCATCTTTGGATAATATATTATGTGATTTAGGGCAGTTAGGAAAATATCAGTGCTTTACAGTTACGTTATTTTCAATCGCTGTGATTATTCATTCCGCTATACATACTGCTTTCGTTTTTACTGCAAGAGACGTCCACTACAGGTAAATATCTCTATTTTTATGTTTTTATTATCTGGCAATGGTAGTATTCGATAAATCCGTGGTTAAGACTTTAATGGCCGTTTGCACCGTTGTGTCACTTATCCTACCCTTTACTAAGTTCTACTTAAGTATAAGGTCCACCTTATCTTAAATTGAGTTGCGCGTGTCAACGAATTCTTATTCTTAACTAAGCCGCTGTTTGAGGAGAAGAATGAACTATTTTAAAATAAGTAGTATTTGTGGCCAACTTCACACCGTTTTTAACCGTTGTGATTTGTAAATATAACCAATAATATTCGCCATTTATTGTATATATTTACGTACGTATATTTTGTTTAATCAATGGAGCATTCAGATAATAAAAGAAAACGCAATGCGAATTTCACAAGAGATGAAAAGATGTTATTTTTTGTAAGACGAAATCGTTGAAAAAAGGAAAGTTCATTAAAACGATTAAAATTGTCAGCTCTTGCATAAACCTGACGAGGAATGCCATACACTACTAATTCTAAGGCAGCCAGACCTACATCATCATCAGAATCAAAAACAAAATCCATTTTAGTACACTTTTGACTTAGAATTGTTCTAAAAGACTTTTGATAATTTACAGACTTTTACGTTTTAGGTTAAAAACGCTTTAAGTGGACCTTAAGCCAAAGATTTCTGAGGCTTAACTTTGGTGACACTTAAGTAGTACTTTGTCTGTGGTGCAAACCGTTAAAAAATTTAAGATCCACTTAAGTGGAACTTAATAGTTAAGCCAAGATAAGTGGTAGCGGTGCAAACGGCCATAAGAGTTCTAAATTAAGAATTTTTCAAGATAAACATCAGCTGTCGTGAAGTTGGTAATGGTATCGTTGACCTTCTAAATTTAAATTATCCATTTTTTACTTCACATTGCTTAGATTTGTTTTGTGCCCTCGCCTATTGAAGTAAAATCAATGATCTGCTTAGCTATGGTAGGTAGGTATATTGAAGGAAATTATTTCTTAAATTTCTAATTCCCATCGGAATTTACACAGCTTGTCTTAGTCGTCTTGTACACGTCTGTATAAACCAATAATGAATAAATGCTTCTGCATAGAAGAAAAGTAGCCGCAAACTTTTGAAAAATTGATTACATTTTTAAAATTGGACGTTCAACAATAAGACTTGGGAAAGAAAAAGATGCAAAAGCAACAATATTTGTTGCAAAAAAGGAAACAAAGAACACATAGGTAGGGGTAGGTACCTACCTATACAAAGATGCATATTGGAATTTCACTGTCATGTAGGTATATACGTTGTCTCGATAAACGGAAACGCGTATCATTAATAAATTGATTACTTTAGTACCTAATACAAGTTTCCCTAAGATACGTAAATGCTATCAGTTAATAAAAACAGATATCAAAATAATTGTGTAATTTGTAATAGCGAGAGAGGCACTTCTGAGCAGGAAATACTATGTGCTATTATGCAATTAAGTAATATCTCGAAAAGTATGGTACCTAACATAATTACTGAGGAAGTTCTTCGTTAATAGTGCTTTAATATATTTATGTATTCTATAAACATTTATGTTGTAAGCTCTGGCAACAGCGAATTTCCAAGCATTTCTTTATTAACACGATTTACAATGTTTATACCTACATACCCACAGCTTCATGATTCGTGGCTGTTGGAGGCTGCTGGTTGTGGCGTTTCCTGACTTACTTACTTTCCTTAGCAGTGGTAGAGAATTACCTCTACGCACCTGAAATTCAGATCATATTATTTCTTCATCGTCTGTAAGTGGTCCATTTGTGATATTTTGTCAAGAAATTCCTACCATTCTTGTCTATCTTTGATCTTTAGTTTTTTTATGTCCCATACAGTAGCAGTACAGTTACAGCAGACCGCAAGCAAAAATATTACATCATTTGTTACTTATTTGACACTAATTTGTATCAGTAAAAAAAATTGTTGTACCGTGTTCGATTTTCAAAAAACAGCACATTACTACAGCTCTAAGATTGTATTGTGACGTCTGACCTCGAGGTTTAGAGTGGAGAGCGGACCGCAAATGTTGCTACATTGCGACACTTGTTTCAGAACTCTGCTAAAAAGTAATGCTTCATTTATTATTATTGTTGAATTTCAATTTCGTCCTTTACAGCTTTATTTAAAAAATGTACATACAAGGTGTTAGTAAATAAGTGCGATAAACATTAGGGGGTGATTCTGCATGAAAAAATAATGACAGTTTGCTATACAAACATGTCTGCAAATGCTTAGTTTTCCGAGATAAGTTCGGGTTAAAGTTTTTCTTAAAAACTGACGATTTATTGATTGCTCTGAAACCGGCCGAAATATGCAAATGAAATTTGGTGGGTTTTTTATTTTTTTATTTTAACGAAATGTCAAATTAGCGTTTCTTTATTTAGTATTTTTTTTCAATTGATACAAAACATAATGCTAAACTTAAACGTAGATTGACACTTAAGCGCCTAGGTTATTTGCAGATTTAGTATTTTTTTTTGCTTATAAATAGAAACTCCTATTATTTGTGAAATCTTTATCGCAAACATTACCTTACAATTCTGTGTGGCCGTAGTGTCCAGTGGCCGTTATGTCCAAGGTGGCCGTTGTGTCCAGCTAGAGCTGTGGCCGTTACGTCCAAGGTGGCCGTTGTGTCCACACATCACGTTTGGCCGATGTGTCCAGTGTGGCCGATATGGGCATACTAAATTCTGTGTGGCCGTTGTGTCCAGTGGCCTTTGTGTCCTAGACCCAGCATTTGCAGACATACGTTTACATAGCAAACTGTCATTATTTTTTCATGCAAAATCACCCCCTAATGCTTGTCGCACTTATTTACTAACACCCTGTATATTACGAGTTTTAAATTCTACAATTTCTTTTATGCCAATAAATTATTCAACATTGTTTTCATATTAAACCATCCAACTACGTTTACCGTGAATTGTACGTTAGCGAGAGATATGCAGGGTTAGGCCGAATGAATTATCTATTTTCTATATACTATACAATACCTAATCGTAATCATTGATGGCTAAACTTTAATAAAAAAATGAAGCAAAAAGTTCTTTGATTAAACACGGCAATTTTATTTTCTGAATATTATACATCAATCAAATGACCTCCACCTCACTGCTGGGATTCCTGAAGCCTGGTAGGAAAGTTTTGAATCACTCGCTGCAATCTTTCCATTAGGATTGCGTTAATCTCTCTTCGAATATTTTGCTTCAGTTGTTCCAAAGTTCGAGGTCGATTAGCGAATACTTTTGTCTTGTAAGCAATAAAATGTCGTGTCATACTTCCTGCCCATTCAATTATTAGATCTTAGAATTTTAATAATGGGGGACTCTCTATATTTGCTTTTTTAACTTGATTCCAAGTTTTTATTAGTTATGCTTGTAAGGAAGTTGTGGCAGCACTGCTAATCGACTAGTACAGTGACTTTATTACAAACAGTGACGACAAGCGTGGT
Organism: Pyrocoelia pectoralis; assembly: GCA_036250285.1. NCBI lineage: Eukaryota > Metazoa > Arthropoda > Insecta > Coleoptera > Lampyridae > Pyrocoelia > Pyrocoelia pectoralis. The sequence goes on along the minus strand of CM070074.1, from coordinate 59,317,863 downwards.
ATCGATTTTGATTGGCCGTGGTATATTTTGCATCTTAATGGCGGCCCGACTGTGTTTACGTGTGATTTTTATTTGGATTAAGAACGTTGCTAGGATACCACCGTTGAGTTCATATAAACCCGCCCACAATTTTGCCTCTTAATGGCGGATAATCGCCGCTTGTCGTCACTGTTTGTAATAAAGTCACTGTATCGACTAGAAAGTGGGAGCGCATCATTCTGGTTTGAAGATTGGTCCGAATAACATACCAAGTTTTTGTATTAACTTGTTAAGTGTAATCTTTACTTACAACCTCATAAATAAATAAACTATGTTGGCAGCAAAACACAATAAACGCTACAAAGTTTTATATTTATACAGTGTGTCCACGGATTGACTTCACTATAGGTGTAAATGACCAAAAATTTTGGAATTTCAAAACGATTTTTTCAGATTCTGCCCTGCTTCATTGGAAATGAATTTTCATCATATTTTTAATTTTTTTAATTCAAAGCCGCCTTGATCGTGGAACAAAAACTATTTTCTTTGCAGGTAAAGTACCTTTTTTATGTATCATAGAGCAAAATTTTATTAAGAAAAACTGTTCAGAATCAAAAAATAATAATCAGTGCAAAATTTGAAAATAATCGGCACAATTTCATAAAACCGTTATTTTTATTTATTAAGACGACTATCATCGATTAAATCGGAATCTATGCATACAACATTTCAAACATTACATTCTCATTTGTTTACAAACAATACCGATTGTCATTTTATGGTCAGTTTTTCAATTCTGAACAGCTTTTCGGCCTTCGTCGTGACGGAACGGAACGGGAAAGTGTGCCACAACCTTTACAGTTGCCGAACCGATGAAGTCTGTTGACTCTGTTGTGTAATCTAAAGATCGCAAGCAGCTCGTGTCGGTTGGCGAGTTCGGCCGAAGTTCGCTACTTGAGCGGTAACTTCAAAGAGTGAGTAGCGGGATGGCATATTTACATATCCTCCTATACAATGGCACCAGGGTGCTGAAATCTGTTGGTCTTTGCGGCGTACAATTGAACTACAAAAGCTCATTGATTTAGGCACCTCTCCGAGAGCTGAAATCACTGCAAGCGTGTGCATACATACACCATACCTATACGTTACAAATTTGGCCGTTATATTTCCGTTCCTAGTCGTTAATACATATCAGAGTGAGTGAAGTGCACGTTTGTTATTTATACGCCACAATGGAGGAGGAATATGTTACAAACATAAAGTCCCTTTTACATCATGTTGATCCAGTGTGTAAGATCGTGTTAAGTACGATTATAAATGAAGATAAATATACTGTGGAGGTAAAAACAAATTTTCTGACGACTATGAAAGCGAATGCAAACATTGGATACAAAAATACTCTGTAGAAACACGTACTGAAAAAACTTGATTTAAAAAGTTCTGCATGATCTAAAACTTTCAAAATGTAACCATCAGGTATTAATTTTTTTCAGTCGTATACGAGGTTGGTCAAAAAATATGAATTTTGCGCAACAGTAAAGTACCTTTATTTTTGACAATATTATTTAGAATTAAAAACTGTGTTTTAAATATTTAACCATGTCGATTTAAGTAACATTTTATCATCAAATATCGTTCTAAAATAAAACTAAAATGTAAATATAATAAAATAATTTAATACAAATGGATATGATTGCATATCTGAACGTAGTTTTCAATTCTGACCAACTTTTCTTTATAACAATTTTCGAAATAGGAGTATTTTACTTGCACATTTCACAATCACAAATCACATTTTTTGACAAACCTCGTATTTCGAATGAAAAAAATTGATATCTGATGGGTGTATTTTGAGTTTTGGACCATGCCGAACATTTTATGTAGAATACCTTTTTTCCTTAAAATTAATAATAAAAAGGTTTTCCATATGGTTTCAACTTACGGAGACATACATAGTGTATACCATACAATCTCAGTAATATATTATTTAAATAAATAAATAACTAATTATTTCAACATGTGTTTATATTATTTTACTCTGGTTACTTTATTTCACCTGGAAGTGTTAAAATAAGTTAAACAATTCGCGGAGGTGCCTAAATCAATGAGCGTTTGTAGCTCAATTGTACGCCACAAAGACTAACAGATTTCAGCACCCTGGTGCCGTTGTATAGGAGGATATGTAAATATGCTAGCGGGGTACTACCAATTAATTGTTTTACGTCATTACCCATTAGTGTTGCCGATTAATTTCGAGGCTAATGTTTCAGTAGGTATACTTCGGTATACTTATCTTAAAAAACATAACCACTCATCCCATTCTTCATCTAAGTTCTGACTTAATTCACATATTAAATTCATTGTCTAAGGGGAGGTATTAAGTAGTTTTATTTATTATCATTGACCCCCTTCGTGTATTACTGACTTATCATGGATTAACTTCAAAGAGACTATTACCACAGAATAAAACACAAGTGATACAGAAGCGACACTCTGCTAAATACGTGTTGCCCATTTTCTTATCGCGCGAACCAACAACTCCGCCTTCTGTGGTGTAGTGTAGATTAGAATATAGCGAGCGCATTGATACATTATACATTTCAGCGTATGTACTTAGTGGTGCCCGGTGCGTTGAACTCTTATTGCGAGAATTCTATCGGAATTAGTTTTACGGTGAACCGCTTATCACATGCGAAAATGTATGGCAAATATTTTTCGTTTATCACATTTTTTTATACGATTTCAAATTTAGATAATAATGAGAAAAACTACAAACCACTCCTCTTTTTACTAGCCTTGCTAATGCAACAGATAAAGAGGTTCACACTACAACGGGCGTGGTTGCGCCGAGGAAACCGCCTTGCACCGGTAACAATGTAACATAACTTCAAAGGTGCCGACGGAGAGTGTCGCTTTTCGTTCACTTTAGTGTTTTATTCTGTACTATTAGCGAACACAGCAGGTTTAGTGTGGACGTTCTTTCACAGAAACAGCTTTTCGATAATTTGCATCTTGTTTCGAAACCACTGCTCCAATCACACAAATAAGTTTTCCGAAGCCCGCAGCACTTATAGTCTATACGGTTAAATTAAAATTATTGAATAATGTACCATCTTCCATTTGCAAATCCTTCAGTAAGTCAGTAGCGTATCGTATGGGGGGGGGACAAATCTTTATTACTTTGTTAAATACTGCAGTAATATTATTTAGAAATGAAATAAACGTTTCGTTGTAAACTATTTATTGTCAAACGAAACAGATCGTGATCACCGCACACTTCTGTGTGAAACAGAGCGATGATTAAGTATTCAATTTCAACACCTTAAATACTGTGAAATTTGCAACTGTGCCTGTGATTGGCTAATCCTTAGCAACTAACCAGTATTCAATTTCAACACCTTAAATACTGGGAAATTTGCAACTGTGCCTGTGATTGGCTAATCCTTAGCAACTAACCGAAGGTTAGCTTAACCATCAATTAAATATACCGGTGCAACTGCCCCTTACAGTTTTATTTATATTTTGTCTCGCTATAATGTGTTTAAGTAACATAATACTTATTAACAATAAATAAAATTTTATTCTAATCATTAAACTGCGTTTAAATTAAACTAATTGAAGCTTGAACCTTTTTGTGCTAGGGGGCGGCTACCATCTGGTTAGCTCTGGGCGCCAAGTAGCCTTGGTACGCCACTGCACTGTATTTCACACGGTTTGCAAATAAACTTCTTCTCCACTACCTTCGTTTACGGGTTCTCTCTGCTTTCCTATTTTTCAATGCCGTTATAATTAAGAAACTAGTATGTACGTGCAATAATATTTCTTCTTCCTCGCTTGAAGACTGATTGAAGCTGATTTTGGTCTGTGACTGTACCTACGCGGCTTTACATATTGGAGACGAAGATCGCCGTGTCGAATTTATAACGTAGCTTTCTATTTTACATATCAATATCATGCAACAAAAAATTCTCTGTACGGATGGATACCGTTTCAATAATAATGGTATTATGAACCGCCATAAAATCATCATTTTTGTAGTGACACAAACCATAAAGAATGAGATAGCGCAATTTTCAGGCCCAATTGGGTGTAAATGTATGCTGTAGTGAGTAGTCTAATCGTATCTCATTTCCTATTCTTATCACGGAAATTTAACAACTTCCGCGCGACGTTCGTCAGAACCTTTTTTACCAATAAGAACACTTAGTTACTGGATGAAAATATTAAGAAAGGTCACTACATTTTCAACTAAAAATAATTCTTTCTGAACTGCTTATCAATAGCAAATGAATTTAAAGAGGCTCAAATTAAAATAGATGAATTGTGGCACTCACCTACGGTTCGTGTCAGAAACATAAGTTGTGTTTCTATTATGGTTAGAAACATATCCTCATGAGTAATACCAAAAAGAAGACAACGTAGGGAAGACATTTTTATTTAAAACTCGGGCATACAACAGAACCGGCGAAAGTAGTAACTGCGTGATCCACAAAGTGTAGTTATCGATTATCGTATACGTTCTGCAAGTCTGTATTGATCACTCTTCGTGCATATATATAATATAAGCACAGAACAAGTTCACGCCGGAAACGATACATTTGAGTTTGACAACATCAGCTTATTAATATAATAATTGGGATAGGGTGGGCCTACAATTTTATGAAATAATTTTAGCTCAACTTTACTTTAACTGGTATGACTAATTTCGACAGTTCATACCTATATTGACTGGAAATCATCTCCTGAGCACGAAAAAATAGGTCATTTTAAAAGGCAACGTAGGTTAGATTAGGTTTGTGCATTGAACTGTACGCTAATAAGCAACTGGAAGGAATACGGACGATTTCAATGCATTGTAGGCGTTGAAGCTGACAAAGACAGATGCGGAGTAGGTACTTCCTGTCGTCTTCTAGCTTGTTGCGGACGTTGCGGTAGTAGAGCAGACGAGAGAGATACCTGCCGCGACGTATTTTTTTTACCTGACCTGCATTTTATGCTCTGTGTCATCGTTTGTATGACGTTGCGTGCAAAAGAAAAAGATAGAGATACCCATTCGTTGAGGGTTGCCTAACTTGGCTGTGGCTTCAGTGTTACTTATGCACGTTTCCTTTCCAGTTGCGTATAGCGTACAGTTCAATGGCTTAGTGGTAGAGCTAGCGCCATTTAGATTACACTCGGAAAATGAAATTGAAATTTTCCCATAGAAAAAGCATTATAACTTAAAAACTCTATAACTTTTGAACGGAACGTTGCCTTTCAAAATGGCCTATTTTTTTCGCACTATATTTATTCGTCATGCAAACTATGACACTATTTTTTTTATAGGCACGTCCTCTTGGAATTAATGATTCCATTTACATATGCTGGGGAACTCGAGCAAGTAGTCTAGAGAATTTCAATAAAAAATAATATTACATCTAGCGTTCCTAATAAGTTCTTGCCGGTCGACGGTCTAGTAAATTAAATAAAGATTAAAGTTTTCTTAGTAACAACTAACAACTGATAAAAACAATGTTGTAAATGTAGATACAAGTTTGTCCAGCGAATCTTTGCAGATATGGCCGCCGTCCAAAGTGTATGAATCAAGATAAAATATTAAATCAGCAACTACTTTCATGACCTGTCACAAAATATATTAGTTTGTTAACAACAAATTTAACCCAAAAAATCAAGGAACAAATATAAACAAATCAAACGTCAAAGAATGATAATGACAAATGTCAATTTATTCGGCGGAAGTGGTTTGGTAACACTACTGAAGTCAAAATAGAAATTGTATCCATACAGCGTAAGCTCAGACAAACTAATTAACTTATGCTTCTACACACAAACTAAACTGGTATCAACGTATTTTGAGGTTTGAACACACGCATATAACAAATTCTGTAGCATCTATCTTTGTTTTTGGTGCGTAATAAGAACCTAAATTGTGAGGACGTATATTGTTGTATATTTCATACATCGGCAAATATTCGCTGGACAAACTGTATGTGCATTCATGAACACAAGGGTGTTATACAAAAACCTCGAACATTAATGGCAGTCGGTGGTGACCACAAGCAAATTTCACCTTAAATACGCGAGTAGGCGTATTGAGCAACACAGCAATATAATTTACTCAAATTAGAGAAAGTTAGAAATAGGTCTACTTATTTTGGATCGGGAAAGAGGATTTAAGGTAATTAGAAAGAATTGTGACAGGGTGCGCCCTATAGTAGCATATTCATCTATTATGTTTTCACTACAACCTCGAGATGGTCTCTTCTAGCTCCTTTATCGGTACCTATTATATTTTTAAATTTCGCACGTTTACTATTCTATTATCTATTACATATCTATTTCTATTTTGATACGGCAAAACTACCATTTTGACGGTGGACCTAGTCGTAATATGATATATTATATACAGGGTGAATGAGACCACCCGTATCAGTCTTTTATTTAAAGAACGGTGAGTCGTAGAGAGGTGGGGTAAAAAAAGTGATTATAAAAGCCATAATAAAGAATCGAATGGCGATATCATTATTTCTCGGAAAAGTCAGCATTCCTCCAGAAGGCCTCCAACCCCAAAATTTTAAATGGCACCATAAGTCGAAAAAGGTATTGTTTGAAAGATTGTTAAAAAAGAAGAAAGTTTTATAGGAAAAATTATTTTATTACTGCCACCCCTTTTAAGTAATATTCGACTAAAGTTATTAAATTTGAAATTCACTGTTAACAAGAAACATTGAAAAGTCGACTTTTAAAATCTAGTTACCAATGTTACATTGTGTTCAAAATATCTTCCATTTACTGCTAAGCACTGTTGAGCTCTTCTAGGTACACTATCAGTGGCTGTAATAAGTACTTCTTGAAAGGGAAGAACACATGTAACATTGGTAACTAGATTTTAAAAGTCGACTTTTCAATGTTTCTTGTTAACAGTGGATTTCGAATTTAATAACTTTAGTCGAATATTACTTAAAAGGGGTGGCAGTAATAAAATAATTTTTCCTATAAAACTTTTTTCTTTTTTAACAATCTTTCAAACAATACCTTTTTCGACTTATGGTGCCATTTAAAATTTTGGGGTTGGAGGCCTTCTGGAGGAATGCTGACTTTTCCGAGAAATAATGATATCACCATTCGATTCTTCATTATGGCTTTTATTATCACTTTTTTTACCCCACCTCTCTACGACTCACCGTTCTTTAAATAAAAGACTGATACGGGTGGTCTCATTCACCCGGTATAGTATGGATTAGGAACTCTCAGAAATCTGATTCAGCTAAAAAGGACCACCTGGTATTGTCGGTTTGATACGGGACGATGTACAAAAATCTTATGCCACTTTAGATCACCTAGGTAGTGTAGAAGTATAGAAAGATGTTCAAGTAGGCGTAGAGTAGGTGCCTAATTATTCAAAATAAGTTAAAATGACGCTACCAAATAGATCTTAACTTTATAGTCCATCATGTGTTATCTGAATCAAAGTCTGATTCATTGTTGGAATTATTTTGTAAGTGCCATTCGCGCGCGAATAACCCAAACCCACGATACACCTACAGACGGTATGATAATTATTTGTCTCAAAGGCGTTCGCTTTGCGCATGACGTCACAAAGTTGATTTCTTTTCACTTTCTGATTGATATTTTGTGTAAATACCTACCCAAAAAGTAATTACATACTTTAATAATAAATGTAATTGCTCAAGCTAAATTTTCACAATTCCCACTTTACGTCCAAAAGTTGCATGCTTTATACATAGTATACATACACAAGCGCTTGAGTTTGCATCGCAGATGACGTCAGACAGTGCGCATCGGCATACCGTCTGTAGGTGTATCGTGCCCAAACCTTGCTAGGAACACTATGATCCGTAGCCCAGAAAAGTAAAAAAAACCGTAAATTTCAAATGGATGGGGGCAAGTACACCTTATGCCCTTTTTTCTATTTCCATTGTTATGTAGTAGGGAAACATACACTGTAAAAATAATATAAAAATACAGATTGTTAACTGGGAAGACTCAAAATTGCTTTATAAACGTCCAATGTCAATTTATGGTCTTCTATAGGTACCTACCTAAGTATTTTATTTTCGAGTGTCGTAGAGAAAAAAATTCTACACGCATATTTTCGATCTATATTTTCCCACATCCAAAATGGGTAAAATTAGATAAATTACAAATCATATTTCAATAATAAAATCTCAAATTACAGTAAATGTTCGAATAACCAAGCATTTACTGCTAAACAAAGACACCGCCTATCGGAAAAGCGATCGTTCATATGACAATATTATTGCCCAGAATTGTTTTTATTGTTCTAAATTTTCAAATATCTATTCATTGATGTGATCTACGTACTATTGTCTGTTACAATTGTTTGTGGTAATAGTTTCTAGTGAATAAACCTTGGTTTCTATGCACTTATCGATTGTTTTTTTTTTTTAGTATTTACAATAAAAAAGTATTAAGTAATTCTTTCAAATATTTCGTTTGTCGCTGATCATATTAGCTTCACAACTTTATGTGGTTCTATATCTGTTCTTTTAACCATACATACAAGATGAAATCATCTGCTATATTTCTTTGTTCATATCACTCCGTCAAAAATAATGCTCTTCGTTTTATACATGCCCAAATGAGTGGAGTGTAGTCGGTCCAAAATATGTTTTTTTGATTGTGAATTTCCCAACATACCTTTTTCTAAAGGTAAAACATATCTTTACGTTTGAAACTCTATAGTAGGGGAGCCCAAGCGGGGATTTTGCGCGTTACTCGAGCGTGTCAGAAAATCATATGGGGAGAAACCTTGCACCCTATAATGTACCCCTACCATATATGAACCCTTAATATAATAGGGGCGTGGGTTAAGAGCAGCCGATCATATTAGTAAAAAAATCGATCCTCAGAAAAACTCGAGCGCGTCAGATTAAGGCAAGGTAAGTTAAGTATAGATAGTTTGTCTCACGGATAAACAGGTTCCGTCAACATGGCCGTCGTCTCAGATACAGTAACATTAGTACGCAAAGTCACTAACTATCTTATAGTTATTTATGTATCAAGGGAATTATAAGGGTCTTAATTACCGAGGGTAATGTTTGCGTCCCGAGGGCCTTGTGCCCGAGGGACAGCAATTACCCGAGGTAATTGAGACCTAATAATTCCCGTGATACATAGATAATTTTATTTCTGACGGAGTTTAATAAAATTTGTTCATTTCCGGTATATTTGATTCAGGCATCGTCGATTGCAGTTTTGGTTGTTGCTAGGTTACTGGTTCATAAAAGAGCCGTAGAGGGAATTATAGCGTCTTTATATCCCAAGGGAGTTATGACACTCTTTATTGGTATCGTAACTATGACAATATAAGCTTATAATATCACTGTCAGAAATAATAGTTATTTATGTATCAAGGGAATTATAAGGGTCTTAATTACCGAGGGTAAAGTTTGCGTCCCGAGGCCTGCGCCGAGGGACAGCAATTACCCGAGGTAATTGAGACCTATTAATTCCCGTGATACATAGATAATTTTATTTCTGACCAAGTTTAATAAAATTTGTTCATTTCCGGTATATTTGATTCAGGTATCGTCGATTGCAGTTTTGGTTGTTACTAGGTTACTGGTTCATAAAAGAGCCGTAGAGGGAATTATAGCGTCTTTATATCCCAAGGGAGTTATGACACTCTTTACTGGTATCGTAACTATGACAATATAAGCTTATAATATCACTGTCAGAAATAAAATACATAACATACAAAACAAACAGGTATTAGTTGGCTAACATGTACAGTATGTTGCATCCTATGTTAACTAATCTATTTGTTAAAGAACAAAACATTCACTGAATTTCTCCTTGAAATGTCTTTACGAATTTAATTGTAGTCCATTAGCGTACATGGTAAATTTTTTTATACTAACTATAACATAAAAATTATTTACACCATGCACGCCTCTGGATGTTACGTTCGCGCGTACTTAGTGCTTAGATCATATATACTCCGTAGATAGCGCATTAGCCTTTCTTGCCATGTATAGAAAATGAGCCAAGATGCCAGACAGAGAGACGATATCTTTTTTGCCTTTAAAGGCGACTCCCACATGCGCACTTTAAACACGGTTTCCAGAACCGACAGCCATAGGCGCAGATTACGAGCGTGCTTTAATGCGCATATGCCGAACGCTCTTCATGAAACCAATATTTAGTTTCTTTGTCATTCAAGCTGGCACAAAATAAAAGGCCAATGCTTTATCTACGGAGTATATATGATCTAAGACTTAGTGACATATTAAACGATAGCCATATTGACGAAACCTGTTTAACGGTGAGACAAGGTATACATGCAGAACAGTATAATTATTTCAATAAAATCTGACGATTTGAACCTGACATAAGAAAATGGGCGAGTCACAAAGTTGTAAAAAAAACGTCATCTCGAAATATTCCTGCGCGATTGAATTTTTTTTTATTTTGAAGGAAATCCTTTAGGATTACGGAAAAAAATAATTAAAAACAAAAAAAAACAGAAAAAAACAAACAAAAATTTTTCCCCCAAATTGTCAGATTAACAATATTCTTTCATCTTTTTGTGTATTTTAGGTGTGAAATACCTGGTTGCGAATCGACTCCTTCCAATAATTGGTTACAAAACGCAATTCCGTTCGTCAACGATCAACCAGCTAAATGTACAAGGTTTTTATATTTAAACAGTACTGACTGCAATTATCTGGACTTTAATAGAAGCGTTTTGGAAAGATGTGACAAATATGTTTATGCAACTACAGAAACTACAATTTTGCATGATGTAAGTATGTAATTTGTATCAAAAAGTTAATTATTTTCTGTATTTTGCTTTATTATGATATAATTATGATATAGTTATAATTATACTTTTCACACAACGGTTATCAGAGCCGGATTAAAGGGGGCGCTAGGCGGTACTATAGCCCCGGGACCCATTAGATTGGGGGCTCCATTTAAAAAAATTTTTTAGTAAAAAGTAAATTAATGTATTTGTTTATTTAAAATATTTATCTAATTATACTTGTAGGTACAGTCGCTGACTAAAGTAATGTCCCTCTGACACATAGGCAACCGGCGTATCACGTTACGACCGTACACGAAGATTTATAAATAAGGAGGACGGTTAGTTGTTGCATTTTTGTTAGTTGACAGTTTTTCTTGTCTAATTGCTAGGCAACAAATTTTTATTACAAAACCCAAATTTAAAATGCAAACCTCTTATGCAATTAAAATTGTAAGTGAAAAATGGATAGCTTGCCGCTTAAACATCAAACAATTCCTTTTTAAGCGCCAATAATTGTGAATTTTGATTTTGTGAGAACGGAGTAAAGGCGCATTTATATTTGCATTCCTTTAAATACGTTTCCGACAAAATAGATTTTGCTACCTACTCACATTACCTTTTTGAGTTAAACAGCCTAGATTCTATATTAAACATTTAAATTAATCAAAAGAAAAAAAATGTATTTGTAAAATCGTATTAAAATTAATCTTTTAATGCAGTAATTTGTGGGCGTAAATAGTGTCTTTTGCGCCCTAAAGCCTACAAAACCAGAAATTGCAATAGGTAGTTATTTATTGAAATATGTAGTTACGTTACAAACAATTGATTTTCGTACCAATAACTCAAGCTTTACAGCTTTTGGTTCTTCGGGTAAAATACATATACCTATTTCTTCTTGTTTTCCGTTTTCGGACATATTTTTATCACAAATTTCACTTCTTAGTGAAACATGTCACTAATTTTTTCAATGTTTTTTTTTGTTTGTTTGCATCACATTAGCAACCAGATTTTTACAAATCGTGCCATTTACATTTTCAAAGCTGTAAGGTGGATTTAAACGGTTTTACTTGATTTTATTTTAATGTTTATCATGTAAAATAATTTCGATGAATTTAAAAAGGGCCCCTTCACGTAAAGAGCCTTGGACCCCTCAATTCTTTAATCCGGGCCTGACGGTTGGTTATAGTTACATATCAACATGATATTTGTTGCTCATATTCTTCTAATTTATGGTATCTACCTTAATTGACCATTGATAGGTACAAAGTTCTCTTTTAATGCCAATTAAATTTAATAGATTTTGCGGAGCATTTATTTTTATCTCTGAGATCATATGATTCTTTAATATAGGTACCTATTGTGATTAATTCTTATGTCATGGTCAGTAATTTATTTTTTATACATAATGTATATTATATTTTCATCTACTACTTCAAACAATCGCCTTTTTTTAATAACTCAGTAGAGTATGGCACTGTGAATATCACATTTTATTCCTCTTATCATTATGTTCCAAAAGTTTTCGCCATTTACACTTTTAGTTTGTTTTTATTTGTTCAGTATTCTTCATCAAGGCCAGTTGTACCCTTATCTTTAATTAATCGAAAATGAAAATAAAAATGCCGAATGAATTCTTTTTTCCTCAAAAATCTGACCAAATAGGTTTGTGGATCATATTCTATAACTTGCTAATAAGCATTCTAGCTATAACAAATATCTGCCTAGTCTCTGTTTACCCAACAGAAATAGTTAAGCTCCTCCCCAAAAACTACCGCCACATTTAAATGCAACTTTTTTATTGGTCGAATTTTCCAAACGCGGAACACAAGTTACACAAGCAATCACTTGCGTTCAATTGTTGTAGTTGGCGTAACTGAATTGATATCTGTAAGCTGTTATTGCGTTTTGGTGTTTGAACGAGTTTGTATAGTACCTATTTACATCGTCGTTACTTGCTTCAATTTGCTGTTAATCTCATTTAATAATTCTTCTAGTTTTGTGGGTGTAAAACTGATCGCGCTACTTACATTAGCCAAAATTTAGTGGGAGGAGCTTAACTATTTCTGTTGGGTAAACAGATAGTAGATGTCTTGTAATACATTTTTTCTCACAGTCTGACCGTGGCAAATTATATTTAAAATGTTTTTACATCAACTCCTTTTCTAGTGGAATTGTTCTACACTATTTAATATTACATGTAGTAAGTGGAAACCTTCCTTCTGCTGATAATAGAATTTTATTCGCGAATTTTTGCCCTTTATTTTTTTATGAAATAAACTGATCTTCATGAATCTTCTCTTTTTTGCTTTAATTTATCATAAATTGTTAACTTTAAAATGACGTATCGTTCAGAAGAATCTCTTAATAGCAGGTTTTTTAATGCCATCGCTGTCAAGGTAATTATTGTTATAAAGGTATTTACAATATTCGTATTTGTGTTAATATAGTGTAAGTACTATGTTTGTAGGCTGCTCAGGATTCGTGTTCTCTTCAGCTCTTGTTAAGTGTTTTGGTGGTATTTTACATCGTGTACCTATACGTCATTGTCGTCAATAGGTTGTCTTCTCTAATTTGAAGTCCTCATATTGGCTTCGCTATGTATAGAAAAATAGCAGTATCAATATTGTACATACATTTTGGTTTTAGCCTTCGCTGCGGTATGCTTGGAACATTGGGATAGGAATTGTCTACAGGGAAACTTACGGAGTGGAAAGAGACACTGTGTTACTTTTTATACTCGTGAAATGCGCCATGGCCCTATGGTGAAAGAAGATTTGGGAAACGGAATCTAGGTCTTTGTTTATTTGGGATCTGTGATCGCGAAGGACAATGAGGAATGTTAAGACTACGGTTCGTAGGAAGTTAGGGACTCTGACATAAAGTTCAGACTCTTGAACATCAGGTTCTTGGAGGTGGTGGATAGGATATCGTCAGCTGGTTGAGGAGCGAGGGAAAGGCAAGTGAACCTCTCTCTTCTCTTAGGGTACTCAAAGGAGTAGGTTGGGTGAGGACCGCCGCAGTTGTTACACCTTCGCGTGGTGGGGGTTTACAAAGGATGGGTTTGTGTCTGTCGCAACAAGTAGAACAGATTGGCATACAGGTAGGGTAATCTGCGGGATCGTGTCCAAGTTTGGTGCAGATTGAGCAATATTTTGAAATGGCGGTGGTGCATGTAGGACGGCACGCAGGCAAGAGTACATGTAAATGCCATTGAATAAAAGAAAGTCAAGAATGTTCTTCGAGTGCTTTGGTTATTCTAGAAAGGGAAATGGTTTCTAGGATTTCGGATAACTCTGAAATGTCTCTGTCGACATTCCGGATGACACAGGAGGAAAAGGAGGGTTGATTAGAAGTAGAGGTGGGTATTTTGGGTCTGGATTAGGTGGGTCTCCGAAGAGGTATTTGAGGGTTCTTTGCAAGTTGGGCTGGCATGTTTCCAAGAGGGCTGTGTAATTCTGGTTTGAACTTGGGCTTGGTTAGTGGGATTTTAGATTGTGCGAAGATGTTGTTTCTGGTTATGTTGCGGATGCAGTATCGGAAGTTAATGGGCGCTGATCGGGTATGATGTTTTTGGGGAATGGGAGAGAGGGATGGGGAATAAATGGTTGCATGTTGCGACTTGATGGTTTTTGGGGCTGGAATGGAGCAATGGGGGAGGTTCGCGGAAGTAGACGGAATATTAACAGGATATTAAGATTAGCTGCGGAAGGAACGGCAAGAGATGTTGGAAACAGCATTAGAGATGGTGATAAGGTAGAGTTGGTTTTATTAGGGTGGCGTTTTTGAGGTCTCATATGCTTTTGGAATCTTAACCTTTAACTAGTGGCTACCTTCTGTAGAACATAAGTGGTGGCTTGGTGTACTCCGTACACCATCCGCAAAAAACGAATGTTTTTGCTTAAAACCCAACATTATTGATTAAAAAGCAATATGATAAATGCGACAATGTATTGCAAAAAGAGTATGTAATAAAAAATAGTTATTTACGTAACAAAGCATAAAAAAAATAATTATTAAACTAAACAAATACATAAAATTATTAAATACAAACAGAAATTAACCAAAAATTAATTTTTTGCTATTCGCTTTGATTTTCGTTGTCATTGCCATTAAATAATATATTACATTCCATACAAATAATAGTAGAATGCTCTTTACACACCATTCTATTGCATGTATGGCATGAAATTGTGGTCACTCTATTTTTGCTTCTTCCACAGCAATAGCAACGTCCTCGTTTTTTTGCCTGGGGTGTTTCTTCTTCTTCACGTTTTTCTTCAACTTTTTTATAATTCCTCAAGAATAATTTTGTGTCTGCAGATAAATTTTGTAAGTCTGCCCTTTCTGAAAGATGCGGTTCCATCAAAGATATCGATAATGTTTTTAGATAAATTCTTCGGTATTTTTGAGGATTGTTTGCATTTACCGCGTTGTATATAATTTGGCTGTTAATTCCTGCTATGTTTAGCAGCTGAAAAAATACAACCATCGGCCATCTCCTAGTTCTTCTTGATACCGAATATGTGCCGCACATCTTGTCAACGGTGTCGACTCCTCCCTTATGACAATTGTAGTCCAATACTATATGGGGTTTTCCGGTTTCGGAATCTACTGAAGAATTGCTATGCATGGTTGATAATAAAGCAACTGCTTTATTTTTATGTGACACGTATGATACTATGGTAACGTGTTTTTGAAATCCAAAAAGAGATGATCCTACTACTCTATTTTTATTTGGTAAAAACTCCAACGGAAGCTCGCGTTTATTTTTCTTTAGTGTGCCAACCATGGTTATTTTATCTTTTAAAATATCAGTGGCCAAAGGGATACTGGTATACCAATTGTCACAAGTAACATTTCGGTTCTTGCCTTTCCAGTTTTCAAGTAAACGAATGGTAATATCGCTAGGTTTATTGGATTTGTTGTATGGCCCTTCCGGCTGCTTACCACAATATAACTCAAAATTGGTAACATAAAACGTTTGGGCATCACATAATACAAATACTTTCAAACCATACTTCGCAGGCTTGCTAGGTATATATTGGAGAAAACTGCACCTCCCTCTGAAAGGAATCAACATTTCATCTATTGTCATTTCTTCTCCCAGACAATAGTTATTGTTACAGTTTTCGACAAAACGGTCAATTGTAAATCGAATAGCAGCAAGCTTATCAATTTCTTTGCGCTCTGCTCTAGTATCCTTGTTATCAAACCGTAGAGCAGAAAGCAAAAATAAAAAGCGCTGATAACTCATACATGCCCTAAATATTTCTGAACCAGTTCCATCGTTTGACCACAATTCAAGAAAGTGTGTGTGGTTTTGCTTCTTTGTGCCTGCAAGGAATAGCAATCCTATAAGTGCCATAATTTCAGTTTTTGTAGTATCTTTCGCTCTTCTTGGTCGATCATAATTCATTCTCAACTTTGTTATTTCTAAGTTTGTACAATCAACAATATTTTCAATGATGTCATCACTGAAAAATTTTTCAAATGCACTTCTTTCATTTGTTACATCACGTGCACACCTTTTTGGCCCAGAAAATATTTTTACAAGGTTCTTCTTGGAAGTTTTACTGAACTTACTCAAAACAGGTTTTCTGTGCCATTTAGATTTTTTGTCTTTTCCCAAGAAGTATTCACCGCATTCATCGAGGCCTGAACTATCGCTGTTATCATTATCTTCATTGTAATCTGAATTGTTTACATTTTCATCTGAAATATATTCCATTTCAGAGTCAGTATCATGGTCGCTCTGGTCTATAATTTCTTCTTCAGAAGTGTCTCCTCCAACTTCCTCTTCTGATTCTTCATCAAAGAAAACTTGAGCTATAGCTTCAAGTTCATTTTGAGTCAGTTTTTTAGGATTTCTTACTTTTACACGTTCCCTGTAAAGAAAATGTGTTATTTTGCCCGTTTCACATTTCTATCATATATAAAATAAAATGACTCGATATTATTATTACCAAATATTTTGTAATACTATTCAAAAATAAAATCAATAACTGGGACTAAAAACTTCTCAAAGCACCACATCAATTTCTTATGCAGTGTGAAAACTTGCTAATTATTACATATCTAAATAAAATATCATCGTACGGCACTGGAAAGTGTATTCTACATAATATGCGTACTCTCAGTAATTAATTGTGCAGTTATAATAATACAAAATCAATTAACGAGTCCTAAAACATATTTTGATAGTTGAAAAATTTACTTACATAACTAGTGGCTTGGTGTACTGGAGACACCGTTCAACGATATTGTAATTATTTTAACCTATACGTCAACTATTTCGAATAATACGGAAGTTTTTACTCACGCAGGGTAAATATAACACTACAATGATAGGTTAGATCCAGTGATTATAGTGGGGGAATATTTTATCCGCAAACGGCAATGAATTTAAAACGCGTGGTGTACTGCGTACACCGTAGCCACTACTTAAAGGTTAAAGATAGCAATGTATTCAAGGATCTCTTTAGGTATAAATTCACGTGTTCAGTTACAGGAATGGTGGGATTTTTAGGAGTGTCGGTAGGTTGGGGTTTGGATTTAGATTTGAATTTGGGTTGGAGTAGTAAGGTTGGGTATAGGAGCGCTAGGGTCGAAGTGAGAGGAGTGGTCTGAGAAGCTGTGTTTTACCATCGCAGTGCTCTGTTTGGTAATTAAAAGCTGAGTTTTATGGATCATAGTCGTGGTGCGAAATGCACCTCGATTGAAAAAAGACTTGTTACTTAGGTTGGTTGGGTTTTGTTAGTTAATAAGAAAATTACATGCATCATGAATCAAGCATCTTACTTATTCATAAATCTTAGTGTTTTAAAATTGATCAGTTCAAAATGCAATAACTTTATTAGGTAATGTTATAGGGATGACCTGGAATAATCCGGAGATTATATTTCTGAAATAAGATGTTACATCTATGCATAAAAACTAATACAATCACATGATCGTCTAGTTTTATAAACTTTTTCTTTTAGTTCAATCTTCATTGTGACGAAAACTTATGGAAACTAACTCTAATAGGCACCATTAACAGCTTTGGACAGTTTGTTGGATTACCCATCGCAGGATTTTTTTCCGATAAGTAATTTTGGAGATGCATATATAAACAGGTTCTTTTGTAACAAATGTTTTCTTGATTTAGATATGGACGTCTAACAACATTAATTGTTGCGATAGTATCATCAGGTATTTTCGGTATAATTCGTTCTTTCTCTTCTTCGTATGTTTTCTTTTGCATATTTGAATTCCTGGATTCGGCATTTGGAGCTGGAGCATATACATGTGGTTATATATTAGGTAAATATAAGAATTTGTAAATAATGTTACTATAAAAAATAATTAAAGGGGTTGAACTTGTTGGACCAGGAAGAAGAGTCTTAATGGGCACTCTTATATCTTGTTCATATGCATTAGGAGAGGTATTATTAGGAGCTCTGGCCTGGTGGATATCTCAGTGGAGGTAAGTATATTACAATTGGTATAATAATAATAATATATACCGGGTGCTGATCTGGCCGCTCGGTAATAGCATTTTACATGTAAAATCTTGTCTATGCAATTTCCTGCTCCCCTAATTGTTTTAGGGCCAAAACATAATAGTACAAAAGTCTTCAAAACTAAAAATACTACCTCAATGGTATATTCTTTCCGACAAAAATTGTACTGTAAGAAAGAAAATGAAGAATTAAATGTTGAATAAGAATTTGCAAAAATCGCATTGCCATGACGGTGGTCATGGCAACTTCCAGTACTACATAATGAAAACGTCAAGATTCTACACTTATTCATAACGCAATTATTTTAAAAGCATGGCAATGTGATTTTTGCAAATTCTAATTCAACATTTATTTCTTCATTTTCTTTCTTACAGTACAATTTTGGTCGGAAAGAATATACCATTCAGGTAGTATTTTTAGTTTTGAAAATTTTTGTACTCTTATGTTTTGGCTCTAAAACAATTAGGGGAGCAGGAAATTGCATAGACAAGATTTTACATGTAAAATGCTACTACCGAGCGGCCGGATCAGCACCCGGTATATATTGGTATGTCTTCTACCTTAATTTATTTTAGGCCATTTCTGCAAGTTTTATGCTCTTCCTCTTTTATTCTGCTATTTTATTTTTGGGCGGCACCAGAATCAGTGAGATGGTTAGTAGTACAAAAGAAATTTGATAAGGCCAAAAAAATTTTAAGGAAAGTGGCAAAGATAAACGGTGCATCTATTACTAATGAAAGACTTACACAACTATGTATGCCAAATGAATCATCAAAATCCGAGACCTATCCCATCACAAATTTGTGTAAATCTTGGCGCTTATGTATAAGATTTTTAAACTGCTGTTTTTGTTGGATCTCTTGCGTTTTTATTTTTTACGGACTAACTATAAACTCTGTGGCATTATCGACCAACCCTTACTTAGACTTCATATTGACCTCACTCGCAGAAATACCTGGCTATGTAGCAGTGTACCTTTTAGTAGACAAATTAGGCAGGAGAATTTGTGCATCTACTACCTTTATCATAACAAGTATGGCCTGTGTTGCATTTATATTTGTTCCATCAGGTAAATAATTGAATCTGTATTATTTATTATTGTAGTAAGTATCGTATTTTTTACAGACCTACATTGGGTAAGATTAACTATGTTTCTCATAGGAAAATGTGCTGGAACTGCAGCATTTGCAATATGTTACATAATTACTAGTGAAATGTTTCCAACACCATTACGACATTCATTAATGGCAAGTTGTTCTATGTTTGGCCGTATCGGATCTATGATTGCCCCTCAAATGCCATTGTTGGTAGGTTAATCATTGTTATATTACTGCTAATTATACTAATACTGACTTTGTTCAGGAAAAAATTTGGAACCCTTTGCCTTTAACGCTTTTTGCAGTTATAGCCACTGCATCTGGTGTGCTTTCTTTGTTTTTCCCAGAAACTGCAAATACAAAGCTTCCTGATACTATCCAAGAAGCAGAAGACATTGGAAAAATCACACATGAAAATAAATATATATTTCCCAGCTGACATTCAGCTTTATTGACAGAATATAGTAATGTTAGATATGGAGTACTTTAAATTTTCTTAAAATCATATATGTTACCTGATCAAATTAGAAATTTTATCATTTTGTTATCTAATTTTCATTGAGGCCAAGTTGTTTATGCCAAGTGATATTTTTGTAGCATTGTTTATTTAATTAAGTATCTTAAGTAGCATATACAGGGTTCCCATCTATACATGTAAGAATACTTCACATTCTTAAGGGTTCCTAATTACATAGGTATATATTTCAATTTTTATTTATTATTATTATTATAACTTTTTGTTAGAAATTTGTTTATTATGTATTTATACCATCAGTATTTCAATATAACTTTTAATTGTACTCATTTTTCTACCAACTGTTTTTTTTTTGTAATATACAATGCGGAACAGCCAAATGGAATAAATTATTCGTTATTTCAGTCATTGTCCATATACACAAAAATATCTCGAAGCATATCAATTTTAGTTTTTAGAGTGAGCGTTGCAAACCCCTAAATTTTTAAATGGGAAGTAGGTGCTTCAAAAAGCATTAACCGTGTTCACCTCTGACCACTTGGCAACATCTTAATCTTGAGTAAAACTGTCTTCTAACGTTATTCAACATCTGTGGTGTTACTTAAATCTGGTCCCCTAATTTTATGCATTTCAATACTGTTGATGTGACGGGTCCTAAAAACAATATACCACAATTATATACCAATCAAAACTCTAACTACCGTGGCAGGGTTTTAAGATCAGCTGCGGGCTGGCGCCCCGAATCTAATACCCTTGTTTATATACCTTATAGTTAGTCAATGAGATAGCTTTAATTGGAAACAAATTTTTTAAGCGTAATAGATGGCGATAGTAAAAAACAAATGCAAATTAAATGCAAAGTTGCAAACCTATTGGGATTATAACAAAATTACACACGATGGCGGTAATTACGCACGCTGTTAGTCACGACATACGTACAAAACAATTTCTTGACGGATATCAGTATCAGCTTTTATTTTTATTCTTGGAGTGCATGTGCGATCGATCGATACATTCCTTGTTAATACATAAACAAAATGTATACAATCAGTGTTTATACACTAATGGATAAAATCATTTCAATAATATTTTTTATAAAGAGTGGTTTAATAAAAAACAACGAGAAATTTCTTGATCAGTACCTAATTTATTGAAACATTTTATTTAGGTATTTTATTAGCTGGAAATTAATCTAAATATGAAATTTGTCAGTGGTTGCACAATGACTTTTTAAAAATAATTCATCACCATTCCTCATTATACCTACTTAACAATAAAAGTAATTCATTACAATTACTTAATTGCAAAATCATAAATTCTTTATCACAGTTGGCACATCTATAAGCATTGACTTTCTTCTATAAGTATCAAAATCATCTTTTCCCTAAATAAAAATAACCAGCAAAATATGTAAGTGCTTAAATGAACAATCTTCTAAATTGAGATAGGCACATATTCAATGACTTCTCTATATACCAAAATGTACCGTTTGCCCGTGAGAAGAAAGCTTACATAAAAACACACATTTTTGTACGCTGTTCAGACATGAGTGAAACAAATTGAATGGAATTTGACAAAAGTGCATTTTAGAGGATTACCTACTCTCCTTGAACATTTATTATGAAAAAACGTTCTGCCTTTGTTTCCACTGTCAACTAAATTTTGTATTACAATTTTATTAAACTTGTACTAGGAATATTGTTAGCATTATTTAAGAAAACATTTTTGCTTTGGAACTATGCCGAATATGAAATTTTATAAAGAGTAACAAAATGAAGATAATCAATCAGTCTTCTCGCTAAAAAAATTTGAGAACCGTATTACCACCCCTAAGAAAGTTCTGAAAAAAATGTAAGGGAGTGAGGGTGGTTTTAACCCTTCTACAATTTCTTTTGGATTTATTTAATTACCGAAAGGAGACTAATCTTCTAAAATGCATTTTTCTCAAATTTCATTCAATTTCTTTCACTCATGTCTGAACAGCGTACAAAAATGTGTTTTTTTATGTAAACTTTCAACTCTTCTCACGGGCAAACGGCAAACGGTACATTTTGGTATATAAATAAATTGGGTCCAATCAACTATTTTGATCTCTATTACACGTAGTAGCTCTGTGTCTCAGGAATTTTGGGACACCCTGTATATAGTTCAATAAATTCAGTCCAAAATGAATTAGTACAGTCAATTTAAACACAAAAATATACAAACATTGCAAAAAATCCTATGTTAGGTTTGCTTTTTTCATGGTGTTAGGTTCGGTCCCAGTAGTAAATACTCAATTTTGCAACTTCGAAAAACTTGTGGAAACTGGGGGGGGGGCACCAAAAACCGCGATTTTTTCGGACTTTTTTCAGTTTTAGCCTCGTAGATCAAAAACTATGAGTTGTAGTGCAAAGAATAAGATTATCTTTTTTAAACTGGACTAAATTTTCTACCATTTGAGCCTAACCGGAAGTCTGTAAGTATAATAGTTTCCGAGATACAGCTCTTCAAAAATAGGCAATTTTTCCCTAAATCTGTTTTTAACGCATCATCCATGATTCGAGCCAGATATTGCCACAACAACGTGCCCTACGACCATTGTCATGGAGGAAAAAATTGTAGGAAATTTTATCACCTTTTATTTAAGCATAGATGCATTCCTGTAGACCTAACAGTTCTCGAGAAAAAGACGGAAAACCGGAAAACAGTGAAATCGCTACGACTCCATATATATGTAACAGCATTAATATGATTAGCAGACATTTTCTGATTATTCTTATTTAGCCTAGCAAACGAACGCTCAAAAAGGGCTTGTAGACAGACATTTTGATCCTAAAGATTTTATTTGTGGGATGTGTTTGGTGATGATTATACGAAAAGTAGCGTAACAAAATGAGCGGATTTGTTTGGTTTTCCGTTTACATCTCTTGAACAGGCCATCGTAGTGGGAAATGGCCAATTATAAAAAAAAGCTGATTAAATTTTCTACAAGTTTGCTTCTATGCGTTTTTTCTCTATCTCTATCCGTTGAAGAGATATTCGCTGTCAAGAATTGACATTTTTTTTGAAAATCGCTTTTACACGACGTTTTTCGGAAAATATTGTGTCCTAGCTCCTAAAGTATTGGGTTTATAGCAAAAACTGCTGAAATAAAAGTTGTAGACCATAAAATTTCCTATAAAATACATATACCGTTTAATATTTTATCTCAAATAGATTAGATGTTATAGTTATTTAAAAAAAACGTTGAGTTCAAGATGGAATAGAGGGCACTAGAGAACAACTAATTTTGTGGGAGGTTTGGAGCTCAATCTGATATGTGAGTATTAAATACAGATTACCTGCATCCTTAGCCAAACAATTTCAGTCTTATGCGCCACCATGTTTAATGGTCTCTAGTCTTTTCTAAATACATTTATGATAGGGTTAATGTTTGACGAAAAGAACAAAAGTATTTTCTCAAGGCAGCTTTTATTTTATAATTGGCCATTTCCCACTACGATCGTCTATTCAAGAGATACAAAGGGAAAACTTAACAAATCCACAAATTTTGTTACGCTACGGAGTTTGCTCATACGGTAGGGCCGGGGACTTTTCGTATAATTATCACCAAACACCTCCAAACACATCTTAGAAATAAAATCATTAGGATCAAAAAGTCTGTCTACAAGCCCTTTTTGAGCGTTCGTTCGCTAGGCTAAATAAGAATAATCAGAAAATGTCTTCTAATCATACTAATGATATTACATATATGTGGAGGATTTCACTGTTTTCCGGTTTTCCGTCTTTTTCTCGAGAACTGTTAGGCCCACAGGAATGCATCTATGCTTAAATAAAAGGTGATAAAATGTCCTACAATTTTTTTTTCCGTGACAAGAGTCGTAGGGCACGTCGTTATGGCAATATCTGGCTCGAAACATGGATGATACGTTGAAAAAAGATTTTGGGAAAAATTGCCTATTTTTGAAGAGCTGTATCTCGGAAACTATTATACTTACAGACTTCCGGTTAGGCTCAAATTGTAGAAAATTTAGTCTAGTTTAAAAAAGATAATGATATTCTTCGCACTATAACTCGTAGTTTTTGAGCTACGAGGCCAAAACTGAAAAAAGTCCGAAAAAATCGCGGTTTTTGGCGCCCCCCCCCCCCCCCAGTTTCCACAAGTTTTTCGAAGTTGCAAAATTGAGTATTTACTACTGGGACTGAACCTAACAACATAAAAAAGTCAAACCTAATATAGGATTTTTTGCAATGTTCATGTTTAAAATGACTGGACTAAATGATTATTATCTATCCAATTTCAATATTTTTAATAGGAGTAATATGATACAGCAACCACCGAATATTAAATACCAACTACACAACGTATCACTTGTTTCTGAAATCGTTTCAACGTGTCGACACGAGTCAACACAGGTCCACACACTATGTAATCTGTCGTATTATATCAGACGTGGTTGTACAACAAATTTTTAAACCGGCCAAACTTCCGTACGATCCAACCGTGTCGTTGGATGTGTTGAACGGCAACCACACACACTATGCAATTATCGTTTCGACGGTCGAAACCAAGGATTATAAACTATAATCCTTGGGTTGTACAACTTGTTGGACGACAGATTGCATAGTGTGTGGGCCGAATAGAGAAGACATTTTCAATTGGTTGACGCGGATAATGTGCGAGTTTTTCGTGTCATAAAAGTGAAAGTTGTATCTGTTTACAAAACCATTTCTATGGAACGTGCATTCGTCCATAAACAGCACATATTTAAAAAATAAATAGAACCTTATTTCATCGCATCCTCGATTCGAGTGTCCAGCCTATGCGTTGGCTCGTCCACGCGCCTTATATCGCGCCACTATCTACTACCGTAAGGAATAGAAAATCTCAATTTACGAAAAAACTATCGCACTTAGGTATAGGGTAAGCTTAATAAAGTTGCATTAAAATTTACCGGGGATTCCAAATATGCAATAATAAATAGGGTGTGCTATTTAAAAAAATGAAGAAAAATTAGTTTGAAAATGTCGATGTTTGGAACAAAAAAAGTGAACATCCTGTATGAAATAATTTAATGTTTCGTCACGGTTGAATACTCTGATTCAACCCAAGTCCACCACCGAACTTACGTAAAAACAAAAACATGACGTTAAAAAAATACAAGCGTATAATGGAAGGGTTGATATTTAGCAAAAAAATATGTATTAATTAATAACTTGGCAACGCCGTGTCCGTGTATTAATGCAAAAATAATGTACGACTGAAAAGTTCACCCATGGCCCCTACATTTGGGCTTAAAAAAAGTGGGTCATTCCATTTAAAAAAATATACGATTTATGCACCATACTTTTTGGAGACACCCTGTATGTGTCTAAATAATTTGCAAATGTGCTTCATCCAACCTAATTGCAATCTCGTATATTTATTTTTTAGTAAATTTAACAATAAAGCCGTACTTGAAGAACGGGCTACTAAATGGACACCCTGTATATGACAAAGTATTTATTTTCATGATAGAAAAAGTATGGTTCGTTAGTATCTACTACACCTACACCTAAGCGTGTAATACGTAATACCACTACGATTATTAGTTCCTTGGTCACACACTAAAGCTTTTAATACAAGTCCTATTTCCTTCATTGTTCCAATTACAAATACATATTATTAAGTCTTTAAGTGACTTGAGATTGGTCGCGCTAGTAGATAAAAAATATCACAAGGGAATTTTCCAAGGTGCATATAATCCACGAGCTACAATAACAAACGCCTCTTTCGCAAGTTGACCCAATGTGCCTAAATCCTGAAATCCTTCTATTGCATCCATCGCTTTTGAATACTCCAAAAACTTTTTCATCGACATTTCATCAAAGCACAAAGTGACATAAAAAACGGTTATTCTCTCCCCTTCCCTCGGAAATGTATCACCCGGTAGATATTGCGTATTACTAATTTTTGTTTGTTCTTGAGTTTTCGGAGGAACATGCTTATCCACTTTCCGAAATAAAAAATAAAAACCAATTTTATGCAAGTATCTTCACAAGAAAAACATATTTAGGTAAATATTTGCAAGAATGAGCAGTGTTTTGTTTCCAAACATTGCAAAAATTGTTCAAAGTGGCCATCTTCAGCTCAAATGCAGGAGTCTCAGTCTAATCTTCGTCTCATCGATTGCCGAACTCTCTCAAAAATACCAGATCGTTCGTATTGTGGAAAAACTTGAAAAATAATAAAACTTCAACATCGTGTATCTTCGAAATGAAATGGTTTCTGGACCCATATTTATAGGAAATTTATTTCTTAACATGACCTCAGGAATCACCCCCTTGAATATTGACATGTGTTTTTTAAATACCCCGTATACATAAACGTTCATTTGTATACGATATATAATTTGCTTCAAAATAGTTTACTACGTTTACAAAATATACCTATCAAAACCTTCATGTCAAACTATAAAAAAATACCTATGTAGAAATTAGAACTGTTCATTTAATTAAATTGATTGTTTTATAGGAGAATGATTTAATTCTCTCGGAAGATCAGTTGTTTACGTATACAGAATTCCTTAAAACAATAGTGCTTTGTTTCTTTGCATGTAATGTATACCTATATAAACAAGGATATACTGCATACTACTCCTTCAACGTTATAAAAAGAACGCATGTCGTTTACAAATATTTGCAACTTTATTGTTCTAGCCAACTGTAAGAAAAACTACAGATTTCCACGTTAGAAATCTGTAATATTGATAGAAACAGCGCCAGATATGTCCATTTAGCGGTTGCATCCAAAAGTACTACCGTTTTGCATCAAAATAAATGTTTCCAAAGTTAACACAGGCATTGACTAACTATAAGGTATATAAACAAGGCTAATACTAACCAACTAACTGCCTTTAATCAAAGTACCACCTTGAAAGGTGATGGCAGAAGCTACCAATTAATTATTTATTTAATATTTAGACAGGGGATGAAATTCCTGACGAAAATCGCACAAGGTGGTGGGAGCAAACCATAGTAATTTTAATTTTATAGTTATATTGAAAGGCAGGTGGATTAAATATCCTGAAGGGTTTTTTTGTAGCTCTTTTCCCTCCTTGTAATCATCGAAGACCCGAAGGTAATCTCAACTAGTTTGAGAGTGCAACCCTTGTGTTTATTAAAGTTAATTCGTTCTGCCCATTTCTTGTGTTTTATTTATGTTTTGCCTAATCGATCCGTCTAAGACTGGCGCACACACACACACATCTCGAGAAATTCGTTCACGACGTAGAGTTCTACCAGAGAATATTAACAACGAAGAAGTCGCACTCGACCGTTTCAAAGGGAAAAGTGTATACTTCGCGCACCCTCCTGGCGCAAGCTGTGTCATGGCTACCAATGTTTATTTATAAGTGTTGTTATAAGCATTAAGCAACTTATTCGGACTTCGTAAGATTTCGTTACAAGCTTCAGCAGATCAGAAAATTCACATCATAAAGTAAACCCCTTTTTATTTTGATTCACATTCCATTATTGCTTTCCACCCTTATAATCTAAGTTTTCACCTAATAACCTAACCTCTTTATTTGCATTTTCCGTATTAAATTTTTTCATTTGTTCATTTTTTGTTTTTCTATTTATCATTAGTAACAATTTACCTGTTATCCTTGCTATTAATTTACCGAATTACCACTGCCTTCCATTTGTGAACCATAAATGGCCACTATAGAAAAAATTAAATGTGACTAGTTATATTTAGGGAAAGTAATATGGAAAGAAAATAACATTTTACAAATGTTCAGGGGCGTCATTTCAGCTTTTTAAATGAGGTGGTAAGACTTACCGGATGGCCTGAGGTTGAAAGGGAATCCAAAGGTCCTCCCCGGGAAAAAACTGGCTTGAAATTTGTTAGGTTTTTGAAGCTGTTTGAAATTATTTTTACAAGTTATTAACTAAACCACATGTATAATAATTATTGTTCACACACAAGAATTGTCATACGATGACGATTATAGACATATTTATTAGTTATTGCAACTTATTTTTTACCAAAAAAGACCATTTAAAGTCTTCAACTTATCCTTTTTATCGAAGCATTTTGTTTTCTTCGAACTGTGTAGCGAAGGATGTCGTAGGTATAGTTTATAAGATATAAAGCATAATAGTCTATTATGTTATAAAGAGTCTATCGTTATTATTTCATTCTTTTTCATCGGTATAACAAATGACATCGACCTGGCAGTGTTCCTCAGTTCATCATGTTCAGTTAACGACCTCGTCAACACACATGATAAAATTATCTTCTGATGAGCAATCATTAAAATTATGATGAAAACTCACAACCTTCCCTTTAAAAAATTACTTGTTTAATCGATGAAATGTATTTATTTTGATACGAAGTTCTTAGGCCGACATGTTTCAGGATAAGTTTATCCCATTATCAAGCCAATAGCTAGTTCGGAGACGTTTATATTAACATATTAGTTATAAAATTAAAATCTTAGGAGAACACTAAGTATTAAGTAAAATATTAACATAATCCTACTGTGATTCAGATTAGAAGTAACGATTTATTAACAGTAAAAGGGGGTTCTAAATGAACTCCCCAAGTTAGGCTTGAATGCCATGATGAATTTGGATAATGAATTAATTCAATTAAATTATGGAAAACTTTAACATGTTCACAGTCCACTGTACATTTTAAAATAATACTCGTCACGTCCACGTTTAAAATGTTATATCCCACATATGGGTCATTTAAATAGTCATAAGTTCGTTTATTGTAAACATAACTCAATAAAATTTATATCAAAATATAGGTTTTTCTTTCCTCTAACGTCCTATTAAGAACCAATAATTCATACTGCCACGTCCAACGTTTAATCGAGCTATTTCTATCTGAAGATTTGTGACCCATATGTGGTTCATGGACGTGCCAGTAAATGCTTCATGACCCACATGTGGGTCATAGGACTGTGAACGTGTTGAGGTGATTCTAGTGGAAGATGAAGTGAAAAGAGATTATACGAGGCAATCTAAAACGAGGATTGAGATGTGTCGATCCTCAACAGAAACGGCACAGAAAGATAGCGATTGAAAATAAAATTTCTCATGCACTAAAAAGTAAAAATTAATTTTTATTATGTATCCATTTTTACAACAAACTTTTCGGTTACCACATAAATCAACTTTATGTAGAATTACGTCAAAGTGGAACATTACCTCAGGTCACAATCCACTCATTTATTAGATGATTCACCTAAAAATACAAAATTTAAATGAAGAATTCCAGGATTGCGTCTTACTCTCGTGTATAGATGAGTGAGATGACTAAAGACTCATTTATTTTATAACAGATCTAAGGATTATATAATTAATTTTGCTTCGTCTTAATTTACCTATTTGCTCTTACAGCTAAAAATCAGTCATTTAGCACAATATGAATAAATAAATTGGTAGGTACTTTTCGTGTATACGTAAACAACTTACAAAATACCACTTCAACAATGAGCAAAATAACCTATCTTTCTCCTGTAAATTAAATTTTACATTTGCAGCTGATTGCGCACGGAGGGTGCGCGAGATTTATTTTGGGACACCGAGAACAAAAGATTTGCGTGGGAGTGCTACTTCTTCGTTGTTAATATTCTCTGGTTCTACCATTTCACAGGTTTGTTACTGACGATCACGTGCCTTGCGGTTTCAGTTAGTTGGCGGGAGATTTGGTTTTTTAGTTTTTGAGTTGCGCACCCGTCTCTCGACATTGCACCTGGGTACATAACACTAAATTAGGTGAAAAACTTCATTCAAAATGAAGTCAAGATAAAGCTACTCTTAATCTATTTCCTGCAAAAGCGTAAATAGGATCCATAAAAAAATAACGGTCTTCAAAAAGTCTCGTGGTAATTATCTATCTTGGACATAATATACATAAAAATCACAAATCGTAAACCGTTCCTATAGTAAACGAGATTATTCGGCCACAAAAAAAAGGAATGACAGTGTACATAGAGATAAAATAAAATATAAATTAAAATCGAGATACACTTTAATATCAAACGGTAAAAAACATCACAATAAATGTCAACTTGCATATGGCATGTTGTTATAAAATACTATCAACGGCAGATTGAATTTCGTGTTGATGTAGAAGTTGAGGATGTATGTCACAAATATCTACGGAGCGCGGTTCCCGAACTTCACCGATACGTTCAAAACTAATAGAACGAATGAGAGAATCTAACTCGTCTGAGCTTCTTACAAAGGAGAAAGAGTGACGGTACTCTACAAATTGGGTAAAATCGGCTAATTGAAACTTTTGTTACCATGTGGAGCCTCAATTTGGAAATCGCGTTGTGATAGCTTCCACATATTCTACAGATAAAACTAGATCCGAAGCCTTGTCCGTGTAAGAGGTTCGAATGATTCTCACGAAGATTCGTTTGAAGTGACTTATAATCTTTGTTAGTTTTTAAACAGATACTCTACATATTGGGTACCATCGTCCAATCGAAATTTTTTTGTGTTACCATTTGTACCCTCAATTTGGAAATCGCGTTGCGATAGCGTCCACATATTCTACAGATAAAACTAAATCCGAATTCCGAAGCCTTGTCGTGTAAGGGGTGTGGATGATTCTCACGAGACTCTATACGCTATACATTTTGTTAGTAGAGAGCGTTTCGTCGCGACGAGACGCTATACATTTTAATAGTAGAGAGCGTTTCGTCGCGACGAGACGCTACACATTTTGTTAGTATAGAGCGTTTCGTCGCGACGAGATGCTCTGCATTTTGTTAGTAGAGAGCGTTTCGTCGCGACGAGACGCTCTACATTTTGTTAAAATGTGTAGCGTTTCGTCGCGACGAGACGCTATACATTTTGTTAGTAGAGAGCGTTTCGTCGCGACGAGACGCTATACATTTTGTTAGAAGAGAGCGTTTCGTCGCGACGAGACGCTATACACATTTTGTTAGTACAGAGCGTTTCGTCGCGACGAGATGCTCTACATTTTGTTAGTAGAGAGCGTTTCGTCGCGACGAGACGCTATACATTTTGTTAGTAGAGAGCGTTTCGTCGCGACGAGACGCTCTACATTTTGTTGGTAGAGAGCGTTTCGTCGCGACGAGATCGACACTACATTTTTTAAAACTTTTAAAACCAAATGTTATTGTTACTTATTATATTACTTTTGCAATAATTAATTCTCTATGGTTAATTAACTGTCAAAGCTTAAATAAATAAATTTTACTTTGTGTTAAAATGTTGAAGGTTTTTCTTTAAAAGGAATTGAAGGTATTACTCAACTAGCAAGTCCACTACGTTACAAGTTTGGAATAAATGCACATGTAAAATCAAATGATATTGTGGTTCGATGAATATAATGAACGAGATTTCTAGCCCCGATCATGAAAAAAAATATGCAGTTTAAGGCGCCTCTATACATAGGGTAGGCAACACACCATGCAATTGGAAAAAGTGCAATCTTTTGACCAGTATTACAGCTCTAAAATTGAACTTGAAAAAATTTTAAGGTCGGGAATATATTCCTTACTATAATGAAATTTTGCCTTAGAATTTTGTTTGAAAAAAAACAAATATTTGAGGTAACAAAAAATTATTTTATCTTTCATCTATTTTAAGAGATATTTTCCAAACGACAGTCAATATCCGAAAATTGAATTCTACGGACAAATTCTACAGTGCTTAAGAACAATATTTCGTTTAACAATCGTTTCCAACGGTTAATTAAATTTTATGTACCTACAAAAATTTTACCAACGAAAATTTCGTAAATGCCCCGTGCCACACAGGTCAGGTAGTGGAATTATACTTCTAAGGAGATTATACAGACAAAAGAAAAGTGCCTGTTTAATGACCCTGTTACAAAGATGCAAATTGACAAATAAATATAGCGTAACCAGGGTTATTTCCGACGTAAATTTAAAAAACGCTATAGACAAATTGTAAAAAGACATTATTTTTTTTATTAAATTTTATTTTAATTAATATAAACAGCACAAATCTTGAGTTGATGTCTTAAATGTTTTTTGAAAAAAGGGCGTGGTTGTCAGTTTTATAAATTTAACGTACCTTTTTTTTGGTAGTAGTAACTCCAGGGGGGGTCAACTGCCCTACCCTGACCCTCCTAAATGACGCCCCTGATGTATTCCACCTTTAGTGTAGACTACAAAGTAGCATTTGGGTATACTGTGATATAAGGCATCTGCATCACGTGACCATATATTTCGCTTGGAGTACAAACATAACCTTTACTGCCTATATGATGTACCCTTTAACGGGTTTAAAAGCATAGAAAAATATGTTTAAAAGATTTATTTTGTTATTTAAAATGCCGTTTTGTATGGTAGTAAATTGTGGTAGAACGAGTATATGAGATGGAGCTTTAGAATACCATCGAAATTTACCAATAATCGTAAAATAGATAATTTAGTGAGAGGAGAAAAAAGTTCATGTTGAGATCGGTATCGATACATGTCGCAAGTATCAATATAGAGAGACAGATCTCGACGTGTATGTGGAAGTATCAGTATTGCAGTCTCAGTATCAGCTTGTCTCGTTTGTCGCACTGCACTGTGACCGTGCGGCTGAGACATGTCTCGACGTGTATGTGCTGGTATCATATTAGGTATCGTAAAATACAGTAGTTTTGCATTTAGTTATTGCGGAAAATCGTGAATTTTGGGAGGACTTGCTCAATGCTTATAAATGCAAATAAACATCTTCGGCATCAAGCAATAATAATTTTATCCATACTCTCTTTCGTCGACGATTTTCTTGAAGCGCTCTATTAATACTACTGATGCTATTACAACAGCTTGAGGAGGAACCATTTCACTTCTATATGAAAAACTCAAAATATGTATACATGTTTCGAAAACTAATATCATTACAAATCTGTGTGAATGCAGCTCTCCGTTTGAGACAAATCTCAGATACATGTATCGCTGCATGTCGCGATACACGTATCGATACCAATCTCAACGTGAATGGGGCCTTTAAAACTGCACCATAATAAGTATGTGGTTACTTTTCTTCTTTTTGGTAACATGTCATGACTACTTGCTACTTTTTAATTACCACAATCGATATTTGAGTGTTATCGGTGTTGCACTGTTTGCATTTAACTCAGTCTGCTAGGTACTGTGTCATCGTGTCTTAAAATATAATTTAAAATAATGAAATTATATTTTCATACTTATATAATTTCATTCTTTTAAATTAAGGTCCAAAATAATGTTTATTAAGTATGATAGCTTATAGGGTGTGATGTAATACATAATGAAATGTAACACCTACAAATAAACCTATTTAATTTGGGGGCAAAGATTGTTGTAGCAAAGTGATCATACTAACAAGGATGAACAAATCGAACCACCTTTTCTATGGAAAATTTAGATTTAGCATTACAAGAACTGTATGAACTGCGTGCAAAAGTGAATCAATTGCAGTTCACTGAGGAGTATTTTGTCAATAGCGACCAAAATACTCTGTATTATACAGGACCCCCTACTTATCAGCGTTTACAGTGCCTATATGAAATCGTCGAATCAGACATAGTGAACTAAGTCATCAAGAGCTCGCTTGTCAAATTTTATTTTGCAATTTTTTGCTATTTTTGTTGTTTTTGCTATAAAATGCTATTTTGTTTTATATTTGCTATAAATGTACTATTCTTCTACTAAATTTATGTAAAGTAGAAAATTTTCGATCATTTTTCTGATTTCTTAAGAACACGTAACTAACCCTGTGGGGAAGGCAAATAAGAAATTACCATTTGCTTCAAGTTTGTTCCCGGAAAGTGTTAATCCTTAGTAGTGGCTCTAAAGTACATAGAACATAAACATAACTAGTTGCGTGGTACCTACGAGACACCAGCATTCTTTGTGTGTTCTTCACAAATTATACTGATTTTGCAAATTTTCGGAGTACCTGCTAGGCGTCAACGTCGCAGTCCGAATCTTTGAAATTTAACCAGTCTACTCACTGAACTCACATAAATTGCGAGGTTTCTTTTTAAAACTAGGAGTGCGTTATCCCTCAAAATAGCAAGTGTTGGATTTATTACACATGCATCTAAGCTTAGCAAGTTTCAGCAGTTAATTTTAGTATTCATAAAATTCTGTCTGAATCTTCCATGTGTTGATTTAGGAAATAGATTTAGTTGCAATCATACAACAGTATCTATATTTCGTAGAATTTTAGAAATAGTATATGAGAAGTTGCAGGTAATTTAAATTAGGATAATATTCTACCATTGAGTAAATAAATTCTACTTTATCACTACAATCACTTAATTTTATTGAATAAGGATCAATCTTTACAACATTATTTTACTTAAATAACGACTGGAATGTTCACTATCTAATGTCTTATAATAATCACTGTAATTATCAATGATGAGTACCAAAAAACACTATTCTGCTTTATACAAATGGTTGTTTACTTGCTATTTTTGGTTATGTTTGTACTCCAAGCGAAATTCATGACGTCACATGCAGATGCCTTATTATATTTCTTTTGGTTATGTCGTTGATTAGACCCTGTACTTAGTAAAAATAATTGTCATTTTGTTTCAAAGTGAGCTTATTATTATTACTGCATTCACAGTATTCTAATTTACCCTTCAAATATGCTTAAATAGGATGCAAATTGCCGCTTTTCTCGGAACATTTAATTTCAACAATGGCAGTTTTTCCTACTGAGCCGCCTGGAGAAGAAGCAAGAAATGGTAATTCTTCATCAACTATAGGCCCGATTTTTTAACAACTACTGAGCATTGGGATTAAAATTAACTGAATTGCTGTAACTTCATGTTGCAAACCAAAGCATGTAGAACTATTTATTTTAAACGTAGGTATGTACTACATACAATATACATAATAGTGCCGCAACGGTTTTTACCGTAGGTGTTGTTTTTCTTAATTTACAAAGTTTTCCAAAATTAGAAGCAGTAATGCGTTTCTTGCGTTCTGATTTCCATAAAACACTCTGTAACTGAAGAATTGTTGCTTTGCTGAGTGCACATCTATCTATACTGTCTACATTTTTCAAGAATTTTTGCATCATTTTTTCATAAAGCTCCACATTCATGTTCGATATAGCTTACATTTCACAGTCAAAATAATATTTTTTACCACGATGAAACGTAACTTACTACGATTAGTGAACCTCTTATATAAAATATATATGTAGGTATACTACAATTAATGGGATTTTTTTGTTAATTATATCTAATACGAATTAAATTTTAATGGGATTTTAGCACATTTTAAAGTAAAATACTTTAGAATCAATTAAATTAATAGGTACCTAGGTTTGTTTGTCCAAGTACAGAAATAATGAAAATTATATCAGTGCATTTATTTTTTATTTAGAATGTGTGGTTAATTGTTATAATTATTCTTAAACATTGTCAAAGTTTATTTTGCTTTGTATTTTATTAATTATTCCATACTAAATCAAATTGTTTATAGTGTTTTCCGAATTTTCAAATAATTATTCTTTTGTGATTCTTGGACGCACATAATATGTACCTACTATAATATTTTAATTTTAGTAGTCCAACATAGTAAAATAAATTAAAAGGTAGTCTTACAATCTGCGGGAATTCCAAGAAAATATAAAAGTTATAGGTATAACTAAACAATGAAACTTTCAAGTACATTTAGGTAAATTACGCATAATCCGTTTAGCCCTCAAGGAGTATTGAGATATGTATGTAGCTAAGGGTGAATTAGTCAATTTAACAATTTAATGGTTCATAACAATTAGTAGAAAATAGCACCAAATTTTATATAACTTTTTTTACTACAAATGAAATAACTACATTAATTTTGTAATTTTCTGTAAACGCGTCTGTATTCTCAATATGTATGTGCAGCGTCACAAAAATTGTAGGTATTATCTCATAATAAAACATTGATTTATTTAATTGTAAACGTTTTGTTGACTTGGATCACAACGGATGTTTGACTGGTGAAAGAGATAACCATCAACGTATTTTTACCTGACTTACTTACATTTTATTCCCCGTGTTATCGTTTATAGATATTACGTTGGGTGCGAAAGAAAGAGACAGAAATACCCAGTCGTTGAGGGTTGCCTAACTTTGATGTGGCTTCAGTGTCGCTTATGGACGTTTCCTTTCCAGTTGCGTATAGATAGCGTACAGTTCAAATGCCCTGCAACACTGAAACAAACATAACCTCTTCCGCCTTTCCATAAACAAAATAGATAGTTGTTTTGTTAGTTATTTGTGCGCCATTCTCAACTTTCAATTTCAAGAGTCTTCTGACTGTTTTATTTTAAAAATCTAGTTAAAATAGAAACTGGAAGACAAAAAATGTGGGTAGGTAATTATAAAAATGTGCTTCTATTAACAGTCATTCTTTAGGTTCTTTTTTAAAAAATTTTGTAACATCAAATTTAATCTTTCACATCGCAAGTTTTTATTTAATCGCTTATTGTGCACAGTATATCAAAAAGAAATTGGCGATGTGACGCCCTTCCTTACTTTGAACGTGTCATTGCCTTTCAACATCAGTTTAGAACCATTAGATTTATACAAATATCCTAACTGTGATAAAGTAATTGTTACAATAGAGGGTGATAACAAATTACATGATGTAAAATGTACACGTTTGGCCCACCAACTTTTCCTTTCTTCTGATAAAGACGAAACATCACAGGCTACATGCAGAATAGAAGCACCCATTAAAGCAAGTAAGCATTGTGTTTGTAGTTTGAGATAATTTGAATATAATGATGACTTGTTTGTACCCTTGGTATGTATTTTAAATGTCAAACAAATACCTACTTCCTGACTTTATGATTTCGAAGTCAAACTTGGGAATTATATATTAATAATAATAATAATAAAACTAAACACACACAGTTCACGAGAACCAAACACGAATTACAATGAACACAAAGATACACTCACACAAAAACTTTCAGTATACACAAACAGATTGAGACGGTATAGGGAAGCGGCAAATAGAAAACGTCATAACACACAATTTAAATATAACGAAAAACTATTTTATAGATCACTAACACAACAAAACACTCAACAAAAATACTCATTACCCACATTAGAATCTCTAGAGCACTACTGGTCTGATTTGTGGTCCAAAAACATTGAACATAATATACATGCACCCTGGATCATTTCGGAAAGTACACGTACACAGCACATAATACCAATGCATGATACACAAATCACTTTAGAAGATATCACCAACTCCATCAAACACCTACACAACTGGAAAAGTCCAGGCATAGATAAAATTCATAATTTTTGGTGGAAATATTTCACCTGTACACATATACACCTCGCACAACACTTCACAACAATATTAGATGCACCACACACTACACCACCATTCTTCACACAGGGAATCACTTATATGCTTCCAAAAGATAACAATACACACGATGCCTCTAAATATAGACCCATTACATGCCTTCCCACTGTATATAAAATTCTAACATCATGCATTACACATAAAATATACACACACTGCACTAACAATAACATTTTATTTGAGGAACAAAAGGGTTGTACCAAATATTCCAGAGGCTGTAAAGAACAGCTCATTATAGACTCTGTAATACTTGAACAATCTAGACTCAATAAAAGAAACATACACACAGCTTACATTGACTACAAAAAAGCATTTGATTCAGTACCTCACTCTTGGTTACAAAAAATACTATCGCTGTACAAAATTAGCAACAACATCGCACAATTTCTTACTCACATAATGTCATGTTGGAACACCACCCTAACACTTACACTAAATGATACCCAACTCATCACAAACACAATACAAATTAAGAGGGGCATCTTTCAGGGTGACTCCTTGAGCCCACTTTGGTTTTGTCTTTCTCTTAATCCCCTTTCACACATGCTGAATAACAAAAATTTTGGTTATAACTTAAAACAATCACGAAATACATCACAACGTTACACATCTATTTTACATGGATGATCTTAAATTATACGCCTCTACAAGCACAAAACTCAACCATTTATTACATATCATTGAAACATTTTCACATGATATACACATGGAGTTTGGTATTGACAAATGCAAAACACAACACATCACTGCTGGTAAGAGAGAATTTGTGGATTTTGAGCTCGAACATGGTGACCATATAAGATCCATGGACGAGAATGAAACTTACAAGTATCTTGGTTTTCAGCAAAACACACACATAAAACATACACAAATAAAACGAAATCTAATCACACAATATTTACACAGATTACGCAGTATACTTAAAACACAACTACACGGTAGAAACACTGTCAAAGCTATTAACACATACGCTACACCGGCCCTTACTTATTCCTTTGGAATAATAAAGTGGACCAATACAGATTTAGAACAGGTACAGCGAAACACACGTACATTACTCACTAAACACCGAATACATCATCCACACGCCTCAACAGTAAGACTATACCTTCCTCGTTCACGAGGAGGTAGAGGCTTAACAGACATAGCCCTGTTACACCAAACACAAATACACAAACTGCGAGAATACTTTTATAACAAATCACACATTTCAGCGCTACACAAAACAGTCACACTTGCAGACAAATCTTACACACCCTTAAATATGAGTAATAGAAACATCACACCACCAATGGGTAGAGATACGTACATCACACATAACATACAAACTTGGACACAAAAGACTTTACACGGACGATATCCACAGGAGATTAACGAAGACTGTGTTGATATTATAGCAACGCATGCTTGGTTAACCAAATGTGATATTTTCCCAGAGTCAGAGGGTTTCATGTTTGCCATACAAGATCAGGTCATTTACACACGAAATTACAGAAAACACATTATATCAGCGTGTACACGTCTAGCACAAACAGAATACAAACACAGACACGATCAGGTAGCTAAGATAATACACCAAAAACTCGCCACAAAACATAACCTTTCTACTGATAACACACCCTATTATAAATATACACCGCAAGTTGTACTTGAAAACACCACACACAAACTATATTGGGATAGGACACTACTCACAGATAAAACTGTATATAACATTAGGCCAGATATAACACTTATAGATAAAACACAAAAAATCATATACATAATAGATATTGCTGTTCCCAACACAAACAATTTAGCCAATACACACGCAGAGAAACATCGCAAATACACTGATATAGCTCAGGAACTTAAAGCGCAATGGAGAATGGGAACTGCTCTTACAGTACCCATTGTTCTTAGTGCAACCGGAGTTATACCAAAAACAATACATCACAGTTTGCACATTTTAGGGTTAGATAAGAACATATACATACAATTACAAAAGGCAGTCATTATCAACACTTGCCACATAGTTAGAAAATTTCTAAACATAACGGAAGATACCGCACATCACTCAGAACCACATCACACACTTTCAACTAATACCATTCAAACACAAAATGAAACACAACACTCAAACCTCCCTTCACAAATTGAAACTCTGTTTCATACACAACATAACATTATAGAAAGTCCATTACCAACACACAACACTTCAACAATCACTCATGTAACACCTCTGACTCGTTCTCATGCACTCAAACGTAAACACACAATATACTCACAGTATCAGAATTCGCAATTAACACAAAACACAAACAACACATTACCCACTCGAATGCAACCTATGCGTCGAGCTAAACAACAAAAAATGCTTACACAATAACCATAACACTTTTTCAAAACATACATATTATGTTCATTTTTTCTTTTCTATAAAAAGTCACTAAGTCACGAATAAGTGACGCCAACGGAGAAGCCTAGGAATATAGGGTCTCTTTTTGTTATTGACGCTGCGTACATGTTAATGCCTTCGCGGAAAGAGGGTCGACGGGACGTGGCTTTTACAAATTGGGATCAAATACACCGAGGCTTCTCAAACAAATACATTATCTAAAATGTGATCAGCGTTGGTTTTATCAACGTCATTTAATTTAATGAACATAATGTGTATAGTATTTAGTATGTTCACTTTTTAACAGCAACTTCAAATTTATATTGTATAGATATATGTATTAGTAGGACTAATCGTTACTTGATTTCGATCCGTGCGATTAGTTAACCAGGCTTGGCCTGAGTATCGATAACAATCGAAGTACATAATAATACTTTATTTGTTCAAACAGATACATATATTATGAGAAAGCAGTCATATTATCATTTACCTGAGTCCTACAAATACATGGTTAATATTTTCAGTATCGAATGCTGACGTCTAAGAACAGCAATGGCTTATATTTGCATAATAACTCTACTTTCAAGTCACTTACAGTAAAATGTTGAATTATAGTGCATAAATTGTACAAGGTACTAATACCTCGGTAAGGTAAAAAAAGCATTATAATTAAGGTGACCAGACGCCCTGATTTTGCCGGAACAGTCCTTTCTTTTGAATGTTTATCCGGATATTTTTATAATGTAAATCAGTATGTCCAATGTCCAAATTTAACGATCCAACTAATTATTTTGTCTATGTTTACAGGTCGCTCCCGTTAAGGTAAACTAAACCACGAAGTTGAATCGGGTCGCTAACAAGAAAATGCGCCATGTGTGGTTCACAAAACACTATTTTCAGTTTAAGCGAGCTAAAATGACCATTGCGCATTTTCAGGTTTCCTTAATGCGTGCGACCTGTACCGGGTGGGCCAAATTGGACACTTTCTCATGGAAACATCCTTTATCTTACAAGATAGAAAAAAATGGACATAGGTGTCTTGAGCTCAATTTTAATGAGAAAATCACTGGCATAAACAGAATTCAGCTATCTCTAATCATTTGGGCGCTAGGGGGCGTTTCTCGAATTTTGTCGATTTCTTTAATGCTCCATAACTTTCTTATTATTAAAGATAATAGTCCAGTCGCTAGAGGGGTCCAACCCTACATTAAATCAGGTAGTTCTGATTTTTTTATATGTTGTTCGGGATAATTAGGGAGTGAAAACCCCAAGTTTTCGTCATCCCCACCCCTCTGCATTTTTCCCCATCTTGAAAAAACCACCGAAAATCGTAACTTTTTTCAGTTTTTCGCTTATACTTCCTATACGGTGCTTCGTCGCCAAATTTACTCCATATTCGATCTTGCAGAAATCAAAATTTGCCACAAAAATCACTAATTACTTTGTTTCTACGACTAATAGCAAAGGAGATACAGAGCAGTAAAGACGGGGTAAGATCGCATTTCCTTCGAAATTGCCCCTTTACCCCACAAAGGAGGAGCCGGTATTCACATGGTGAGGTGAAGAAGGTATTTATGGTCAATTTTCCCGTTAGTATACTGCGTCAGCAGATGTCACATTCGGCAAAACAACTGTCAACTCAACCCCTCAGGGGAAGTTTCTGTCTAACGAGAAAAATAAGAAACGGTTTATCAAACTTCTTCAGACTGCACTAGAAATTTCCAACATCATCACCAAACAAGCTGTAGAAGATGCCGATGTACTAATAGTCAGCAGTACTAAATCCCTAGCCTCACAATATGAGGCTGTGGTGATTGTGGGTGAAGACGTTCACCTCTTGTTTTGCTCACAGGAACTTCTCCTGTAACTGACAACGTTTACGTCCGAAAACCGGGGAGAGGTCATTCACCAGATCTTTTCTACACACCCACATTATTAAAATATGATTTTATTTCATCCTGTGTCACATTCTTTGATTTTTCGGACTCATTTCAGTCCGGAAAATGAAACTTTACAGTATTAACGAATATCAACAAATTACACAATTGCTGGAAACCGTTGCTAACAAAATGAAACCGTTGCTAACAAAATTGT
Source organism: Pyrocoelia pectoralis (assembly GCA_036250285.1). Classification (NCBI taxonomy): domain Eukaryota; kingdom Metazoa; phylum Arthropoda; class Insecta; order Coleoptera; family Lampyridae; genus Pyrocoelia; species Pyrocoelia pectoralis. Next base: position 59,276,193 of record CM070074.1, on the reverse strand, counting down.
GATTCACAGACTTAATGATTGTTGTGACATTTAAAAAAATTTTTAGTTTTTTCAAACAAAATTGCTCACAGGGTGAAATAAAACGTTATACGATCTACGTCCGGTAAATATTTCCGCAGTACTCGTTTCGAAATTCTTGACTCGGCTCCTTCGTCGCCTCGTCCAGAAACATCTCACTCGTTACTGTAAAATCTTATTTCCCGGACTTATAACGTAAATAACTATTTCTGGCATTATATTGCCCCTACATGCAATAAGTGGCTGCGATATCACGTCTAACTTGTTCGGATTCGGAAAGAAGAAGTTTTCCATCTTTTCCATTCAAATATATTGCAGGAGGCTGTAAAAAAATTCTATCACATTTCTGCCACCACTGCAGAAATTTCAAAGGCGGGAGAGCGCATTTTAGTCGCATTATATGGAGGTGATTCCGACTAATCTCTCACTGATTTGTGCTACTCGATGTTTATCAGCAGCTCGGCTAAACTTGACTTGGCCAAACTTCCGCCCACGTCAGATGCAGCTTACTTCCATTCACTCAGGACATACCACCAGGTGATACAGTGGTTGGGTAATCACAAAAACACGCCACCTTTGATCTTTTGAACGGCACATTTCAGGATTTTCCCTAAACAACACCCCCACCTTAGTTAATCTAGAGGGTGCTTTTCATGGGGGCGGAAAAAAAATTGAATAAAACTAATTTGCATTCATACTGTCGAATAGAGAATTAAAAGACGCTTCAAATGAGGGGTCGCTTGACTCCCTTTCCCTATTTAAATTCTTGAGTTAGGGGTTGCTGGGGTTAGGGGGTTGACCTGACCTGACAAAGTCAAATTTGACATGAAAAGTTGTCCCCCAAAAACAAAAAATCGACGTGTCCGAGCGTTTTTTTAAGAAACTGGTCTAAGTGTCCCAAAACAGGCGTGTTTCCTTTTCAATGGCCCACCCTGTACAATAGCACGAACAGTCGCAACAGCACGGCACCTAATGGTAAAAGGATGTTGATTTTGATTATACATACATACAATATTTACAAAAATCAGTTTTTTATAGAATTTAATCCAAAGGGTCAGAAACGTGACAATTTTGCTGGAATTACAATTTTACCTCATTTTTGCTGCTCTGTACGTGCTGTCCTATTCATCGTGAAAACAAAGTTATTAGTTACTTTTGTAGGAAATTTTGTCCTCTTCAAGAATCAATATGGGTAAAATTTAGTTACGATGCACCGTTTAGGAGTTACAAACGAAAACTTGGATAAAGTGCCGTTTTTCAGTACTTTTTTTAAGACAGCGGAAAACGCAGAGGGGTGGGGATGACGAAAACTTGGGGTTTTCACTCCCTAATTATCCCGAACAACATATAAAAAAATTAGAACTACCTGATTTAATGTAGGGTTGGACCTCTTTTTACCGCTCTAGCGACTGGACTATAAGTGATTTTGGAAAAGTCTTTCTTAGAGCACTACTTGTCATGTAGAATCCATCGTGATGATTTTTTGTGTACGGCCCTAAACTACATTTTTTCATACGAATCGCCCTATATATTTTGGGGGTTTTGAAGAGAGTAAAATTTCCTAAATTTTTTGTGTATCACTTGTTATATTTATGTTAAATATTATTTGCAATATTGCATTTAACACATTTCAAATTAAAAATATTTGGATCTCATTAAAGTTTCCAGATAACTAAGACATTGTCGTTTTAAAATGATGCTGCCGTTTTTTGTTAACCATAAAAATAATATTTAACAAAATAACAACTGATACATCAAAATTTAGGAAATTTTACTCTCTTCAAAAACCTCAAAATATATAGGGTGGTCCATATGAAAAAATGTAGTTTAGGGTCGTACACAAAAAAACCAAACGCCCTGTATAAAAACTGTCTATCGCAATGGATTCTACGTAAAAAAGTGCTCTAATAAAGATTTTGCCAAAATCACTTGTCTTTAATAATAAGGAAGTTATTGAGGATTAAGGAAATTGACTAAATTCGAGAAACGCCTCCTAGTGGCCAAACGATTAGAGATAGCTGAATTCTGTTTACGCCAGTGATTTTCTCATTAAAATCGAGCTCATGACACCTAGGTCCATTTTTTTCTATCTCTTAAGATAAAGGATGTTTCCATAAGAAAATGTTGAATTTGGTCCACCCGGTACATCAAATCGTAGTCTTTGGTATGCAATAATTGTAATCACATTAACTCAATGACAATTAGCATTAATATTTTTTTAATTTTCTATTCCATGGTTTGTGTTGTGATTAAATGAGTTGAAATTCTTTCGTATTAACCTCGATTATATGATTTAATTGCTACCTGTAATGCCATCTGGGGACCCCAGATACAAGGGGAACATTTGCGTTATCCATAAGCCTGAATACACCCATCCAATCGTCCATCTATTAAGGGTTATGGGGAATACCCCTCAATTAATCGTCCCGATTACACAACTTCTAAATATGGTCACCTTAATTATAATCAACAAAAAATAACTGAATAATGAACAATACAAAATTCTTCTCTCGAATATAAAGGGGTCAACTAGAGAACTTCAAGGGAAAATTTTAAATATGCGGTTATTGGTTCCCAGTACTACTTTATACAGGGTTCCCCATAATAGACTACCCATTTTTCAATATTAGATAAAAAGTGGTTCATTACACGGCGTAGCAAACCTTCGCCTGTTCCTTCAACTTCTTCACGAATTTTGACTTTGAGTTCCTCGATTGTACCTGGACGACTCGCAAACACTTTGGCTTTTAAATATCCCCACAGGAAAAAATCGGGTACCGTTAAGTCGGGGGACCTCGAAGGCCAAGGTAAATCTCCGAATCGAGAAATGAGTCGGCCATTAAACATTTCTCGCAGAACCCTCATTGAGTTTCTGGCGGTATGAGCTGTTGCCCCATCTTGTTGGAATAGTAAGGCATTGTTTAGTAATCCTCGTCTATTTAATTCTGGAATGAGGAATGTCTCTAGCATGTTTACGTAGCGTTCGGATGTTACTGTTACAGCGCGGTTATTTTCATCCTCAAAAAATATGGACCAATAATACGAAAAGTTCCCACTCCACACCACACAACAACTTTTGGATTATGGAGGTTCTGTGTAAAGATTTCACAAGGATTTTCATTTGACCAGTATCTAAAATTCTGTTTATTAACCATGCCGTTCAAATAAAAATTTGCTTCGTCGCTCATTAAGAGACTGTGAATTGCTCCTTGATGAAAATTCAAAAATTCTTGACAAAATGCTAACCTTGCTTCTTTGTCTTGATTGCTAAGGTGCTGTGCCATTTGGTATTTATAGGCATGAAATTTTAAATCCCTTTGAAGAATTCGATCTAAGCTTCCCTTTGATATTCCTAGGATAAGGGTTTGTCGATTAGCAGACCTTTTAGGACTTCTCGTAAAGGCAATTCTAACTCGTTCAATATTTTCTGGTGTACGAACTGTTCTTCGACGTCCAGGCTTCTTCAAATTTTGTACAGAACCATTTTCACGTCAATGACGAACCCATAACTTAACAGTTTTACGATTTGGCGCGTGACCCCTATTGTTATTAAACTGACGTCGGAATGCACGCCTAACTTCTTCTATCGAATTGCTTCTTATGTAAGTTTCTACACAAAACACACGTTGTTGGACTGAGTAGTCCATGAAAGTTCAAATGGATATTGCAATAATGTCTCAAAGCAAAAAAAATAAATAATTATTGATGAAAACTAACAATCTTCTCGTAGAAAAATGACGTTCCACGAAATTATTAACCTAAAACTTATTTGTGACAGGTGTCTACTTGCTTAATAATTAACTTAAATCCCAAAGACTACAGAAGATAATCCCACAGAGAAAAGTTTTTTAGTTATCTCGTAGGGAATTTATTAATAAAATAAAATGGGCAGTCTATTATGGGGAACCCTGTAGTAATAATGTAGTATGCGGTTTCTTTGTAGAGACGGTATTACTTTCAATTTTCCTCATGCTAAAGCTGGAAAACTGAAATTTTGCAATTTAAAAGTATAATAATAATAGGAACTTCATTTAGAAAAAAATTTTACTTATTGCCTTAATACAATGATCATTATAACAGTGTAAATAAACATACAGGGTGTACCAATCTTACAACAATGTTCGGTATATGGCTTATTTCAAGAGATATCAAAAAATGTTGTGAAAAATAATAGATGTCTTTAAGAACCATATTCGTTTCCATTTATTTTACGACAAAATTTTATATAAACTAATTGAAAGCTTAGAAAATTTCCTATAAAAAATACTTTGTCGCGTATTACTTACGTGTTACTACTTTTGAGACGAAGGAAAGGTAGTAGGTATAAAAAACTGTTTTGACTTTTCCAAGTATCAGAAGTTATTCTCTGATCATTTCTGAGTAAATTCATCATAGGATCACATTTTGTGGTACATTCTAAAGTAGCTAGAATTTCTGTAAAAATTAAACATTACCTGCATTTTCAATCGTCAGTTTCTCGTCCGCTGCTTACAGAAAAACATACGCGACAAAGTGTTTTTTATAGGAAATTTTGTAAGCTTTCAATTAGTTTATATAAAAGTTTGTCGTAAAACAAATGGAAACGAAGATATTTAAGAAAAACTGAATACAAATATACATTTTAGTTAAATTCTGTGAAAATATTTTCAAAGATGTATTTTTACAATAAAGTGCAACTTGCGAACGATTTATTGTATTGTATCGGGATTCTTAATAAAATATCAATTTTTGAGTATACCTTCAAACAGCTGTGACTAGCGAACTATTTGTCGTATGTACGAACTTCTGCCAACGCTCATTTTACAGGTACATTAATTATCTTTAAAAAACTATAAGACATTTTACTGTCTACAAGTAGTCAAAACATAGTTATTTCCAAAGATTAAATTAAATTCTCTACAACTTTTATTTGAAGCATTTTGCGATACGCATGGCCATTCTCGAGATATAAGCGAAATACGCGCGATGCGCGCACGTGTTACCGTTTCACCGCAAAACAGTCGACATTTTAAAAAATCTATCTCGGCTCCTATTGGTCGTAGAGACAAAAATAAAACATGAAAATGTGCGGAATTTTGTCAGCTATAGTTTGTCCCACGAGAGCTCGAGTGTGACTCATTAGTTATTGGTGTGTGAATTAACGCAAATAATTAGGTTGTCTTTGTCATACTTACAAAAAGTACCTAATGGAAAAGAGAGAGAATATAAAAAATATATCTTCTAACATTGTCATTGTAAATTACGTAAACGTAGGTACGTTGAGTTTGTATCGTAGTGTCAGCTGTTAGCTGTCAAATTGATTGTTATTGTTAACCTATATTTGCTGTATGATGTCGCTTACCAATAAATCGTTAAAAATTCAATCGCAGATTATGCAATGAACGTACTCAAGTATTTTGAGAACGAACGCGATCGCACTGGATCAAATTTACCGTTAACATGAATAGTTCAGGTAAATAAGAGGACACTAAATTTATATTTTGGTACTGGTACATTTGGGGTTAGAAGATTAAAATGCCCTATAGAAGATAGCTAAGACAAACGTTTTAATTTATATCGTTCGGATAGTTTTTAGGTATGAGTCACACTCGAGCTCTCGTGGGACAAACTATACAACTTTCTTAACGTATTTGTTTTTGATAAAATTGATACTTTTTCAGTTATTTACGAAAACCTGTTTTTTTGACACTTTTCACCCCCCATTTCTCTCGGAGGGGGGGTACGGATGGGGACTTTTGAACACTTCAAAGGGAGCACAAAACAAGCCTGCTCTCAAATTTTCAAAGCTGTAACCATTATTTCATCCAAATTTTCCCATTTTACTGGGCTATTATGGACGTCTACTTAAAGCTCGTTCCACTTAAAAAAAATCGTGTAACTGCCCACTGTTAAAACCCAATTGATTGGCCTTCCCTATATCCCTATGCTAGGAATAAAGATGGATATAGAGTTCGTAACCTAACCACATTAAATGCTTGTATCCGCCCCGAACTCTATATCCATCTTTATTCCTAGCATAGAGATATAGAGAAGGTCTAGAGTCTAGAGGGCGGATACAAGCATTTAATGTGGTTACGAACTCTATATCCATCTTTATTCCTAGCATAGGGATATAGAGAAGGTCAATCAATTGGTGATTAACAGTGGACAGTTACACGATTTTCCCCCGGATTTTTTTAAAGTGAAACGAGCTATAGGGCGCTTTAGCGTATCACTACCTCGAGTTTAAATTCAGGGATTAATGAAAGAGCTTATTATATTCAAGAAGGGCTTTAAAGAAAACAATTTTGGGACGCCCTTCTCTGTGATCTAATATAATTCCTATCCCTATTTCGTGTATAATGATCATGGATATCACAAAAGTCTTTATTTTATTGCAGAGATATACCAATATAATATATGACTTTAAGTTTACTTTTATGAACAAACATTAACACATGCTTTAGATTTCCATCCAGTTTAAAGTTTTCATCATTTCCTTAATGCTGGTTTTTCTCTTTGTTCTTAAATACTCCTATTTTTACTTTCCCGTGTAGTACCTATTGCAAGATAGCCAAGAATAGTAACCATATAAAATGCAACATAATCACTAGGTCAGGAATTAGAACTAGAGCAAAACAATAAGATACGTCATATTAAGTAATTGTATATAAACTTGTAAATATTATTAATTAAATTAGTATTTGAATGAAAGAGATTTTGTTCATCTACTCACGGTGGTGTGAGGCTTAGTCTACAATTGGTACGAGTGACGGCGTACCCCTCACAAACAAAACCACCAACAACAACATCCAATCTCCACCTCAACCCGGAGATTGAACAAAGCTTCTCGTGAAAATCGGGAGAAAAGGGGCCCAAAACTAGGGGCGTTATCAATATAAACTTCTAAATCGCAATACATTTAAAAGTTTATATTGATTGTTGTGCCCCATTGCGAGAAATTTTTCACCTTATGGAACCAATGGGAGCAAAAGTTCAAATTTTAACCCAAATTAATTTCCCTTGGTGAACAGTTAGTAGACGGTAGACAGTGGACAGTTAGGTTACAAGTAAAACGTCGTTTTCCGTTTGTTGCTAAATTCAAATGGCGACTATATAATATAGCAATTCTCCAAGTTTTTACTTTTCATATTTCACTAGATATATCTTAAAAATGACTGTAGCTACAGCTCTGGATCCTGTTTTATTCAATTTTTAAATAAAATAGGTGCACTAAATTTTACACCCAACAAGTTTTGGTATAGCTTCATTGTACGGGGAATTGAAATCCGGGTGAAATCTTTTGCTAGCTGTAACTCGCTAACGAAGCAATTCCGGACGTATGTTGATATGTACTTTTTTCTTATTTTTAGATGTAGATTCACCTCCCGAAGCTTCTCCGTTTCTTCATGAATCACCCTGTATAATCAGCTATTTACTTTTAGGTATTAATGCTACGTCACACCAAGGTAATATCACACTCAAAAATTTTAATGGCACGAAAATTAATATCAGCACTGGTAGTGGAAACATAACAGCGACAAAGTTGTATTGTGAAGATATAACTTTAACTAGTTTAACTGGAAATATTATTTGCAGAACTGTTTTGCAAGCAGCAAATATCTATTTAAGCACAGGCAACAATGGTGTAAGTTAACTAATATTTACCTCGATATTTCCAAGACTTTTACCTGTGTACAATGATTATATGGTAGATTTGTTAAGAAAAGAATGTTTAATCGTGCTTTTACATTTAGTTCTTTTATCTGCCCTGTTTTGCCATTTCTTTTTTAAAATGTCACTACAATTTTCCTTCAATTCTATTTATTTAGAAGTAGTTTAGTCCAGATAACCCGAATTATGCTGGTATTGTTCTATAAACCATATTTTAAGTACAGTAGAATCTCTCATATCCGACCATGACGGGACCGGACCATGGTCGGAACGGCCAAAGGTCGGATATCGGGAGGAGGAAAAGAACGCCTTTTCCAGGTAGAAAAACAGCTATAGAGTACTGTATTAAAACTTTATTGGACATACTTGTAAAAATGTTACTGTACATGTAATGTACACATTTCAAACATTTACTGTTTTTAAATTAAATGAGAAGGTGTCTAAGGGAGGTCGTATATCGAGAGGAGTCGGTTATGGGAAAGTCGGATATGAGAGATTCTAAGGTACATATTAGTGATATGGTTATTTAAAAAAAAGCAATAATAATGTTAAAAAAGTAAAACTGTAGGCATTATTAATCTTTTAAAAAACCTAACAATAAATCCTGTGAACAAAGTAGGTACGGGTCTAGGACACAACATCCACTGGTCACAACGCCCACCGCCTTCTAAACCGTCATCTTGGTCACAACGTCCACTTTTAAATTTGGTCATAACGTCCACGTCTTATTATTATAATGAGCCTTTGGCAATGTAAAATTTAAATTTCACATCATTCACCGCCATCACTTCATACAAATTTTCAACTTTATTTTGGCGATTGAATGGGATCACCAGCTATTTGGTGGTCGTGCCAAATAAACAATAAAGTTTTGGAAGTTGTGAAAACAACTAACATTTCTATTTACAAATATGTACAAGTTTTAACAGCGCAGTACAGGCAGTAGGTAGGTTGGTCGGTCGCCGGAGGGTAGACTGGTTCTGGAATGCAGGCTAACGGGTCAATGTAGATGTAGTAGATGGACTGGTCGGTGTTGGCTGCTTCCGTTGGCGGCTATGACTTCTGACTGCCTTCTGTGAGTAACAGTGTTCGTTTATAAAGGATTCTGCCCGGTGTCGACGCGTTGTCATTGGTCGGCCAATGGGAATCAATCGTTGCTCTTCAGTACGTGAGGGACTGTGTACCGCGATCATGTGGTTGCCACATTTATAATTCGACTTTGATTAGATGTAAAAGGGGATTCTTTAGAATTTTGGAAGATATGTAAAGCCAATTTCCCCCATTTGCTTGTACTGCCAACGGAAGTTCAGATTCAGATTTATCTTCTTCTCCCTCGTTGAACAACAATTATTGTAGAAGAACATAAACAATTCATAAAAGAATAAATTGTAGTGTGTTTGTAGTCATTTTATTTATGGGAATTATTATTAGTATTACCATTCGATGCAAATCTTGATTGAAACTCCCTTTAATGTGAGTTTAAAATACTTATTTGATTAATACCTGAATTTTTAGTTCATTAACATTACTATTGTTTTTTTTTCATAATGTTTATTTTTTATTGGTACCTACGAATTTTATTTTTTTAAATATTTGATAAAAATGGTATTGTTGTTTCTACATTACCTTATAACGAGAACACTAGCGATAGGGAAAATAATCCATATTTACATGTCATTGTGCATGTAATCGATATTTTTGTATTATCAATAATCTATTTAAAAAGTGTATTGTTGCGCATCCCTAATGTAGGTGTACCAATGCAATTATCGGATTATCAACAATTCTGCCTCTAAATCGCTAAAGTTTTGATCAAATTGATGTAGTATTATTGTTTCTTTGCAGAATATATCAATTGATAAATTATTAGGCCTAAATTTATCAGTTACAACAGTTAATGGAGACATTAATACCATGTCATCTTATTGCAATGATTCTCAATTTACAACTGAAAGTGGATGTTTGGATCTGCATAACGTACACAAAAAATGCCAAATATTTTGCAATAAAAAAGCTAAATTGAATTTAGGTAGGTAGGTAGTACTTATACTTACTATTTCACAAAATATTTTTTTTCTAGTTAGTTTTGATGGTAATTTGCAAGCCTGCATGGAAAGTGGCGAAGCAAACATACAAATAGCTAGAATAGAAGGAGATTCAAAAATTGAAATTAAAAAAGAAGGAATATTGAAACTGAAACTTTCTAATGAATGTTTAGAAAGTTCAATTTTTAGATTACTTGCAAAAGATTTGGAAATAAATGAGGACATTTCAATTCCAACAAGTGTAGATGATAATTATAAAATTATAAAAAGTAGCAGTTCGACCACAAATACATTAGTATGTTGTCCACACAGTAATGTTGTAGTTGAAAGCTTGTCATTGAAGGACATGTTTAATTTAAAAGTTGGTTAGAAATAAAGTTTTTCTGTTTGTAACTAAGCAATATACAGGGTGTCCCAAAATTGCTGGGACACAGAGCTACTACGTATAATAGAGATCAAAATAAGTTGATTGGACCCAATTTATCTATATACCAAAATGTACCGTTTGCCCGTGAGAAGAGTTCAAAGTGTACATAAAAAAACACATTTTTGTACGCTGTTCAGACATGAGTGAAACAAATTGAATGAAATTTGACAAAAGTGCATTTTAGAGGATTACTCTCCTCTCGGTAATTAAATAAATGCAAAAGAAATTGTAGAAGGGTTAAAACTACCCTCACCCCCTTACATTTTTTTTCAGAACTTTCTTAGGGGTGGTAATACGATTCTCAAATTATTTTATCAAGAAGACTGATTAATTATCTTCATTTTGTTACTCTTGATAACATTTCATATTCCGCATAGTTCCGAAGGAAAAAAATGTTTTCTTAAATAATGCTAACAGATATTCCTAGTACAAGTTTAATAAAATTGTAATACAAAATTTAGTTGGGAGTGGAAACAAAGGCAGAACGTTTTTTCATAATAAATGTTCAATATGACGGCCACCTTCATCAATACAAAGGTCAATTCGACGTAAAAAATTGAAACTAAATTTTGTATTACAATTTTATTAAACTTGTACTAGGAATATCTGTTAGCATTATTTAAGAAAACATTTTTTTCCTTCGGAACTATGCGGAATACGAAATTTTATCGAGAGTAACAAAATGAAGATAATTAATCAGTCTTCATGATAGAATAATTTGAGAATCGTATTACCACCCCTAAGAAAGTTCTGAAAAAAAATGTAAGGGGGTGAGGGTGGTTTTAACCCTTCTACAATTTCTTTTGGATTTATTTAATTACCCAAAGGAGAGTAATCCTATAAAATGCACTTTTGTCAAATTTCATTCAATTTGTTTCACTCATGTCTGAACAGCGTACAAAAATGTGTTTTTTTTATGTAAACTTTGAACTCTTCTCACGGGCAAACGGTACATTTTGGTATATACATAAATTGGGTCCAATCAACTTATTTTGATCTCTATTACACGTAGTAGCTCTGTGTCCCAGCAATTTTGGGACACCCTGTATGATCAAAACTTGAATTTGATACTACATATTCTTACGTCTTAGACCATAAAAAAAGATATATACTTTTCTTGAGTACGATCATCTGCCTAAAAATTTTCTTTCCTATCTGTATGTGGTACAGTCATAGAACTGAATGAAATCCAAACAGTGTGTATCGATTAATTATGCATGTTTCGTGACAGATGTTTACATTCTAATGTTATTTCAACATTAGAATGCCAGAGTGGGATACAAAGATACCCCACATCATATTTTCTCAGTATATTTTTTTTTGGAGTATTGCTTAATGATTCTACATAATTATTAATTGAACCCTAATTCATTACCATACACACATAAGAATATTGTTTTACATAAAACTAAGAAAACTACAAATTGTACCCTATTTCACAATGGGGTGGTATCTTGATAATGCCAAGACACAGTGACAATTTGATGCAGAGAATGTTAGTCCAGACTTAAGTCCACTCATAGGTATCCTTCAGAGCTTATTTTAGAACTGCCATCCAGGGAGCTAAATGATTAATTCTAGCTGTTAGTTCATGTATTTTACATACAATTCTCAACTCGTTTGAGTCTTTTATAGCTTGTTATTGAGTTTATTTTAAAAGATTTTTAAGAGTATGAAATTTTTGTCCAGTAGAGCAAACAACACAAAGAAATTCTACAGGCAAATAAAGGAAAACAAGCTGAAGCACCAAATTAGGACTAGGGGTATGAAAAATCAAGAAGGTAGAATAGAACATGAACCAGAAGCCATAAAAAAAATATGGGAAAAGCATTTCCAGCAGCTACTTACAGACAAAGTGAAGAAATACAAGACCTAGAAGAACAAGTAGAAATTAACAGCGACGAAATACAAGAGCCAACATACGAAGAATTAATACAAGTAGTAAATAAAATCAAAAATGAGAAGCACCAAGGAAAGACAGCATAAATGGAGAATTTATAAAACATGGAAGCAAACAAGTACCTACACCAGAAACTGTACGAAACGATAACATACGCATGGAAAGCAGAACAGCTTCCGAAAGGATGGAAAGAAGGAATAATTATAACCATCAAAAAGAAAGGAGACCTGAGGAATGTCAGAACTATTGAGGATTCACACTACTTAACATAGCTCTTATAAACAAGCGATTACTGACATACAGTCACAGCATATAATGTGATACAGTCATAGTCACATAAGAAGGCGAGCACCGGCGCAACCAAATTCATGACTCCGAAAGCCGAGTACTGTAAAAATACATGTCAGTTGCGTGGTTGCGTATCATAATAAATGCATTCACAGAAGTGCATTTTTTTCAACAACTTAAATTCGAATTTCATTATATATCACTAAAGTAGGTAATTATCCTCTAATTATTAATCAATAAATAACATTAATGTTTATATTTAGTGATGAATAAACATATCTACAACAACAACGTGAAACGACACTGACTTACAGGTACGCGAAATTTTACAGGCAGCGTAAATTCGTCGTTTGCGCATTGCCGCGCTCGCCTTCTTAGGTGACTACGCCTGTATACCAATAGGGAACTATCAAAATTGATTCACATGCTGGGAAATCAAAGGTAGATGCGCCACAGATTTCTAACCATACACCTAGATTGGCAACTTCATTGTTAAAATGAGGCCACAATTGCCAGTATTACAAATGGCGCGTATACAGGGTGATTCATTAAGAATGTCCAATCTCTGAACTGTAGATTCCAGACCTCGAAATATGATGATTCTGCCCAACATGCCTTATACAAATATTGATAGTTTCCGAGATACCGGGTGTTTAAAGTTTAAATATGAATTTTGATTTTCGCAATAACTTTCTATTTTTTCACAATTTCTTTTTAAAAATTGGCAGTTTTACCTTTTTTTGCATGAGGATTGCCAATTTGGACTCTAATTTAGCATTGCTAATAGAGGGCGCTAGTTATACTTGGTTGTGTTTAGTAAATCTAAGCAAAAATTTTTTTCGGCTGAACTATTAGCAAACTAATAATAAAATATGGAAAAGCGTTAGATTCTACAAAAAAAAGTTACTCTTGTTTGATTCGTGTAACTCGATCAGTTATCGAGTTATTTGCTTCTAAACAGTTCAATAAATTTTAATTAAAAAAGAAAAATTTATTCTCTAAATGTGTAACAACAATAAACTATTATTTATGATCCGTTTTCGCAAAGATCTCTTCATATCAAATAACCCTTGTCTATTATTTTTAATCACATTAATTAATTGTTATTGCGAAAATCAAAATTCATATTTAAACTTTAAACACCCGGTATCTCGGAAACTAGCAATATTTGTATAAGGCATGTTGGGCAGAATCATCATATTTTGAGGTCTGGAATCTACAATTCAGAGATTGGACATTCTTAATGAATCACCCTGTATATGTATAAGGAATTTCCCACCACTTTTGCCAGTTTGACAAATGGCGAATATATGAAGTTGTGAATCTAGGTGTATGGTTAGAAATCTGTGTAAGAACGAATGTAGGTGATACAAACAATTTTGAAGCAAAGTCCGGCATAAGACTGGGACATACAGCTTGCTCCACTCCGCCTCCATAAACTTGAGTAAAGAAAGGCTTCAAAGCTTTGAACTTTGTAGACTCCAAATTTCACCACTGCGAATGGATTTTCCATCATTTGGACGATGACCTGAATTACAGTGTCTGGGTTCCTTTTCCAGGCACTGGTTTCCGTCCTTCTAGACTTTTAGAGCGTCCTCTCAGTGAGGAAGTGGAGTCACAACCCGTAAGTGTGACAAAAAATGGACGTGCAAACTACACTGCCTTTGCAAATGCCCTTGTGTAAATTAATCCGTATAATAATAATTGTCATTTGATGTTCACCTCTTCTTCCTAAAAGCCTAAATTAAATTAATTAATTAAATAAACGAGAAGGTGCGGCACAAAAAAAATTATTAATTTATAAAATTTGTATTAATTCGGGTATTTTCGATTTATTCAGCGGTACGGTTTTTCGGATCTGATTCATGTCATGGCCATCATTACTCTTATGAGGGCGAGGGAATCGCGACTGAGGCATAAGCCTTCAAAAATTGATTACACTTAATTAACGTATGTATTTAGTAGTAATTCACATATTTTGTAGAGAGCAAACTTATGAAATTTTTAATTTGACCTGTAACTACCAATTATTGTGCTCAGCAAAGATGCGGTACCTATTCCTAATTCTTGTATATTTTCGTAACCAGTGCTCGGATTTCGTTGATTGTTTTTGGATGTTATTCATAAAAGCGAGATCTAAAAGATTAATTATAATAAAATAAAAAGTGATATGTTTTTTAGCGTTTTTTTTACATATTCCATAATTTAAGCTTTTAAGCCCAAAAACAGTAAATCCGCTAGGATTATCAATTTCGGTTATATAACAATTTATCTTAGGAATAAAAAACTGTGCAATTAGAGTCTACGTACGTTCGATTTGGACATACGGTTGCTAAGATATAGCCAAAAATAGGTTCGCGGATATTTTCAAGATGGCGGCCGTTCAACTTCCCCCCCCCCCTCTAATATTGTTCAATGGGTCATTGATAACAATCCTGGAGGGGGGGCCAAACTTTTACATGTTTGGTAACTCCCAACATTACATTGTTACGTACTACCATATTATGGTACTACCATAATAGATTATGGTACTACCATTGAATAAAGAATAGAGAGGAAGGAGAGTATCGTATCATTGCTGCTTAAAAATTGGCGACGGAAGTTCAGCCATTTGCAAACCACTGTTGAGTCATCTTTGTTTACATTTTGGTCGTGTTGACAATTCACCATAACCTGCAAAATTTGAAATATTCATTTGTTGATTGTTACAGTCACTGAACTCCAATTTAAGGCATCTGCATCACGGGACCATATATTTCGCTTGGAGTACAAACATAACCTTTACTGCCCTTTACTTGTTTAAAAAATTTATTTTGTTCGATCGATATTTCATTCAAGTGGATCGCAGCCCTTAAAAGAAGCGATAACTGAATTAAAACTTAAATAACGGTCGTGTATGTTCGAGACATTTTATAGCAGGTACATTTATGAGATCATAAATCATAATGTTCTCATAAAATAAAATCCCGAACGTTAAAGGGCCCCATTCATGTTGAGATAGGTATCGATACATGTCGCAAGTATCAGTAATCAGTATAGAGAGACAAATCTCGACGTGTATGTGGAAGTATCAGTATCGCAGTCTCAGTAATCCACTTGTCTAGTTGTTTGTCGCACTGCACTGCGACCGTGTACATATTAGGTGTCGTAAAACACAGTAGTTTTGCATTTAGTTATTGCAAGGGTATTGCAGAAAATCGTGAATTTTGGGAGGACTTCCTCAATGCTTATAAACATCTTCGGCATCAAACAATAATAATTTTGTCCATACTCTCTTTCGTCGACGATTTTCTTATAAGCACTCTATTAATACTACTGATGAAGCTGCTATTACAGCTTCAGGAGGAACCGTTTCACTTCTATATGAAAAACACGAAATATGTATGCACATTTCGAAAACTAGTATCATTACAAACCTGTGTGAATGGAGCTCTCCGTTTGAGACAAATCTCAGATACATGTATCGCTGCATGTCGCGATACACGTATCGATACCAATCTCAATGTGAATGGGGCCCTTAAAACTGCACCATAATAAATATGTGGTTACCTTTCTTTCTTTTTGGTAACATGTCATGACGACTTGCTACTTGTTAATTACCACAATCGACATTTGAGTGTTATCGGTGTTGCACTGTTGGCACTTAGATTTAGTTGCAATCATACAACAGTATCTAGGATATTTCGTAGAATTTTAGAAATACTATATGAAAAGTTGCAGGTAATTTAAATTAGGATATAATAATATTCTACCATTGAGTAAATGAATTCTACTTTATCACTACAATCAATTAATTTTATTGAATAAGGATTAATCTTTACAACACTTATTTTACTTAAATAACGACTGGAATGTTCACTATCTAATGTCTTATAATAATCACTGTAATTAAATTATCCATGATGAGTACCAAAAAACACTATACTGCTTTATTACAAATGTTTGTTTACTTGCTATTTTAGGTTATATGTGTTGTAACTTGTACTTCAGCGAAATTCATGACGTCACATGCAGTTGTTTCTGTCAATTTCTATTTAACAGGAAACGTGTTAGTAGCCATTTTGCAACCACTTTGATTTCAAGGTCGAGGGCATATACTCCTTCCTCTCTATTCTTTATTCAATGGGTACTACCATTGATTAAAAAGTAAGGTACTACCATTGTATTTATGGTACTACTCATATAAATAGCTATTACGGTCTACAGCTTAGATCATAAGGTCTACAGCTAATTTGCTGTTTGATGTTTAGTGACATCTGTTGATTTTCGATTGAATCACAACGTGATTCCAAATGCGTCTGCAAACCATTTTCTTGTTCTATCTACTTATAAGCAAAGACTATCCTTAGGGGGAAGGATAGTCTTTGTTATAAGTTACTCATAGCAAATTTACAGAAATCTGTTATATTCTTTCCATGACCTAAATTTTGTTTCTTTGGTGCATCGTTGTGTCGCTGGGCTGTCATTTGTTTGTTGTTTATTTTTCTGTTTACAAATCGTTACCTGGCAGTAGTGGAGTTTGTTCTTTTTTTTGTATTGCTTTACAAAGAATTTCACAACCTACAATACGAGAAGTTTTTATGTAATTTAAAATGGGGTGTTGCACGTCAAAACCTACAGCACCTTTTGATGAAAAAGGTAGCGATCGAGGATGTACAGATGTTTTTTGGTTAATTATTTATATTCTGTTTTGGACATTAATGGTCAGTATACATTTTATAAAATAGATCTGCAGTAAAGTATTCACTTATAGATATTGGTAGCTGCATTCTCTTTTGTTTACGGAAATCCCTTGCGAATTGTGAATGGCTATGATTCTTTTGGCAATATATGCGGAACCAAAAATAATAAGTATGTGGGAAGTTTGGAGTTGTCCGGTAGAGATATGAGTGGAAGACCTCACTTATTATATTACGATATTCGAGAACTAAAACTTTGTTTGAAAATTTGCATTAAAGAGTGTCCAACACGTACAATTACTACCATGGATGACCTATACAATTATTATCTTCAAACGCATAATGATATTTGTAAATATGATTTTAATTACAACAGTTTGAAAAATATAAACATTCCCGACAAATCAGGCTTAAGTACAAAATTGGGACCTTGTCCTAAGTTACCTGTCTATGAAAGGTAAAACTAAAAATTGTAAATTCAATGCATTATCGTTTATTACTTAATTTATAGTGAACCTATATTAAATCGCTGTGTACCGAAACTGTTAGGCGATGTAACCAATGGTCTCCTTTCAGGATTTTATGATTTATTAAATAGTTGGGATACTATGGAACAAATTTTAGGAGATTTGTACAACAGTTGGCATCAAATTCTTGGACTCGTTTTTGTCTCATTAAGTTGTTACTTTATATAAAATCAATTTACTTTACCAAATTATTTACTTTGCAGTTGTGTCCCTTGTTACTGTGGCATTACTTCATCTACTTGCTAGTGTAGTATCATATATTGTTATGATACTTGTGAGTATAGCATGTATTGGTGGTACGGGTTTCCTTTGGTATACTTACTATGATATAAGAGTGAACAATGCTAGTCACACAAATAAATTAATTCCTGTACTAGCAGAAACAACTAAAAATGAGACAACATTTCTATGGTTTGCCATTGCATCAAGTATAATTACAGTAAGTGATCAGATTAGGTATTTATTTATAGTTATCATTTCATTTTGTAGGTTGTAATTCTGTTACTAATTGTTTTTACTCGCAAGCAAGTTGACTTTTTGTCTAATCTCTTTAAGGAAACCTCAAATTGTTTATTACATATACCATCATTATTTCTTCAGCCCATAATAACATTTGTATTTTTACTAGCATTTTTTGCATTTTGGATAGTAGTGATGGCAAGTATTAATTACACTTTTGCTGTCAATTTGTAGAGAAACTTCTTTTTAGTTATGTTTGACAACTGCATACTACCCAGGTCAGTCGAGTGTGAACTCTTCTGTACAAACAGGCCCTGAGATTAAAATGCTGCCAAATACCAATCAATCCGATTTGTCAAGATTAGTTGGTCAAATTTCATTCCCGGAATTGAAAAGTATGTTGTTTAAATTTGTCTGTTTCTCTATGTTCATGACTAGTCCTGCTTTTTAAGATTTTATGCAACTCTACCATTGTTTATTTATTAACTTTATTACACTACAAGTTTATTCTTTCTCTATTTATTTATAATGCAAACTATTAGTATGTTTTGTATGTATTGACCACTAAAGTTCAATTATGTTGCTAGGCAGTAGAGTATAGGCTCCGTGCATTTGAATTGTGGTAGCGGCCATTATTAAGATGTGTTAATTGATTTTAAAATATAACTAATTAGATTTGTTGATAGAAACCCCGTATCTAGAATTAAGATGAGGCGAGTATTTGGTCCGATTAACGTTTGACACCTGTCTTTATCAAACGTTAATAGGACCAAATAAATACTCGCCTCATCTTAATACTAATAACTAGTATTATCAATATACAAATATGTATATTTTGCTGTTGAGGAAAAATTTTTTGCACAAATTTATTTATTTTATTTATTGTGTATCTACTACTATAAAAGCTATAGGTACCGTATGTAAGAGATTAGCAAATGCACCGAGTCTATATTCAATCCAGAACGCGATTTCGTTGCAACTCTGTGATTAAATTTGAATAGAATTCTTATTGCTTTCCTTATAATCGTAAATAAAGCTTTATGTTCCACTTATTTTACATACATGTACCTTTATACTTGAGTTTAACGTCTTACGTATAATATCAATTGACATTTTTCTGATCCTACAAAGTTACTTTTCAGAATTTACAGAAATTCAGTATGTTGACCCATTATGGGTTAAATACATGTGGTGGGTATACTTTATTGGTCTTGTATGGACTTCGGAATTTATTATGGCATGTCAGCAAATGGTTATTGCTGGTTCGGTTGCACATTGGTATTACAGGTAGGCGCTTTTCAATAATATCCAAAGGATTTTAATTCGTTCTCTTTTCTAAAGGAGGTCATTAAAATTTAAATCATTTTAATATTCTTTAAGTTAAGCAGATGTGAAGATAAGTACATGTAGGCAGTATTTCCTTCAATTAATCACTTTATATCTAAATATTGATGTACTGCATTATGTAATAACACCTTCTACATACCCTCTAATTTCAGGAACAAGTATAACAACAGAGGATCACATGTTACATATGCAATTTGCAAATTGTTGAAGTACCATCTGGGTTCCGTCGCTTTAGGCTCCTTACTTATTACTATATTTAAAATACCTCGATTGATTCTTACCTATCTTCATACAAAGTAAGTATATTTGTGAGATTAAAATTGCTAAACATCGAAGGATGCTTTGTGAGTATTTCTATATGCAATTTCGCAAATAGGTTATGCAGAGTATTAGCTACCTTTTACGATCCTTTTTTGAAAACATTGGTGTCAACTCTATATGCTGAAGCAATTAGGGTATTTCCACTGCAATTACCAGGCAGGGGCTTGTCAGAGTGAGAGCCTACACATGGAATAATCATTTGTGCAAATGAACTTGAAGGATCGGAAGTGTGATATCTAAATCTTATTGGTTATACAGAAATGATTTCTTTTTATTATTAATGTGACCTTGGTTTTGGTATGTTCGCGCGGTATCAAACCAAAATCAATTATCTTGAAAAAGTAAAAAATTAATTACAATTATTTTTTTTTGCGCTTGACAGTTTATATAGTTAATGCGAGTAAAATAAACCATGAATCCCCAATTAAGAAACTTATCAGGTTTATTGTGCTTATCTGTATTTTCATCACACAGGAGTGGTTCAGATCCTCAGTGCACAGTTTGATTTTATAAAGCTGTGCTTTTTCACAGAGATGACCTGTAGTCTTTAGCTGAATTCACCCAGTTCTTCTCACTAACGCAGCCGATTTATGAATTGTAATAATAAAAACAATTAATTCCACTAATTTTAAAGATGGATTCTGCAATTGCTTAATGGCAATTTCAAGGCGATGATGACTCCCAGTTCGTTTTTCTACGATATACTATACTATTTTTCTTTAATTTAGTTATATCACAGTTCTTGATGATGCCATAGTAAAAACTTCCCGCCTATTACGTGTAATTCTGTTTCTGTTCATTATACTTAAGTGTTTGCCATAAGATATTTGAGAAGAGCCTCATTTCTTGTATTAATACTTTTATTTTACCTTGACTCTGGGGAGTGGGCTTTGTATTGTATCATATAGGAATCGCCACTCCTGCTGTTACATTCTTCAGCTCTCCCCCACTAGCTGTTACTGTCAGTCAATGAACTGTATACTATACGTACCTGGAATGGACCCACGCCGTATTTCAACAATCAGTTTTTGTGTCAGGGGCAAACCGAAAAAAGGATGGTCTTAGAGGACGGTAACCTGTCTTTGTCAATCTCGTTGTAATAAGTTTGGTAAATTCTCCGTCGCTTGAATAAAGTTTAATAAATAATTATTGGGTAGCGATTTTTCTTGTGTTGAATTTATATTGTGTAAAACGGACGATATGGTTATTTATTATTGCCTTTCAACAAAAAATTTACGTTGACAATTTTTTCCTTATTTAGCTTCTATTTGTGAAGGACAATTTACTTTAAAAAATAAAAATCCAATTTTATACTATAATTTCTTTAATAGCATCAAAATAATTCTTTTAAAAAGGTGAGAAATTGAGTGCAACTTATATATCTAAATAAGATAGAAAGAGATAATTTCACGTCCACACTGCGGGTTGCCTAACTTCAAATTTTGCCTCACTTTCATGGATTTACGCACCCCTTCCAGGTACGTATAGTATACAGTTCATTGCTGTCAGTAGATCCTTAGTACATAGATCTGTCAATACCATTGTTTTGACATTTTGAAAATATATGCAGTCCCTACTCTTTTCTAATGTAGTTTTTGGTATTTGGACAACCCTCATCCTCAACCGTTCTTTCACCTTTTAGGCGAAAATCTCCAAAAAACTTTGAACTTCAATCTTAGAAAACTTTAGTCAATAAAGAAGATTAAGATTTCACGCATTGCCTTTGCTGTGAGTTATGAGTGTCAACACATGCTCTTTACAACCTCAATTGTTGCTAGTGAGTCTGAAATCCACAGTCCTCACCAGCCTGATAGCATGCCACCTCTCAGAAGGAACGAAATTATTATTAAGTTATTATTGTTATTACGAAACAGTTGATTTGACACTAAATGTTAGTATAAAATATAAATAAAATTAATTCTCTTAATCGAAAGTTCAAAACCAATGGAAAATAGAATAATCCGTGGTTCTGCACTACAACTGTTATTTTTTGGTCACTGCCCAAATATAATTAATATAAAATTGCTGTAATACTTCATGTTCATTAAATGCATATATTTTTAGGCTGCAAGCAAGTAAAAATAAAGGTAGCGAATGTGCTAAATGTGGTCTTAAATGTTGCATATGTTGCTTTTATTGCTTGGAAAAATTTATTAGATACATTAACCACAACGCATACACAGTAATTGCTATCGATGGTTCCAATTTTTGTTCAGCAGCTGCTACAGTATGTTGAATAGTACTGATTTAAAAAATGAAATGAAAATATTTTTCCAGGCCTTTCAAGTGTTAACGTCACATATTTTACAAGTTGCTACCATAAATGGTATCGGCGATTTCATTCTATTCTTGGGAAAAGTGTTTGTTACAGCATTTACTGGAACACTTGGACTCTACTTCTTTAGAAATAATCCCAAATTAAGTTTTTATGCAGCTCCAACAATAATAGTGTGCATTTTTTCGTTCTTTGTTGCACATTGCATTTTATCCCTTTATGAAGTAAGTATAGACACTTTTTTTACTACTATAATACATATAAAGTAAATATGAACAAAGACTATTACTTCATTAAAGACAGCAGGTAGAAGTGACTAGTGACTAGTAAAGTTTGATTTTTGAGAAGGTGCGTGTACGTCATAGGCATTTTTCTTAGTTACTATTGTTATTATATTGTTGACAACAATTGTAACTATGTAAAATGTCTATGACGTACACGCACCTCCTCGAAAATCAAACTTTAATATGAATATTAGATGTCTTTCAGATGGAGAGATAGAAAAACACAGCCTTGTATGTTTCATCCTTGTAGTGGTAACAACTAATTTAAGTTTAGGGTCTATTTATCCATCATATTATGTAATGGTGGTTGTAATTATGTTTAATATTTAAACTTTTTAATCTGTGTTAATCGCGGCCCTTCAGGCCCTATATCTTATTCCTGATGTTCAGGGGATGTTCTTAGTTGGTCTTTGACCGTTTAATATCTTCATTTTGTATTATTGTTCAAAATTTCCCCTTAAGCTTAAATTTTACCCGCTTGAAAATGGAACCAGTATGGTTTCGAAACATGTAGCGCTTAGTTATACTTATCTATAATTTTTAACTTT
This sequence comes from Pyrocoelia pectoralis, assembly GCA_036250285.1. NCBI lineage: Eukaryota > Metazoa > Arthropoda > Insecta > Coleoptera > Lampyridae > Pyrocoelia > Pyrocoelia pectoralis. Next base: position 59,253,422 of record CM070074.1, on the reverse strand, counting down.
AAAACTTTTCAATTTCCATAATTTCGCTTCACGGTTTAACTTTTGTTTGATGATTGCCACTTTCCCAAGGATGTAATGGTCCCAGATGGTTTTTAAATAAACCCTGGTATTCCTGTTAAAAATTTCAACTTGTGAGTTTTGCATTGGCTCACGTGTCAGGTGCTTCGGCGCCTTATAATTAAAAAACATAACAACGTCATCTCATCCCATCGTCTATCATCACACTGTTTTACTACGTAACTTAATTTTTGGAGATTAAATGATATAAAGGGAGGCTTCGAGTCTTTTTATGAATTTGCCTAATTTAAGTTTATTAGTCTAATATTTTTACACCAATAAAGTTCAATTAGTTGTTACTACATGGGTGCAACACTGTGTTTTTCCTTCTTTGTTATCATTGTACATGTTTATTTTGCCAGTCGTGTATGCTCCTGTGGGTATTAGAAAAAACATTAGCTTCTTTGTCTACAAGAATGAACTGTCTATGGAGGGAGTAATAATCTTTGGTGCAAATACATAATATAACATTTCTATATTTCATTCTAGATGGTGCTTGATACAATATACTTATGTATGTGTCAAAATTCTGAAGATGCTCCTGAAGGAATGCGATTAGAAAACTTGACAAGCAAAAATAACACTGCTCCTATGCCCCAAGAATTTGAGAATATTCCTATAAAGTAACACAAATGGATTATTTATTTTCATTGTTCATTAAAGTGGTGTATTATGGGCTAGAAAGTGGCTTGTTGTGAGATAAAACAAAAACGCTTTAAATGGAAGTGGCAAGTCTTCACTTTTCACCTCTTCACAAAATTGGTTGTAGGTGTTTTATTCTTTATATTAATTTAAAATACGTACTCACACAATGTTTTTGCTGACTTACACTACCACATGCCACTATTAAGCATAATTCACTAATTATTGATGAAATAGCTTACCAACTTTTTGATCTGTTTAATGCACATCGATTTATAATAAACACATTTTTAAGCACTTAACTTGCATAACTATAGAATCATTATGCAAAATAAAAATGAGATATGTGTCGTTTTTAAATAAGCTAATAATTCTGTATGTTTGTTTATAACCGCATTTGTTGTGCTAGTTCAATGTTGTAAACCTCATTTTTGAAATTCATAAACTAAATTGCATCTAATTGTTATTTTCATTTGGTTGGGTAGTTGTTTGGGACGGTTTTTAAAAATGGCGTGTTAAATCGTGTAATTTTACATTGTTGATTGCAATATTATGCGAAGAGATACTGCATCAATGTGTCCTAAACATAGCACAGAAGTTGAGTTGAAATATTTCATTTAACATTGTTTATAAGATTTTGCAACTATTAATTGCATAAGTCAAGTTGTATTGAAACCGACAGAATTAAAAAAAAAACTAGGTTACACGAGTGAGAAGTGGCAAACAAATAAAATATTTTTTGTGAGAAGTGTAACATCTACTCATTCCGTCCTTTATTCTTTCATTCCACTTTTAATCAATGCAAATTATTGGCAGTCTCTTTTTATGATATTGCAGATTAAAAGGCTATTATGAGTGTTATTAAAGAGTTGCTATTTTACTGCTTTTAAGACTGACAAAACTAATATTAAAATGACCTAAATTGTACCTTTATAAACACATACTTTCTGTGATAGAACTCAACAATTTATTCTAATCTATTTGAAAGAAATTTTTAAAAAATATACCCCTACACACTTATTTTCTATAGTGTTATATGAAATGTATACGTTTTGAAATTTTATTATTTATTGTTAGTGTTCATACAAACTTTTAATGTGTGTTTTCATTAAATACTAATACTGGTTACGCTTTTTTATTGTTCGAGTAGATCACATAGATAAAAATGCAACATTATGGTCTTGCACAATTAACCTAAATAATTTTTGCCGTGGCTTAAATTGATAGAAAAGCAACTTGATTATTTTTCAGTGTTGTAGAATGTGCTCATAAATAATGTAAGGCCGTAACTTTTGCATTTGAGTAGTAGATGTTTGCGTGTCTTAATTGTGAATTTATTAATAGATGTGGAAAGCACATTTAATCTAATCTGGTGTGCAAACTATTATGAATAAATGTAAAATATAGAATGTTTTTTTCCCTAATCCTCATTACCTTTATTTCTTATAACCAGTCGCTGCGGAAGTAATATTTTGCTTTGGGGCGGGGGGGGGGGGGGGCATTTCCGTGAGATTTTCCTTGTATTTGTTACAGTAAAAAACTACATCCTGCATCAAATTAATCTCGGTATTTTCCTAACCAGGGCATCTAACCAGAACGAAACCATAACCAAAAACCGTAGAAAACCGCTATTTCATGTGATTTATTTTCCTTTTTGGGTGGTTCCATATATCCTGGAAAAGGAGAACAAATTATAATAATACAATGTAAAATCCTCATCCACTTTGGTGTTTCTCTATTTCCACCACTATCAACGTGCCCGTTTGACAATCCACTATTTTTGTCACCTTTGATCCATTTCCTCCCATTTTCTGGAATACATATCTTTCATAACATATTTACCACAAAACTCTTTTGTAGTTAACGGTTATAAGGCTTGTATTGTTTGGAGTGTCGGGCCAATCCCATGTAAAAGTTCAATGGTTGTTTCTATCTGTGTTATGCATTGTAAGAAAAGTTGAACGGAATTTAATTTTGAATTATTTATGGCGGTTTTAAACCGCATTTCATAAAACATTCTGGAAATTCCAATGAAAACTCTTCCCTCTTGGTGTATGACAACCATGAGAGAGTCACAGTCATTTTGGTGGATGTTGTCGCATTTTCCTGCGGAACGTATCAAGAGACATATCTTTAAAGTGAGGTTGAATTAAGTTATAATTAGTTACTGCCATGTAAGTGAAAGACCTTCTGAAAAGTGCGGTGTTGAGATACTTGAGTGTTGTGGTAGTGTACGTTAATAGATTATGTACCTAACTGGCGAGTTTGAACATGAATATTATGCCGGAAAACTAGTTTCTGAGATAGGTAGGGTTAGAGGTTAAGATTAGCTGGTGGACAAAAACAAGATAATGCAACTTGTACAGCAGTGCTAAGCTTCAACCATTTTAGTTCTTTGATCTTAGAGGAGACGTGATCAAATTTCCTTAGACCATAAATGAATCTAACACAGTTATTCTTGTACACGCTGAACCTGAAGTCTATTTTTGCCACTGATGTCCAAACAGGGATAATAGACCCACAGTAATAAAAAGTCGAGAGTATCAGGGTTTCACAGAGTTTTTCCCGCATTTTGAAGTTTAGTATGTATCGGTTGCTATACAGAGTTTTTAGATTTACATAAGTCTTTTTTGAAGCAAGCAATTGATGTGTTGGTGAAAAGGTAGATTTTCGTCAAAAATGACCCCTAAGTTCTTGCCCTGAGCTGAGAAAGGTACCACCTGATGATTAAAGTTGATAACGATATGTCTCTTCAAAAACTCACAGTGAACCTGTGAGCAAAAAATCATTGCAACCGTTTTCTTTTTATTTATACTGAGATTAGTGTTTGGCCGAGTGTTAGTTGTCTGTGGCCGAGTAATCTAAGATACAATCAAGATCTTGATTAATATCGTCGTTATAGGTTGCCGGCACTCAAGTGGATTAAAGCAGTACGGTCAGAATAGGCAGATATTTGAGATTTTCGAATGACCTTCGACATGTCTGATGTATATATAATAAATAACAAAGGACCTAGGATAGAACCTTGGGGCACCCCAGATAAGATTGTACGAGCAGTTGACATGTTATTTTTAATACAAACTTTTTGACTGCGATTAGTCAGATAGGAATCAAAGAAGGACATAGCAAGCTTATCAAAACCATAGTACTCGAGTTTGGCAGTTGATCCATCTACTTTCTGCAACCGTGGTGAATATATGGCTGACCATGAGAAATTATATTGTTAGCTAGTGCTGCTTTCGTTGTATTATGAGTTTACTGCATCTTCTTTTTAATTTTTATTTTTGTACGAAGAATTCCATAAAACCGCCCGAATTCGCTAGGCGTCTATCAATTGGAAAACACTATCATTAGACCATTCCATTTTGAATACGGGTCACTAAACTACACCTACAAATAACCCAATAACAATTAATTTAAAATAGAAAATATTATAGGTAATTAAAACTATACTTGGCCCGGCAAAGTTTCGTGCAGCACAAGCGATCGAAGCACGAGCACTTTAGGAGATTAGAATTCCGTCCACACTGAACGAGCATGAACAAGTATTTTCTTTTGATGTACCGCCTTCCTCTCGATTTGAATGCGAACAAACAAACATTTATTCGCTCGCTATCCCGTATCGTTGATTGAATAATTCAATCAACGCCCGTATACTCATTAGTCATTACTCACTAGATGATTATTGAATTATTGATGCAGAATGCTTGCTCGCTCTAAGGTTCGCTTTTTTGTGAATACAGAATACGCGCCTTAACAGGGATGATGACGGAGAGTCGGAGATTATGAAATTTCTTATACGAGGAAAACAGAAACTTGGTGCTTGTTTTTTAAATTTCCCAATGTACCTACCTACCTGATGTTCATTCGGTGAACTGCAGAGATATTCTGTTTATTCTTCCCGAACCGAAAAGTAGATACTTATATTGGTTCTAAAGACTTCCGTCGAGTATTGAGAAATTCCCCATTTCGATCATTTGGCACGTATCTCCGCAATAGTTTTTTAAATCATTTTTTCCATTTTTATTTCTTTTTGAAATTCATTAGAAACCTCATCTAATTAATTCTAATGTATAAGTTCATATGTTAATATCGTATGCTCGCGTTACGCACGTCAAACTGTCCAGTGCAATTATGTACCTACGTAAAATCGAGATATTCGCGAAAAACTATTTATCGTGACCTTTGACCCCGTGTAACATTTTTAGCAGCGCATAGGTATTGTATCGATGAGGACTTTCGGGATATTGCTTAAGAACCACAAAAATAAGGTTTACGAAAATCCAGCTTTCCGGGAATTTTTCCGGAATTTGGTCTTTTTTGTCTTTATTCCCTGTACTATATTAATATTAATTAATTATTTAATAACAATAATATTCTTATAGGTTGAAGGTTCCTAATAGCATATTTGATATTATGAAAGAAACTATTTTGTATCATTATAATTATATTCATTATAATATGTAAGAACTACTTCATAAAACAATATTATTCGTCTAATTACGTTAAGTTACAAAGCATATCATATATTAACTTACATTTACATACATAATTATATATGCTACAAAGTAATTGTTTGTTGTTTCTGTTCTGTTTGATAACAGACCGTTGCTCTGTGCGTTGCTCTAACCACAGCTCTAACGCAGACGTGGCATCGCCGCCTGAGATTTTACTCTATTTCGGTCAAGGTCATAATTATTGATTAGATGGATTGGTAGGAAGCAATCTTCGCGGGTTCGGGGCAGTTTAAAATGGGGTGTTACACCTCAAAAGCTACACCACTTTGTGATAAAAAAGGTGGCGATCGAGGATGTACAGATGTTTTTTGGTTAATTATTTATATTCTGTTCTGGACATTAATGGTCAGTATACCTTTTATAAAATCGACCTGCAGTAAAGTATTCATCTTATAGATATTGGTAGCTGCATTCTCTTTTGTTTACGGAAATCCCTTGCGAATTGTGAATGGCTATGATTCTTTTGGCAATATATGCGGAACCAAAAATAATGAGTATGTGGGAACTTTGGAGTTGTCTGGTAGAGATATGACTGGAAGACCTTACTTATTATATTACGATATTCGAGAACTAAAACGTTGTTTGAAAATTTGCATTAAAGAGTGTCCAACACGTACAATTACTACCATGGATGACCTGTATAATTATTATCTTCAAACGCATAATGATATTTGTAAATATGATTTTAATTACAACAGTTTGAAAAATATAAACATTCCCGACAAATCAGGCTTAGGTACAAATTTGGGACCTTGTCCTAAGTTACCTGTCTATGAAAGGTAAAAATTGTAAATTCAATGCATTATCGTTTATCACTTATTTTATAGTGAACCTATATTAAATCGCTGTGTACCGAAATTATTAGGCGATGTAACCAGTGATCTCCTTTCGGAATTTTATGATTTATTAAATAATTGGGGTACAATGGAACAAATTTTAGGAGATTTGTACAACAGTTGGCTTCAAATTCTTGGACTCGTTTTTGTCTCATTAAGTTGTTGCTTTATATAAAATCAATTTACTTTACCAAATTATTTACTTTGCAGTTATGTCCCTTGTTACTGTGGCATTACTTCATCTACTTGCTAGTGTAGTATCATATATTGTTATGATACTTGTGAGTATAGCATGTATTGGTGGTACGGGTTTCCTTTGGTATACTTACTATGATATAAGAGTGAACAATGCTAGTCACGAAAATAAATTAATTCCTGTAATGGCAGAAACAACTAAAAATGAAACAACATTCCAATGGTTTGCCTATGCATCAACTATAATTACAGTTAGTGATCAAATGAGGTATGTGTATTTATAATTTATAGTTAACAGTCCATTTTGTAGGTTGTAATTCTGTTGCAAATTGTTTATACTCGCAAGCAAGTTGACCTTTTGTCTAATCTCTTTAAGGAAACCTCAAATTGTTTATTACACATACCTTCATTATTTCTTCAGCCCATAATAACATTTGTATTTGTACTGGCACTTTTTGCATTTGGGATGGTAGTGATGGCAAGTATTAATTACACTTTTGCTGTCAATTTGTAGAGTAATTTCTTTTTAGTTATGTTTGACAACTGCATACTACCCAGGTCAGTCAAGTGTGAACTCTTCTGTAGAAACAGGCCCTGAGATTAAAATGCTGCCAAATACCAATCAATCCGATTTGTCAAAATTAGTTGGTCAAATTTCATTACCAGAATTAAATAGTATGTTTAAATTTGTCTGTTTTTCTATGTTTATAACTAGCCTGCTTTTTAAGATTTTATGCAACTCTACCTTTGTTTATTTATTAACTTTATTACACTACAGTTTATTCTTTCTCTATTTATTTATAATGCAAACTATTAGTATGTTTTGTATGTATTGACCACTAAAGTTCAATTATGTTGGACATCCTGAACGGTTTCTATATTCTCAAAGGGGTTGGACGAATAATGAATAAACACACAACCTCCCCTTAATCAAAATTTTTAATTATTAATGCGATATGTTTCGAAACCAGACTGGTTTCATTATCAAGCAAAGTATGTTAATACATAAAGGCTAAAACATTAGGTACAATAAGTAAAACAGTAAACCGCATTGTTTTTCAAAAACACTCATCTGAGAGGAAAAGAAAAAGAAATTTTTGATTGATTTTAATTTTTGAATTTAAGCTGGAATTACTTTTTGTAATGATTCCGGCAAATAAATTAATTTTGAATAAATTTAAGTAACTACATTGATACAATGAGAATGTCAGAAACAATGTCAAACCAATTTTTACTTAATGCTGTAAGCCTGTAACGTTTATTGTATTTTGCTAACAAGGTGGTTTGTTTATTTATGAAGTTCTAAGTAAAAAATACTTTACAACATAACAAGTAAAATATATTTCTTTACAACGCAATTACTGCCACCACATACAGTAGATATTAAAATATTCTCGCGCTTGATATTTAAAAAGTAGAGTGCGGGAAGTGGTTTTGTTTTAGTAATATAAAAAGTTGTTGTTAGTTACGTAGAACCTCGCTTAACCGAGCTAATGTGGACTGACGTAAACTCGGATAAGCAAAAACTCAGACAACGCAGACAAACGTTTAATTGCATCAAGTTTTGGTCTAAAGAAAGCACAACGTGTTTTCTTTTTGCACTCAAATCGATGTTTTCAACAAGCGACGGATAAATGAAACTTGCACTTGCACTAATTACTGTCCAATGAAGCCGCCGGTAATATTAACTACAATAACGAAAACAAATAGAGAAAAAAGCGGCAAGTCGGTAGGGTGGCGCGGGTAGCACGCGTGGCAGGGTCACAAATATCTTCGTACAATTGCATATTTAATACGTAGTATAAATTGCGCGTATAAAAAAATTTTTTTACGTATGTATTTAGACTCGGATAATACGGAACCTCGGTTAATCAAAGCTCGGTAAACCGAGGTTCTACTGTACATAGAAAACTATAATCAGGTTAATATGCTGAGGCTGAATGATCAGAGAGAAGCAATAGAAATGGGCCACTCATACTATTTTTTTTAGACGTATAATAGCTCTCCTTGGTGGATTGTGAGGGGGTCTATATCACAACGGCCACTGATCATAACGGCCACCCCGGTTTTTGCTATTTCATAACGGCCACCTTGATCACAACGGCCACTAATATTATTTGATCATAACGTGAACAAGGTGGCCGTTATGATCAAATAGTATTAGAGGCCGTATGTGATCAAAGTGGCTGTTATGAAATAACAATAACCTACGTGGCCGTTATGATCAGTGGCCGTTGTGATCAGGTCCCTTGTGGGGAAGTATTTTACGTAGAGGACTTAAGTCTCTATCAATAACATTCCGAAAGAATAGCAATTATGTCTTTTTATATATCAGGTGCTTACGAGGAAAATGCAATTTCGGATATGTTCCAGGTTTTAATTTATTGTTAGGTCCAAGCTCATCAGGAATGAAATGCCGATGACATACTCTACTCTACAGTTTGCATATATCTTCATAGAGTTGTTTTCTAATAAGCGTTTATTATCGCATAATTGAATCCACTTCTTATGGAGGCATAGGAAACCAATGTTGTATTCCTTGATTATTGAACACAACACATCCCACAATTTTAAGAATCAGTCAAATGTTTCGTAACTATACCTTTAAATTAATCAAAGAACTATACAAAACATTATAGATTCTTCAACCCTACTTAGGTACCTACAAAATGTGAAATATAAGATGAAATATTAATAGAATATAAATATAATATACAATTGAACACTTTCAAATTTGTATCTCTAAACATGAAGTTACGGAAACCCGCACTAAAACACGTTCTCGCCTTCAACATCAACCAATCGACGATTAGAGTCACTTCCCCTTCCCAGCATCCTCAGGTTGATCTCACGTGTGGGATGGCTTGAGTGACATTGCGGAGTTGGACAACTCTAGTCAGGGAGGTAGTACAAAGGACCCAATTTGTGGACTATGTCCACCCTCCTATCGTAATCCAGAATCCAGACCGACCAATTGCAAAATAATTTTAAACATTAACAGTTGTCACTGTTATTTCAATCAAAAGTGCCCTTTATGGGACTGAGAGTAATCCATTTGGGTTGAATTTATCTCATTTGAGTGGTCGCTCTCTTCTACTCTCTGTGAATGATGAAGCTGATTCACTTCTACTTCAGGTGGCTGGTATAACGTCAACTTCAATCTAGTTGGTTAGCAGTGCTGCCACAATGCTAATGAAACATGGCACCGCGCAGGGCTGCCAATTATAACAATAAAAACACCGATAGCGAATCTTAGATTATTTATATACAAAGCGTATTAATCGTTCGGAAAATCAATGATTTCGTTGACCAAGCCAGTGTGGTTCTTCTTTTTGGAGATCTCTAAAATTTCTAACACATTAAGGAGGTGGCCTTTCTTACAGCAATGAAGGACGTGTAAATCAGTATTGAAATCGAAGGAGTGACCAGTTTTTAATATACTATGTTCTGAAAGAGCATTAAAATGTTCTTTAAAAGGGGTTGAAAAGGATCTACCCGTCTGACCAATGTAGTAAGAAGTGCAAGAATGGCATTGAAGTTGAGAAATACTTGACCTGTCTAAATTTATTATCTTTATCTTTGCTTTTGACCAAGGAGATAACCTGCGTGTCTTTATTGGTGAAAGAAATTTGAAGATTGTGTCGTTTGAAAATATTTTGTATGCTGTAAGATATGTTAGGATAAAAGGTGAGGGATTTAAAAATCAGATTTTGTTTTTCGGTTTTCTCTAGATGAGTTAGAAGAGGAGGATTTAAGAAACGTTTAATTTAATATGATGATGATGACGCTAGGTGACCCCCTACACAACCTAGACTATAAAAAAAAAATAATCAAATTTAGATTGAGTTCTGCTTACTGAACAGTGTTCATCGTAAGTTTTAGCCTTGTTTATATAAACAAGGTTTTAGTAAAGACATATGATACACTAAGCTTGATCATTGGAGACCTCTGAGACGTATAAATAATCTGATACAATGTTAAAACAATCTTCAAAAGAATTACTCGGGAACAGGTTGACTACATCGAAAGCGATTATGGAAAATTTGGCGGGGTCCCTGTCAAGTACTACAAACATTAATTCCTGCTTAAATTCAAAAATGGTGTAATTTCTTTTTTTGAAAAATAATGGTTTACTGTAGGTATTGTGTTGACATCCTTTCCTTGCCATACATTAAACCTCAATAAAATAAAATTGGACTGTCTGTTTAAACACAAAAGAAAAAAAATTAAGTTAAACTTTGCATTCTAAAAAATAATATACATAATACTGGTGAGTCATTTAACCTGGAATTTGAAATATCTCGAAAAATACGCATTGTATAGAAAAATTTGCCAAATCAAAACTTGAATTCTTGAATATCTCCGAGGGGAAAATTCGTTAGTACTAAATTAATTACACCCCCATCTTGTAGGCGGGGCGGGCGCCAAATTTGAAATCTTAAATGGGAACCCTCATTTATATTAATGATCTGCCTAATTATGTTATTCTTGAAAAGAACTGTATTCTTTATGCGGACGATATTACTTTCTTGCTTCACGGTGCAACAATAGTCACCTAATGTCTAAGGCTAAACGATTTTGTGATTTAACAGAAGAATAGTGTACTGCAAATCAACTAAAAATTAATAATTCGAAAAATGAACTGTTGCTATATGTTCGCTGAAACCTCATGTGGTATTAAATGCACAGGTTGTCAAATTTTTAGGACTTGATTCCAAATTGCAATTTAATTCACATATTGAACATGTTCGTAAAAAAGGAGGTAGCAACTTATTTGTGCTTCGTAGATTGTCTGAAAGCGTCTCAATTTCTTTAGCGTCTTTGAGAAGAAAGGCTGGTTTAAGCCTATCAATTGATACAGCCTTATTCTTTCCTTTAAAATTTAGCACAAAAAATTTTTCTGTCCGAGAAATAACTCTAAATGGACCTTCGTAAGGATTCTGTAAAGAATTATGATTGGCATCATTTCTTATAATTTATAAAAACATGTGTACTGTGAGCTAGCTCCCTTTATTGACAAAAATTTTGGGAGAACCATGTTTTTCATCCAGAATATCCTATGGAATCATTGTCTGGGGTAGCTCTTTGAGGGTGCAATTATCTGTTTAAACTGCAATGCTCAACAATACGAATTATTACCAATCTTGGGTACAGGGTAGACTGTAGGTAAATCAACTTTTGTTCGCTTAAAAATTCTAACAGTGCCTTGCATATTTGTGCTGACATGTTTGCGTTATGCTAAAAATAATCTGCATAACTACATCCAACAGGCAGAGATCCATGATCACAATACACTATATTAGAGGGAACTTCCGTCTTCCATTGGTAAGGCTGGGAAAAACACAAAAAGGTCCGGAGTATTTACTGTTGAAATTGTTCAATTGTTTACCGAACTCAATTAGAGCACTAAGTAATAAAACTTTCAACAAATTTATGAAAAGGCTTCTCTGGAAACAGGCATTTCATCCGTATGGAGAATTTATTAATTTCAATTTCGAGACATTGAACGTAGGTAAGTTAAAGTGAATGTAAGTTCATTAATTTAGTAGTGTTTTGTATGACGAATCGAATGTACGTAATATTTTCAGTTACTTTACATAATAAAATTATTATTAACATTTCGAAAAATAAAAAAAATCCTTGGAGCAGATTTTGAAAAAATTGATTTTTAATTTTTGACCAATTTTGAGCACCAATAAATTGGCTACGTTTAATGTTTGTTCTTTACCAATTACAAGTAAAAGTTTTGGCCATTCTATCGCTACAATTTCCAATTTTCAAATTAATTAAGTTAAACAGTTCTTGAGCTACACCCTAAAAAGTAAAAACTTGGAGAATTGCTATATTGACCGCCATTTTCAAATTAGAAACAAACGAAAAACGGCGTTTTACTTGTAACCATATGTCTACTAAGTTTTTACCAAGGGAAATTAGATGGGAAGATGGGTTAAAATTTGAATGTTTGCTCCCAAAATAACGCCCCTAATTTGGGCTCCTTTGGGCCGATTTTGAAGAGAAGCTTGTTTTACCGATGAAGTTTTTTTATAGGCCTTAGTTTTAAATTTCATCAAAATCGGTCTAGTAGGTTTAGGCTCCACAGACATAGCGTACGCACCCAAGACAAACATTTTTCAAAGGTGGTGGTTTTGGACTCAGGAGGACCCAAAACGTTGAGATTCATCAAAACCTCGAGATCGATTTTTCTCGATTACATTACTTTCTCTATGTGTATATGCACGGGAAAGTAAAAATGAAAAATATGTCGCATTAACAATTAAAAATTTTGGTTAAGGGGAGATTGTCTGTTTATTCTTTATTCAATTATGTTGCTATACCATTGAATAACTCTTATTTATTCAATGGCTATACTATATAGGCTCTGTGCATTTGAATTGTGGGTAGTGGACATATTATTAAGATGTATTAATTAATTTATTTTCAAGTATAATTAGTATTATCAATATACGCATTCTAATTTTATTGTTTAGGGACAAATTTTTGCAGTTTAAGTATGTATCAAAACATTGTGTCCACTACTATGAAATTATAGGTAACGTAAGAGATCCATAATGCGATTTCATTGCAACTCTGGGATTAAATTTGAATAGAATTGTTATCACTTTCCTTATGATCTAATAAGTAAAACTTTATGTTCTCATGTTCTGAATACTTTATATATGTACTTTTATACTTGAGTTTAACGTCTGTTAGAGTAGTCTCAATATAAGAACAGGCCGTCACGTGATCTTCACTAGGAATGAAAATTAAAATAGTGAGTATTATTTCCGCTCAAAGGTGCAATTGCTTAATTGCATGTAGAACTATTCAATTTTTATATTTGAAAACATAAATAACGATATTTTAAGTTGTACAGCCACAAATTTATTAGTTTCTTTCAGAGTAAATATCACGTGATGGCCTGTTATTATATTGAGACTACTCTACGTATAATATCAATTGATATTTTTCATTTGATACTATAAAGTTACTTTTCAGAATTTACAGAAATTCAGTATGTTGACCCATTATGGGTTAAATGTATGTGGTGGGTATACTTTATTGGTCTTTTATGGACTTCGGAATTTATTATGGCATGTCAGCAAATGGTTATTGCTGGTTCAGTTGCACATTGGTATTTCAGGTAGGTGCTTTTCAATAATATCAAAAGCATTTTAATTCGTTTCCTTTTCTAAAGGAGGTCAATAAAATTTAAATCACTGTAATATTCTTTAAGTTAAGTAGATGTGAAGATAAGTAGGTACATGTAGGCAGTATTTCCTTCAATTACCTAACCACTTTATATTTAAATATTGATGTACTGTATTATTATTACACCTACATCCGCTCTAATTTCAGGGACAAGTATAACAACAGAGGATCACATGTTACATATGCAATTTGCAAATTGTTGAAGTACCATCTGGGTTCAGTCGCTTTAGGCTCCTTACTTATTACTACATTTAAAATACCACGCCTGATTCTTACCTATCTTCATACAAAGTAAGTATACTTGAGAGATTAATAAAATTGGTAAACATCCTACATGAACATGGAATTCTACAAATAGGTTATGCAGAGCATCAAGCATTTTGAGAATTAGGTACATTTTACCATTGACTTGCTTTTACGGTCCGTTTTTTGAAAATAAAGGTGTCAACTCTATATGCTGAAATGTTTAGTACACTTTCACTGCAATCACCAAGAAGGGGCTTGTCTGAATGAGAGTCTGCTACATGGAAAAACCATTTGTACAAATGAAACATGTATCAAACAACTTGCACAATAGTGTTTGTTTAAGATGTGCCGCTAACTTGAAGGATCTGAACTGTAATATCCAAATTTTATTGTTTATACAGAAATAATTTTTTTAAATTATTAACCCAATAATACCCACCGTATGAATTATCATACGCCATACGCAAGTTGGTACACTGGTTGAGGGTGTGTAGCCCTGTTAATATACGGTTTGGCGTCACGGTTTTTATCAAAGTGAATTAAGAAAAGATGTTGCTATAGAAAAATAATTGGTTTGGTTCACCTTCTTCGCTTATTTAGTTAATATTGACAAGTGTTGTTCAGTGTACTTGGTATCCTTGCAAAAATGCCGTTACGGTAAGTTTGATTATTAACCCCATAAAATTGGTTTTACACAATGTAACTTTTATAGCAAAATATGCTTCCTAATACTTTTATCATTATGTCCCAATTTCGAAATAATAACTTTATTATGAGATTTGTACTTTTTTTCGCATTACAAACTTGTGTATGAAATATCATACGTTGGGCTTTGGAGAGTATAATCTATAATGTTCTGTTATTTTTAGAAAACAACGTTATAATCCCGAAGATCCTCGCGACGCGGAGGAGCTATTGAACTATTTAGAGGATTTGAGTTCTGATGACGAACATTATGACAATATAGAAAATTGTAACGAACTACAATTTGTTCTCTTTCCTGCTAAAGATGAAGCTGATAGCGACATAGATGATGCTCCAAGTGATGGTGAAGAAATGTGCAGCCTTAGAAATATTGGTAAAAGGAATTTTAAGGCAACCAATGGAAGTTGTTTCCGTTTCTAAAACCAATGAAAAAAATGAGGTTGTTCTAAATCAGAAAAACCAAAATGACGATACATTTGAAGAAGATGATATACCTCTTGCCACACTTTTCAGAAGCGAACTGGTGGAATAGAGAGTCAAGAAAAACATAAAGAAACGTCAGTGGAAGAAAGAAAATTTAGAGCAAAATGATAGAATAAAGATTTCCTCTACACCAGCGCCGGAATTTGCTCAAGAAATAGAAAGATATAATTTACAACCGGTGGATATCTTCAAAACATTTTTTAATGATAATTTTGTTCAGTCCAGGAGTTTTATTAGATTTTATATCAAAGTTGCACTTGTGAATATGTGGATGCTTTATAGATACTCGCATACTAAAGCGGGTGTGTTGGACTTTATTAGACGATGCACTCTTTCAATTCTTACTGCTCCCCCACAGCTAGGAGGACCCAAGCCAAAAATTCCAAGAAACGTTTTACAAGAAGTGAGGTATGACCGCACAGATCATTTTGTAGACAGCAATCCGACACAAAGACGTTGTGCTGCATGTGGGAAATGTACAAAATTTATTTGTACAAAATGCAATGTTGGGCTGCATCCTGACCGTTGCTTCAGAATGTACCATTCCATTCATAAACATATCATCAGTCATAATTATGTTGGAATTTGAGTTTTTTATATAAAAAGATATCCTTTCTATAACGTTGTTTTTGTTGTT
This sequence comes from Pyrocoelia pectoralis, assembly GCA_036250285.1. Lineage (NCBI taxonomy): Eukaryota > Metazoa > Arthropoda > Insecta > Coleoptera > Lampyridae > Pyrocoelia > Pyrocoelia pectoralis. Next base: position 59,237,895 of record CM070074.1, on the reverse strand, counting down.
AACATTTCAAATAAAGTTAATTTTGAGATTGTGTATGGCTGTTCTTTCCCATCGTATGATTTATCATACGTCAAAAAAAACATACTTGGGGGTAACTAAAAATTCTAATTTTTTTAATTTCGTGTTATTTCGCAATTAACAAGTTGTGTGATAAAATTTCTAAAAAAAAAGCCAAAAAAAATTACCCGGGCACTATTGGGTCTGCTTATCTCTATTTTCATCTCACAGGTGTGGTCCGGATCCTCAGTAAACAATTTGATTTTATACAGATGCTTTTTCACAGACATATGACTTTCTAGTAGTCTGGATTCTGGATTTCGATGGGAGGGTGGGAGTACCCACGCGCACCTAGGCCAACTATTCGGGCCCTTTGTGCTGCCTCCCTGATTAGAGTCGTCCGACCCCGCAACGTCACTCAAGCCATCCCACACGTGAGATGAACCTGAGGATGCTGGACGGGGAAGCGGCTCTAATCTTAGCCATGTCCGGCCAGGATTCTCCCAACATGGATCGTCTTAATTCGACAAGTACGGGACATTCACACAATATGTGTTGCGCCGTCTCGTCTTCTGTGTAGCATCCCCTACAGGATGGTGAGTCTACCAGGCCCATGCGGTGCATGTGCTTGTTAAGTTTGCAGTGTCCAGAAAGTAGTAGTCTTTAGCTGAATTCATCCCAGCGCTTTTCAATGGTCCGACCCATTTATGAATTGTAATAATAAAAACAATTAATTCCACTCATTTTAAAGTTGTATTCTGCAATTGGCAATTTCAAGGTTATGATGACTCCCTGTCATTTTTTACAAGGATACCCTATTTTTCTCTAATTTAGTTATGTCATAGTTTCTTATTGGAAAGTATTTGCCATAAGATATTCGATACTCATTTCTTATATTAATACTTGAGCCACATATGGTGTTGCACTATTTTATCTTGGCTCTGGGGAGTGGGCTTTGTATCACTTCTATTGTTACATTTTTCAGCCCCTCCTCACTAGCTGCCTATATAGTACATACATACCTATGTGTTAGTGCCATTGCTTGGACACTTTGTAAATACAGGGCTGCCCACGTGCCCTTCATTCTTCGATAGATCAAGATTTAAAATAATCGAGTACGATCCTGTACAAACAAAACCGAGAGCAGTGCAGGCCTCAAAATATTTTTAGATTGTAAACAAGGAACATCTGAATAAGAAATGTCTCTTGACCTTTTGTCCTAAAATTAATATTAAAGGTACATACTATCGAAGAACGGAGGGCGAGTGGGCAACCCTGTATATGCAGTCGCTACTCCATTCTAATGTAGTTTTATTATTTGGACCACCCTCTTAAACTGTTCTTTCACCTTTTAGGTTCTGAAAGGTGACAATCTCCAAAAAGCTTTGAATTTCAATCTCAGAAGACTTCTGATCAATAGAGGATTTGACGCATCGCTTTTGGTATGACCACGGTGTATGATATATAGGTGATGCAACAAGGTCGCCGGTCACGTCTCAAATCTGCTAACACTAGAAGAGTGGCGACTTTAGAGAGAGTTGTACGACGCGGGCCATACACGGGCCCAATTCAAGTCGTGCTTCGCGCTAGATATTCGCAGTTCTCATATGTAAAGATCATAAAAATATGCAATTGATAGCGAATTAAAATGACTATTTCCCTCACAAAATTTAAGCTAATCAATTTTTTTAAATTTCCGAAATTTAGATCCAAATTATGCGATAATTTTGCACTAGTTCACAATTTCTAATTTATTTAAACCAAAGAAAACCTTTGTTTTAATTTTTTTTGTATTTCTCACAAAGAAAGTATTGTTTTTGTAAATTTCATTTGGTACATAGTCGTGCACTCGACAAAATTATCGACAATTTGGCATGCACTCGGGATATTACTTGATAATGCGTGATGTACTTACTTACCTACCTAATGATTGCTAGTTCAAGATCAGCGAAAGGTCAAAGCAAAAAGAAACCGAAATCGATCGTTATTGTGTTTATTGAAACTTTTACAATGAATAACGAACAGCTAATTTTATTGGCAGTTTCATATACTGTAACGTAACAAAATAAAAAAAGCGAGCTTAATAAAAGTAAATAATTTATTGTGCGACATTATAACCACTACCAGTATGTTATCGCTACACCTCCTACATGCATTATGGCTGTCCTGTTATCAATGATATGTAATTTTTGTTTTATATCCGATTTGGTTCGATTTTTGCGTGCAATTAGATACGTGCGATAGGCCTGGGTTAGCGCTCCTTGTCGTAATATTCCGTCTCATTTGTGTTAGCAGATTGGAGACGTGTCAGCCGTATGGCAAGGATAGCCCGTGTCACCACTTATTTATCTTACACTATGGGTATGACTTATGAGTGCCAATTTGTAGCCAACACCACAGTGTATGATCTTGACAGCCTGAATTGTTGCTAGTGGGTCCGGAATCCACATCAGGGAGGTCTTTCGAATTAACTGCAGTTAATCTCGCACCTTCTCAAATAGGTTCAGTTTAATCCACAGTCCTCAGCAGCCTGGTAGGATGCCGCCTCTCGTAAGGAAGGAGATTATTATCAAGTGTTTTACGTTGTATTACGGAACAAGTTCATTTGACACAAAATGTTAATATAAATAAAACTAATTTAACCCTCGGTTGGTCTCATGGGGGACAGGTGTCAACCATATACTTGCAACTGGCAATTATTCTTATTGCATTAAGCTTAAGCTAGTATGGTTTTTAGTACCTTTTAATTACATCATACTGTAAGCGTCTGCATAGCTACAACATGATTCATACTGCACAAAAGCAATTAGCAGTCGAAAAAGTGCCATGGTGACGACGCCGACGGTCACCCACGCGAGTAATCGCGTTACTGTTTTTTTAGGAGGCGTTCGAAAATGTTGCTTTATTGTGGTAGAACGCGGGATAAAACAACAAGAAGATGGTGTACTAGCTGTAATCGTTGGGCATGTAGCGAACATTTAATGGACGTGTGTGTAAAATGCTGTGAGAAATGAATGAAACATTTAATAGTTTAATTTAACAATAATTATTAAAAACATCATTGTTTTGTGAAGCACTTGTTCAATACAGTTCTTTAAATCTATCTAGCATTTTCATTTTTGTATTGGAATCAATATAAAGTCACAATGAGCGAAAACAGTGGTGGTTGCCAGATGTCGCACCCACGCAACCAAACGCGCCACAAAAAGGTACGCGACTAACCTAGGGTTAATTGAAAGTTCAAAACAAATGGAAAATAGAATAACCTGCGTCTCTGCACTACAACTGTAATTTTTTTGTCACTGCCCAAATATAATTTTTAATATATGTATAAAATGGCTGTAATGCTTCATGTTCATTAAATGCATATTTTTTTAGGCTGCAAGCAAGTAAAGATAAAGGTAGCGAATGTGCTAAATGTGGTCTTAAATGTTGCATATGTTGCTTTTATTGCTTGGAAAAATTTATTAAATACATTAATCACAACGCATACACAGTAATTGCTATCGATGGTTCCAATTTTTGTTCAGCAGCTGCTACAGTATGTTGAATAGTACTTATTTAGAAATGAAATGAAAATGTTTTTCCAGGCCTTTCAAGTGTTAACATCACATATTATACAAGTTGCTACCATAAATGGTATCGGCGATTTTATTCTATCCTTGGGAAAAGTGTTTGTTACAGCATTTACTGGATCACTTGGGCTCTTCTTCTTTAGAAATAATCCCAATTTAAGTTTCTATGCAGCTCCAACAATAATAGTGTGCATTTTTTCGTTCATTGTGGCACATTGCATTTTATCCCTTTATGAAGTGAGTATTAGACACTTTTTTTTATTACTATAGGTACTATGAATTTTGTACCACCTAAAATTGATTTGATCGTAACTCTTCTTCATTGAGATTGATAATTTATCTGCATATTATACGGTTTATGTTTTGTTTGGTTATTATAAGAAACTCGTTTGTAATTCAAATAAATTCAATGTATTTCATTTACATTAAAGATAAATGAAGTTAAATTAATTAAATTAATGCAAAGCTTTCTGGTAAACTTCGTTTTTCTTTTTGTTTTCCTGCACGTAAATAGACAAAGATGATGGCTTTCCGACACGCGTACACTCGACGTACAGTTGTCCATTCGTGAAACTCTGAAACTCTTAAGTTAATTTCGCAACCTTCCAAGCACTGGCCTTGTGATTTATTGATGCTCATCGCGAAGACCAGACGCAGTAGTTTAAAATCAAATAGTAAGTGGGTTGGAATCATTGGAATCCCTTGATAATCTGTTAGGCAGCATGTAGTGGCGTAAGTACAAAATTTGTCCCCCCCCCCCTCTTCCCCCATATTTATACTTACAATCATTTACTTCAAATTAAATACCTATAACATTACTAATAAATTTCTGCCTAGGAAAAAATTTTTTATAAGTAATTAGTAATAATTAATAATAATTCAGGTATTAAAAAAATTAATCCAAAGGTAAGTACATCAAATCTGAATTTGTGCACTTACCTCTACAGATTGGAAAATAGTGAAATAATTTTGAGGGGGCATTTATTTTATTTATAGTTGTCTGCATATGTGGCATCAGTCAAAGCAAGAAAAGTTCCCGCGCCCTTTGAGGCTTTTCGGCAAGAAGCAGACGATGCGACGGCGGCTATCAAAAGACAATGTGTGACGCGGGGGGGGGGGGGGAGGGTATTACAGCCAACGTGACGTCACCCAAGGAAATTTTATTCACAGTCTACCGTAACAAAAAAATCCGGTCGAGATGTAAACTGCGAGTTGAAAAATCCGCAAGGCCCATGGATTATATTCTTAGTCACCACTTCATGCAATTTCGGATCAACATCTTCATCTGGGATTTCGGTTGAGATGATTGAATAGGTTTCACTCAGCCTGATTTTGTCAACTAACTAAACCAAAATGTGCGCATGAAGCAGACCACGCTTTTGTCATTCAATAACGAACTTTGCCATATATACTGTGCTTTATGATTAAATACATGAGGGATTTTAACTTTTGGTTTCACATTCAGCAGTCAGGCCTGGAAAACCTAGACTTAACAGCTCACCACCATCAGGAACTAAGGGGATGAATAATCATCCCAAAAATCCTTGTTTTGCCTCACAAGGTACAAGGTAAGGCAAGCCTTTCCACGCAGGATGGGCAACAAATATAACGACGCTGTATAAGTTGAAAACTAATTATTTTGACAGTTCAATGAACCGCGAAAACCTCTAATTATTTAATATACATGACTTTCAAAGAAAGAAAATCACAGTGTTGAATCCATGTGCAATTATTGTACCTATTTTATTAGTCGAAAAAGATTTTTATACCAATAAAGTTGAATTAGTTGTTACCTGCACTACATGGGTGTAACACTGTTTTTACACACTTGAATAATTGCATACTTTCTTGCTTGTTTCAAATCTTTGGCCGTCTGTGTCTCCGGTCCTATAAGGACTAGAAAGCTGAAACTGCGCTAGATATTAGAACTGTGTACATTTCGATGTATTAAGTTTTGCTGGCGACCACCCTGGCCAAACTCCAAATTTGGGCAAATTGGAGTCTACCATTGCTGGTATAAGCAGCATGGCTTAAATACTGAATGTTAGCGTTTAATTTACAGTAATAAACTAATAAAATAATGTTAAGTAGACCAAAGATATTGTCAAAATAAAATGTAAAGCAATGAAGTCTGGTGGTTTAATAACCTGTGTGAGTGGCATAGAGGTACGACAGACGCTCTGGCGTGATCGATGAAAGCACTGTCCTTGCATGCCTTAGGTTCCAGGTGTAAATTTCACAGAAAAATGTTGAACATTTTCGTAAGTTAAATATTTGAGAAAACATTTGGGGGTGGTCTTGTGTAATAATAATAATTAATAACAAATTGAAAGCAAGTTTTCTAATCTTGCATCTCTCGTAAAATTGTGTGTAAGATTAGAAAAGTTGTTTAAAAAATTTTATTTTACACTTTTTTAGTGCATGAGAAAGTGTGTAAGATTAGAAAACTATGTAGATATTGTTTTTAAAAAAATTTTTGTTTTCTTCTTTGTTGTTGTACATGTTTGTTTTACCATATCAGTACTGGTGTCTATATTAGAAAACATTAGAATGAATGAGCTATGTACAGAGGGAGTAATAATCTTTGGTACAGATATAAGTAACATTTCTACAATTATATATTTCATTCTAGATGGTACTTGATACAATATACTTCTGTACGTGTCAAAATGCCGAAGATGCTTCTGAAGAAATGCCATTAGAAAATTTGACAAGCAAAAATAAAGGTACTCATATGTCCCAAGAATTTGAGAATATTCCTATAAAGTAACAAAATTATTTATTTTCATTGCTCAAATGGTGTATTATGGGCTAGAAAGTGGCTTGTTGTGAGATAAAACAAAAACGCTTAAATAGAAGTCGCAAGTCTTCACTTTTCACCTCTTCACAAAATTGGTTGTAAGTGTATTTATTCTTTATATTACTTTAAAATACGTACTCACACAATGTTTTTGCCGGCTTACACTACTAAATGGCACTGTTAAGTAGAACGGTATTAAAGTCTATTGATGAAATACCTTACCAACTTTTTGATCTGTTTAATGCACATCGATTTATAATAAACATTTAACTGCATAACAATAAAATTATTATGCAAAATAAAAAACGGATATGTGTGGTTTTTAAATAAGCTAATAATTCTGCATGTTTGTTTATAACTGCATTTGCTGTGCTAATTCAGTGTTGTAAGCCTCACTTTTGACATTCATAGACTAAATTGCATCTAAGTTGGTAATTTCATTTTAATGCATCAGTTTTTAAGCCATATAATTTTACATTGTATTGATTGCAATATTATGCGAAGAAACACTGCCATCAATGTGTCCTAAAAATAGTACCTACAGAAGTTATTGAGCTGAAATATTTCATCTAATATCGTTTGTATTGTTAATAAGATTTTGCATAATTAGTTGTATTGATCGCGACAGAATTAAAAAAAAAACATTAGATTACACGAGTGAGAAGTGGCAAGCAAATAAAATATTTTTGTTGAGAAGTGTTACACCTACACATTCCAACCTTTATTCTTTCATTCCATTTTTAATTAATGATAATTATTGGCAGCTCTTTTTATGATATTGCAGATTAAAAGGCTATTCCGAGTGTTACTAAAGAGTTGCTATTTTACTGCTTTTAAGACTGACAGAACTAATATTAAAATGACCTAAATTGTACCTTTATAAACACATTCTTTCTGTGATAGAACTCAACAATTTATTCTAATCTATTTGAATGAACTTTTTTAAAAATATACCCCTACACACTTATTTTCTACAGTGTATAGGTTTTGAAATTTTATTATTTATTGTTAGTGTTCATACAAACTTTTAACGTGTGTTTTCATTAAATACTAATACTGGTTACGCTTTTTTATTGTTTGAGTAGATCAAGTAGATAATAATGCAACATTATGGCCTTGCATGATTAACGTAAACAATTTTTGTGAAAGCTGCTTAAATTGATAAAAAAGCAACGTGGTTGTTTTTCCGTGTTATGGAATGTGCTCGGCATTCACATAAGGCCATAATTTTGCATTTGAGTAGTAGATGTTTGTGTGTCCTCATTGTGAAAAGCACCATTTCATTTAATCTTGTGCGCAAACCAATATGAATAAATGTAAAAAAAAATGGATTTTTTTTCCTATCCTCACAACCTTTATTTCTTAGGAAGAAAATGCCACCATCTCGCATAGATAGGGATGACATTCCAATCAAATTGCAAGATTTGTTTAAAAAATTTATTGATATACTTCAATACAGGATTATTTTTTCATTTTTCTTCTCAATTTTTTATTCTGACGTAATTTTTTCTTTTCGGCAATTTTTTTCTGCTTCACAATCTGATCGACACTCCGTAGCTCTGATTTCACTTTCTTATTTTTGTTTTTACTATTATGGTTCATCCTCCGAAACGATTTATTATTATAATTTACTCTTTCATTTAATGGATCATCTTCATTATTATCTTCATTTTCAGCAGCTTTTGTTTTCTCTTTCCATTCTTCATAACGATAAGTTTTATAAGAGGCAGGGATCCATTTTCCCCCTTCAGTTTTAAGTTTTCCAACATTTGAATCCTAAATCAATTTACTTATTTATCAATTGCACTAACATATATGATTCAGAATGATTGTCCATTTAAAAATCTAAGAATTTTATACGGACCAAAGAAATGGACAAAAGTTACATATTTATAATTGTCTGATATCTACACTTACATTACTCACACCCACCATCTTCTTCTTTTTTCTATCCCAGCGCATTTGTTGCTTTACTTTCTTTATGTCTTCTGCAGTATCAGCTGTTAAATCAAATTGTGCTTGTGATGCCTCACGCTGGAAATTATTTATTGCCATTCTGTAAGAAAAAATGTATTATTATATAACGAAACTGTTTCTATTCAGTATGCCACATTTTATAATGTATTTGCAAGTTATTTTCGGTACTATTAAGGATTGATTCAACAAACATTTCTGTCATAATTTAAGACTGATTACTTTCATTTAAGATACCTAAATGCTAAAGTTATTACTTAATAATGAAACAAACATATTTACAAATTCATTAGACATCTAACTTTATTAGAGCAAATCGGACAGTCGCTAAGCACTGTCAATATAAATGAGGACGTACAGTGTGTCCAAAATTAAACGTTTACCATTGCTATATCCGTTATTATTGGAGCTACAAGGTCGGTTACATAATAACAATTGAACCTCCCGTTGTCGAGATATTCACAAAAACAACATTTCCTTAAATGAAACACCCTGTATATTTTTACACATTTCAAAGGAAATTTAATTTTGAACAAAAAATTGTTAATACATAACCACCCTAAACTTAAAAATAAACAAATAAGCGTAACTATGTCAGAAAACATGCAATAGTCTTACCCATCTTCTGTAAATTTATCAGGTGCTGAATAGGGAATATAATTTTCATCTTTCATTTTTTGTTTTTTTAGTTGATTATTATACAAATAATCCACCTTTCTCTTTTTCGATGTAACAATTTCACCAAACACATTTTCAATTTCACTCTTTACACTTTCTTGAAGATGAACAGACTTCTCGGGGACTGTAGATTTTGTTTTCTCCATATTTTGCTGATAAGCTGTTTTAGCGGCTTTGTGAAAAGCTCGTGTTGCTTTCATTGCTAAGTAATCTTGCGATTTTGTTTTACTGCAAACTTCAAATACTGTCTAAAATGAAATTATACAGAATGGGAAAAGTAGTGTAAAACAAAAATAACTTACACCCTGAGGACGATAGCTTTTCATTTGATGTAAAATATTGTCCCGTTCTTCTTGTAAATGATTAATTTGTGTTTTGAAAAATGCGTGTGTGCCACATTTATTTGTTAAGAATTGTTTGGCACGTCGATTGCTATCAACAGAAGCTACGGGTCTTGTTTGAAGATATTTAGTATAAGCTTTATCGGCTGTTTGTTTTGCGTGAAGCTGTATAACTAACTAAGTAAAGTGCAAACCAAAATTAAATGTTTAGACTTACTAAATCAGGGTTGGTATCATGAAGCATAATTATTGTACCGTGTTGTTCTTCTATTAGACTTTGAGGTATGCAGCCAATATTCCCTTTAGGATTAGTTGAATTTATTATTAATAGTGATTGTCCCAAAAACAAGTGTAAATCTAACATATATGGGTATTCATCAGCAGTAACCAAAGAATATGCTGTTCCTGTTCTACCAGCTCGTGCACAACGACCTAAAAAAATCATAGCATTAACTTTTCCAACTATTACGTTAGTAAGGCAATCAGATACAAGATGTAACATAAGTTCAGTCCGCTATTGAAGGATCATATTTTAAACTACAACAGTTCTAATAATTTTTTTCTGTAATGCTTCGCAAAAAAGATGACACCATGATGACCATAACTATCAAACCATGACAAAATGTGGTATGCAAGATGATTGTCGAATTTCCTGTAATTTGCTAGAATTTAAATTTAGAAATACTCAGAAGAGTAGGTGGTCGGTTGTTTCATTGCTCAAAATGATTGCCTCCAACCCAAACATTGACGGAATACTCTCACTGGTGCCTTGGATTAAAAATAGACATGGATACTTACGAAAAAAGACGAGGTCAAAATAAATGCTATGGAGATGAAACATCTCAGGAAGATAGCAGGGAAAACTAAGTGGGATAGAGCAAGAAACGAGAACATTAGAGGGATCACTAAGCAGGAAGCAGGAGATTGTGCTGTGCGTTAAACGAGTAAACACGTATTTTGAAGCGCTCCCAAAGGATATCAATTTTGTAGGTGTTAATTGTTACAGTGTGGGGACAGAGTGGTATCGGTTGATGCAGGAAAAAAAAACTAGAGTGTAGAAAAGTGAGGTGACAAAAGGACGAAAGGAGAATAAAGGAGTAATTAGCACAAAGTAAGTACCTAACGTAGCGCGGTATTTGAGTGCGCGGATAAGATAAACAGTTTAAGTTAAAGGTCGTAGATTTGGGAATGTTAACTTTGTTATATGAACTAAAATTTCTATTTTATTTTCTAACGGGAAGAGTGATAAAGCGATTAGTAAATTTCCGACGGGGTAGAATTTTGGGGAGAAGTAATTAAGGAGTAGATTTGTACGTAATAAGTGAGCAAGGAGTAAAGGGGGCGGATGAGCGAAAGAAGGGGAAGGGCAAGTAGTTGGGGAAACTTGGACGAGTTTTTGAAGAGAAAAAGAGAAGGTGAAAAGTCAGAAAAGACGGAGAAGTGTAAGGAGGAGGGGTTCAGGAGAAGCAAGGTGACTAGGAGGTCGCCACAGAGCCATTCCATGTCAAATCAACACACCCAATTTACCTCACCATTTTAGATTTTACTAAAATTTGGTATACTCATAGTTGGTGCTGAGACTAAGCAAAATAGCAAATTTCAATCCTTTATCTCCAAACCGTTTCTGAAATATGGCTATGCAAAATTTTCAAAGACTGACCAAAAAAGCGTGGTGAGACTTTTTTTAAATCGGTCTAGGATCCGTCCTAATTGAGCTAGAGAGCTGGGGAAGGTGTCATTTTGCAGCATTTTATATGCTCTTTCCAGTGATATACAACACAACATAGGCGCTAAATAAAATCTTTTTTTAAAATACAAATTTTAATTTTGATTAAATTTTTTCCAAAAAGTACATAATTTAAAATTTTCAAAAAATTTCCATAAATACTTAGTACTGTTGTAAATCACATACCAAAATATAAATATGGGATGACAATGGGTTCATTGTTAAAAAAAATATTTCTGACTCTTGTTTTTTATTAATAGCCCCGTTTTGACCAAACCTACCTTTAACCACAGACCTGTGCTTTAACAAATGGGAATTTAATTTAATAAAACCAATCAACATATTTTATAATTTAATTGAGTTGATTACTTACCATAATTTTATACAATTTAAACTATAATAGCCTAGTAATTGATAAAACAACAATATTGAACATGGGACTAATAAATAAGGTATGAAAAACGTGTACGCGTTGATGTTTTAGTTTTGATCCAAACGGATTAATAAAAATGTATATTCCATTTGCCCTCGTATTAACACTTTTTTCAAAAAATAAGTATAGCACAATATACAGGGTGGGCCAATGAAAAGGTAACAGACGAGTTTCTGGCTAGAGAAAATTTTTTTTTGAGAAACGCAAAAATACGTCAATTTTTACATCAAGGGGGACAACTTTTGCTATGAATTTCAACTTGAAGTGATTTCACCCTTAGCGCTGTGAGAACAACCCCTAAAATTTAAATAGAGGGATGATGGGGCAAGTGATACGTCATTTGAAAGGTCTTTCTTTTCTGATTTCACTGCACTATTTTTTTTATATTTTTTTTATTTTTAACCAAAAAAATTGAAGTTCCAAAATGGAAAATGAGGAAAGAGATTGAGGCATTTAAAAACTCAAAAAAGTTCGGACAGGTCATTTGTTTTTTCTTAGAGAAGCTAGGTACTTTTACTGCTATTTGACAACATTGTTTCACCCTTTTGGTACAGGGTAAACAACCCTTACATTTTGAAATAAAAACAAGGGTTAATTTTTTCTTGTGCTAATCAATAAAACAAGTTTATGCAAATTCAACCTTAGTTTAATAAATGTTCGAAGTGGCTGTCTTCAGCTTTCATGCAATAATACCAATTTTGATTAAATCGTGCCTGTACATTTTGCAACATTCCGGGAGTACAGTATCAAAGGTGAAGGCATCTAATTTCTAACAAAAGTAGATTTTTTATAGGGCCATGTAAAGAATAAAGTTTATTCCACTGCTCCGGAATCTTTGGAGCAGTTACGTGGCCGTGTAGTACATAAATGCCGTCTAATTACTCCCGAAATGTTGCAAAATGTACGGGGACGATTTAATCAAAATTTGTATTATTGCATGGAAGCTGAAGGCAGGCACTTCGAACATTTATTAAACTAAGGTTGAATTTGCATAAACTGGTTTTATTAATTAGCACAAGAAAAAATTAACCGCTATCTATTTAAAAATTTAAGGGTTGTTCACCCTGTACTTAAGGGTTGAATCAATGTTGTCAAATGGCAGGAAAAGTACCTAGCTTCTCTAAAAAAAAAAACACTTGACCTGTCCGAGCTTTTTTGAGTTTTTAAATGCCTCAATCTCTTTCCTCATTTTCCATTTTAGAACTTCAATTTTTTTGGTTAAAAATAAAAAAAAACTAGTGCACTGAAATCAGAAAAGAAAGACCTTTCAAATGACGTATCACTTGCCCCATCATCCCTATTTAAATTTTAGGGGTTGTTCTCACAGCGCTAAGGGATAAAATCACTTCAAGTTGAAATTCATAGCAAAAGTTGTCTCCCTTGATGTAAAAATTGACGTGTTTTTGAGTTTCTCATCTCAAAAAAAAAATCTCTAGCCAGAAACTCGTCTGTTACCTTTTCATTGGCCCACCCTGTATATTGTGCTATACTTATTTTTTGAAAAAAGTGTTAATACGAGGGCAAATGGAATATACATTTTTATTAATCCGTTTGGATCAAAACTAAAACATCAATGCGTACACGTTTTTCATACCTTATTTATTAGTCCCATGTTCAATATTGTTGTTTTATCAATTACTAGGCTATTATAGTTTAAATTGTATAAAATTATGGTAAGTAATCAACTCAATTAAATTATAAAATATGCTGATTGGTTTTATTAAATTAAATTCCCATTTGTTAAAGCACAGGTCTGTGGTTAAAGGTAGGTTTGGTCAAAACGGGGCTATTAATAAAAAACAAGAGTCAGAAATATTTTTTTTAACAATGAACCCATTGTCATCCCATATTTATATTTTGGTATGTGATTTACAACAGTACTAAGTATTTATGGAAATTTTTTGAAAATTTTAAATTATGTACTTTTTGGAAAAAAATTTAATCAAAATTAAAATTTGTATTTTAAAAAAATATTTTATTTAGCGCCTATGTTGTGTTGTATATCACTGGAAAGAGCATATAAAATGCTGCAAAATGACACCTTCCCCAGCTTTCTAGCTAAATTAGGACAGCTCCTAGAGCGATTTAAAAAAAGTCTCACCACACTTTTTTGGTCAGTCTTTGAAAATTTTGCATAGCCATATTTCAGAAACGGTTCGAGATAAAAAATTGAAATTTGGTATTTTGCTTAGTCTCAGCACCAACTATGAGTATACCAAATTTGAGTAAATCTAAAATGGTGAGATAACATTTTTAATAAAAGTGTGTTGATTTGACATGGAATGGCTCCACAAAGGGGAGAAAGAGGAAGTGGAGCGGAAATAGAGAAAGGAGACGAGGAGATGGAAAAGGTGATAAGCATGTTGGAAAGCATGAAAATGGAGATAAAGACGGAATTGGGGGAAATCAGGAATGAAATGAAGGAAAACAACGAGGAAAGTAAAAAGTTGAGAGAGGAAGTTAAACAAATGAAAGAAGAATATGGGATAAAAGAGAAAAAATGGAGTGAAGAGAGGTTAGAGTTGAAGGGGGAGATAGTACAAATAAAGAGGGAAATGGAAAGAAATGAAAGAGGCCGAAGGAAAAATAATATAGTCGTGAGGGGCAGTACAATGAAGGAACCAGAGAAGGAACTGGAAGGATTCATACAGGACAAAGTGGGAGTGAGAGTAAGTGTTAAAGAAGCATGGGCGATAAACAAAGGGACAGAAAAGGAGCTAGTAGTGGCGAGGCTAGGTAGTTGGGGAGAAAAGAGGGAAGTTATGAAGAAAAAGGGAAACTTGAAGAACTCAAACGTGTATATTGAGGACGATCTAACAAAAGAAGAGAGGAATGTGCAAGGTGAATTAAGAAAGATTGCAAAGGTGGAAAGGGAAAGAGAGAGCAGAGTGAAGGTAGGGTACAGAAAGATTTGGATAGACGAAAGCAGGTACAACTGGGATGAGGATAGAGGAAGGCTAAAGTGGGGCCAGGAAGAAGGAAATTTAAGTGACGCAAAAAACTAAAGGGGGGGGAGGGGGTGCTAGTGAAGGGAGGAGGGGAGAGACAATACATATTGGGAGGAGGATGATAGTAGAAGATGTAGACTGTGTAGTGTGGGGCGGGAAAATTTGGATCACATGTTAGGGGAGTGTGACGAGCTGAGAGCGGAGACTAGGAGCTGGAAGAGGGTATTAGGAGAGGGTGGAGAAGGGTTAGGCTGGATGGAAGAGGTCATAGAAAGAAGAAGGGATGAAGGTTAATGGGATGTCTTAGGGTTAGGAAGGTTCTGTTTTATTTATTTTAAGTAGAATGTTTATTTCGTTTATTGGTTGATTAGTTAAATGAGGTAGATTTCAATTTTTTGTAAAATTATATAATTTAGACAATAAAAAAGCAATACACTAAGCAGGAAGCAATACAAGGCAAAATAAAAAAGAGGCAGCAGAATTGCTATCTACACCTGGCAAGAATTGGGTCAACCAGATTGGCACGGAGACTAACGGAAGCGGGAAAGCCACCAAAAAAACAAAGACGTGGACCCAGGAAAAAATGGATCATCCAAATTAAAGAAATAGCAGAGGAAAGGAGTGTGACACTGGAGGACATTAAAACAATAGCGAGAGGCACGAAGAGATGGAGACTGGACCAGGCGACATTTTCCAACACTCGATAGGGCATGAGGGATTAGAAGAAGATAAAATTCGCTAATTGATCATGTGATATACACCTTCCATCAAAGAAAACTTGTCTAGTACTTACAGAAGGATCTTCTTCAATAAAGCATATGCGACAGATTAACACCAATTGGCAGTAGCTCCCCACAAGTGACACTTGCGTATTTTCAAATTCCAATTTTAGCAAATTACAGAAGTTACATGGTCATCTTACATACAGAAAAATTGTTTTTTGTAGGCCATCTTTAAAGAGATCTATCTTCCTTAGGAGCCATTGCAGAAAAAAAGTTATTAGAATACGTGTTAACACCCTGCATACCTTCAAAAAATCTATGTGCAGCGGTACTTTACACCACCTGATCAGGATTCAAAGGTGAGACTGCCAAGGCATAGATTTGTGGTATATGATTAATCCAACATACCACAGACGACCACAAAAGCAATTGAATATACTGGGTGTCAACGAATCTATTAGACAAGTCATAACTTTTAGAATATTAGGTGTATCAAAATCAGATTTCTTATGGGTAAATGGCATGTGAAGAGGAGAGTTTTCCCATATTTTTCATTTTCTCGTCAAATGGCTCCGTTTTGAATTTTTAAATGGCATATTGTAACATTTTTGGATTTGAAATGGATTTTTGGAATGTGACATTTTAAAAAGTTTTCACGTCTACTTCATTTTTTTAGAGTCACTTAATATTGCATCTAGGTGGCCATGATCGGACGTAAACTAATCTGAGGACCTCAGCAGAAAATTACAATGGTAATCGCGGAACAGAGGTTAATCATAAATGAAGAGACTGAGATTAACGTTCTTGCTCTGGTTGAGGTTGACAAAACAGTTTCTTTAAGAGAAATTGGTCAAGAAATGCAGATAAGTCACGAGTGAACAAGAAAAATACTGAAAAAGCACGGATATCGAGCATTTAAATATCAGTTATATCAACATTTGTGTGCTGATGATGGCATAGACGAGTAGTGTTTTGTGTTCAAAATCAAAGTTAACCCAAATTTTATCAACTTTATTCTATGTTCCGACTAATCACGATTTACAAATAATGTTATGTTCAATAAGCAAAAAACTCGATACTGAGCCTAATAAAATCAACATAACAGAGAACAATTTTCAAGGAAGGTTTGGCGCCAATGTCTGGGGTGGTATCGGAAACAGAATTGGGCCAATATTGTTTCAAGGTCAGTTAACAGAGGTTAGGTACTTGGTACTAAGAAAAATTTTAGTAATTTTAGCGGACTTCTGTTAAAATTTGACCTTGAAAAGAAAAAGACGAAAGTTCTACCCTATTTGCATTTCATTTTAACAGTATTGCCACACGTACCACACAATATAACCAGATCTTAGTAAATTTCCCTGATATTTTAAACGTCGCGGCGTTCGCGACCTTTAACTACCTATAACCTCATTTTCATCTTGTTTTATTCTTGTTTCATTCCCTTCATTATAAATATCTCCCCATCCATTTTTTAATCCAAGTGTATTCTCCTTTTAAATTCGCACCTTTAGGCCGGCCGCACATTGAACGCAGCACAGCATAGCACAGGGCAGCAGAGGAAAACTATTCCTCGACTCTGCGACTAATGGTCACCGCATATTGAACGCAGGGATTTTAGTTTCCTCTGTGCAGTTTTCGGGTGAAGTACGGAATTATGAGTACTGCTACCGAAATGTGTTTCGATTCTGAATTAGAATCAGATTCGGAAATGGAAACCGTAATACAGTAATACAGTATGATTAAAAAACGTAGAAAATCTGTATGGATGCATGATTATTTAAAACAAGGGAATACCCATGGAGAGTTTCTCCTTTTAAAGGGACTAAATAATAGTCGAAGAAAAATGTATTTTCGTTTAAACCAGGAGCAGATTGTTGAAATACATACGCTTATATAAGGTACTACACATAAAATATCTCGGAGCCCGACAGAGGCACAGAGGAAAACTGTGTTCAGTTTACAGAGGACGCAGGCAAGCAGAGGAAAAAAATAATCCTCTGCCGGTACTACGTCTCGGCTGCGTGCAATATGCGGTGTTCGCTTTACTTCCATGTGTTACAAAATCCTCTGCTGCGCTGTGCTGCGTTCAATGTGCGGCCTTAATCTATTTGAAGGTGGGTTTTCACACTCATGCAATTTGTGCAAATTGACTTGTGAATAGTAATTTGGGCAAGTTGTTGCATGAAAACTAAACCGTTTACTTGTGATTGGTACAAATGCATGAACATGTAAACAATACTGCAACTTAAGTTTAATCTAATAAATGTAGGTAAATAATTACAAAAATCGTTTCGTTCATTACTTAGTTCCTTAATTAAATTAATATAAGAGTAGGTACGTGGCTGTCTTTTTAATCCAACATTTCTGCCATCTTCTTGATCTTATCTTATCTTTCTTGGCACTTTGAACTTTTTAATTATATAAATTCCATCTACTGCTAATAATTGGTGTTCGCGGTCCATCGTAACAACTAAATGCTCACTGCTCACAAACGCGTTACTCTATACAAAAAACTGAACTTTGGGCAAATTAGACTGACCGTGGCAACGGATAAAACAATTCAGTTTTATTTGCACAAGTCGAATCAGCGCGAAAACCCAACTTTATTTTAATTATGTATTCATATCACATATTATTGTTATGTGATTCATATTTTCAATTTCTTGAAGTTCGCACTGTATTACCTTATACATACCATTAAATACTTATACCTAGCTTAAAAGCAAAACAATATTCTACGGAAAATAAATGATAAAGTAAATAAAAACGGGAATTTAATGGATTCTTATTTATTTATGGTATCTAAATAAATATAAAATGAAAAGATGAAAACATGTAAATAAAAAAATAAGATAAGGTTAGGAAAAAAACACTAAATAACTATAAACAAAGTACCAATTTTAGGGCAAATGTTCCTAACATCTTGATATATCTGGCTTTTTATGTGGCAAGCCTGTTAAAGTGAAATGAAAATAGGGTAGAACTTTCCTCTCTCTTCAATTTAAAAAGAAGTCCGCTATTATGTTCTTATTTTTAATCCAGTCGCAAATAAATTAGTTTTTTTAAATCCGCCCTATGAAAGGGAGTTGAGGACACTTACAAACATCCATTTAAAAATAATAGTTAAGACACGAAATTGTAATTTTGCCAAGCTATCTTATAGCGATCTATCATACTAGTCACTAAAATTTTGCGATTGTAATTTTCTGAAATCACCTGAGGTCCTCAGATTAGTTTACGTCCAATCATGGCCACCTACATGCAATATTGAAAGTGAGTCTAAAAAAAATGAAATAGGTAGGCGTAAACACTTTTTAAAATGTTACAATATACAGGGTATTCCATTTAAAAATTCACGAGAAAGTGAAAAATATGCGAAAACTCTCCTCTTCACATAGGTACCATTTACCTATACCAAATCTCATTTTGATATACCTAATGTTCGAGAAGTTATTACTTGTCTAATAGTTTCGTTGACACCCGGTATAACGTGTCCAAAATTCAACGCTCATCATTGCTATCTTGGAAACGGTAAGAGATACAGTCAGTTAAACGGAAGAATATGAGGCCTATATCTAATCTGCTCTTAGTGTTTTTCTGATAAAATTAGCCATATTAAAATGAAAATGAAAGTAACATTATCTACAACTTTTCCTTTATAACTGTTTGATATGATGGATAGTAGCGAAAATATTTAGCTTTGAAGAAAATATGGACTATCAATTTTTCCATGATATCTAGTAAGCAATGCATTTTGAAAGGAAAACAAAAGAAAGTCTCAGCAGATGAGATAACTGTCTTCATATTCTTCCATTTAACTGGCGTTGTATCTCTCACCATTTCCAGGATACCAATGATATACGGAAATGTAAGTGAAAAAGATGTTAGTTTAGCAATTTCGTATTAAAGAAATGAGGTAGAATGTAGTTGAGGTACATATTGTGTGGTGATAAAAAAAAAAGGTGTACTTACCCACTCTGTGAACAAATAATTTCGATCTGTCTGGAAAATTATAATTAATCACATTATCAAGATGTGGTATGTCTAATCCTCTAGCTGCTACATCAGTAACAATCAAAACAGATACTTTGTGTTGAACAAATTTTGCAGTATTAATTTTTCTTGCCGAGGCATCCAAACTTGAATAAATGTATGTGTTACTAATACCCACATTATCAAGCACCTGAAAAATATTTACGTAACAGTACAAACAATGAAAAAGAACACAACGACATTTTAAAATTATCTCAAAGCTCAGTCTTAAGGATGACAGACCTTATGGACTTTTAAGAAACCGTTTCCATTACACATTCATACAAGATAAGCAAACTTACCAAATGTAAATAATCAACATGATATTTAGTAGCAGCGAAAACAATTGTCTGCTGTTTAGGATCTATATGTAACTTAAGAAGCACAAGAAGTGCAGCGGTACGTTCCTCAGATCGTACTGTTAAAAACGCTAGATCTAACTCTGAAGGAAGTTTTGATTCTACATCTAATCTAAAAAATACATTGTTACATATAAGATCAAATTCATTTACTGCGAAGAATACCTAATTAATACGGGATCACCAATGCCTGCCTTAGCAAATTCTACCAACACTTTCGGAAGTGTTGCCGAAAATAGAAGTGTTTGTCGTGTATCAGGTAATTTTTCTAACAAACTGTTCATCTGAACACCGAATCCCATTTCGAATAATCTATCGGCTTCATCAAATACAACATATTCTATGTTATTTAGCTTTAAATCCATTTCAACACAAATGTGTAAAAAACGACCAGGAGTCGCTATTATAATATCTGGGTTACCGTGAATGACTGAAAACTGACTATCCATAGAATCGCCTCCCGATATGAGTGCAGCTTTTAAATCTGTGAATCTTCCAAGTTCTTTGAAAAATTTTAATGTCTACAATTAAAATAAATTAGTTTGAAATAAAATTTTAACAAAATGTTCAGTTTCTAACTTGAACTGCAAGTTCTCTTGTAGGTGATAATATCAATGCACGAGCTCCAGTCTTGGCGCTTCTTATTTTGAGTTTCTCAAAGAGTGGTATTAAAAAACAGGCAGTTTTACCACTACCAGTTCGTGCCATAGCAACAATGTTTTTCCCTTCCAAAGCTAATGGTATTGTCTACAGCAATTGATGTTAACAATTAACATGTTATAAAATAGACAAAACAGTTATTATGAGTACTTACTTTACGTTGTATAGGTGTAGGTATTTTATACCCCCTTTTAGTAACACCCTTTAATACATTGAATGATAAACCCATAGACTGAAAACCTCCACTCTTATTTGTCTTTCTCTTAAACTTAACAGACTCGACAGAATCTGAGTGCTTGTTGGGATCTTCAAAACCAGGTACCTCCAGCATTGTTATTCTACTTTATTAGATATTTTGTGAAATAGTACTTTAGATGAAGAGGTAGATGGTATAAAAATTAATAATAATATTTGGTATAATCGAACAAATTATTATACATGCATGAAGTTCAAAAGTTAGGTTAGAATGATGCACAAAACAAGGTGGTTTACCTATGGAATGATGTGGTTATTGTACCACGGATAAAAGCATGGAGTTCGTTAAGTTGACTAAATTGACATATACAAGGTGTCTCAGAAATAGGAATAGACTGTTTAATTCTATAAAATTGATTCATAATGCTTAGATTACTGTTTTATTCTTGTTTAGTTTTGCGTGATACCTGAACGACCAATAAGCAGTTCAATTTTCTAGTGCCCATTTCTTTACTAATGTTTTTTTGTAAGGCTCTGTAATTCGTCACTATTGGGCAGATTTTCATGATAGAAACCGCTAGAAAAGTTAAACGTTTAGGTTTGGGTACGTGTAGTTGTGGTAAAAATCATCTCATTAGTTCTATTTGACTGCCGATATCAAATTTGCTAACAGTCACACAGACAACTAACGGATTTAATATACAGGGTTAGCCAAATGTCCGGCAACGGAACGATTACAGCCAAACCAAGCGATGTAGAGATACCGATAATCTTTGATACCGATATCAACGTCACTGTTCACTTTAATACAAAAAGTTTTAAAGTATAAGTATAGGCCTTACTAATTTTTTTAGATGGGCCTACAGGTCACTTATATACAAAGATAATAGTCAAACTCATAAAAACAACAGACTTTAATGCACTAACCAGTAACATTACAAAAATAAAATTTTTTATAAAAAAATATTTTCTCCGAAATTATCAATTTCAAATACCATGTATCGTGTATCTAATATCAAAGTAGGTACTTCAAATTCTTTGAGAAACCCAACAGTATAATAAGATACAGGACATTGCATTTAAAAAAAGTGTCGATGTCGTAATAACTTATCCGGATATGACGTCACATATATATCTCCTAAATTTGCTAAAATAGATTCACGGACGTAAAAAAACAAATGGACTGCTAATTGGTACGTACCGGCAACATTTATTTGTCCCCACCATGGGAGCCGCCATACTGTGCTCTTAGTTAGTTATTTTCTTGTAGAGATCGATTTTAGTTGGCAATTTCAAACGTCAAATCGAAAGTGGTGCAAACTTCAAAGTCTTTGACTTAACCTCAATGTTTTATATCTTACCTTTCGTTGCTTTCATATTTGACATTTTTTATATACATAATACAGATCGATTCTGTTTCAAAATAGTCTAGCCAGATTGCTATCTAACAATATTGTTAAGTTGTAACTCATAACAATATTGCTAGTTTACTGTCAAAAATGGACATTCTGTTCTTACTTATTTAGCAAGAATTGTTAACAGACGCGATTTAGCAATCTTGCTATTCTTTAGCAACTTGAGCATGCGCATATTGGCCATAAGCAAGCGATTAGCATTTAGATTATTTGTATCTGCTATTTTTGTTTGTGTTTATCAACATGTCAGCTATGTCTGAAATGAATAACAAACGAAGTAAAAAAACAAATGAGGAACAAATGGAAATAATAATTAATCACCTTAAAAATCACCCCATTATAAATAGTGGAAAAATTCATCCTTTAAATATAAAAGAGGCCGAAGAAGTGTGGGGCGAATTGGTGATTAGCTTAAATCAAAAAACAAATTTTATAAATATAATTGTATAAATTATTTTATATAGGTACCACTACTTAGAATTTATAATCACTTGGTACCTATACCTTCTCTCTAAGTTTTCCTGTAGGTCTAATTCATAAACAAATTGTATATCAAAGGCATTCATGTTGGCTAAATTTGATTTTTTTCACGGTAAACCACCTTGCTAAATGCTTAACAATCAGTCAAGTTTGGTTGCTACGCTTAACCATGCAATTGCTAAGTTGACAGCTGGTATTGCTACAAAAAGAGTGAACAAAATACGAAATTTGAACACAAGTTGTTACATAGCAAGAAACGTTCGTAGCAATATTGCTAACTACAAACAGAATCGATCTGATAGTATGAATAGAGCTTGATGTTTCGTTGGAAACGATTGTTGCTATGTGTCGTGTATAAATAAACAAGTTTTGTTTGTTAAATGGTTACACATAATTATGCCATTTTGGAGTACATCGAAAACTACGTTCCAGAAGAAATTTTACAAATAGTTTCAGCAGCAGAATCGTCGTTGATACCAAGCAAGTGATGATGCTAGCATAAAAAAAATATAGTTACAGAATTGAAATTCAGAAATAATGAAATGACAAATTATAAATTGCAATTTTCAAATATAACCGCTAAATTTTCAGGGTTCATTACTCCCTTTGATTATATATATAATCAAAGATTACTCCGCAGACCACTAATATTTTTAATGGTCTGTGCACAAATCACTTTTTTGTTAGTGGTTTGTGGGTCTGTGGATTACTCCTTTAGAAATACACCAATACAAAATTGAGCCACAGAATAAGGTCCCCTTACTTATTCTGTGATTGAGCACAGTATGGCGGCGCACAGGCAGGGGACAATCAGAATCAGTAGATTAACAGAGTACCGCAACCTCCGCCATTTTTAGTCCTTTCCGTGCTTCATTCACTACACGCTCAGTAAAGTAGATGATGTTTTGACTAAATTTTTCGGAATATAATAAAACAAATACACTTAACGGCACAACAACACGGCATTTCATTAAAAATTACGCACTTCGTAAGTATATTTTATGTATATGGACTAAAAATGGCCGCCAGGGCGGCATTTGTCGCGTCAAAGGCTTGCGGTACTCTGTTACTCTGACTTACATTATGTCAACTAGGGTTTCTTTTTGCATTTTGGGTACAAGTCAGCTCTTCAATACCACATTCGTTTATAAGTCGTTGAAACTTTTTTAAGTTTTCTATTAACCTGAGGCAGAATGTCTTATGGGCAAGGCACTTTCAGTGATGAGTCATGTCTGTAGCGATGCAAAAGAAAACACCTTACACACCATTTGTTTTTTATACGTCGTGAATAGATATAAGTTCGATCCACTGGCGTTCACGTATGGTTCCGAAAAGCACACATTTCTTTTAACAGTTTTAATCTTAATCCATGTTGTGATAAGGCAGACATTTGCTGTGTTTAGTGTCGATTTGAAATAAGAGGAGTGGTATGCGTCCAAAGCTGACTTCAATCAATCAACTATATTGTAGATTGATTGACTCTTCTGTCATGTCAAATTATTATTATTTATAACTCAAGCCATGCAGCGACGTTAAAATTTGATGCACTATCGCATTACTTACTAAGCTGTAAAGACTTTGCAGCTCTAACACTATTTGATTATTTCTACTAAGGATTAATTAGACGAAAATAGTTACTACTACAATTTTAAATAGTATACAAGCACTACCTGTGGGTAGTAACGGAAATGCACCTGGCTTGTACTATTGGAATTCATTCTAACGTCATTATTTCTTACTATGTAAAGCGTCATTGGTCTTTTAATCGTAATACATACAATTACAAGAATGATGACGCCAACCTCGGACAAATATTTAAATAGGTCCGCGACCCTGTGTCTCTACATCGCCGTTGGCTGTAATCATCGGTGTCGGAATTTGGCTAACCTATGTGTTAGATTAAGTAAAGTACTACCCAGGCCGATGCTCGACGTTCAGCTTTCGTCCGACCGTGCGCATGACGTCACCTGTAGAGTGAATTACATTTGCGACATGCTCATTTGATGTGTTTTTCGTCTGTACCGAGTTTATTTTTCGAGATACAAAAAATTCCATAAGAACAAATATGCTCCTTATGATGTCTTTTATATGTAAACAATAATAGGGTAACTCAATCTCTCTCAGTTAACCTGAAAAATACTTGTATAAAATATCATAATTACATCTGATGGTGTTTGCGCCGCGACGACACAAAAACGGTGCTAGATAGAGGAAAATTGCATATGAACAAATTTGTAGAGCACAAAATTTACTAAAGAAAAGTCCGCGGTAGGGTGTCACGATCTTCGATAGTTTAAGAGTTACAGGCGTCCAAAATGATGCAAACCTTATTCGCGCAACTGTCCACACCGCTTTTTCCCAAACTAATAGAGATAATTACACCCTCTCGCGGACTTTTTTTTAGTAAATTTTGTGCTCTACAAATTTGTTCATATGCAATTTTCCTCTATCTAGCGCCGTTTTTGTGTCGTCGCGGCGCAAACACCATCAGATGTAATTATGATACTTTATACATGTATTTTCGGGTTAACTCAGACAGATTGAGCTACTGGGATTGAGATAATTACACCCTCCCGCGGACTGTTTTGTAGTAAATTTTGTGCAATACAAAATTGATTCAGTTCATTTTTTCTCTGTCTAAAATATATATAATGGTTTTCGCAGCGTTCGAGGAGAAAGCGTTAGGAGATCTGGGTGATTTCATTGATGGATTCAAGACAATTTCGCACTTAACTCTATTTTTTAACACCTTGTGGTAATTTACATTTTAAAAAAATGGTTACCTGTTGATCTGCACAAACATGAACATCATAACACAAGGTGGAAAAATGTACCGTTTATTTATTTATTGAACATAACTTAAATCGAGGCGTGGTTTAAAAACGTGAAATAAAAAAGGTAACGTAGGGTACCAATAAAAAAAGGTAAAGTAGGGAACCAGGAAAAACAATATGATAAAATTAACATAAAATTCATTTTGTGTCTTTTATATCTTAAAAATAATAGGGTAGCTCAATCTCTCTGAGTTAACCCGAAAATACATGTATAAAGTATCATAATTACATCTGATGGTGTTTGCGCTGCGACGACACAAAAACGGCGCTAGATAGAGGAAAATTGCATATGAACAAATTTGTAGAGCACAAAATTTACTAAAAAAAAGTCCGCGAGAGGGTGTAATTATCTCCATTAGTTTGGGAAAAAGCGGTGTGGACAGTTGCGCGAATAAGGTTTGCATCATTTTGGACGCCTGTAACTCTTAAACTATCGAAGATCGTGACACCCTACCGCGGACTTTTCTTTAGTAAATTTTGTGCTCTACAAATTTGTTCATATGCAATTTTCCTCTATCTAGCACCGTTTTTGTGTCGTCGCGGCGCAAACACCATCAGATGTAATTATGATATTTTATACAAGTATTTTTCAGGTTAACTGAGAGAGATTGAGTTACCCTATTATTGTTTACATATAAAAGACATCATAAGGAGCATATTTGTTCTTATGGAATTTTTTGTATCTCGAAAAATAAACTCGGTACAGACGAAAAACACATCAAATGAGTATTCCTCAAATGTAATTCACTCTACAAGTGACGTCACGCGTCATATTTGCGGACCGCCCACCATGCGCAACATCCTATCTTTAGTATTTATATCGTGCCATTTATGTAATAAACTAGACGCCAGTGGCAAAGAACTAGAAATCTCGAAACGAAAAGGCTAAACAGCCTTACTCATCGTCTCAAAAAGGAATTTGATGAATACAAACTTGAAACATACCTACCAAAAACATACCTATAGCAAGAATCGGACCACAAAAAGAATATTAAAGCAACATGAAGGATTGCCGACTATAACTAATGGTAATGACCCCTAGCTACACAAAGAAAAAGCAGAAGCTTTTGTTTCACATCAAAATCATATCTTCACACCATTATCTATTTGTAGTCCTAAATACATGTTACCCACATAATTAATCATATTGAACGCAATCATTCAGTAATAACTGAAAACATCCATCCCACATCTTCGAGAGAAATATCCCAAATCATAACCGCTTTGCCCGGACGGAAATCACCTGGTCATGATCTTATATCCTACAAAATCTTAAAACATCTGACCAAAAAATGTCTGGGTGTGGAAGGTCAATGGTCAATGTTAAATGCTTGCCTCCGCACTGGGTACTTTCTTCGTGACTGAAAACAGGCCCACGCCCTTTTATGTTCCCCAAGCGCGGAAAAAACAAAGGAGATATTAAAAACTACCAGCCAATAAGGCTACTTACTAAAATCTTTGAAAAAATTATTTACGCTAAATTATTAGTATTCGTGGAAACCCAAAACATAGTATCGCCATTTCAATTTGGCACTCAACTTATCCATCAACTCCAGCAAATTACTGAAGTATGTAATAGCAAAAGGCTACCTACCACAACAAATGCTACGCTACAATCCTCTTTTTGGATGTTGCCCAGGCCTTCGATAAGGTGTGGATTGAAGGCCTAAAGAAAATAGCTCCTCAAGAAAATTGCTCCCAGCTACTTCCTAGCAGTTACATTTTCATTTCTATAAAAAAGAACCTTCATGATCAAGATCAACTCTTGTATATCGGAGATTAAACAAGTGCGTACTGGAGTCCCACAAGGCAGCATACTAGGACCTCCGCTATTTAACATTTACACATACAAACTGGTTTAAAAATTGGAATATTCAAATTAACCCCACGAAATGTCAACCTAAAATCTTTACCTTAAGGGAAATAAACCAGTGTCTAACATCACCATTGATGGCAATCCCGCACAATTGAATCCAAGACTTGGCAATAAAATATCTCGGAGTTTACTTGAACACACGCTTAACTTGAAGCTTTCACCTCAACCACAAGTTGATACAGAGCAAGCATAGGTTAAGACAACTTTATTCATTGCTCAATCGAAATCAACGCTGAAGCTTGAGCTTTTGTAAGCCACTTCAGTTTGGTGTAAAACATAAAACAAACATCAATAAACTTCAACGATTTCTGAACAAACTTTTACAAATAGTAGTAACCGCGCTGTGGTTTATTCGTACCAACCAGTTGCACTATGAACTAACGGTAGGTATCATAAGTGAAGGTGTTCATTCGTGAAACCACAAAAAAGTTTTTAGAAAACGCGAGAACGTGTGATATGTGGGCTACAACTTGTGCCAGTTGAACATACATGGTAGACTAAAATGAAGACTGCCACAAGATCTAGTAGCCTCTGATGAAAATAGTGATTAACTGTTGTTATTCTTTCTTTCCTAAATCATCAATTGTTGTTCGCCATTATAACTATTAATTGCATTGTAATTATTTTAAACAAGATGTTACAAATAGTCTTGCCATGCCACTTATTATTTATGTCACGCAGTATATTATCAATTTAAAGTATGATGAAAATTCATTTCCAACGAAGCAGGGCTGAATCTGGAAAAAATGTTTTGAAATTCCAAAATTTTTGCTTATTTACACCTATAATGAACTCAATCCGTGTACACACTCAATGATATTGATTAGATGGAAGTAACAAAATGGAAATAGAACACATAATAACTTCAATGCACTTGAAAATAACATTTCTTTTTAATTAGCACAATAAATTACATATTATTTCTAAAATCGTTTAGGTATAATACTTGGAAAATATATTGAAATTTTTACAGCATACATTCATCGTACCTACATTTCTACAAAAATTCTATATGCTTACATTTGTATCACAATTTAAATAAATTTACCAGATATGTAAAGAGAAACGGAAACTGAAAAAAAACATTTGTTTCTGGTTATGACATTGCAACATACTCCTTGTATAATAATTAATACACATTAGTTTCGGTCGAATGAATTTATTTCAAA
Source organism: Pyrocoelia pectoralis (assembly GCA_036250285.1). Classification (NCBI taxonomy): domain Eukaryota; kingdom Metazoa; phylum Arthropoda; class Insecta; order Coleoptera; family Lampyridae; genus Pyrocoelia; species Pyrocoelia pectoralis. Next base: position 59,209,681 of record CM070074.1, on the reverse strand, counting down.
AAGTCCATAATTTCATCTTTAGATAATGATATATTACCGCTTTCAGATTTATTTGAAGAAAATGTAGGTTTCATTACATTTTGAGCAGAATAGAAATTCTGAGGTTGAAGTGAAGCTTGAAATTTTGAAGTTTGAAAGTTTCCTTTGGAATCTGTTTGATTGACCTTAGACAGTTGGAAGGGGTCATGTAACAAATTAGCAGATGTTACAGAGTTATTACTTACATTATTTAAAGGAAGTGTTTGTAAACCTTGACTAGTTTGGGCATTGAAATTTGAGGAATTAACGAAATTTGTAGGTACGTGCATTGGACTGTTAATTGAATTAGAATTATACCACGGTGGTGATAGCATTGGTGGTAAAGTATTCGTTAAATTTACAGGTTGTGCTGGTGTTGTATTTGTATTAACCGGCAAAGGATCGAGCATAGTTTGATTTTGTAAAATCTTCACTGTTTCTTGTTGTTTCAAAATCCTTTGTTTATCTTGTAAGCTCAGAGAGGATACAGACTGTCTTTGAGTATTAAGCGATAATGGCAAATTATCGTCCAGACCAAAATCGGTAAAGATTTTATCCAAACTTGTGGGATTAGTATTAGGCACTATTGTCGGCATGTTACTTTCAAGTATTTTTTGATGTTCTTGTACAGTGTTGAGCTGTTCTAATTTAATACGATGCTCAGATTCAACAAGTCGAAACATTTGTGTAACTAAGGCAACCAAAGCGTTAAATTGTTTAAGGGTTAATCCGTTTTCGATGCATAATGGAATAAGAAAAGGAAGCACGCGAGTGGCCATAATCTCCTTTGTTATTCCTAATTTTTTATGTGTCATGGCTAATTTATATATTCCTAATATTCCCATAATGACGGCAGGTTCGCGAGAAGGAATTTGTGGTAAAAACGGTAAAACCTCATCTAATACCAGCCACTTGTCTAGATGTTCAAGTAATCGACCAATACACAGTAAACAGTTGACACGAACAGATAAAGTAGAAGTGGACAGGCACAGTTTTTTTATACGAGGTAATACACTATTTTTAACGCTACCGTGATCCAATAATGCTGCAAATGTTGGCAATACCGATAGACACAATTCGTGAATTTGTGGAGTGTCGGCATCTAAACCTCTATATAGCATTGGTAATACATGCTGTTGTATATCGCTTGTAGGTGTTAATTTTAAGAGAAGTTCCATACGTTGTAAAAATATAAGTAGTATCTACACAAGTAATATTAAATGTTTTTAATACAATGCGATTAATTACCTGAATCGGATTCACCAACTTCATGACAGGTTTCAGATGTGGTAGTATCTTAGTAATATACTCCACTTCATTACATTCTTGTGCGATATCCAATATACTAGGAAGGACAAAAGGAATCATGGTGGGTTGAGCTAAATCTCTCGCAAGACATGGCAAAACCTGTTGAACTCTGACACGTTGAGGTAATTTGGTAAGTGCTTCCGGTAAACCCTTGTAAAACTGTGATCTTTGCAAATTATCCCACTGAAGTAAAGAATCCAAATAAGTCAAGGTTTTTACACCTACATCTTCAAAGTACGGAATCTAAACAAAAATGTAACTAGGAAGTCTTTCGTTTGTCAACTGAATATACCTTTACAAATTGATGTGCATCAGGACGTAAATCGGGTACAACATTTAACATCATTTTCACATATTCCCTTAAACTGTCAGGTAAACATTGCAATTTACTAGTAGATAATGTCTTCAGCTGTTGTGGTCTACTCTTGAATTGATGCCAATCTTTTACAGATATTAATGTTTGATGATTTAAGGAATGTAACACATACGCTAGCATGCCTAATGAAAATAAGTCGCTACTTGTGGAATGTGTTTCCGTCAAAGTATATTCGGGTGGAATATATTCAACTTTTGGTTGTGATACATATGGTAAAGTAAAGTCGTATTGCTGGAACGGATAAAATACTTGATTACTACTTGTACTGTGAACGCAAAAATCTAAACCAAATATTTTCCAAGCTCCTTGTTGATTGATTATAATACTTTCTGGACAAATATTTCTGTGCACCAATTTAACGTCATTATGTAAAAATGCTAACCCTTCTCCAATTTGAAGCAGACCATATTTTATTTCGATATCGTAAAATTTGTAATCTGACAAATTGGCAGGTTGTGGCATATTAACAGTTTCACCTAAAACATTAGCTAAACTGGCAAAGACTGGTTCGGTTGCAAATGCTAAACTTTCACGGCTTTCTTCCAAAGGATGTTGTACGGTCAAGATTCGAGGATGCCTTATTTTTGTTAGTTGCGACACACCCAGACGTAAGCTCTCTAAAATCATTTCTTTATCAGACTTATTGAACTTATCCAACTGTCTTTTTTCTAAGACAAATATAGCAGCTTCTTGTTTTGTAGATCGTTTGCACCCTTTGTATATTTTCCACAGTAAACCAGGGCCCCCAGATGCAATATGAGAACTGGCATCAAACTCTCTTGTAACTGGGTTACCGGGAAGAACACCTGATAGTTGTGAGACGGTGCTGCTAACGGAGCTACTAACTTGAGAGTAAAGTTTGTTGAAAACTTCCATGTTAATACTAAAAGTAAATAATTTCAATAGTTGTATCAAGAAACTTGAAAAAGCAAAGTAGAACAAACCGAACCGACATAAAAAACCGATCGTGAGCGATGTGTTTTTGACATAAAACCATAGAATACATGTACAAAAATCATGTATTATTACCACTGAACTCTTAAACTGGAACGTTTACTGCGTCCGCCAACCCGATCCGAGAGACAAGGCACGCAAGGGACATCAGTGGGAGATCCCTGTCCTTCTCACGCTGCCTGCTCTCTTACATTTTGGTTAGGTGTGTGCAATGAACTGTATACTATACGTTGTTATAGTATACAGTTCATTGGGTGTGTGTTAGTTTAACGCTGTCTGCTCTCTACTCACGGTGCATGTGCACGAAAAGGACAGGAATGACCCTTGCGCGATATCTCTCTCGGCTCCGCGACGTTTCTATGGCAGAGATAGCCAGTGAGCGTTCCAGAGTATAATTAGAGTTCAGTGGTATGTTAATCTACTGACTCTGGTGTATAGAGTCCCTATATGTAACACATCAGTACAGAGTCAGTAGATTAACAGAGTACCGCAAGCCTTTGACGCGACAAATGCCGCCCTGATGGCGGCCATGTTTAGTCCATATACATACTTACGAAGTGCGTAATTTTTAATAAAATGCCGTGTTGTTGTGCCATTAAGTGTATTTGTTTTATTATATTCCGAAAAATTTAGTCAAAACATCAACTAGGTACTTTACTGAGCGTGTAGTGAGTGAAGCGCGGAAAGGACTAAAAATGGCGGAGGTTGCGTTGCGGTACTCTATTAATCTACTGACTCTGCATCAGTATTAGGGCCGGTTGTACATCTGCAGCTTAATGTAAAGCCGACGCTTAGCTAAGCAATAAACTTGCTAAACCAGTTTTGTACAATGACTTTTCGTGGCTTCAGCTCCACTTAACTTTAAACTTGGCTTAAACTGCATTTGTACAACCGGCCCTTAGTACCACAGATTTCTAACCATACATCTAGATTGACAACTTCATATATTCCAGGCATACGAAAGTGAAGCCATTCCGCCATTTGTCAAACTGGCAAAAGTGGTGGGAAATTCGGTAACCGCCATTTGTAATACTGGCAATTATTGTGGTCTCACTTTTTAACAATGAAGTTGTCAATCTAGGTGTATGGTTCACTGAACTCTAATAAATTATACTGGAACGCTCACTGCCGGTCTTTGCCATAGAAACTTCTCGAGTCGAGAGAGATATCGCGCAAGGGTCATTCCTGTCCTTTTCGTGACGCTTTACACATGCAGCGTGAGTGAGAGAGCAGACAGCGTTAAACTAAAAACACATACTAACCTAAATGTACTGTCGAGAGAAGGACAGGGATATGACCCTTGCGAGCCCTCTCTCTCGGATCGGGCCAGCGGCCTTAGTGAGCGTTCCAGTATAATTAGAGTTCAGTGATCACATCTAGTTATGAAAAATTAACCTCCAATAAGGGAAAACCACTAAATCATTACATTTCAAATTAGCGCCAATTGCCTTAGGGATTTTTCGCATTTTAGTGTTGATGTCATGTTTGTTCCAGAGTGTCGGTACTATGCTTAGACTAGAGTCCCTATATAGGGACTCTAGCTTAGACCATATACTAATGGAAATGTACTGCTAATGCAACGTTTAAAAACGCATCGTCGAGGAAAGAGCGAAAATATAATCGTGTCCCTTACCGTCTTGCAGTAGCCTTATGGGTAACCATGAAGGATGCGCAATACGGCTCTCTCGTTTAGGTTGGTGAGCTTTTTACACATTTTCTACATAGGGAATTATCAGTCCATTAGTACCTATATGGTCTAAGGTACTATGTATATACTGATAGCGTGATAGCATCCTATCCAATACATGTGCAAAAAATCTGGTCAACATTACGGTGCAGACATATATACCGGGAGTTCGGTCTCAAAGACGAACAAAGGGATTTAACATGGTATTGAACGTTTTTGCCAATTGTTGCTCGCCTGTTTAACTTAGAGACAAGGTAATGACATCAACAGAAAGAGAAAATTATTGCGATTCAAATAATGCTACTGGCAAGACTAAAAGTGCGATTTATTCTTTTAAAATACCAACTCAAAGTATGACACTTTTGTTTTGTAGTATTAAAATTAACGGCAAAGTTTCATACTTTAAGTTAGTATTTTAAAAGAAGAAATCGCACTTTTAGTCTTGCCAGTAGCATTATTTGAATGGCAATAATTTTCTCTTTCTGTTGATGTCATTACCTTGTCTCTAAGTTAAATATGCAAAAATTGACAAAAACGTTCAATACCATGCTAAATCTCTATGTTCGACTTTGAGAACGAACTCCCGGTATATTTTCGCTCTATAGATGGAAAAATGCTCCATATTGACATTATAGCAAGGACATCGCAATGCGCAAACCTTTGTCCCGATTAGCTCATCTACCGGAGAGAGTAATATCTTCTGTCTTCTAATGTTTCCCAGATAAATTGGTACAATGCTAGCAGTATATTCTTTTTGGTACTATCACAAACCACTGGTATGTACTATGTTAACTTATAGGGGCTTTTGTGCTATAGAGTCCGGGCAGCAGCTGACTTTGACAGCTCTGAGGGCAAACAAACGCCTACATAAAACACGTATTTTCAGTTTACGCGGGCTAAAATGACAATTGTGAATGCAACTCTCACGTTCTCTTAACGCGCACAACCTATACATGCGAACATTATAAGCTGTGCTATTAGGCTATTACGAATAGAAAAAATTTTGCCCTCAGAGCTGTAAAAAAATAGGTTAATGACGTCATCTGCCCGGTCCCTATAAGGCATCTGCATGTGACGTCATGAATTTCGCTTGGAGTACAAACATAACCAAAAATAGCAAGTAAACAACGACAACCATTTGTATAAAGCAGAATAGTGTTTTTTGGTACTCATCATTGATAATTACAGTGATTATTATTAAGACATTAGATAGTGAACATTCCAGTCGTTATTTAAGTAAAATAAGTGTTGTAAAGATTGATCCTTATTCAATAAAATTAAGTGATTGTAGTGTTAAAGTAGAATTTATTTACTCAGTGGTAGAATATTATCCTAATTTAAATTACCTGCAACTTCTCATATATGTACTATTTCTAAAATTCTACGAAATATAGATACTGTTGTATGATTGCAACTAAATCTATTTCCTAAATCAACACATGGAAGATTCAGACGGAATTTTATGAATACTAAAATTAACTGCTGAAACTTGCTAAGCTTAGATGCATGTGTAATAACTATGTCTGATTCGACGATTTCATATAGGCACTGTAAACGCTGATAAGTAGGGGGTCCTGTATAATACCGAGTATTTTGGTCACTATTGACAAAATACTCCCCAGTGAACTGCAATTGATTCACTTTTGCACCCAGTTCATACAGTTCTCTATTGCATTCTCGTAATGCTAAATATAAATTTTCCATAGAAAAGATGTTTCGATTTGTTCATCCTTGTTAGTATGATCACTTTGCTACAACAATCTTTGCCCCAAAATTAAATAGGTTTATTTGTAGGTGTTACATTTCATTATGTATTACATCACACCCTATAAGCTATCATACTTAAACATTATTTTGGACCTTAATTTAAAAGAATGAAATTATATAAGTATGAAAATATAATTTCATTATTTTAAATTATATTTTAAGACGCGATGACAGCGTACCTAGCAGACTGAGTTAAGTGCCAACAGTGCAACACCGATAACACTCAAATATCGATTGTGGTAATTAACAAGTAGCAAGTCGTCATGACATGTTACCAAAAAGAAAGAAAGGTAACCACATACTTATTATGGTGCAGATTCAAGGGCCCCATTCACGTTGAGATTGGTATCGATACGTGTATCGCGACATGCAACGATACATGTATCTGAGATTTGTCTCAAACGGAGAGCTGTGCATTCACACAGATTTGTAATGATACTAGTTTTCGAAACATGTATACATATTTCAAGTTTTTCATATAGAAGTGAAATGGTTCCTCCTTAAGCTGTTGTAATAGCATCAGTAGTATTAATAGAGCGCTTCAAGAAAATCGTCGACGAAAGGAAGTATGGACAAAATTATTATTGCTTGATGCCGAAGATGTTTATTTGCATTTATAAGCATTGAGCAAGTCCTCTCAAAACTCAGGATTTTTCGCAATAACTAAATGCAAAACTACTGTATTTTACGATACCTAATATGATACCAGCACATACACGTCGAGACTTGTCTTAGCCGCACGGTCATAGTGCAGTGCGACAAACGAGACAAGCTGATACTGAAACTGCAATACTGATACTTCCACATACACGTCGAGATCTGTCTCTCTATATTGATACTTGCGACATGTATCGATACCGATCTCAATGTGAACTTTTTTCTCCTCTCACTAAATTATCTATTTTACGATTATTGGTAAATTTCGATGGTATTCTAAAGGTCCATCTCATATACTCGTTCTACCACAATTTACTACCATACAAAACGGCATTTTAAATAAAATAAATCTTTTAAACATATTTTTCTATGCTTTTAAACCAGTTAAAGGGTACATCATATAGGCAGTAAAGGTTATGTTTGTACTCCAAGCGAAATATATGGTCACGTGATGCAGATGCCTTATAATTTGTACCAAAAAATTGTACCTAACCTATGTATTTGACAATGACAACTCTCAGATAATTTTTTTCTCTATGGTCACGACTATCACGAATGCCCTTCATGCTGTTACGTATCCACTTCCACTTTGCGTTTAACCTACCAAAGTAAAATTTGAAAATAAGAATTTTCAATTTTATTATTTTATAGTTTTTACTCTCTTCAACCACACAACACTTCTGTGCTACCAATAAATTAAGTAAAGTAAACAACTAATAATGGTTGTCCGAAGCACCTTTTTTTTGTTACGAAATTTAAATAAAATACGTGAATTATCCTCTTCATCATGTACAATAATTCCAGGCCAACTTTTCTCATCTATGCGATTCCTCTCTAATAATATTCCGAATACAGGTGCAATTGGAAAACTTGAACGTAAATTGCAACTATCTTTCACATGTAAAAAGTGTAACAGTCGTAGTACACATGAAATATCGAAACAGGCCTATGATAAAGGTGTTGTAATCGTAAAATGTTCAACTTGTCAAAATAACCATCTTATCGCAGACAATTTAGGATGGTTTGAAGACCTTAAAGGTAAACGAAATATTGAAGAAATACTTGCAGAAAAAGGTGAAATAGTAAAACGAGTCGCAAATACATTGTTACATTTAGAAAGTCAAAGTAAATGTTAAAATATATTTCGTAATTTTTGTTTTAAAATACAATTTACAAAAAATATAGATATTTTATAACATATACTACATTATATTATATGTAATTCGTTGATAATTCAGTAGGTATTGCATTAATATATTTGTATTAAATACATAAGGATATTTATAATGAAAAAACTCCAACAAGTGGTCAGTTTCTACTCTTACAGTATCAGTTTAGGAAATCATTTTAAAAAATCAATAGAAGTCAGAAAATAACTTCATTAAAAACATGCTAAAACAAATATTATTACTGAAGAAAGGATGTTGAATTCTTATAAGTTTTATAGTTAAATTACTAACAGACATTCTCTCGCTATAAATTCCTATTTACTGTACTCAAATGCAATCACGCTTGTTTCTAACTTCGATAACGAGTTGCTGTAAAAGACTAGACGCGTTTCGGTTTATGAATTACGGCATAAGGTTCGTTATTATGAAACTGATGATCAATGGAATCTTTAGGCATTTTTCGAATCATGGCATATCCTAAATGTGAATCATCGGCAATGCGTACACTCTCCATGGTAGGAACCACTTCGTCGTAATCGTTAAAAGAAGGTGGTGATTGTGGCGGTAATACTGCAGCGGCTGACGAGACTTGCTGATATTCCGAATTTTTTACATTTAATTTACCACTAGATCCGAAGAAATTTAAACGATCATAACTATCATCGACACTTGGCGATACATTTATAATTTGTGAAACTTTTGGCGGATTAAGTTGTTCTATGGGCGAATTATTCATTTTACGACCCCACGAAACGTATTCTTCTAATTCTTCATCGTCAACATTTTCAGTATGTTTGATATCGTCGGTTCCTAATGTACGCCAAGCTTCATTTCTAAATTCAACTTGATCATATTTATCTACCAATTCGTAATTTGAATGTTTCACGTTTATATCCGGTTTTGTTCCGATAAATTTTCTAGGCGGTTTCATCGGTGTGACTTTTGTATTACTGACCGATGTTAGTTTCTTCTCGAATGAAGAATCAAATAAGGAATTGGCGGTAATATTTGAGTTATCCGATTCTAAATCTTGCAATGAAGATGATGTGGTGGGTGACGGAGGTAAAGGAGTACGAGAACGAGCTTCCATTCCTAATGCCGCTTGAAATTGATTCTCTCCACAGTCTAAGACGGTCGATGGAGTTTCGTTGTTTAATAATTTCTTCATCGATTTCATTTTAGAAGCGACACATCTAAATGAAAATACAATTACGCGCCGATTTGAAATCAATTTTATTTACCTAAATATTGCTTTTTGGTTAGAATGCTCTAAGTGAAATGCACCTTCACCGGATTCACATTTACGACCAGCTTCAAATGTGAATTTCCCATCTCGGTAACCGTATCTTCGAATAAATCTAAATGGCCAAGTGTACAATAGTTTACTGGTTTCATTGTCACGAATCTGAATTGCCGTTGCCGTTAACAACATTATATAATTTTGAGGATATAAGCCACACCTTTCCGATGCTTCGGAAGAGTGCAATCTAACTTTAAACATTTCATCGCTAGACGAACAATACAGGTCATTATCTTCCTCTATGCTTGTTATTCGAGAGGTTTCATCTTTAAAAGCGACAGACTGTAGAGCGGCTAACCATTCTTTTAACGATTGCTGCGTTATTGTGTTGAATTCGTAACTGGCAGTTTTTGTAATTAACTGAAATGCCGTTTCGTGTTTTTGCGCAATTTTGACACAATTTTCTAATGTAATTATCCTCGACGATGTGTTTTTTGTTATAGAATTTTCATCAATACTGTCATATATTTCGAGTCTTTCTATGCCGAATTTACTAGCTTTATACAACTGACAAAATCTCTGATGCCATGTTTTCTACAAAAAGCAAAAGGGGAGATTAAATTGTCAACAAATCTAAATTTTCTAACCTTCATCAACAACTTTGCTTGAGGGGGAAGTAGTAATAGTCCTGAAAAAACAGGTTTATCTTGATCCATTTCTTTCAACAAATACACAAAGTGTTGTAGAAAGAAACATCTATTAAAGTTCAAAAAACAACATTTTAACACTATGTATGTAGAATGTAGAACTTAAACAAAGTAGGTATGTGAATTGTGAATGTGGTTAACACCCAAAGTCATCCGGTTGTATTTGTCATACAGGGGTTCCTTAGAGATAAGTTAAAAATATGTGTAATCGGTATTTCCTCTAATACCTATATTTGTTTAAAATTTAATGTTAAAAGAAACAACAATATACAAAACAAGGACACGAATTTATTGAAAGGTAAGAACCACAACGGTGGATCACAGTACTGAATTAGGTTAGGATAGTTTATAAAGAAAGGTTAGGTTTTGTAGTTTGTACCTTCGTTAGAAGAAGTAACGTGGTATTCTATGATGCGGTGGTTTATGGAAACCAGGGACAAGAACCTTTTTGAAATAAAAGGTTTCGGTTTTCACAACTACTTTCAAAATATGGGTTTCAATTCCGGTTCTGGTTCTAAACAAATACCGCTCTGTAGCCAGCCAGAGGTGGGTAAAATGGTTTTCAAAAAGCATTTACGATGGAAAATATAAGGTAGGTTAGTTCAACATATTTAAAATACAAACTAGAAATAGAATTGACCGTTGTTATTTAAAATACAAAATGAAAAATAGGCAGTTTTTAAATAAAAAATGCTTTTCATGTATTTTTATTGTCTTGTGAAACCAAACGCAATTTAAAAAAGCATCATTAACTGCCGATGAGAGTGATAGATAATCTTTAAACCTATTTTGCAAGCTGTTTAATAATGCTGTCACAAGAACAGAGCAAAATTTAAAATATTGTAATTCAAAAGTTTTTAAAATTTTATGTACCTAAGGCCCCTAAGGGAATTAAATGTGGAAGAGGTAGTAGTAAAAAAAACTTTTAAAAATCAAAACACTATTTAATTATAGCAACAGTTTACAAATTTGCAGTAGGGGAGGGTCGGGTGATAAATTACAACATACCCTGAAGGATATGAAATTTTTATGGAACTTGCTCAAAGATGATAATGATAAGGTCAAAAACTGATTACCGCCACTTTACCCTTACGGCTCATAACCTAGGATGGGAAAACGCAACCATTTTAGATTTAAACAACTGTTCAATACCACGATTGAAGAAGTTAGATTTTGTAATTTTTTTATCTGATGGAAAATAGAAAAAAAAATTTGAAATACTTTGATTTCACAGGTAAAGAACACATTGACATTCGAGATACGTTTAAATCTAAAATTAGGGGTGAAGAGACGGTGTGGGGGAGGGGGGGGGGGATAAATAAAGCTCCTCTTCCCTTTTACAAAGTATTAACATTTTTGATTGTCATTTAACAAAACTGACATCGAATTAGCATAGGTAATCGGAAAAACTTCTTTCGGCGATCATAAGCCATCTGTCACGAACTTCAAAAAATGTTTCAAACAAAAAGTTCCTATTTGTTAACGCAGAATTCAAATCTGCATAATAAATGAGGGGGTGCTATTTAAGATTACGAAGTTACCCCCCTCTCCACCCCCCGGGGGTGGGAATGGGCACATCCTATTACTATCAAACAATAGTCTTAAAAAAAATTTTTGACGTATTTTTTCATTTTTCAGTGCGTTTTGTATTTCGCGAGATATTTGGGCGGTACGGGCGGTCTGAAACACCCTGTATATAAAACTGGTTGTTGCTTATGTACTTGGGCGGAATCACTGAACTCAATAATATATGGAAGAGCAAAGCCGTTGAAATCAAATGGGATGCGCGTGAAAAAGTGAAGAAAATAATAAGGTCGAAAATCGTTTAACTACGGGGATTACGCGTTTGCGCAGTGGAAAATATCATGAAAATGCATCATGTGTTGAAGTCAATGAACTCTACTTAATAAATTGAAGTTGGGTTAGAAAATTTTACGTGGTTTGTTTTCGTGAACAAGTGGATTGATTTGATTTATAAACGTTACAAAGGAGAAGGGTTTACAGTGGGTGTTATGTAGTTCATGATTAATATATAGTTTTAGATAATATATGAGGCGCTTATTTGCAAAACTCGTTTTTTGCTTGGTGACAAACTTTTCAGGAAACGAACAAAACGTTTTTTCAGTTTACTGAAAGATATTTTTGTTTTTTCTTTTTTTAGTTGACATCTGAACGCTTAAGGGATAATGATAATTATATTTTACAACCTAATATTTTAACAATTTCTCTATAAATACTGGTCGTACGGAGAAAGATTGCTTCGGGTGCGCAGGTGAACTTCGTGTATTCGGAAGCGATCGGCATGTAAACTGCTTTTTCCACGTTTAACACTGGCGTTGCTTTTTATGAGGAAATAAAACTCGCAGTGTTTTTAAATTTATATGTTAGTAACAAGTAAGAACAAATACGTGTACATGTAAAATTAAATCACATATACTCATTTAAGACAAAAATCTTTTTTTTTAATATTCAAGCCAGATGTTACTAATTAAACGGAATTTAGCGGCGACACCACTGGTATCATATGATTGCCAAGCTTGGAAAATTTACAATTATACGAGTGCGCATCCGACCTTGGGGCAATCTTTCTCCGTACGACCAGTAACTAATTAATTTTACAAAGAGCGAGTTTTGCAAATGAATTTGGAACTTTTAGTAAAAAAACCTCGGAATTTCAGGAAAAAAAAACATTTATTGACATTTTGGCAAACGATACAAATAAACATAACATTTATCCCTAATAAAAAAATAAAAAAATAATAAATAAGTAAATAAAAAAAAAATAAACAAAAAAAATATATCACTTTTTGTTTAAATTAATAATCAAGTGTGTTTACTAGCAAACAGGTGCTTTCAACAACAGCTGTTCACGCACTACTGGGTGACAACATGTGAGGTTAGTCACGTGAACATAAAACCACACACTATAGGTTCAAATGCAAGGAACAAGTTTTGCAAGTGAACTGTCAAACCAAACAGCCAGTTTTGCAAATAACTTCAACTTTCAATTGAATTTTTAGGTGTTAAAGAACAACTTTTGTAGAAATTTGACTTCACCATTCGATTCCCCTTTAAAAACAGAAGTTCATGGCGCCAAAAACTCATTTTTGAAATTTTTGTCGATTAGCGAGTTTTGCAAATAAACGCCTCATATATAACAGCTGTTTTTTGTTTGAACTCTAATTTATTACGGCGCATGACCGGAACCCGTGCGCATTTTCAATTTGTGTATCACTTAAATTTACAACTTTGCTCTTCCATATATAATAGAGTTCAGTGGGCGGAATGCAGAATTCGAAGTGCATTAGGTGCAGAGGTGGGTAAAATGGTTTTCAAAAAGCATTTAAGATGGAAAATATAAGATAGGTTAGTTCAACATATTTAAAATACAAAATAGAAATAGAATTGACCGTTGTTATTTAAAATACAAAATGAAAAATAGGCATTTCAAATAAGTTTTTAAATAAAAAATGCTTTTCATGTATTTTTATTGTCTTGTGAAACCAAACGCAATTTAAAAAAGCATCATTCACTGCCAATGAGAGTGATAGATAATCTTTAAACCTATTTTGCAAGCTGTTTAATAATGTTGTCACAAGAATAGAGCAAAATTTAAAATATTTTACCTAATTCAAAAGTTTTGAAAATTTTATGTAAACGAATTAAATGTGGAAGAGGCCCTCCATAATATGTATACCTTGAACCTTGCAATTGATCTTAAAGTTTCAGTAATAGGTCGTAATTATTATACAACAGATGCTCAATACACTATAATCGAAAAAATATATTTCAAATAGAAAATACCTTTGTCTTTTATTTCAAATAATAAATATAAAATACTTTTACAAGACAGTATTTGAAATATAAAATACAAAATGCTATTTTCTATTTTAAATAGGCATTTCAAATAGATTTATTTCAAATATTTACCCACCTCTGAATTTAGGTGTTTTCTTTTTGCACCGCCACAGGGTTCGGTAAAGTCACAATAATCACGTAATTGAAGTGCCTTGCGTCAGAAAATATTTCGGCCTCAGGTTAATATAAAACTTAAATATAGCTTTTAAAACGAATAGGGTTATTGAGAACTGAGTCAAATTACTTTTATAAAACGAATGGTGTGTTATTGACAGAGCTGACTTAAGTCTACCACAACGTGCAAAAAGAAAACACCTACTGCTATCCATCTAAATATTGTTCTGTGGTCTGAACCAGAGATTCTAATCTTTGGTCTGAACAGAACAAGACGGGGACGGGATATGAGATACCTACGTCTTTTTCTATGGATTTATACCGCATACTTTTTTTACGCACTTATTCTATAGTAAGTAGTTACTTATGCAAGCTTATTAAATATTACATCATTATGTATTTTCAAGCATATATCTCATTTATAATCTAATTATATTTATGTAATAGATTACAAGGTACTTTTTATATAAACTTTTTTATTAACGGATATATTTACATTCATTTATATATTTTAGTTCAATAATTAAGGATTTGAAAAAAGGCGCGTTAGTAGTAACCAATACAACGAACTTTATGCAGGAAACAGAGTAGGAACTTTTCACTTGATAAATCCCGCCTTTTTATAATACCTTCCGTTAAAAGACTTACAACCTTTCCCTAAAACATGGCTTCTGACGGTAGTGGAATAACAACAGGTCAACCTAACTTACAAAAACAAGATTTATCAAAACTTGTAAGTTCTTAAAAAATTTAAACTTTTAATCTATTCTGTTCTCTTCATCTAAGTTCATTTCAATTCTTTTTATTCTAACCTTAAATGTCCGGTATTACATCTGCTTTCCCTAATATCGTTTGGTTGTACTTTTTTTAGGATGTCACACAGTTAACGGCCCTTTCTCCTGAAGTGATAAGTCGCCAAGCAACAATAAATATTGGTACAATTGGCCACGTAGCTCATGGTAAATCGACCGTTGTAAAAGCAATTTCCGGAGTACAAACTGTTAGATTTAAAAATGAACTGGAGCGAAATATTACTATTAAACTTGGTAAGCGTTTCTATTTTGCGTTTTAAGTGAAAAGATTGATTACCGATTTCCTATTAAGTATATTCATTAAAACGTGGAACAAGTAAGGAAAATGATTTGTCACGTTTTAACATATTCACTGCTCAAATGATTTCTCTTTCCACGCAGTGTTGATATCGACACATTTTTTGCAGAATCATTTTCTGAATTGTTGATGAAATTTTAAACGTTTTTCGGTTACAGTTAATTATTTGCTTTATGGTTTATGAAAATTTGGGCATATTAGAATTTGAAGTAACCATATAGCAAGGGTATTTTTCTATAATTGTTAATACTAATCTCAAATTGTATTGTTTTGGTTCAGTGCATGTATTCTAATTGGCCTAGATATGATGGCTTACATAGGTATTGTCGCACAATTTTTCTTTGTGGTTACTATTTCTATATTTATATGTGAAATTAACACCGAAAAGCCGGCAGTACGGCAGAATGTATAGTCACAATCCATGCAGGTATTGACAGTTAGCAACTCACGCTCTAGTCAGTACTTGGATGGGTTACCTACCCGTTCATTCTGTGGCTCGGTGTGTCCGGCAGGGGTTAATACAAAGGGCCCGAATGAGGCCTACGTATGTGTGGACTTAGGTCTCACGCTGCATCATAATTATTTACATTTTAACATGGGAAAGCCATCTGAATGACAAACTCCACTATTAAACAAACGCGTGATATATCTGTTTATCAATATTTATATTTGATAGATGCTAAATTGTTTGTTTCAAAAATATAACTGTGAACCGTTCACATCGAACAGTTTTGTATGTTACTTATCTAAATTTATGACTTGATAAATGAAATTAAGATATTTCAACAATTGCAGACGACCTGCAGTTCGATGTGAACGGGGAGGTGACCGCTTCAGAGTCAGAGGAGGCACCATCTGGAAAACGCAAGAGTGAAGATGCATTGAAGGAACGTTCGGCTAAAATGGTTTGTAAAACCAACAAAAGTGGTGTTTACACTAAAGAATATACGGTGGAAAAGATTGTCGATCATGTTGTAGAGAATGGCCATAACATGTTTAAGGTGAAGTGGTTGGGTTGGTCGGAAGAGTGCAACACTTGGGAACCCTATCATCACTTGGAGCACTGTCCGGACAAACTGCAAGAGTTTTTCTCTGAAGCGTTAAACCAAACAGTGTTGGATAGCTTGTGCAAAACTTTATCGGTATCTCAAGAATTACCCGACAAAGCTTTAGAAACTTTAATACCGCCCAAAGGTTTTTCCGCATTACGAAATATATTAGATGTTCAGAAAGAATTATTAACATTTTTTGTTGCCCCACCACTCGAAAGACACGTCAAGAAACTCAAACAAGGAAAAGAAACCGTGCTGTTATATTTTCTACTATTAAAACGAGAACGTCAGTTAGTTAAATTAACAGAATGGGAAGAATCTATAAATAAAACCGCATCCGAGTGTGCCGTAATAAAGATAGAAAATAATTGCGATTTAGAAGATCCTCCTGAAAGTTTCATTTATGTGAATGAATATGTTCCGATGGCAGGCATCAGCATTCCCAATGAACCACCAATCGGTTGTGAATGTGAGTCTTGCGGTCCCAAGGAGAAGTCTTGCTGCGGAAAGAATTATTCTTGGAGGTACACGTATAACGATAAACTGAAACTAAATGTACCTAAAGGTACCCCTATATACGAATGTAACAAAATGTGCAAATGTGGTGATGATTGTCGCAACAGAGTAGTTCAAAAGGGTCGCAATATACCGCTGTGTATTTTTCGTACCTCTAACGGATGTGGCTGGGGAGTTAAAACACAAAAGAAAATCTACGCCGGTGAATTTGTGTGCGAGTACGTTGGTGAAGTAATAACACACGAGGAAGCCGAAAAAAGAGGTGAAATTTACGATGCGCAGGGACGTACATATCTTTTCGATCTCGATTTCAATATGTCAGACAATCCCTACACTGTGGACGCGGCGACTTACGGAAATATTTCGCATTTTATTAATCACTCTTGTTCTCCCAACTTGGGCGTATGGGCAGTTTGGATTAATTGCTTAGACCCGAACATTCCAAAATTAGCACTTTTTGCTTTACGAGAAATACAAAAAGATGAAGAATTAACTTTTGATTATATGTCAGGAAATAAAGTTAAAAGTTCAAAAAAGAATAAAGAGCAAGGAACTGCAACAGAGCACATTAAATTATCTCCAGGACGTGCTCGTTTAGATTTGTTTTCTGAAGGTGAACAAAAGAATCGTCCAGTGTGTAAATGTTCTGCAAAGGCTTGTAGACGTTATTTATTTTAAACTGAATGGCTTTATTTAGGTCATTGCCTTAACAATTACCATCAACTATCTTTACTTCTTATAGAAGTACCTCAGGTCACTGCCTTAAGATCCAATCTATATCGAATATGCATTTCTATCTTTTTTATTTTCCCCCTATTGTTTTCAATTTGTATTATGGTCTTAGATTCATTTCATATTTTTTACATGGGGCATAGGCCATTAGAAAATTCATTATCTACCGAAAATATAAATATTACTTTTACAAATAGAATTAAGCTTAATGTTATGATTATAGTTTGTTCTTCAGTAACATGTACGTAAATTTGATATTTTACTCTTATTACAAGATTTGTACACCATAATTCAGCGGTGTATTCTAATTACTATTAATTAGAAGTAATTTTACAAATTTCAGAAAAAAATGTAAGGCTGTATTATGCGTTATAGATCTGTATGATTTTATTTATTAGTACTAGCTATTCGTATAGAATATTAAGCTTAAAAATATGTATGTAATTGGTTATTAAAATACACAATGATCATTTCTATTTGGTCTTTGGATCAGTAACACAAAAACTTTTGAGATACATACATACAAGAGTGTGTCAGTATTTCCTTATTTTGTTATGCAACACTATTCCCCACATTCATATAGATAATGGTTAAGTTCAATCAATCATTTATTATTTATACAAGGTATTCTTATTCATAATCCAACTAAATCGAACCTCTACCAAACAAAGCCTACATCCCTACTTTCCTCATTTATTTGGCCCCTTTTTCCTTCTGGCTTGTAAAAGCGCCGTTACGCCGCGTGTGAAATGTGGCGTGCGGAGTGACGGTGCAATTCCCATTTATTGCAATCGTAGAAAGTCGACTGCATTTAAAAAATGTATGGGCCGCATGTCTGCTTGAAGTTACCGACAAAACGATGGGACTCGACGCACCACGTGAAATTCGTCGGGCCGACCCTGTGGCGCTACAGTTTACACTGCGGCCCCTTAACACTTCTTCCATCCGTCCCAACTTACACCCTCCCGCCTGCTGCATTAGCTCCCCATATTTTTCCACCATATATGTCCAATATTCTCACTTCCCTCTCGCACAGTCTACACAACCTCTCCTCTTCTAACCAGTATTTGTTGTTCCCTTCCTCATTTCCCACTCTGGATTGTGCCACTATCTTCTTCCTCCCTAGATACCTCCTCTTTGCCTTAAGTACCTTGGTTTACCATTTGTTTCCAGGTCTCTGTATTTTTTGTCATACCACCCCCTCCGTATCTTCGTCCTTCTCTTTTGTATTTGTACCACCTCGTCTCATTATATCCGCTGTCTTCCAACCCAAAAGCCTCCTCATTTCTACTTCCTCCCTTGCGTATCCCACTCTTTTATAATACTATGACGTATCCTCCTATTCTTTACCTCGTTCTAGCAGCATTTCAGAATCCCCCCTTCCATCCTGAATTTTTATCATCTTCAGCTTTAACTCCTTCTCCACCATGTATGCAGGATGCCGGTGTTTCTCTTTCCAATCCTAGCACCCACTCCTTAAGTTAATGTCATAGTTGACAGAAATATATAACCACAGCTGTGATATAACTGTCAAAACATTTCAATTTATAATAGAGGAAAATTTACCTTGTGGCAAGAACCCGAACTCTTTGATTTTTGAAACCATTTTCGCATGATAATTTATCTATATGCAGGGTTCATTACGTTATTCGACACAGAAAATTAATTAATTTTATATACGGGATTAGCCAAATATACGGCAACGGGTCGATTACAGCCAAACAAAGCGATGTAGAGACACCGGTTTTGCGGGAGGTTATTTGGTAAATTATAATCTATTTTAGGAAATTTAGGAGATATCTGTGACGTCACATCCGGATAAGTTATTATCGCATCGACACTTTAAATGGAACGTACTGTATTTTTTCTTTTTTTTTCTCCGGAATTATCAATTTCAAATACAATGTATCCAATATCAAAGTACTTTAAATTCTTTGAGAAACCCAACAGTATAAGATAGGGGACATTCCATAGGTAAAGTTACTAGAAGAAAATGCAACCAGGGACTACAGTACCACCTATCTGTTGCAAATGGATTTTTAAAACAAAATGTGATGGTAATGGGAAAACTTTTAGGAACACAGACATTGTAAGAGAGCGAATTTAAGACAGGAGGGTACAATAAGTCCCATGGTGGTAGGTACAGGGATGTAGACCAAATTTCGCTTATTACGCGAACTTAACATAAAAATTGGTAAATCATTGGACAGAGGTTTTTTAAATATAAGATATTTGAAATAGTCCGGGAACCGACCACCTTTGTTACAATCATTTAGTATACGTTTTATACTTCGTGAGCGGCTTTATTTTAACGAGACGCCAAACTTTTTCCTCTGCGCAAATGGGTCCTACGGGGTGCGCAGGGGTAAAACACGTTGATGTAGTAATTACAAAAAATTGATTAATATCATTCAATTTTTTAGCTAACTGTGCTAACTGTAATTCAAAATAACATTTGCCCTACAACAAAAATGAGTCCATCAAGAGTATCCCCATCTCAGATACATGTAGATATTACTACTTGAACAAAAATAATGAATAGGTATCAAGCTGATTTTTTTCTGTAGCTTAGTAAATATTTGCATAATTAAATGCCCACTTTGTCCTACAAATTAATTGAGAAGTTTTCCCATGATATTCATCAATTTATTGTCATTTCCAAATCAACGTGTTCTTCTCCTGCGCACCCCCGTAGGACCCATTTGAGGAAAAAGTTTGACGTCTCGTTAAAATAAAGCCGCTCACGAAGTATAAAAAGTATACTAATGGATTGCCAAAATGGCGGCCGGCTTCCGGACTAAAAGGAACTGTGGCTTTAAATTGCATTTTATAAAATATGGTACAGTAAACATCAGGCAATAGTTCCTGTACTGTACTGAGGTAAAGTATATGGTTAGTCAAAATCAAGTGATCTAGTCGAGTAGTCAACATTGACTACAATACTCTAAACTTGATAGTTTGGATAATGAATGGAAATGTTTATTTAGCAGTTTCTTCAAATTAGTTAAATCGACTGAAAGAACTCAAGCTAAACTACCCATTGAGTTGTTTAACTAAGGAAACACTTCATTAACATTATTAAACTAATCAACAATTGATGATTAGCCGATTACAATGACTAATGACTAGTTTCTTACTTTGGCTACGGTTTTCAAAATAATTCGTACTATAATAGTTTCAGCCATATAGGATTTGTATCTTTTTGTTACTCTTCTTCAAGGATCTTCTTTATCATTTAAAAAAAACAGATCATGAACCTACCTTGAAAATTTTCAAGAAGCTGGTTGTTTCCAAGAAACATATCAAAATATTGTACGTACCGGAAATAATTTTTTTGAAGCATTGTTTGGTAATATTATGCCAGTAGTATCTATATAGTGTTTTAACTTGTAAAGGCATCATTCTTTTTTTATTTAATGCTAATCAGTACTATTAATTGGTATCAATTTTTTTTGAAAGAATTAAATCAAGTTTGATGGAGTAAACTTATGATCTGTTTATATTTTAGGGTATGCAAATGCAAAAATTTATAAATGTGACAATCTCAAATGTCCTCGACCAACGTGTTTCATTTCCGGTGGTTCTTCTAAGGACGATTCGTTTCCTTGCTTCCGACCTAATTGTACGGGACGTTTCCACTTAGTACGTCATGTAAGCTTTGTAGATTGCCCTGGGCACGACATTCTTATGGCAACCATGTTGAACGGAGCTGCTGTTATGGATGCTGCATTGCTTCTTATTGCTGGTGCGTTATTACTATACATATCATGTTAACGAACTAATTTGAATTACTTATAAAGGTAACGAGTCTTGCCCTCAACCACAAACAAGTGAACATTTAGCAGCTATCGAAATTATGAAATTAAAAAATATTTTAATTTTGCAGAACAAGATTGATTTAGTGAAAGAAGGTCAAGCAAAAGAACAACACGAACAAATTGCTAAATTTGTTCAAGGTACAGTGGCCGAAGGAGCGCCTATTATTCCAATATCTGCACAATTAAAATATAATATCGAGGTAAATTTTATCTTATAATTGAATATGATATATCATGTACATTTCTGTAGGTTTTGTGTGAATATATTACCAAGAAAATACCTGTTCCTGTAAGAGATTTCACTTCAGAACCTAGATTGATTGTAATTAGATCATTTGATGTAAATAAACCTGGATGTGAAGTAAATGACTTAAAGGGAGGAGTAGCTGGAGGAAGTATTCTTCGTGGCGTTTTAAAAGTAGGGCAGGAAATTGAGGTAACGTACAGTTTTAAGATTATTTAAAAATAATAAAATGATTATTTTAGGTTCGTCCTGGTCTTGTGAGTAAAGATGCAGAAGGGAAGTTAACTTGCACACCTATATATTCACGTATTGTGTCTCTCTACACTGAACAAAACGAATTGCAATTTGCAGTTCCAGGAGGTTTAATTGGTGTAGGTACAAAAATTGAACCAACTTTATGTCGAGCTGATCGTTTGGTAGGACAAGTGTTAGGGGCAGTTGGTGCTTTGCCGAGCATATTTATAGAACTCGAGGTATTTTATTTTCTGTAACTATTTTTAAGTGGTGCTGACTTTCATAAATACTTGTTTAAGTTTCTATTCAGTTAATCATTTAATTAACTTTATTATGAAATATTATACAAATGCTTATGAAATTGAGTATGCAAATGTCTCCGCATAAATATGAATTCTTGTAGGTGAGTTATTACCTACTGAAACGATTATTAGGTGTAAGAACGGAAGGAGATAAAAAAGCGGCAAAAGTTCAAAAATTATCAAGAAGCGAAATTTTACTTGTCAATATTGGTTCACTTAGTACTGGCGGAAGAGTATTGGCCACTAAAGCCGATTTAGTTAAAATATCTCTCACAAATCCAGTTTGTACGGAAATAGGGGAGAAAATAGCTCTTAGTCGAAGAGTCGAAAAACATTGGCGCCTTATTGGTTGGGGTCAAATTCGTGGAGGTGAAACCATTGAGCCAACCAAATAAATAAATAAATTCAAGTGGACTAATACCATATAGGGCTATTTAAATTAAATTATAAAAGAGTCAACTGTTTGAATTTTAATAATTAACAATTTTGATATTGGTACAGGTTACATCTTATACATATTTGAATAAATATTACGAGAAAATTTGTAACTGTTTATTTGAGTATAATTTTGCTACATTTTTCCTTTCACAGTTTACACAGTTGCAGTAATAAGATCTGTGTATTTCTTAATTTTACTGGATACACTCATGTCTACGTAACGATCTCCAATACTCACAATCATGCCACCAATGATAGATGGGTCAACCTTTACAGTTAAGTGCAAACTTTCTTTCCCTTTTAAGAAGGATTTCAAAACAGTTTCCAACTGCTGGCGCTGATTAGAATCTAAATCCTTAGCGGTCACTACTTCACAGACGACCTAAAACAATGAATTACACAGTGAATCAACAACACAAGTCTCAGTACGTTACACTACAATATTGTATTTTGTAAAAAAAATACATACTCATCTAACACAAGGCATAAAATCAAGGAAGATCTTTTCCTGTTTTTGTAGACTTTAGGGGAAGGATTTGGTGCAGTACCAAGACACAAAGATTTAACACAAGAGAAATTGTGTGCATGTATATCATAAAATTCAACATATTCAGAACTAGAAATTGCAGACAAGGAGAGTTGATAGAATATATCTTTCACCCTGAACGAAAGTAACAAATTGGTACTAGCAACAAAGCACAGATTGTTACTTATGTTGTGGTTACTAAAGGATGTTAAAAGAGATTTCCAAACATTTATTTTAACGTCAACTCATTATTTTCCTCAGACTGCTTACTTAGGAACAGTTTCTTTTCTAGTTAGTTCGTGAAAGATCATTTAAGAATGTAGTGTTTATCTTTTGACTTCATAATCTATACATTTATAATAAAACTCTAAATGTGGTTAATCCTGTACATTAAATATTTTTTGAAAATAACTGCTGCCTACTACATAAGAGATATAGATAAAAAAAATGCAATTTTTTTCTGTTTGTGTGTTGCAGCAATACATAAATACTATTGAAACAATTTTGATAGCATTTTCACTATTATAGTATTGCATTCTTTGAGAAAAGGACATGAGTTTACGAGAAGCTAAGTGTAATAGGTATAGTTGCATCCACAAGAGTTGGCGTTCACGTCATTACTTGTAATTTGTATGTCTTAAGATTCAAATTTGAAGTCAATGGAGCGTCTTTTACATATTTAAGAAATTGACGTCACGAATGAAATCTGCCAAATCGTAACAAGGCAGTGTTGCAAATAATACTTTAATTACCCACAGGTAGTTGCTTGTGCTACTTTAAAATTGACGTAGTAATATTTTACGTGCTTAATTAATCCATTTTGTATAAAATGTATCTTAAAAAATTAATTAGAGCTTAGTAAAGCTAAATGCATAATTCTAATAAGTGCAATAAAAATATTAACTGCTGCGATTGAACTCGTTCTCTGGGCGGTACGTTTGGCACGAATGTTATATTGGATAGTGAAAACATGTTGTTTTGTGGTTAAAAATATTGTAATTTTCGTAAATTAGGTCTAATAAAAACTGTTATTAATAATTTGATAATTTGAACAAAATAACTATACAGTAATTTTCGTAAATTAGGTCTAATAAAAACTGTTATTAATAATTTGATAATTTGAACAAAATAACTATACAGTAATTTTCGTAAATTAGGTCTAATAAAAACTGTTATTAATAATTTGATAATTTGAACAAAATAACTATACAGAACGAGTAAATAAAAGGGCAAAACAACAACGAAAAGAAATCATACGAGACGGCGTAAACTAAAAGAAAACGATGAGGTTATAAATAATGAATAAACTTCACTAACGATTACCTATAGGTATGTCTTTAATTAAAACACATGCAAACTATATTGCCATCTTTATCATAAACATGTATTAAGCTTTAATGATTGTTTAAAGGAATGTCGTGCATTCATTCGGAAACCTATGACGTGAACGCCAACTCTCATGTATGCAACTTTATAAAAGTTTGTCAAAAAAAGTTTTTTACATCTATACAGGGTGTCCCAGGTTTAATGGTCAGGACTTTGACATTTTGCAGAAAAACACATTTTAAGGTGGGTTGCTCCTATAAACGTACATAGTTCCTAAAATTCTTTGTTTCTGAGATACAGGACGTTAAAGTTTTCTAAAAAATAAAGTTTTTATTTATTTATTTCCGAACTGTGGCAATAATTCAAACCAAAGTTGGCACACAAGATACAAGAACAGAGGGCCACAAGATTGAAGAATATGAATTTTTTTAATCAACCAGTGGCGGATATATGGGTAATCCGTTCTACTAATTTGATAAATAAAAAGAGTACGGCCCTTAATTAAATATTTGAAATATAGTTTTCGATGGAGCATTCAATTTTGAACAAAAAATTTCTCTATTTTTAGGCTTTTTTTCGTTTGTTACCGTACGGCGCAAACTAGATTTTTGTTATTTATTTCACAAAAAATGTATTTTGGCTGTGTACAAAAATTATGGTTGCCATATGGATCTTATGGTCTGTCCATATATCTTGTGTGCCAATTTTGGTTTGAATATTTTCAACAGTTCGGAGATAAATAAATAAAACCTATATTTTTTAGAAAATTGTGACGCCCTGTATCTCAGAAACAAAGAATTTTAGGAACTACGTTCATAGGAGCAACCCACCTTAAAATGTGTTTTTCTACAAAATGTCAAAGTCTTGATCATTAAACCTGGGACACCCTGTATACTCAAACATAAGGTATCTTTAAACAAAACAAATAACACATAAAAATTATTAATTGTAAAAAGTTGTAGAAAAGTAGAGAGACAGCGAGCGAAGCAGCTAGTTGATAATTAAAACCAGATTGAACTATGAAAATACTGAATAATGAAGCAAACATTAAACAATTATGATTTTGGTACCTGGAACATGATGTAAAACTACCACTGTTGGCTAAGCAAAACACTGACATCCCCTTTCACACTTGCACCAAATACATTGTCACATTAATTTAAATTGATGCAAGTATTTAAATAATGGACGGTCTCGTGTTGTTTAACATTCTTGTAATTACTCTACTGATATACTTACTTCTCCCCGATGTGCGGACATAATAGTTTTGAATGCAGTTATTACGCCCTCCAAGTTTTGTAATCTTCCATTTTCTGCTAAAACTTGTAACAAGTTTGACGTTTGTGGCGATAAAGAAACTTTTGTCGCTATTGTTTTTAAAGCTTCCGCTTTATGTTGGCGTTTAATTGTTGGATTTACAATAAATTCACGCAACTTTGCATCTGTTTTAATAGAACTTTGAAATTTAACAAGGTCCTTTTCTACAGCATCCAACACGTTTTGTTTAGATGCGGCAGAGTATAACGCTGTTGCATAACGACCATCAATGCCAAACACCTGTATTGGTGCTTTAACTAGTTGCTGCAATGCATTGCTTGTACTGAAAGAACGAATCTGAAAGAATTTTGATATGTTATGTAATATATGGTTATAGATTTTTCAAATATTACTTACAAAATAAGACATCTTTGCACACGACATTATTAATGGATGATTTTAGTTTAACTAAATTTTTACAAAGAAATACTAAAAGAAGTTATGAAAATGTGCAAACAATTAGAAATTTCAAGAGACCTATCAAAAAAGATTGCTTCTCATGTATCAATTCCATAGCCAACTGTCGCATATAAGTGATTTTTGTTTTTTTGCATTGGCACAGCATATATATTATTATGCTGTGGCATTGGTACATAGTATAATCGGGCTGCGTTCAGAAATTATCACAGATTTCTAACCATACACGTGCCATACCATTGAATAAAGAATAGAGAGGAAGGAGAGTATCGTATCATTGCTGCATAAAAATTGGTTACGGAAGTTCAGCCATTTGTACACCACTGTTGAGTCATCTTTGTTTACATTTTGGTCGTGTTGACAGTTGACCATAACCTGCAAAATATGAAATATTTATTTGTTGATTGTTACAGTCACTGAAGTCCAATTAGAGTTATAAATATGGCAATTGTTTCTGTCAATTTCTATGTAACAGGAAACATGCTAGTAGCCATTTTGCCACCACTTTGATTTCAAGGTCGAGGGCATATACTCCTTCCTCTCTATTCTTTATTCAATGTGCCATACACCTAAATTGTCAACTTCATTGTTAAAAGTGAGGCCACAATAGGTGTTTTCTTTTTGCACGTTGTGGTAGACCTAAGTCACCTCTGTCAATAACACACCATTCGTTTTATAAAAATAATTTGACTCAGTTCTCAATAACCCTATTCGTTTTAAAAGCTTTATTTAAGTTTTATATTAACCTGAGGCAGAAATGTGTTATGACGCAAGGCACTTCAATCACGTGACCATTGTGACTTTACCTAACCCTGTGGCGGTGCAAAAAGAAAACACTTTATGTGTAAAGCTTAGCCCGCCCCTGATCTCCGCAGGGAAGGTCTGTAGGGAAAAATTTTATAGGAACTTATTATCTTATTTTTCCATGCTCTGTTTGAATCCGAGAGATTTCCCACTTTTTCCTGGACACCCTGTATAATTAAGTCACTTTCATAGGTATATCAGCTAATGCGGCCTCTCTAATTACTGTCTAATTTAAATGTGGGCAATGTGGCCTCTAGTGGTAAAAAGGTTCCCCACCTCTGGACTATAGTACAACCACAGATAAGTATAATACCCTATACCCTATTATACGTTTCTTCCCTTGGCCGCTACATTTGACCTTATACGATAAATTGGGCTTTGTTATTCGCCACAACAGAGTTTTAAACTTCACCGAGTATGAAATAAGCTGCTATAAAATATAAACCGTTATTAAGAAGCAACAGGTTAAAACAATCGTATCCGTCGTATGTATAGAGTTCACTGGTCGTATGTTATGGCCGCCATCTTGATGACGTCATTACAGACGACCGGGACCCTTAAAATTTGGGGTCTCGGCCGTTTTACATTCAGGGATTGATATACTATCACCACCCCAAGTGGCATGTTCTCCGCCACAACTGAAATATTCTACCACTTTCTACAACTTTACAACCCCACTAACAATCAATAAGACACCGGTCAAGCTCAAAAAAAGAATAATCCCCAAATTTCAAATGTTTTTGTCGTTTTCATTCAAAATAGAATGAGATAAATAATTAAAATCAAAAATTTAACTTTATTAGTAAATTTTATTACATTGTTTCTTAAATTAACATGATTACATTGAATTGAAGCAACAAAAAAAAGATTTTAAGCAGTTAAGTTAAGCAGTAAAAGCACTTTTGGGACGTATTACGTACAATATTTTTTTTTAAATCGGCCAGAAACGGGCAGAACAATTGACCATTCTAGGTCGGAAAGTAAAAATGAGTTTACCGGACTATCACAATAACTTTCCGGCTCGGTCCGACAAAATGACATTTTCTGGCATAAAAATAATCCGGAAAGTACTACTTTCTGGCCGATTTTAAAAAAAGACAATTACTTGGACCAACTTGGACAAAATATTACGGTTGTTAAGAGGGGCAATTCATTTTTGTAGTACCGTAGATGGCGGCACTATACACAATTTTCTACGTAATTTTTATCAAAATCTTGCAAAATTTAGACTGGAAAAGGACCCAGTGTGATAGTTCAGGTTGTCTTCTAGTGGTTGATACAAATTGCTGTAAAACTTTCATTACAAATTAGGCGTAATTAAGAATTAAACATTACAAAAAATTTGTTGAATTTAAAAATAAGAAATAGTTCAGCGGGTAGCTAAAAGTTAACTGAATCATATACTAAAAGGCCAGTATTTAAATACGTACCATAAGCCCAAAATTTTCGAAAAAAGTGTCGAAAAATGGTGACGTCACAATTTACTGGCATTTTATCGCACAATTAGTGCAGCTATTATCTGATAGATGTCGCAATCTCACAATTTAAGAAAACTGTTCGTGAGTTTCATAAAGTTCTAAGAAAGACGAACTTATAAACATGGGATATACGTACGTGTAGATCAAATTAAACTGACGTGTAGCAACATTTACGAGAACCATCGGCGTTATGACATGAAACCTGATACTTGATTAAAAGTAAAAGACAAACATGCTTATTATTACAATTACAATACAATAGTCATTTCATCTGTATTTAATTGTATAAAAGGGATGTCCTGAACTTTGTAAAGCGAGTATCTACGATATTTGAGAAACTGAAAAATTGTAATTGCTATGTTTACGAATTCATACTGCTATAGTCTATCTAATTAATTATCATTGAACAGCTCATGTATATCTTCAATAAGGAAATCAATTACTTATTGGCCATTGAAATTATTGTATTACAGGCAGTGGCGGATTACCCATTAGGCACGATAGGCACATGCCTAGGGGCCGCGAGCTCCAACGCAAACCATTGACGAAAATTATCACGAATTTGTTCTGGAGATAATTTTTTTATCTTTTTCCTTTTTTCAGTTTTGAATCTTCGAAATTCTCACGAAAAGTGAGAAATCCCACGATCTAGCAACACAGGCTGTGCTGTATCTACTTTTATTCTTCGAAAATATATCTTTTTTTATAAGAATACCTATTTTATTGTCGTCCGGATCAATTTACTTTATGCGAACGATGATTTGTTCTTTATTGTATTTTGCTGAACTGATCAGAACTGAACCTAATTGAACTGATCTGAAACGGCCTGTAGGAAAGAATACACAAATTTTACCAGGCCAGGTTTTGCTTGTTTTAGTCGATTTTAATTTAATATCCATCATACAAGTTGTAATACTCACAATCGCCGATATTTTGGACAAGGCCGCACAAAGTACTTTTGCCGCTATGTACAAGTCCCCCATCGCAAATTTTATTTATAGTCGTAGCGGTACATCTAAATGTCTGTCAAATTGTGCGGGAAGTGTGAAATTAGGTACACTTATTAATTAGATCAAAATAAAAGATTTGACCCGCAGCACCCCTATTTTCAACCCTTAGTTTTCAAAAGTGCCCCGTATTTAGTTTTTTCCATCCCCTAACGATAACTCCTTTGTTTACAACTTTTAGAAAAAAATATATTAATAAAAGTTTTAGGAATTCTTATAAGGAACATTTTATATAAGGATAAAATTTTCACAAATATCAACCCTTATCGAGATATGTGGGAAAAACTGATTTTTGCAGTTTCATTACAAAATCGGTCATAGTTTTCTTGTTTATCGTTTCTCAGAAAAATTATTCAAATAAAAGATGTAGATATTAATATGATCAATATCTTAGGTATATATAATATTTTCACAGAAAGCAACCCTTAACAAGTTATTTCGATATTTCTGAAAGTAAGCAACCCTTAAGTATGAAATCGCTCATATATTTTTTATTTGTAACTTATGAGGAAAAACATGTGAATAAATATTATAGAAAATTATCTTTTGGGCATTTTATGTAGGTATGAAAATTTCTCAAAAGTCAACCCTTAACGAGATATATCGAAAAAACCAGAAACTGTCAATTTTCACATAAAATCGAGCATAACTTTTCTATATTTCACTACAGTGACATTATTGTTATATAATTCGGTAGGTATATGGATGTAGAAAATATAAGTAAGGGGTAATTTTTTTACAAAAACTCACCCTTAGCGAGATATTTTGACAAAAACAAACTTTCGGCACTTTTTAGAAAAGTTTTCGTAACTTTTTCAATTACGATGGTTAATATTATTTCTTCGCGGTTAATAATAGCCAATTACAGTGCGTTTCATGAAATCATAGTGATTTTGCACCATATCACACTGGTGAGGGAATTTTCAACGTACAAAGTGTAGGGTTTATTCGCGGTAATATAATTAAAAAGAAACAATCTAATTATACCCAAAATGCAAACATAGGTCGATTTTATATCAAGGAAGACATATTTTGATGTTATTTTCTTGGGGTGGTTCTCACCTCCAGCGCTTCACAGGGGGTGACATTGAAATTTCAAATAGGAAGGCGGGTCATGTGATACATCATTGGAAAGCTAATTCCTTGGCCTTTTCATTTTTGCATTTTTTTCACTTTATTTCTATCAGTAGCTAAGTAAAATACTGAAATATTTTAAACACATTTGGCTTGCGCGAGCTCGTTACGTAGCGGGCGTCGCGGGTATGGTTTCGCTCGGGTGTCGCATCTCCTTTAGACATTTTACATGCGAAAATAAAAGGTAAGCACTTCAACAGCAAGTTAGTATTATCTCACCGACTCGTATTTCAGTGAGAACAACCAAATAGAAGACTAAAAAGGAGATGCGACACCCGAGCGAAACCATACGCCGCGACGCCCGCTACGTAACGAGCTCGCGCAAGCCAAATGTGTTTAAATAAATATTTCAGTATTTTACTTAGCTACTGATAGAAATAAAGTGAAAAAAATGCAAAAATGAAAAGGCCAAGGAATTAGCTTTCCAATGATGTATCACATGACCCGCCTTCCTATTTGAAATTTCAATGTCACCCCCTGTGAAGCGCTGGAGGTGAGAACCACCCCCAAGAAAATAACATCAAAATATGTCTTCCTTGATATAAAAATCGACCTATGTTTGCATTTTGGGTATAATTAGATTGTTTCTTTTTAATTATATTACCGCGAATAAACCCTACACTTTGTACGTTGAAAATTCCCTCACCAGTGTGATATGGTGCAAAATCACTATGATTTCATGAAACGCACTGTAATTGGCTATTATTAACCGCGAAGAAATAATATTAACCATCGTAATTGAAAAAGTTACGAAAACTTTTCTAAAAAGTGCCGAAAGTTTGTTTTTGTCAAAATATCTCGCTAAGGGTGAGTTTTTGTAAAAAAAATTACCCCTTACTTATATTTTCTACATCCATATACCTAGCGAATTATATAACAATAATGTCACTGTAGTGACATATAGAAAAGTTATGCTCGGTTTTATGTGAAAATTGACAGTTTCTGGTTTTTTCGATATATCTCGTTAAGGGTTGACTTTTGAGAAATTTTCATACCTACATAAAATGCCCAAAAGATAATTTTCTATAATATTTATTCACATGTTTTTCCTCATAAGTTACAAATAAAAAAGATATGAGCGATTTCATACTTAAGGGTTACTTACTTTCAGAAATATCGAAATAACTTGTTAAGGGTTGCTTTCTGTGAAAATATTATATATATCTAAAATATTTATCATATTAATATCTACATCTTTTACTTGAATAATTTTTCTAAGAAACGATAAACAAGAAACCTATGACCCATTTTGTAATGAAACTGCGAAAATCAGTTTTTGCCACATATCTCGATAAGGGTTGATATTTGTGAAAATTTTTTCCTTATATAAAATGTTCCTTATAAGAATTCCTAAATATTTTATTAATATAATTTTTTCTAAAAGTTGTAAACAAAGGAGTTATCGTTAGGGGATGGAAAAAACTAAATACGGGGCACTTTTGAAAACTAAGGGTTGAAAATAGGGGTGCTGCGGGTCAAATCGTTTATTTTGATCTAATTAATAAGTGTACCTAATTTCACACTTCCCGCACAATTTGACAGACATTTGCGATTTTCTCGATGTACCGCTACGACTATTATACTGCGAATGAAGTTACTGTTGTTTGTAATAAAATCGTTGAGTATTAAGTTCTTTATTCAATGATAAAACAATAAAACATACTACATCTGACCGTTGATTGAAATATGACCGACTGTGGAGAAGCGACAAAGGCAATATTTGGTTGTTGGTTGTTGGTAATTCAAAAAAAAGCCTGTAGCTAAATAGGATAACCCCTCTGATAAATAGGGCCATAAATAAATTAGCCCCTTTGGATACACTGAAAGTGCAGTGTAAACTATGTTTGGGATTATTCGAGTAGGTACTTATTTTATCGAGTAAAGTAATAGCACGTATTGACGTATTACTATGTAGTACCGTTGATTGAAATATTAATAAAGATAGACAACCTTACGGTAATATACGACCCCATTGTCGTACAAGGCATCAGGGGTCGTTGCGGTCGCGCGTACTCAAGTAGTGTGTAAGCTGACTTTTATGATAGGATTCTGTAATTATGCTAGTAAATTCGTGTACATTCTTAACAATGTTGCCAGTAAAAGAATATTTGAACCCGGGACTTTTAAATGAATAAAAATAAATATATACTAGTAGCGCGTTATGCGACTTAAATATTTATGTTAGGATTTTTCTTTATATAAGTATAACTTTATTTTCTTTTACAGGAGAAATTATATATGATATCCTCACCCGACGCGACAGTTTTAATTCAATTTCAAATTTCAACCTACATAATATAGATTGTTACCACGACCAAATTACATTTTTTAATTTACTATAAAAGTACTTTGAACTAGTTTCGTGTAAATAATTTTTTTTAAAGGCCGTATCATTGATTGAAATATACCGAATATTTGCATCAACGGCAGAATCTAATTGAGTCATACTATTACTTGACCTTAGTATGCAAATTCCGAACAATTATGATGAGTTTAGAGTTTTCGTGTCTTTATTTCACCGTTTCTGTCACTTGAATAATTGTTTTCTCCACGACTATATAAAAATGCACAAATTCTTTTTACATATTTAGCTAAACAAAGACATAAATTCTTCACACCAGTGAAGAATGAAAAAGAATTCACTCTCGTTAGGCAATCACATTCTATGATTATCAGAAATCACGGTAATTTTCGTAAATAAATGTGGTAAATAGCTCAGTAGTAGAGATACTTGACGCGGGACATCGACGTTCGATTCCCAATGGAAGAATTTTTTTATGCATAGTCGTGGAGAAAGTATAGTCTTTTACGAGGTCTTTTACTTGTGTACTAATGGCTAATATTCACTAGGATGATTCCAAAACTCACTCGCTGCGCTCGTTTGTTTAGGGCGGCAGCCCAGCGTCATTTTAGGTATAATAGCCCAGTAAAATAAAGAAATTTGGATGAAAAAATGGTTACAGCTTTGAAAATTTGGAAACAGGCTTGTTTACCCCCCCCCCCCTCCGAGAGAAATTGTGGGCCAAAAAGTGTAAAAAAAACAGGTTATCGTAAATAACTGAAAAAGTATCAATTTTATCAAAAACAAAAACGTTAAGAAAATTGTAGCAGACAAAATTCCGCACATTTTCATGTTTTATTTTTGTCTCTGCGACCAATAGGAGCTGAGATAGATTTTTTTAAAATGTCGACTGTTTTGCGGCGAAACAGTAACACGTGTGCCGCGTGTGCGCATCGCGCGTATTTCGCTTGTATCTCGAGAATGGCCATTTGTATCGCAAAATGCTTCAAATAAAAGTTGTAGAGAATTTAATTACGAACAATTTTCGTTTTTAAACATTTCTATACGATTAATATTGACAGAGATATAATCATTTAAACCTTTTTCTAAGACACAATCGCTGCTCGTTTTGCATAATAAAATCAATAATAAGTCGAAAACTATTGATTCTACGTACTTAGTGTATATAATGAAAGTTGTAGAGAATTAAATTTTGAATCTATATGTATGCACGAAATATCATTTTGGTAATCCTTATAAGGCGATGGAGGAAGAAATAATGAAAAATTCTCATTTTCAAGCGTTGCTTTGCAAATAACTATGTTTTGACTACTTGTAGACAGTAGTGTCTTATAGTTTTTTAAAGATAATTAATGTACCTGTAAAATAAGCGTCAGCAGAAGTTCGTACGACAAATAGTTCGGTAGTTACAGCTGTTTGAAGATATACTCAAAAATTGACATTTTATTAAGAATCCCGATTTCAGCTAAAAGATGGCCGTTAACTTTTTGTTAAAAATTGGTTTTATCCTATTTACAGTAGGTGCTTTATATACACTGTGTCCGTAAAGTATGGAACAAATTAGTTTTTAGCTAAACAGACCATTTGAAGAAATAATCCTGAAACACGTCGATTTTTGATTTTAATTTACCGTATTTTAAAATAATCAGCTCAGCTAGAGTAATCCGAAAATTGAAACAAAATGGGGATGTTCCATTTAAAAAAAATGGCGGTGGCGTCATTACTCGAAAGAAATTCACCCTGTATATTAGATTATTATTTTAAAATACGGTAAATTAAAATCAAAAATGGACGTGTTTCAGGATTATTTCTTAAAATGGTCTGTTTAGCTAAAAATGAATTTGTTCCATACTTTACGGACACAGTGTATATACAAAGGTAATACAATACAATAAATCGTTCGCAATCGCAAGTTGCACTTTATTGTAAAAATACATCTTTGAAAACTACCTATTATATATTTTCACAGAATTTAAGTAAAATGTATATTTGTATTCAGTTTTTCTTAAATATCTTCGTTTCCATTTATTTTAGGACAAACTTTTATATAAACTAATTGAAAGCTTACAACATTTCCTATAAAAAACACTTGGTCGCGTATGTTTTTCTGTAAACAGCGACGAGAAACTGACGATTGAAGATGCAGGTAATGTTTAATTTTTACAGAAATTGTAGCTACTTTTGAGACGAAGAAAAGGTAGTATAAAAAATGTGATCCTATGATAAATTTACTCAGAAATGTTCAGAGAATAACTTCCGATACTTGGAAAAGTCAAAACAATTTTTTATTCTACCATTTCTTCGTCTTATGTGCGAATCATACTACGTTGAAGATGATGTAAAATATAAGAGCATAAAAATGGTCGCAAGTTCTGAACCTGGGGATAACATGTTCAAATTTGTGGATAAAAAATCACTGTTTTAAAGTGATTTGAGCGCGTCTGTAAATCTGTAATTCAGGTTAATGATTTATGTTCTTGCGTATGCCACGAAAAAAAAATTGCAGACAATTCGGATGGGTCGTAGCTCTGGCGTTTTTTCAATATTTGGTATAAAATTTATTTTTATTTTTAATAACTTTTGCCTTTTTTCTTTTTCCCAGGGGGGCCCCTTGGCGGCGCGCTTGTCGGACAGGTGCACCGGCCTCAAAAACGAAGAGAAGTGAAAAGTGCATGATAGGCGAAGAAATAATAAAGCACTGAACCTACCAAATTTTTTTAGTAAGACGGATTGAGATTCATTCGCTTCCTAAATTCAATAGGAAACTTTGTACCTACTTTTGATCATGTTTTTTTTTTCCGAAATTGCATTTGTGCAGTGGAAAAGCCATCCTGAAAAATGCATTTTCATAGAAAAAATTTATACCTTTGTTGTAAACTTCTACAATCGAGTCAATTCGGGTTAAAGGGGGTTTTCGAGGTAGCTGATTCCGAATATGACCTCCAAATTGGCTCACCGCCCTTCTGGAGCTCAGCATAACTGAGCAACGTACCATCTGCGAAGCTTTTTCTCAAATTCACTCTCAAATGATTCTAGACATTTCATCCGTAGGTTTTTGGGTTGCTGATTCCAAATCTGGGATTCAAAAGGCGCAGCGACACTGGTGATGCTAACAAAAATATAACCGCTATTCCAATTTCGACATACTTTTTATCGGTGTGTGTGAAAAGCATGTCCGATATCTACCGATACCGTACCGATAACACAACACCGATAATATCTGTGTGTGTGCAGCCGCCCTAACACCCAATACAAGTAATAGGTATTATAATAAATTTATACAGGGTGTCCACAGCTGAGTGGGACATAGGGAGAATACACACAAAACCGTTTTTTGGTGAATATTATCTCCGTAGTACTACCTCATCCAAATTCAATCGCCGCATTACACAACTGGGCTAACAATGAACAATTCTACATAAAAACTAGTTGAAATCCCTGGATTACAAAACGAACTTCGAATACCGCAGTAACGAAAGTATAAAAAAATCTGGCCTTATCAAAAAGACAAAATTTGATAATTTCAAAATTTCGACTTTAAAGTCGAATATTTCGAAAAGTATTTGAGATATCGAAAAATTGGGACCGGATCTTGAATCAGCATAAAATTTCACATAAGATCCATACCTTAACTCGGTTGTAGACAATACGCATCTCTTGCAACGCACGGACGCACGGACGGAATATTGATTCCAGTAACGAACGAAGTTCGTTGAAAAATTCGTTTTGTAAAGCCAGAAAATGAGGTTTTGTTGTTGGTTTTTCAGGATGATTGTTTACGATTTTATTCTGCCTTTTACAATTTCACTAACATGATAGTAGGTAAATAACAGAAGAATTAATTCAATTAAATAAACAATTGGAAATTAAGTAACATTATTAAGACCACCTGATCAATTTTGTTATCTTAATTCTCAAAAACCGATTTATTCTCCCTATGTTCCACTCAGCCGTGGACACCCTGTATACGAGATAGGTACGACAGCGACGTAGCGGTGTCTAACTTGAAAAAGCCAAAATTTGCGGTTTTCCATTTTGTACAATCAGAAACACTTTACTTCCGTCTCTCATTGACATAATTTCACTTATGTTTTGTTTATTACGTACTATACTACTTATGAAAGAATGTGCTGTCTAAGTTGATTCGATGTGTAGAGCAAATCCTTGTCAGCAAAATGTGACTGGAAAAACTTTAACAATGACATTCTAACTGATTTTGAGGTTTTTAATATCAAAATAAATGAGGATGATGCAAAACAATGTAAATCGATAGTCGACACTAACTACTTTAAGGAATGAAAGGTTTTTCATTAATCATTTTCTATATGTTTTTTAGCAATGGCCATTTCAAATGTGAAATTCTTGGCGTTATTTATATTTCTTACTGAGCGATTAAAGCACTTGTAAATTATTTTAAAATAAATTATGAAATTGTAAAAGCGAATCGTTCAGTAAATAATTTTGGGGGGAATAACTAATGAAAATCAAACGATGTTTATCGTATAGAAATTTTATAATAAAAATTAATTGCTTTTTATAATTCTTTAAGTTCTAGAGTAGAGTAATTTTTATATATTAATTAGTGGTTAAATGTTGCAACATTGCATGACTAACAATAGCTATCACTTGTATTTTCGAAGCGCCAATTCTAATTTGCGGCGAAAATTGAACTATTATTCATAACATTTTGGCGATGGCGCTACTTTACAGTCAAAAGAAAAAAACAAAAACGCAACTACACATACATGGATGAATTGCTCTCTTAATGAATAGGTTGCCCATCTTTATTAATATTTCAATCAACGGTAGTACCGTAGTACTCGATGTAGTATGTACTTCAATTTTATTTTCCATTGTTTTCCAGTTTTTATTTAAAAAAAAAATCCGTCGCTTTATTTTGGTTCTCCATAATTTGGCCGATCCCTAATTTATGCCGTCCTGGGCACCAACCCTTGAAGCCACCCCTACATTCGCCACTGATTACATGACCTAAGGATAAAAATAGGGCGCGTACCGAAGGGGGGTGCCCCCCCCCCCCCAAATTATCATTAAAGGCTCAATCACTGTTTCTAAACACAAAGAATAAGAATAATAATGTTAATTTTGAGATTACAGCGGTCATGGATGGACTGAGTGCCGATTTTTGGCTATATCTGGCTAAACATAAGTCCTACATCTGAATATACGTCCAAATAATAAATATCCTAAACTAAAACTTCAGGATGTATACGAGTCGATATAATATAGAGAAACTAGGTAACAAAAATGATTACACAGTTCGAACGTCCGTAATAATCCGACACCCATTCATAAAGATAACAGTTTTACATTACATACCTACCTAGTTTGAATAAGCGCAATAAAAATCTAATAATTTCATTTACGTAGTGTCAGCATTCCGGTAAATCTAGGTTATCAAGGTAATTGTTAAGCACGTCCTGTCTTATAATAGGTCCATTAAAATCGATAGATCAATTAAAATCGATCCCGAAGAAATACCTAATCAATCGTCTTGCGCGTTCATCTTTGTTATTTAGATTATTACGGGGAAGGTTGCGAGTATTTGAATTCTTTCAAGATTATTATTTAAAAAAAATGCTTCTTTTTATGTTGTTTTTTTTAATGCTTGCATTGCAAATATTTTTTTAATTTAGTGATAATGTGCATTCATGGTGACTATAAATTACTGTAATTCATAACTGTTTGAGAGTCCTCTTTTCACAAAAAGCTTAACCACGAAAAGTACTGCATTCAGTTAACAAGCTTTAATTCAAATTACAGTGACATCTGTTATGGGAGTAGTTTGAGGGGAAAAATAACCTTTATTAACTGAACCGCCATCTCATGTAAAACCTTACTAAACACACTTTGAATTGCCCCTCTTAACGTATTCCACCATGAATCCACCTCCATAA
The DNA here is from genome assembly GCA_036250285.1 of Pyrocoelia pectoralis. Taxonomy (NCBI): domain Eukaryota; kingdom Metazoa; phylum Arthropoda; class Insecta; order Coleoptera; family Lampyridae; genus Pyrocoelia; species Pyrocoelia pectoralis. The sequence goes on along the minus strand of CM070074.1, from coordinate 59,171,154 downwards.
ACTATTGTACAATTTCAACCCCGACGTTGACGGCCATTGCTTAAAGTCACTAATTTACCATTGCTAATTTTAAAGCGCCATCTATATTTACTTCCTCACCCGAATACATAAGAGGTGTTTTCTTTTTGCATTTTGTGGTACACTTAAATCACCTCTGTCAATGCACACCATTCGTTTTATAAAAATAATTTGACTCAGTTCTTAATAACCCTATTCGTTTTAAAAGCTTTATTTAAGTTTTATATTAACCTGAGGCAGAAATGTCTACATGACACAAGGCACTTTAATCACGTGATGATTGTAACTTTACCTAACCCTGTGGCGGTGCAAAAAGAAAACACCTATAGTGTTTTCTTTTTGCACTGCCACAGGGTTAGGTAAAGTCACAATTATTTCGTGATTGAAGTGCCTTGCGTCAAAAGACATTTCTGCCTCAGGTGAATATAAAACTTCAATAAAGCTTTTAAAACGAATAGGATATAAAACTTCAATAAAGCTTTTAAAACGAATAGGATTAGGCGGCAGTCGCACAGACTTTGGTCGCCGACCAAAGACGACCGACCAAAATTTCAATACCACGTTGTTAGATAGAGCACGTCTTACAAGAACGACCGTCCACGATCGTCCACAAGCAACCACGACCGTACGGTTTGAAATTTCAACCCGGCTTTAAACTTTTGGTCGACGATTAACGGTCGGTGACTCATAACATTTGAAAATTTTTTACTAACCTAATATAATTATTTATTTTAAAGTATTTTATTATTGTTAAGTATGGATGGGTGGACAGTTGAGGAAGTGGATGAATGAAGTTGTTTAATTTGCTTAATTTGTTTAATTTACTGTGGGTAACATAAATATCGATTTTATTTATGGTGGGTATGTAGAAACCTGCAGAATTATTATCGACTTTAGCGCGACATTTAAAAATCGGTTGGTCTTGCAGGGTCTTCCCTGTGCGACGGTTGTTTAATTTTTGGTCGGTCGAAGTTGGACGGTTGCGGATGGCCATGGTTGGTCGTCTCTCTGTGCGACTGCCGCCTTATTGAGAACTGAGTTAAATTATTTATATAAAACGAATGGTGTGACGGTGTGTTATTGACAGGGCTGATTAAGTCAAATACACTACAGCGTGCAAAAAGAAAACACCTATGGTTTTACATATGATTTAATTCTGTGGACGTAGCTTTTCGTATCGCAGGGGTACTCTGTGGTATCGTTGTGGTCAAGGATTTTTTGGTTGTGGTATCGCTACATTATCGTAGGTTAGGTACTATGTAGGATAATTTTAAATTTACGTTGGCTACACCTTTTCCAATTTTTTTGTAATCAAAAATTTAAGTCGCCGTAGAGCAAAAATTGCTGAATTGTATTTCTCATTATCTGCCACACATACTTCCTTCGAAGGTATTCGTTTAAATATTGTATTATTACTAATTTATTATTATATCGTTTAAATATAACCTAAACGTTAATAATGTCCGCGAACCCTATCTACAAGGTAAGATTTTGAAATGTAATTTATTTGTCATTTTGTACATCGTAATGCAGCCGTCCGAAAGCAAAAGGGAAGAATTTAGGAAATACCTTGAAAAGACTGGTGTAATGGATGCATTAACGAAAGTATTAGTTTCTTTGTACGAGGAACCAGATAAACCCGAAAATGCCGTAGAGTATCCTTAATTCAATATAGTTTTAATATACATATTACGTGTTGAAAGATATTTCTTTAATAATTTTCTAGATACATATGTAATAAATTATCGAACCAAATATGTGGGGAAACATTAACCAATATCCAAGCAAATTTAAAAGAAGCTTTGGATAAAATAATAGAACTAGAAAAGGACAATGCAGAACTGAAGGTACAAACAGAAGTGCAGTGTGCCGAAGAAGATGTACCTGCAGATTAAATTCCTAATTATGTTGAATTTTCAAATTTCACAAAAAGTGTACTTTACATTATAAAATAAAATGTTAATAATTTTTGCCGTCTTCCTCCTTCATATGTATCCAAATCCACTTGTACCGTTCTACATATTATAATATTGTGTATCAACCTGTATTTTATAAACTTGACTGTGTTTTCATACCTATCATTAATTTTATATATTTCTTCCCTTAATACATATGCAGTGTATTATCGATCTGCACATGTTCTGTTAAAATTATACTCATTTATTATAATAACCTACATAGTTGCTTCATCCAAACACATTCGTGTTAATATTGATTTTTATAGATTCAGCTTGAATTTGATAACTAAATTTTTCCTTTTCAGGTGTTAATGTACTTAGTGGAATACCCTTATAATGGTTTTTAACTGCGGTGGCAAGGCGGATGGCCTGGCGTTGAAAGGGGACTCCAAAGGTCCTCCGCGAGAAGAATTCTTAACCACCATGGGTGCCAGTGCAGCAGTGACATCATAATTATACTAGCCTGTGTTCAACTTACTAGTGGTCCCTTCTCATAGGTAGAAAGAGAGGGTGCTCTGAGTTTCACGATAATACAAATAACAAAATAAACATATGACAATAGTTATTTACATATGAGTACGGTAAATCAAGGTTTACGTTAACGAGTGAGATGTTTACTGCCGAAGCGTAGCTGAGGCAGGAATTTCGAAAAGAGTAACGTAATCTGATTTAACGTACAAATAATGTAAAACATTTTATTTCATACTGGCCATAGATTCATTTCTTAAGAGTTTTTCTATTAACTTTATATAAAATTTGACGTTTCCAAAGTTATGTCACTTTATGTTGCTATGGCAACTTTTGTATTCGGGTACAAAATTTCTAGTACGGTAAATACGATTTACCAGACTCGTATGAGTCTGGTAAAACACAGATTAGTAGTCAGTATGAAATAAATATATTTCAATCATTCAATCAAAATTTCAATAACTCCTTAATGGACTGTATAATGTTTAATTCATTTAAAAAACATTGATGAAAAGAGAATCAATCCGAAATATCCTCATCATAAACTTCACGTACCTTCTCCATGATTGCAGCAATGAGAGATCAATAATAGATTACGTAGCAATCGATAAAACGCACCAGACATGAAGTAAAAGACACAAAGGGTTAAAAGATTCGCAGACATCTATTCTGACCACTTCCTAGTGATGGCAAAGATAATAATAAAAAACAACACAGAAAATAAAACAAAAACGAAGACGAAAAGGGACGAAATGAAAGAAATAATAAGAACATACAAACTGATGCGTGAAGGATCAGGACACGGCCATAAAGTACAATGGAAGAGTGGAGCAAGAAATAAACAAAATCAAAGGTAGCATAAATAAGTGGAACCTCGAAACGGCATGGAAAATTTTTAAAGGCAATAAAAAGATTGGAAAAGGAAACGTGTGGTGAATTAAAAACAAACCGTACAAAGAAGCAAACTATAGCAGCTGGTGGAACGAAACGACAAAGAAAGAGATAAATCGAAATGGAAAAATTACTTAAATAGCAGAAGCAAAGAAAATTACAAGACAAAGAACAAAGTGTGAAAGTTAAAGAAATGGTGGAAAAAACGAAAATTCAAGAATGGGAAGATTTTGGAACAAGGATGGAACGGGACAGCCGCGGGGGCCAATAACTATTCTATAGTGTTCAAAATTCTAAGAAAGGAGAAAGTGCTGGAAGGAATACTTCGAGGATATACTAAACATAGAGCAACGGCCAAGAATAAAAGTTTCTCGACATACAACGTCGTGCCTACTTTTTGAAATTGTTTTAAATCCTGCACCGCATCTCGAGTACCACGAGATTTTGAAACTACTCTACCTAGGCGTGAAAATACATAGAAGCGGTAGGATGGAAGTGGAGCTAGCAGACAGACTCCAAAACACAACGAACCTGCACTATATGTTAGTTAATTGTGTAATTCTTCTTTGAGACCAAAAAAGTATCTAGTAGGTACAACACCATCTATAAACCGGTAGCATATTTACAGATGCTAGCATGTGTTGACACCAGGGTGTTGGAATCTGTGAGGTTTTGAAAAATCAGTACATTTAGAAATAGGTACTAGAAAAGTTGGACACTACTATCGGAGTAAAAATGCAAGGCCTCTGACTTTAGAAGCTTGTATCTCAGTAATTAGCAATCATAATTTAATGAAATAAAGTGCACTTAAAAGACCATTTATTTCTACAAAAAGGTGTACAGTTTTAGATTTTTACAATACATCGTTAATTTTCTGTATCAGTGTATGTGAGAAAAAGCGCTAATTATGACTCAAATCGCACAAGCGCTCCACTTTAAAAATTAATTACGGCTATATTATTGAAACTGAGTGGTAACTACTTATATATTTGAAAAATGTATACTTTTTTGTCAATGTGAGATGCTTTTGAGGGCAATTGGTTTATTAGTCTTAAAGCTATAATGAAAAAACGACATCTTGTGTAACAATTTGACAGTAACATAACAAGGTTAAAGCAATTATACTGTGGTCTAACACGATTCACAAAAATAATGTCATTATACATCGTTTTTTTAAAAAGAAATTTTGAAAAAAGGATGCATGCACCAGTTGGAGGGGAGAAGCGCGGGGCAGCTGTTGTCGTACACTATTGCTATAAAGCGCATGGTTTTGTACAATGCAAAAGAATAATCACATTGTTGTGGGTTGCCGCTCGCTGCTTACGATGTGGTAGATTACCTCTCGTGGGAATATGTGCGTCTTTCTTTCGCGATAAACAACATTTTACTTTGAATTACAAGAAAACCAATTTTATTTTCAATAAGAGAATAATGCAGTTACATTTAAGTAATATAAAATTTAGCATTTAAAACAAGAATTTTTTCTTTAACTTCCGTAAATTGCAAAATAGCACATTTTCGGTTAGGGCTTATAAAACCAGTTAATCATATGAATAATCAATATTTATTGACTGTCGACTTTTCAGAAGTATGTGTGCTACAACATTTGTAAATTTGGTAACAATTTATGAAACAATAACAATTTTATGATAAGTTAAAACTGACCGACAGCCAGGAAAATACTAAATACAGCGTTTTTATTGCTGTTAATTAAAATAAAAGTTAAACAACTGATTCTACCATTTTGGTTTTTACACATGTTAAACATATATAAATGACTAATGTACTGCCCAAAAATGAAGAAATTTCACCCCTCAGTTTTTTTGTTATGATCACTTAAAGTCAGAGGCCTTGCATTTTTACTCCGATAGTAGGTGTGTTGAAACCAGTGAGCTTGCGTAGTGGGTATACATTTACAGATGCTGATATTTTAGAAATACAGTTCGTATTTTCCCTCTACAAAAAAATCACACGTTTAATATCTTTCTATCCTAAATAAAGCCACAAAAAATATTTCAATTTCCAAAGAAGAGAAGTACAACTGTGAAGTAAATGTAGTATACGTTTTCATTTTTCCACAGATGCTTACTAATAAAAACAGGTACGTAGGAAGTAGGTATAGTTGTAAATTTGTAGGTACCTACTAATAAATCATTTGCAACTTAGCAGAAAACTGTTTTGTTCTCTATCTCACCGAGCATGAAGGACCTGAGGTAGTGAATGACTGTAAGATGCAAATGCAGGTACTTGGCGGGATTATATTAGACGGAACAATAGTAGGTAAGGAATTGATGGGTAGATATGGTGTTATACTCATTATAAGATTCCACTAAATTTATGCTGTATGTTTAGGAGACACACTGTATATTAAAAAAGTATTCTACTCAGGGAACCAGAAAATGTGGAGTACCTAAGGAATGATTTGAAGAAATAGGTATGAGCAGTACACCTTATTTTTGGTTATTTGTACAGTCAAATTTTATGTCAAATACAGGATAGTCGGAAAATCCATCGATAAACAAAAGCAGTCTATTTCTGTTAATTACACAATATTTGATATACATGAAAACAAGTGTAGGTATTTAGTATTTTCAATTTCTGTTAGAGAGAAAAAAATGCATCACTCTATATGCTGCTGAATACTATCTCACATTAGTATAATATATGGTGCAACTCATTATAACATTTAAAACGATAACTATTTATTTTTGGCTGCTTGACGACGTTTGACATCCCAGTTAAATACTCTTGCCATATTAACTTCTGTAGTTGTACACTGGTCTCTGAAATAATTTTTTTATTAAATGCTAGAGGAATACAAGTACTTCTTTCTGTCACCTTAAAAAATCCACATCTTGCTCCACTTGTTCTAAACTACTTGTTGCTGTTGCAATATTCTTGGTTAATAATGTTTCCGCATCATCTAAACTATACTCTAACATCACGTTTGCACCAAGCCATAAACAAACTGTATTTGTGGGAGTGACAATTGCCTTCGCAAATACTTGATCACTTAATAAGAATTCGGTTCCAAAGTCTTCCGTTTGATGTCTAAGCTTTTCTATCATGTTCAGTGATCGTTTCAAATCTGGTATCTGTGATTGCAGTCGTCTTTTTTTCGCCAATAAATGAAATTCCATATATTTATATTTACAATGTAATTCATCCAATTGCTTTAAAACCTTTTCGGCATTTCCTCCATTTTCAGACTTTCCCATGTACATATCTACATCGTCCTACAATACAGACATAAGATACACCAACTTTACGGAATTTCATAAAAATTTACCACAAACTCCGCCTCTGGAATTCCAGCATTGGATCTTTTACCATCGAGCGACTCCAACTTTTTGTCTCCTTCCATGTTTCAATAAGTTTTCTATTATAATTTTAGCAGGTAACTAAAAAGACAATAATAATTTATAAAATTCTTTCATTTGCTCGTGTTAACCTATTTACTGAAAAGGTATTTCAGTTATTTCTTATTTGCACACTTCATGGTAATGATGGAAAATTTGTGTCTAAAGTAACGTCACTTCAATCAAAGACTTTTTGAAGGTACCGATGATTTAATTAATCATGACACCGACGTTGTTTGTGAACAATTGAACATGATACATGAGTACTTTTTTCAAACTTTGATACGCCAGTACCAGTATAGTATAATCTACTATTATAGTTTACTCTTTAATTTTTTCATTTTGTTTTTGCATTGTAATAATAAGTTTAAATAATTCTGCTGAATTTATTATCATTATTATTCGATTCCTATCGATACTAAGGGCAAGCGTCATTAACTATCCACACGGATCGAAATCAAACGAATAACGATTAGTACCTAGGTAGTAGGTCTTAGTGAGTCTTACGACGTATATTTATTTTTGTATATAGCCCCACGAGCCCACGACGTATACCTACTCAGTATACTGTGCTATAATTGGATCCAGGAGAGTTGGCGTGCACGTCATTACTTGTAACATTGTATTTATACAATGCTTGTAATTGTATGTATTTTAAGATTAAAATTTGAAGTCAAGAAACAATGACGTAGGGAATGAAATCTGCCAAATCGTAACAAGGCAGTGTTGCAAATAATACTTTAATTACCCACAGGTAGTTGCTTGTGCTACTTTAAAATTGTCATAGTAATATTTTACGTGCTTAATATTAATCCATTACGTATAAAACGTATCTTAAAAAATTGATTAGAGTTTAGTAAAGCTAAATGCAGAATTCTAATAAGTGCAATAAACATATTAATGTCTGCTGCGATTAAACTCGTTCTCTGGGCGGTGCGTTTGGCACTAATGTTATATTGGATTGTCAAAACATGCTGTTTTGTGGTTAAAATATTGCAATTTTCGTAAATTCGTTCTAATAAGAACTGTTATTAATAATTTGATAATTTGAACAAAATAACTATAAAGAACGATGTAAATAAAAGGGCAAAACAACAACGAAAAGAAATAATACGAAACGGCGGCGTAAACTAAAAGAAAGCGATGAGGTTATAAATTATGAATAAATTTGACAGATTCAAGTCAAATCAGAAGCGTTGATTGAAGTCAGCTGTTGGACATACGGACATACTCACTTCTCTCTTATTTTCACTGACGATCGCCTATACGCATGTCTTTACTTAAAACACATGCAAACTGTATTGCCATCTTTATCATAAACATGTATTAGGCGGCAGTCGCACAGACTTTGGTCGCCGACCAAAGACGACCGACCAAAATTTCAATACCACGTTGTTAGATAGAGCACGTCTTACAAGAACGACCGTCCACGATCGTCCACAAGCAACCACGACCGTACGGTTTGAAATTTCAACCCGGCTTTAAACTTTTGGTCGACGATTAACGGTCGGTGACTCATAATTAGGGCCCGGATTTATATTTTTTTAAAAACCTGTAATATTTAAATATATATTTTATAAAAAATGGCAAATATTTTCATAAAAACCTGTAATATTTTTTAAATATTTCAAACTGAAACCAAGAAGTTAAACACATTATTTATTCATCAAATCATCATATTCATACCTAATCAATTAATCTACAGAGAACTAAATTTGTGGTTTTTTTGGGCAATAGGTAAGTCGTTTTTCGAATAACACTGGCTTGTACCGGATCCCACATTTTAAACTACAGTACCCTACAATACAAGGTATGCTTACGACGTCATTGGGATTAGGGGTGAGATTTTTTCGCATTTTCTATACACGTGTAATATTAACATTTATTTTTATTCAAAAATCGAAATTTACGCTATACCTCCTGCTGCGTTTGTTATGTATTACAAGAAGAAAAACGTAACCCTTAGCAAGTATAACAGGTATCCATCCTAATCCTTACATTGTTTACTGAACAAACAACTGACCATTTATTTTAAATCCTCCTTTACAGGTGGTACTTTAAAAATACGTATAAATTATGAGTCAGAGAGAAATTCACCAAACATTTTCTGTAACGTTCAATACACGTATCTAAAAAAATAAACTGGCACGTTCTCACCACTAATTGGGATAACCGGGCTCTACCAATGCACCTTGTTTTCATGTTGTAATTCTTACAACCGTTCACAATACAATAGGGCATTTGAAAATCGGCAAAATATTTTAAGAAAAATATGAGAAGTGCGAAATATTTTTTTACTTTCCAATATTTATTAAAATATTTGTGTATTTTTTTGTACTTAAATATTTTTAAAAATATTTCGATATTTAAAAAAATATAAATCCGAGCCCTACTCATAACATTTGAAATTTTTTTACTAACCTGATATAATTATTTATTTTAAAGTATTTTATTATTGTTAAGTATGGATGGGTGGACAGTCGAGGAAGTGGATGAATGAAGTTGTTTAATTTACTATGGGTAACATAAATATCGATTTTATTTATGGTGGGTATGTAGAAACCTGCAGAATTATTATCGACTTTAGCGCGACATTTAAAAATCGGTTGGTCTTCAGGGTCTTCCCTGTGCGACGGTTGTTTAATTTTTGGTCGGTCGAAGTTGGACAGTTGCGGATGGCCATGGTTGGTCGTCTCTCTGTGCGACTGCCGCCTTAAGCTTTAAGCTGGATTTATAGTGTCGGTATCGGTATGCAATAAGAAATAAGAAATAAGCAATAAGCAGTAAGAAATAAAAACGCATTTATAGTTCTTTAACGGTAACAGAGTAGGCATGCGCATTGCGGGTTTAATTTAAATTATTACTGTGTTTATGGTACGATTCTTAGGTTATCTAATGTACGATTGTAAAATTAAAATCAACTTGACATAATATTTTCCCATCGATTCTTGTAAGAGATATATTTCACTCAAATATTTCGTTAACACCTGATTTATATTGATGTCATCTGTCTTTTCTTAGTTCGTAAACTCATAGCTGTACACGAATATTCCCGATTCGGTAACGGTAACGGTAAGAAATAAAATTGAACCAATTCCTTATTTCTTATTGCTTATTGCTTATTTCTTATTTCTACTATAAATGATATACAGGTTATCCATAAGTTCATTTCCTTACTGCTTATTTCTTATTTCTTATTGCATACCGATACCGACACTATAAATGCAGCTTTAATGATTGTTTAAAGGAATGTCGTGCATTCATTCGGAAACCTATGACGTAAACGCCAACTCTCGTGGATGCAATTTTAGTAGTAGTAATTATGCAAAATAACTTTAAAGTCGATGTAAAAAGTAAAAACATGAATCTGTTTTGTAATAGAGCACAGTATGTTGATATTCTGTGACAGTAGTAAAGAGTATCTATATACCACACTATATACCAAACAAATTCATTCTTTCGTAAAGCTGCATTTATAGTGTCGGTATCGGTAAGCAGTAAGCAATAAGAAATAAGCGGTAAGGAAATGAACTAATGGATAACCTGTATATCATTTATAATAGAAATAAGCGGTAAGCAATAACCAATAAGCAGTAAGAAATAAGGAATTGGTTCAATTTTATTTCTTACCGTTACCGTTACCGAATCGGGAACATTCGTATACAGCTGTGAGCTTACGAGCTAAGAAAAGACAGATGACATCAATATAAATCAGGTGTTAAACATATACGTATAAAGAAATATACCGCTGACTACCTATCTTCCTAATGAGCGGAAACCGTAGGCAACAAAGTGAGAGGTTTGACTGCACCGTAATGTTTTTAGGCATTAATACGCAGGCGCACCACTACTTCGTTAATCTTCGAACTTTACATCTTCAATAATATCCTCATAAAGAATTTAAATTTAATTGTGAAATAGATATAATACTGTTCATTCTTGGTAGAGGGCGCAAAAGTTGTAAAATTTGTTGTTGTAACCACAGACTACAGACAACTAATGTGTGGTAGCCACAGACCTTAATTTAGTTAGGTTTTCTGTGTTGCTTGCGTAATGTTAGTTACTTGTATTTTGGAAATCCTACGCCATCTACAAATGAAATAAAATAATGGAATCCGGTTAAAATGAAAAATGGAGGAAAACCTTGTGAATCTAAAGGTCCCTTATAATAAGACTTGATGTTTATTTTCAAGTCTTTTGTAACAAATTTGTTAATAAAAAAAAATATACAGTATATCTAAATTATTATCAATATTATGTTGAAGGTAAGGGTTGTAAGTTTTTAGGTATAATTGATTGATAAAACAATTTTAGGAAAAAGGGCAGGTAAAATTTGAGGAAAAATGGCCTTATATGCGACCTGTTGTGTTAAAGTTACTCAAACAAGAAGCAGTATCTCAACCAGAATGGCAGGAACTATTTTATTCGGTACATTTAGTATGCTTGTGGGATGAAAAGGGACCTGTAAAAATTAGGGACCACTTACATGAAGATATCGTCCAATTTATAAAAGAAGCGCAGGTTCGAGTTTTGGCACAAAGGGAGGAGCAAGCTTTGTTAAAGGCATACATTGCTGAATGGCGAAAGTTTTTTACTCAATGTAATTACTTACCAACACCATTTCGTCAATTAGAATCGGCACTTCAGGGTAAATCTGCTTCTGGTACTTCCAATGTCCAGGCGAGTGGCACTAAAAAAAATCAGCATGATGATAGTATAGTGCGGAAATTAATGTTGGACTCGTGGAATGAGAGCATATTTAGTAATATTAAACATAGATTACAAGAAAGTGCAATGAAATTAGTGCAGGCAGAACGAAATGGAGAAGCTTTCGATTCACAATTAGTCATAGGTAAGGTTTTTTGTCTCTGAGGGTTGTATAAAGCAGACCACATTTGATGATTTCATGTACTTTTTTGGCTGCACTTTTTATAAGTAATGTTAGTGCAGTTCATGTATCAGATTATAGGCAAGTGAAAAATTTAAATTAAAATTTTTTTAAATCGACAAATATAAATACGCAATATTGTGCAATGTTAACTTATAGTGCAGCACTTATTAGAATTTTGCATGTCATGGGATATAAAGTGGGAAATCCAAAACCGTTAAGAATCACTACTGTAAATAAATTTTAGCATTGCAGGTTTTCTTTGTACTTACTATTTATAATGGTAAAATCAGTAAAACAGTTGAGCATCACATGTTGAGTTATTTGAAAAAAAAAAAAGAATATCCTTAGGAATAGGCGAGGGAATAGGTAACCAAGAAGGATATAAAAAGGAGGTCATACACTGGATTTCCTTAGGGAATGCAAGTTTGACAGGTTTGTCAAGAAAGGAATAAATCCGAATTCACATGTATCTGTCATCCGATGATCCAACAACAGATTACTTTTCCTGTAGACTGAATTAATTGTGTTGGTGTTGATATACAGTGTGTTCCAAATAGTTTTATACAAATGGAGAAAAGGCTTATCTTACATTTCACAAAAAAATATTCTTGATAAAAAGCTCTGCATGACTTTTAGATCCGTAATCAAGTACAAAATGTTTAAAACACGTAATACAGGGGAAATCAAAATTATGATTTGAAGTGAGAGTAAAATACGTTCATTATTCATATATGTTCATTGAAATTTTTATTAAGTAGCAAAATTAGGCACACTTGCAGATTAATGATTTTCCCAGATAAAAATTACAAGATATTATAAAGCAGTCTATCCAGAACTTGTTTAATAAGGATGAATAAAACAAAATCAGGCGCTTATTATGAAAGGGGTCTTACAATGTTTCGTACTGTGCATTAATTTAACAAATGCTGACGTGTTTATTGAAATAATCTTGTGCGTCATTTTTTACTTAACAATTTCAATGTACATTTTGCTCTACACTACAGTTTGAACATATTTTATTCACACACCAAATCATAATTTTGATTTTCCATATAACTGATAATTAAAATTTCTCAGATGTCCAAATAAGTCTTACTTAGCTTACTTGTGGTAAGTTGGTATATTGCATCCACGTCAAACTACTATCTACCTTTGAGCTCCATTATTTTGTAATCTATTGTAAAAAGAAAGTTTGCCAGTTGGTTGGGCAGTGCAGGTTATAACTTGTGTAAGGTTCTAGAAAAATATGGAAACACATTTTCAGTAAAACCCTAGTTTCCTTGTCTATGCATGGTGTTGAATACATATAGGTATTAGCTTTATATGTGCGATAGGTTAACTCAGTTATTTTTGTTGCAGGTGTTAGAGAGTCATACGTAAATTTGTGTTCTAATACTGATGATAAAATGCAAATATACAGAGAAAACTTTGAAGCAGCTTATATACAAAGTACAGAGACTTTCTATAGATTGAAAGCACCTGAACAGTTATCGACAAATGGTGTTCAGGCATACATGAAGTATGCTGATAATAAATTGCGAGAAGAAGAAGGAAGAGCACAAAGGTATTTAGAAGCAGGAAGTAATGGTGTCATTCAGTGTTGCGTTAAAGTATTGGTTGGTAATGCTTTATCCGCTATTTTGGCAGAGTGTGCTCCTCTTATAAGAAGTGGAGAAACCGATAGGTTACATCTTATGTTCCGTCTGTTGGAACGAGTACCGGATGGAGTTTTGCCGATGTTACGTGAATTAGAGTCACACATTACATCTGCCGGTCTTGCAGATATGATAGCGGCTGCCGATATCATTACTCAAGACTCCGAAAAATATGTGGAAAGATTATTGGAATTATTTAGGAAATTTAGTTCTTTAGTGCGGGACGCATTTACTGATGATCCTCGGTTTTTAACTGCTCGCGATAAAGCTTTTAAATCTGTAGTTAATGATACCACTGTATTTCGATTAGAGTTGGGAACTGGAAAAAATGCTAGTACAAAAGTTGTAGCACCTGAAAGTAAGTGTCCCGAGTTATTAGCAAATTATTGTGATATGCTTCTAAGAAGGACTCCATTGTCTAAACGTCTGACTAGTGAAGAAATTGAATTACGGTTAAAAGATGTACTCTTAGTGCTCAAATATGTAGCTAATAAGGATGTATTTATGCGATATCATAAAGCACATCTAACTAGAAGACTCATTTTAGATGCAAGGTAAGATTTTAAGTAAATCTTTTGTTCGGTTTCTTAAAAAAATATTTCGTATAACTGCTATGATTTATCTATAGCTTAAAATTTGGCTCTTGCTTATTGATCAGGCATTTAACGGAATGTTTGAAATTAACTGCTTTTAATATGTTTTTTTTCTGAGGTCTTTCATGTAGCGTATTATACTCACTTTCCATTTTATGAAATGTTTCAATTGATTCCATCTTCTTCTTTGAGTGCCTTCTCCTATCGGAGGTTGGCAACCATAATAGCAATTCTCACTTTCGATACTGCTTCCCTAAACAGTTCTACAGAGAGCAATTGTACCAATCCCGTAAGTTTTTTTAGCTATGATGTCCTTTTCGTCCTACGTTCTTCCGTCCTGTTATCTTTCCTTGTATTATTAACTACAGCATGTGATATTTTTCTTCACGCATAATATGTCCCAAATATTCTTGTTTTCGTCTTTTTATTGTGTTAACTAGTTCTTATTCTTTCATATCTAGGACTTCCTCATTCGTCCATGATATTTTTAACATAAGACGGTATATCCATAATTCAAAGGCTTGAATTTTGTTTATAGCTTGTTTTTTTAAGGTCCATGCCTCCATACCATACAGAAAAGACATCTGACAAATCTAATTCGTATTTCTATATTTAGATCTGTATTGCATGGTAGATGTTTCATTTTAATGAAGGTAGCTCTCGCCATTTCCACTCGTACTTTTATTTCATGTGTTTGATCATGATTTTCGTTTATTATTTATATTTCCTTACTCTTTCAATTGATTCATAAATATATCTAATAGGTATATTAACTTGCATATTCTCACTTTTATTCTCAATTTTATCTTTTTTCTTTATCCTTTTTTTCAGTTTTGAGTTTTTCTCCATTTTTTTATCTGTTCTGCGTTTTCTTATCCTGCCCATGCTTTTCTATCTCTTTTTCAGTGCTCTGTTTTTGTTGTAATCTTCCTTTTCTTGTTTTGCAAATACATCACCTCTTCTCCACTAGAGCAGCGGTTCCCAAACTTTATGTCACTGCGTACCACTTCCACTTTTCAAATAACTGGGCGTACCACTTACCACCTGATCTTTGATATTAATGTGGTATCAAAGTATAAGTATTTACATTTTACACAGTAAGTTAGCTTAAAAATAAGTCATAATTTGAAAAAAGTTTAAAAATCCTGACTCACATGTTTATTAAATTTACAAAACAACAACATGGGTAAAAAACACTAATTTTATTAACACGTTCGTGTACCACCTGAAACGTCCTCGCGTACCACCGGTGGTACGCGTACCACAGTTTGGGAACCCCTGCACTAGAGGTCTTAGATGTGGAAATACTGCACCACTGGCTTTAAATGTTGAGTGGTATCAAAATAAAAAGTATATGTTGATGTCATCATTTCTTATACCTACCTAGTAACCTAGTAGCCATTGTAAAAAAAATTCGAATATTTCACAGTTTGTAAATTTTTTTATAAAATGATCTATGTATGTTACTTTAATGAAGTATTTTACAAAAATAAAATTGAAGGCTTTAGGTAATTGCATGGTAAAGACGGAAAAATTGACCAACATACCATTTTCCAGGTGCATTTTAAAGGTTCATGATCTGCCACGATTTTGAAAATCGCTTGGTTGTAAACTGGTTAGGTGGTAGTATTAAACATCTTTAATAAATCAGACAAAATATATGGTCTATTACGAGAGAATAAACTACTGGTTACAACTGTTCTCGACCGCCTTGTCCCAGAAAGCCTATTTCATTAAACGTGTTAAAGCAGTCCTCCAACAAAACACTCAAAATGTATGATTCATCAGTACTTTATGGCTATATCATTGTATCATACAAGAACTATATCAAAAGTTCAACATAATAACATAAAAAGTTACCTTTAAGTTTAGTCATTTAAAAATGATTTACTATTTTTATGCTTGGGCACAATACCAAATTTTTAGTAGAATGCCATGTACACATTTCTCCCCCACATTGATTGATGATCTTTTATATTTTTGAATTCGCTATCATTTATGTGTGTCTTATACCTAAAGTTGACAGCTTAAGAAGTATTTTAAAACTATCAACTTTAGGTATAGGACATACTACACATAAGACATAAGAGATGAGAGAATTCAAAAATGTAAAAGATAGAATTAAAATCGGTGTCGGCACTGAAATATAAGCAACCTGGAACGCTTACGCTTAACTTACAGCCGAGCCGACAGAAAGGGAATTATTGTAGGGACATTCGGTCTGTGTCTTACTCATTTTTTTTTATTGTATCGTATACGTAATAAAAAACTAGTTTGATTAATCGTAAAACAATTGAAATTGCTTCAACAGCTTAACTGTGAATGAGTACAACAAGGACACAATGTCCCTTCGTTATTGCTATCGCACGCTCGGTTTATTTCCTACAGGTTAAATGCACCGTGCGCGTTCCAGGTTGCTTATATTTCAGTGGGTGTCGGAGACTATTTAAAAAATTGACTTTTACAACTTCTAAGTTTAACTACTTTTTGAGTAGCTCAACTATAACCTTTTTGAAAATTTTAATATTAATTTATAGAAACTTTGTTAAGGTAGATAGATACAAAATTATTTAACAAATCAAAACAAATGCAGATACATATCTTGAAGATTCAAAAATAAAAATGTTTAAGGGGGTGTCCATTTAAAATAACTGGTCCTAACTAACATTAAGGATATTAAATTCCGATCCCACACTATGGACATTTAACATTCATTGCCCAACATGAATTTTTAAAATGTCCTTTTACTCTCTTGAATTGCACTGTTTATTACATTGTAGTTAAAAATTTGTGTCTAAGTTAAACTGTAAGGTAAAAATTGCTATATAGCAATTTTATTTGCTATTGCTATTTAGCACTTTTATGCTGTCACTACCCATAGGATAATAATTTCTGTAATTTGATTAAAACCATTGACTTTATACACTTAAAACCTACTTCATGCCTTATAATAGGTATAATTGAAATGCACTGTTATATATGGAGAAAAAAGGGAAAAGGAATTCTTTAATTTAATATATCTAATTAATTTGCTTCAAACTTTGTGAAACTCCATAAAATTTACAACAAAATGAAATTGATAAATGCATTTGAGCTGATTAAAGCAATTGTCAGGAACTATGTGTTAATTTGTTGCCGGTGCAAAATTTTTAATGTGGAAACAATAGGGGTGATCAAATTAAAGTAACATTTCCCAAATGGTTAATGAAGTATTATATTTCAGTGCCGATAGTGAAAAAGAAGAAGATATGGTTGAGTGGTTAAGAGAAGTAGGCATGCCTGCGGATTATGTAAATAAATTAGCTCGTATGTTTCAAGACATTAAAGTGAGTGAAGATCTAAATGGACAGTTTCGTGCCTCAACCGCTAGACACGATGCTATAAATATTAAAATTTTAAATGCGGGTGCTTGGGCTCGAGGCTCTGAGCGAGTAACTGTCAGTTTACCATTAGAATTAGAAGATTATATTCCAGAAATAGAAGAATTCTATAAAAAGAAGCATTCGGGAAGAAAATTGCAATGGTATGTCGCAATTTATTATTTAAAGTGAAAACCTTGTGTTTATTATAGGTACCACCATATGAGTAACGGAACTATAACTTTTGCAAATAGTGTGGGTCGCTTTGATTTAGACGTAACCACATTTCAGATGGCCGTATTATTTGCTTGGAATCAACGTCCATTTGAAAGAATTAGTTACGAAAATTTACGTTTAGCAACAGAACTTCCAGATGCAGAATTACGACGAACGTTGTGGTCTTTGGTTGCATTCCCTAAGCTTAAAAGGCAATTGTTGTTATTCCAGCCTACAGTGAATGCTCCAAAAGATTTTATGGAGCATACTGTGTTTTGGATCAATCAAGATTTTGCGTTAGTGAAAAATGGAAAATTACAAAAAAGGGGGAAAGTAATATTCTTAAATTGATGTGTAAAAGTTTTTAGAAACTTGTTTTCTAGATTAATTTAATTGGAAGGTTGCAACTAAGCACAGAAAGGTCACAAATAGAAGACAATCAATCGATTGTACAACTAAGAATATTAAGAACACAGGAAGCAATTATCAAAATTTTGAAAATGCGAAAAAGGATTGCAAATGGTGCATTACAAGTGGAATTGGTGGATATTTTAAAAAATATGTTTTTACCATCAAAGAAAATGATTAAAGAGCAACTTGAATGGTTAATTGAACATAAATATATGAAGAGAGATGATGATGATATTAATACTTTTATTTATATGGCCTAATTGTTATTAAAACATTTTTAAATAATGTTTTTTTTAAATTCCCATTGAACTTTTACTGGTTTTCTATGTCTTTGATTGGTTCCATCTCAATTGTTTGATAGCTATAACACATTTTGTGTTACATGGCATCACATCTTTATATTGTGGTTATATCACGGTATAAGATTAAAAGGTAGCGCGACGGAGCCACACGAGGCGGCGATGAAGTGTGGAAGAGTGAGATAGCAAGAAGGAGGCCTAACATTATTAACAGCTGAATGAATACAACGGTTACGATTCTAAAATAAAAATAGAAATCATCCATTTGTTGATAAATACATCATAAATATAATGTGTCGCGATGTACCTACACAATTTAAAAATTTTATTACACAAAAAATAACTAAAAAATTAAGATTTACTAAAAATTACTTGATAGGTATCTATTTACCTAAACACAAAAATTGTCTTCACCATGTGATTTGCGATTCCGTGCAGAGCATTTTTAGAGAATTTCGTTGTTCTTGTTTGTAATATTGATGAATCCTCATTGTCAAATATAGATACATAATAAAGAAGAGATTTAGAAAAGAAATTATGTGTTCTTGATGACCTTCACACGGAAAAGTAACTTGTATAGGCAAACCACCTCTATTTTTTAACATTGTAAGGGCAGCACGGCGGGGAAATTTTGCGAAGAAAAATTAGTAATTATTTAACATATTAAATTTTAAATGAAACTTTTAATTTTTGATTGGAAAGTGTATCAAAATTCAAATTAAGATTTAATTTAAAGTAAAGACTAAATTGTAGTTTTTATTTTTTAGTTTTATTTAGGACTGATAAAACTGAATAGTTCATTTTTCACTTCCCCCATTATAAAATTTGGTTGAAAATGTCTCTGACATATAGCCTTTTGTTGTAAAATTTCTCTTTTAGGTATTTTGTTTGCAGGCATACTAAACATAGAGACTTTCTCAGTGTTTTTATCAGCATCATAACGAGTTTTACAACGGGGTACAAAACATTTTGTGACAATTATGATTGCTGATTAATAATAAACGTAACCTTGATCGTAACTAACAACTTGACGCTGCAGTTTATACAATTTCAATGAAAGAAACGAGTCATTTTCTGTAGAAAATAAGCATTCAGCGATTGTTTTAGCGGGCAAATATTCGCCTCCTATTAGCTATCTCACTCGCACACACACTACCACAAAACAGAACCAGTTTCTGAAGCAGATATGAGCAGCCGTTGAATTACCTGCTTATCTTATACCGTGGCTTATATACAGAAAATTATGAACTTTCATATAAACATGAATTGAAAATAAATATATATAAGTATTACAATACACAGCACCATTAAAAACTGCATTTGTGGTGATCAAATCAACAATTTTTACTTTGCTTAATATATAATATTTGTCTTTAGTCATTCATCTAATTTTTCAATCGTTGTTTATTGACGCACAGCGAACTGAATGAAGCTTGGCCTCTGTCCTTGAGGTGCACACTAGCAGTTGTTTTGAGTGGACTTTACTATTCACCTCATTGCCACTCACTTCCTTAGTAGTAGTACAGTCTGTCAAAAAGTATAACGCCTACTTCATTTGTACATTTTACAGCTTATTAAGGTTAATTATAAAAATCTGTATTACGAGTATTTTGGCTAAGAATTGTTCAACTTTGTTTTCATACTAAACCTTCAACTTGTAATTTAGGGAGGGACAAATACATGTGTCTTTATCTTTGATATTTTATTTTGTGCATGTTTCACTTGTCAAGCTACATTCTGTTTGCTACACTTAATATTTGGTATTATTGTGTTTGTACAAATATTTTAATAATTATATAACTAGTAGGTACTTTATTCAATTATAATTTAATTGTATTGAAAGTGATATTAAATATAAGTTATTATTATAGAAGCATATATAATCCATATAGGGCAAAGCTTATAGCTATTAATATAATGAGAATATTATGCGATTTATAATTATCGAGGACATTGCTAGGCGACGAGGCGATAGCCGAGTCACTTAGCAATGTCCGAAATGGTGTAAGTAAATCGTAAATATTCGAGTTACATTCAAAACTTTATTGTATCATCGTTGCTGTCACTCCGAGATGATATAAATCGTATCATTGAAGCATGCAATTTTAAAACAAAACACTGATTTAGTTTACATTGAATTAAGAAAATTTGTTAAAAGTTTTGGCACGTTTGGTCGTTCCTGATGAAACTAATGGAAGATTTTGGTGTCCTTGATTATTATAAATCGCATAATATTCTTGTTATATTAATAGGTATATCAGTTCTAATAAATTATTACAATAAATGATATGTGGCTATACCTATAGGTAACGAATGTATTATGTGTAAGTAATGTGTTGTGGGATTTCTATGATATCACTGATATAATTGTACAGAAATATTTGCAATTATAGAGATAATAAACGATGATACGATAAAGTAAATTAAGCACAAAATATGTCATAAATTGGCGGTCTCTCATTCTCACCGTCTCTATCGATTATTATCTAATTACTTTGGAAAAGCGCAAACGAAATACCTATACATATGACGCACTCAAGCAGTGGCAGATACAGCGATGGCGAATCTGTTAGCGTCTCTCCACTGGCCACCGTGAAGAAGACGGTCGCAAGCTCCTCATCTGGCCAGCAGCAATGAATGAAGGGAAACGGATCTCGAATTAAGCAGTGAAACCTTCTCACGGTCGATATGGCGAACAATCAAGAGCCAAAGCAGTACGGCGGCTGTTCATTTCCGGTGCGCTGATGCAGGCCACCGCAAAGGAGTGTCGGACTCTTTCAAGCATACAGTGGACGCCGCCCCCATGTTGTTTGGTAGTTTCGCGATGCAAAGACGACCTCTCCTAGACGTCTTTGTCCCCCACCCCCTATTGGTTTTACTATGTTAGTATTTTCTCACAGTGCTGTCCAAGATGTTCAAATTCCCATTAAATGGATCTCCGCATATTGATAACATGAATACTACATACCGAGACCAATTTAACACGATAAGATGGTGGATTGAACTGGTAACAAGATGGAACAGATAAGGTAACCTAGATTGTAATAGAAGAGAAAGAGGGAAGCAAATGGATAAGGTAATGAGTAAATTGGACAGCATATAGCGGAGAACGCATGAATATAATAAGAAGGGAGATAGGGAACGCCACGAGAGAGTTGAAAGAGGAGGAGTTGGTTGGGGAATTAAAAGATATAAGGGGGAAACAGGCAAGAAATGTTTTGCAATGGAGAGAGGAGGGGTGAGGGAGGAGATGAGACAGTTGAAGGATTAAGTTGAAAAATAAGAAAG
This sequence comes from Pyrocoelia pectoralis, assembly GCA_036250285.1. Classification (NCBI taxonomy): domain Eukaryota; kingdom Metazoa; phylum Arthropoda; class Insecta; order Coleoptera; family Lampyridae; genus Pyrocoelia; species Pyrocoelia pectoralis. Next base: position 59,149,748 of record CM070074.1, on the reverse strand, counting down.
ATCTCAAAAAATGCATAACATAATAGTAAGAGGAAGTGGGGTGGGAGATCCACACAAGGAACTAGGAATTGGGTATATAAAGGGCAAAAGTGGGGATGCAGGTAGAGATAAAGAGTGCATAAGAGGGTTGTGAATTGGGAACTGGATTATTGTGGCGGAGGTGGGTGCTGAAGAGGGAGTTAATGGAGAGTATTTTCATCGACGAAGACCTGTTAATATAAGTAAGGCGAGTGTGGGAAGAGTAGCGAGGGTCGAAAGAGATAAGGGACTTAAAGCTAAAGTGGGATACAGAAATAAGGTGTGGATAGAGGGGAGTAGGTACGATTAGGTTGAGGAAAGGAGGGGTCCAAGGGAAGTACAAGAGGGGTAGAGGGCAAAGAGGGACTAAAAGTTGAAACAGTGGTATCGGAGAGTAAAGAGATTAAGGAATGAGGGAAGGAGGGTGGTTTTAGTATCTAGGTTTATTGTTTATTTTTGTTTTCTTTGTATGATAATTCTGTGGTGGGTAGGAAAAAGAGTATAAGTCAGGAATCCGCTCAAAACAGTTCAAGTCAGTTTTAAAATACGCTCGTGTAACACTAAAAGTTAACACTAAGAGTATAAGTCAAGTGTATCTCTATGACTGCACACATAGTGTAATTTCTACCGATCAACTCTCTGGTGAGAAAAAGCGTATAAGTACACTTATACTATTGTACTCTCTTCAAACTTGACTTATACTCTTTTTCCTACCCACCACAGAATTATTGGTATATTTTGGCCAATAAGAATCATTTGTATAATTTTATTAATTTAAACAAATAGAGTCTTATTTACCATAGTGACAGACGAACAGACAGGATGGACAAAGCATAAACTATATACCGTCAAACGGGTTGACTCGGAACATGGGGTCCGACTCGGAACGCACCAATATTTTAAAATTGTACAGGTACTAACATCTATCAAGCATCAGATGAATCAAATCTGAGATATAGGTAAGTTATTAGTAGTTAGACATCTATATCGTTTATTTATGGTATAAAATTTCGCAACTACCCGAAGTTCGTTTTGAAAATTATTGTGAATAAAAGGTAAGAAAAACCCTATTCTTTGTATAATTGTAATAATCTTGTTATATCACGGGTGTCACTGGCATGTGGAAGTTGTTGTATACATTTTTTAATAGCTTCAAGATTTTGAGGGTAGATAAAAATTTTCGCGGGAACAAAAAAATTTACAGGATGTTGCATAAATTATTGCACTTTACAGGGCGACTCGGAACATGCCGCGAAATTATAAAAGGAAGATTGGTGGCAGAAATTACGCTTCCTATAATGAAGAACAACTTCAAAAAGCCATCACGGACGTTAAAAATGGTAAACTATCATATAGAAAAGCGTGTGATAGATATGGGGTGAAATTAGCCACCCTTTATAGGCCCCGACGTGCCTGATATTTGTGATATCGAAATAAAACAAATAATGAAAATATTAGATGTGCCTTTGAAATTAATACGTGGTGGATTTTTGTTCGCTTTTTAAATCACTTTGGTTTATATTATAATGTTCTCATGTGTTCAAGGCTAGTTGGTACCTATCTACTCGATATCTTGCAATATGTTTTTTTAGTGTGGTACCTACCCACCTATATATGTTTTTTTTATTACCTATATTATATATTAGTAGATTAACAGTTCTTTGTTCATTTGCTATGTGTTTAAAAAAATTTAATATATGTTTAATGTTTTGTGTCATTCAAAAAAAGCGAGTTTTATTTGTATTTTTGAAAATTTAAAACAAAATTCTTTTTTAAAAATAATTTTTGTGTTCCGAGTCGACTCTCCTATTGATTGACTTGGAATTTCTATACAAATAAATGTGCGTTCCGAATCACCCCCCCACATCCGGGTGACTCGGAACACTATTCTTTTTTGTTTTAAATCGGGATAGAAAAATTTTAATCTTTAACAACAAAGGGGAATTGTTCCTAAAATATTAGACGCACCTTAGCCAAAATTTGATTAATTTTGGTTAAATGTGTAAAAACTAAAAAGTTATAAGCAAAAATATGGCAAAAGTGTATTCAAGTCACCCCGGTTGACGGTACCTAAGTAGTACTTTTTTTTAATTAAAAGAAATGCGCTAGGGCGAGTAGGTACGTGTTCTAATAACTCAATTTGATTTCATTCTTCACATTTTCAAACAGTGGTGAATGACCGTGTGTTAGGTATAATTAAGCATATAGGTAGATATAGGTATGTATACTCTTTGCTATTGGCTATGCTATTGGTGTGCACAAATAATCTCTTTAGGGAGTGTCTACAGTAATGTTATTATATCCTTGAATATATTTTCATTCTACACTTTCCAGTAGTTGTTACTCAATAATTGGGTTTTTAACTAAATTGGTAGATAGGTACTATTTATTAATCATCACAACCGCGATTACGATGTAATTGAACACCTATAAACAAAGTGTTTTACATTCACATTGCATTCATTTTATAAGGTCAAGTTCTTAAATCGATATTATTAAAGAACGTTGCAATAATGGTTTATTTTGTGGTAGTGTCCTGCGTCTAAAATTTCGTCGTCTTCATATTGTGATTTTATTTTCATTTTTGTCAATAATTTTCATCTTTAGGAGAAGTGCAATATTTATTCTTTAGTCAGTATTTTCCACGCTTTGGATTTGAAGTGCAATTCATTACGTACTGTAAAGAGTTTAAGCCATAATTTACATCACCATTTTTACTATTCTTAACTAGAACCATCTATGATGAGTGCTTGCTTGGTAAGTACCTACTGTGCTGTTTGTTATTAGCTTCTTATGTTTGAGACAATTACTTTTTTTTAGCTATTAATGCTTTTATTGTGCGTGTTTACAAGTGTGAACGGGCAGTACGTCCATCATCCTAATGGAGCTATAAGCTATTTTAGAAACGATGTTAAATTCCCATTTGTTTACAATTACATTATTCCTTCCGAACAATCTTCAAACATTCAAGGATATTCCTCAGGGCAACAACGTGTGGAAAGTGTAATTAACCAAGAATCACCCCAAAAAAGGATGTTTCGTGATGAATTGTTGTCAATGAAATTTTCCAGTGGTAAACTGTTTAATGTGGCTGCTAAAACGGATTTAGTCGTTTCAAATAAACAAATTGAAGCGTACAATAATTACATTAGAGATGAAGAACAAGGAGGCAATCTGCGATAGGAGCGCAACGCGCAAGTCTCGGATGAGTAGGTATTTAGTTACTTATATCGAAATAATTGTGCGTTAAAATAAAGTTAAATTCTTCGGTTTAATCAGAATGTGATCTTCACGATTATAATAAATTTAAACAAAGCAAGCAGTACTCCAAAAGAGTCTAATTTTTTTTACTGTGATGAAAAGGTAGATTGCAAATATATAAGTAACCAATTTGGTAACTTTCAAATACATAGTTATGATCAGCTGCATACGTTTCTGATGTTTTAAGCCACTAAAATCATGAGAAATGAACACAGCTCATATTCGCAACATGTACCTAATCTAGTGCCTTTAGTACCTAATAAAGTCACTATAAATTAGTGACTTTAGTACCTAATTAGGTATCGTGTGCGTCTGGTGGCCATTCATGCAACTGCTGTGTCTTTAATTTAATTTAGGGACTAGGGTGAATGGCATAATCGAAAAAGCTGAAGCTGAATGGGGGGGGGGGGGGCAAGGTTAACCCAAAAAAGTACTAAATCTTTCGTTGTTATACATTGTACACCAAACCACCAGGCTATTTTGCATCTTTTTCCGGGAGTAGAATATTGGTTATAGCAAAGAGTATCAAACTCTTTGGTTATAGCAAAGAGTATATAATAGGTACTCTTTGGTTATAGTCTAGGCCAGTGATGAGCAACGTACGGCCCGCGGGCCAACTTCGGCCCGCGAAAGTATTTCATCCGGCCCGCCGAGGGTTTATCGACATAGATAGTACATGGCCACTCGCACTCGCCAACTGTCACTGACCGATCCGCACGATTAGAATATTTAGTGACTTTACGCACGATTTACAAAAACACCCCTTTTAAGATAATGGAGTATAATTCTGGCCCGCCTTTAGAATTTCTTAAACTTTGTGCCCCCCCATTTAAAAAGTTTGCCCACCACTGGTCTAGGCATATAAGTACATTCGGAAAAGTGAATTATCACTTATCAGAAGCATTTCATATACCTAACAATTGCGGAAACAACTTTTTTAGACTAATTCGATCGCGCTGAATCCGGGAGATTTTGACCGGAAGTTCGGGATTCAAGATGGCGATCGGGCCACGTTTGAGCATATCTCTGGTGTCTTTTGGGTTAGAATCGTAATCCAAACGTCTATATCGGGGTTTTTATTTTTGTAATGGTGGGGAATACAATAGAATAATAAAAAATAAGACATCTAATGGTTTTAAATACTTAATTTAATATTAATCTATAAATACTGCTTTTAAAAGTTGCTTATGAGGTCCGTTCTTGTAAGAAAATGGAAATATCTTTACAAACGACAGATTCTTATATTAGGTGGGTACACATAAACGGTGTCCATTTCTTAAATATTAATTTAACTAAACGAAAATTAACTATTTTACTCAGTTAAAGAACTTAAAATGTTAAGCTGACTCATCAGCTAAAACGCGAGAGTGACCAGTGCAAATTGCAACCGCACAATTTCGTACACATCAAGTCTGATTTCTTGCAACCACACATTCTGTTTGCACGTTTGTTTTTTTCACTTTTGCAACTACAAGTTATAATGTCTATGCACGCCTTCGGTGCAGGGTGAAGAAGGGTCATCAAAACAGGCACTGCTGTGTTCTTCTGCGTTCTCCATCCACAGCTCTTTAGATCAGGAAGGAGGGACCTTCGTTGGAAATCGTTGGCTTTTTCACAAACATTGACCTGAGTAGAACATATTTAATTTTATCATGTAAGTAGATATCAGCCTAACTGATTTTTCTGCTCAAAATATAAACTCTTACTTGGTAATGACTCCTCATGAGATGAAGGTGTAGAGCGTTTGTCTGTCTCCGGCCTTTTCAGAGTCCCGAAAAGCGCATAATATCTTGCTTCGTCGCCAGTACAAATGTCTTTGTCTACCTGCCGAGCAAAATATTGGTTATTATACCGATATATCATACAGAGAATTTAATATCTATTGAACGTGGAGAAGTAGGTACCTACCTTGTATAGTTGTATCAGGAACTTCTCCGCTTTGGCTAAGGATGATTCAGTCAGCGGCATGGACCCGAAACCGCTCAGTAATCTACTGCCTCCTTGCTCAAAAAACGACCACGCTGACTTCTTGAACAAGCCAAAGATCCGCAATGTAGAGTCCCCAAGTAACACAGCGAGCTGTAATTTGGTTATTACAACGTCACGGCAGCTACACTGTACAGCTAAAGTTATGTAGCGCAGTAACTGTGACAGCGCTTTAGCAGCGATGTGAAAACGTCCTTGTTACCAAAATGGCGAGTCATAATCAAGCTGCTAGGACGTCATTGCAGCCATTTGGCTGTGTCCATTGCAGCCAAAATGTATAGCTGTAAAAGCGTTGCGATGACCAAATGACAGCTATTGTTGCAGCTAAACTTATCAGCTGTCGCAACGTCGACGATTTATATGACGTTACAGCTAAAATTTTGTTTGTGCATAATAAAAAATTATTTACGTATTTTATTCGATACGGATCCAATTAACGGTAAATGAACAACAATTTTTGGCGTTATAAGTTATGCCTATATAGGTATATTTTGATTTTTTCCCCGTATATTTTTAAAAAACTTCTAAACAAATTTGAGGATGGAGTTAGGTAATAATCAGCTGTTTTTTTGGTGTTTAACACCTACAGCTAAATCACTGGTTATAAGTTATGTTATAAGTGTTATATGGGCATATTCATGGTTGTCATGGACGATGTGACAGCTAAATGGCTTGAATTGCCATATAGCTGTATATTAAAATTTCATTTGGCTGTAATGTACTCCATCACAGCCACATGGCATTCTCAGCTAAATTGTCTACTTGAAAGCGCTGCCACAGCGAAAATGTAAAGCTATTACCTATACAGCTTGCCAAAAAACAGCCATTCAGGTGCTGCCAAAACGTTGTCGCAGCCAATTCTTGGCTGTGTTAGCTAAAGAGGCAGTCTTGTGTTACTTGGGTCACATCCCGTCACCGCTAGTACCTACCTATATTTCTTTGCTGTAGGGGAGTAAGACTGGCACACAGTTCGTGGACGGGAATGAACTTCCTATCATTTGCAGTTCCACTCATGGTCCACAGTTTTGAGCAAGGCATTCTATAGAAGTGATGAATCATGAATCTCCAATAAGCAGATATCTGTGTCTCTGGCTTTGATCACTACTACGTCAGCGTCGCTATGGACTGCATGTAAGATAACGCGAGTGTCTGCTTCTTCGTGCGATGCTGCAGGAACTTGAACATTTCTGCTGTGGCTTGTTGATCTACATTCTTCTTCATCGAGAAAACCTCCCGATACAACTACTTCGGTGTTGCCAAAATCGTTGACAAGAAGTTCTTCCGATAAAAATCGCGCGAGATCTGCTTTGTTCTCTCCCAGAGATAGGAAGTTTTCCCAATCCTTAGGTAGAGGAACACTGGCGCGGGTGATGTCTCGCCTCACCGGAGTCGCTTTCCTTGTTCGCCTTTTTCGAGTGCCGCTCTTGATAGATGTTGATCTGTAACGGTCGAAAATAACATCTACTCTTCCATAGGGTAACCCTAAATGTTATCTTTGAAACAAAAACCTTAGCGAGATCTGCAAAGGTATTGGCTTCAGCTGGCTTTCCCGTTGTCACAACTAAAGCTTGGCCGTCTATAATCAAGTGGGATGATCGTTCTTGAGTGTTTATACTTTCACCATGTTCGACTTCCATTTAATATTTGGAGTAACGATGCCTTCTCTGATGACCGCAGAGCCCCATCCATTTCTGCAAGTGTCAAGGGAACAGGACTTCCGGTCAAAATCTCGAGGTGGAAACAGGCATTTTTGGATTCAGCGGGGTCAATACAGTCTAAAAAAGTTGTTTCCGCAATTATACGAAATGCTTCTGACATTCTTATTTTTAAACTTTTTGGAAATGTGTCCTAGTCTATTAGGTAATTTATAAAAAAACAAATAGGTAGGTACCTAAAGGATGTATGAGTGTATGAATTGTATGAATGTTTATTGAAAAATAAACAACTTATGGACCTGTAAAGATGAGTATTCCAAAAAATCCATCGTTTTACAGTAATTTTTTGTAAATTGGATACCTACCATAAAATTCCTGTGAGTAAAAATTTAAAATTCATGTATTATAACAACGAAATGAAATGATTCTAACTATTGTTAACTAACATAATTTAATTAATTATCTTATGTGTCGATTTAAATAAAGGACAATAAAATTATTGAAGGCACTTGTAAAACCACTCACCATGCATGTCCTAGTAATCGAGAATTCGTCAACTAATCCATTCATGAAGTTAAATGACCAGAAAAAACTGGCACACAACTTTCCCGTGTTTACTACAATGATGTATTAAATAAAATAGTTTTTTGCATTATAACTCAAAATAAAATAGTTTTTGCGTAATAACTCAAAAAAATAAAAAAATTAATGTAGAGTGTGTAGTATAGTCATAGAGAATGCTCTATGGTATAGTTGTAATCAGAAAACGATTTCTGATTTTCTCCTAAAATAATATACAGGGTATGTCATAAATATTTTTAATATTTTGTTCATTTCCGGCTAGGCCGGAAGTAAATTGGTACAATTTTATTTCTTCATCTTTGTTAGCAAAAAAGTTATGAATTTCGAAAATTTTCAACTTCAAACATTTATCACCCTTCCCCTATGGGAAATAAATGTAGTGCCAGTAGTTTTTCATGAACTACGTATATGTATAACATTTCAAAAAATAAAAAAAATGCTTGGAGCAGATTTTGAGAAAATCGATTTTTAATTTTTGACCAATTTTGGGCACCAATAAATTGGCTACGTTTAATTTTTGTTCTTTACCAATTACAAGTGAAGTTTTAGCCATCCTTTGGCTATAATTTCCAATTTTCAAATTTTAATTAAGTTAAACGGTTCTTGAGCTACACCCTAAAAAGTAAAAACCTGGAGAATTGCTATATTGGCCGACATTTTGAATTTAGAAACAAACGAAAAACGGTGTTTTGCTTGTAACCATGTCTACTAACTTTTCATCAAGGGAAATTAGATTGTGTTAAAATTTGATTGTTTGCTCCCAAAATAACGCCCCTTATTTTGAAGAGAAGCTTTTGTTTTACCGATGAAGTTTTTTTATAGGCCTTATTTTTAAATTTCATCAAAATCGGTGCAGTAGTTTAGGCTCCACAGCCATAACGTACGCAAATATAGTTAGCAAGATATATGAAAGAATTTTTGAAAACAGAGTAGGATTGTAAATAGCATCACGGATTAAAGAACACCAAGGCGGCACTTGCTAAATACTCACTGGATATTCGTATTACCTTTTCTCCAAATCTTAAGTTTTGCGAGTGTTTTAATTGGCGTATAATGGACTTGCAACGAATTACAATTTCTCTTTTGGTGGTGAGGTTTTATATAATTTTAATTAAATGTCCCTGTTTTATATCGCAAAGTCTCATTTCCTAATTTTATCCAATACCAGGCAACTGGGGAATGCTAATGATTTTACCGAACTACTACTGATCCGGGTTTTTTGTTTTTCTATTACCCATTTTTTATATACGGACCTAGGGCTCCAATATTGTGATCAGTTAATTTGTTAATAAAATAGTTTTGCGCAACAAAACGCTGATTATTGCAAAGTTTCACAATTGATGCCATCTATAAATCAAATAATATCTAAATCTATAATTCAAATTCTACTCCACAAAACCTTTTGCCTACATAAGAAAATTATTTAATACAAGTCAAAACCTCCCCATCCTCAGGCATGATTATTTCTTCACATACGTTATTCCGTTACTGTCAAATAATGCTCATGTTTACCTTTTTCCAATCTTCACATTTCTTGAGGCTACATCATATTGTTTGTTGACCCTTCGAACGCGAATGTCCTGCGTAAATGCTCTTATCTATTATGAAAATTATTCTTGTTACTGTTTCAAAGAGTATAATACGTAATAGGAGCTGTAACCATGTAGTAATTGTAGGTGCGTCTAGGTCATGTATTACACTGTGCAATATCCGTGAACTTGGGATAAATAAATATATTATTTATCTAATGAATGAAGTAGTACAAAAGATGTGCACTTACCTGAATAATTTGGATCTTCCCGGTTTGATGACAATCAACTGTTTTAGTTTGAAGAACTTTATTAAAGTGTAATTTTTTAGTTTGTGTTACCTAAAGAAGGAAATCTTGCATCAGTTTTTGGTGTAATATTCGAAATGTATCACATTACATTTTCCCTTGGTACCAGTGTTAAACAACAAGAGCGTGGCCTCCCCTGTTCAGAATTTCACTGCATGACAGCTAACTTTTGTAAGGCAAGCAATATAGAAATTACCCAAAAAAATTGGGGTTATAAAATAACTTTTGTAAGGAAATGATATAATAAAAAGTAGGTATTATCGGTAGAAAGTTTGCATATATTAAACCAAACATATACTTATTATAAGTACTTGCGCAATTATTCTTGTGTTGTATTGGAACTATGTACTTACCTAACTACATAGGTATTAAGAGTAAATTAAATAATATAATTATTATTTACTGGTTCCTCTTTACATAATCATGCATGAATAACTTTGTAATATTCACATTTATACAAAGGTGGTTGGTGGCCATTTTCCAACTGTCGTGCGTGGAAGAATTTGTTTATAATGACACAAACAATAACATTAGGGTTGTTCTTTACATTTAACAAAGGGAATTAAAAAAATTGTGCGGTATCTCTACATAAATACACAACCACGTAGTCATTGTAATATTTTTATTCCGTGATTAATGGAATGAGGAAACTATATCAGCTCACCACGCCCTAGTTACGATTTGCGAGTTCAATACCAACGTTTACCAAGAACAACTTTCACATATTTTACCTTCCCTCGCATGCATAATTAATATAAACAATCGATTTTTATTAATATCTCATAGAGGCCCAAATAAGGCCCTAGTTTTGGATGTTATGAATTATGTAAAAGAAAAAATGATAAATATAATAGAAGTTCAAGCCTAGATCCAGAAACTGATCTATTTCTGGTTTTAACTCTAGAAAAAGCGTAATAGAAAAAAATATTTATTAACTATTTACACACAGGAATATATGGAACATAAATATCACGCTTTATTAAAAGAATAACTAAAACCATCAGGAGATCTATTTAGGGACAATTTACCTGGAGGGTAAAACCTGTGTGGTTGGGGTGTAGTAGGATCATAATAATGTTGAGGAGCTGGAGTTGGTTGATGATATTGTTGGTTATATTGTGGTTGTTGATTATATTGTGGTTGTTGATTATATTGGGGTTGTTGATTATATTGGGGTTGTTGATTATATTGGGGTTGTTGATTATAGTGTGGTTGTTGATGATATTGAGGTTGGGTATTGTACTGGGGCCGATATTGGGGTTGTGAGTGGTAATCATTCTGTGGAGGTGGATTATATTGTGGAAGGGGTTGATACTGTGGCTTTGGTGCTACCGGTAATTCAGTTGGAGGTGCTTGAGGAATGTGGTCTCCTGTAGCGTGAAATCCGTCTTTTCCTGCTGTATAAGTTACCGTTTTCTTGTCTCCATGTGGATCAATGTAAGAATATGAACCTCGCCTACTACCATCCGGAAGACTTTCTTCTTTAAATTGAACTCCGTCTTCTTGAGAATATTGAGCACCAAACGAACCATCGCCACTTAAATAACGTTGCTCGCTCAGAATTGCGGCATTACGCGGATCATTGTACTGTTGTTGGCCACAGACGGCATTAAGAACAACTAGTAGTGGAATCTAAAAATTACATAAAAGTGTAAATTTCTTTTTTTGTAATATTTAGACGAAAAATAAAAAATTTAAATATGTTACTTACAATTCTATACATTGTTAGCAGCTTTAAAGTCTACCAAGGTGGAAAACTATAAACTAACTGACCCTACCATATAACGTTCTTAATGTTTTATAGCACTGCAACAACCTTGATTTATCCGACCCTGTTTTAACGCTCCCTTACAGAGTTAAAATCTATGACGCGCATATCGTGTTGGTAGAAAAATTTTGCAAATTAGGATAATATTTAATTAGAGAATTTATGACATGATGGAAAGGTAAAGTTTGCATGATTATAAAGGACTTTAATTAACGACAATGAAATTTGTGTATATCTAGGTAACGTACCTACTTCTACAAGAAATTGTTCTTATGCAAGAGATCATTCATCCGTATCATAAATAATAAAGAATCACCACACATAATCGTGCAAATTAAACGTAAAAATTTTTACATTTTCTTAAATTATATAGGTATAGGTATAGGCTTATTGTTTTTGAATAAGTGGGAAAGGAATCTTATAGGTTTGTAGGTTCGTGACGTAACTACAACTGTCTTCATAGTCTCATGGTTTTTATGTTGAATGGGAAATACAATAATTAGATATGGATCTGGAATTGTGTTATCCAGGTAATTACTGACGTCATTATGTACCTACATATATCCATATTCTTCAGCATTAAGGTGAAAATGGTGGCACAGAAACGATTTATTAAAATTATTAATAATTCGTATTAAATCATTCTAAGCTCTGAACAATGGGAAGAAATTTATGATAGTTGGAGATATTCATTTCACAACTACAACCTACAATGCTACACGGTTTAGTTACAACCACATAAAAATTAGATAGGTACATCCATTGAAATATTACTACAACTACATACCAATTTACCATAATTCGAGATTTAGTTCCAACTTGTTCGCAAATGATTAGGTACCTATACTTATGTTTAATCACGGTTCAAGGAAACCAGTATTAACGTAGACTGTAGACTGATAGCGAAAGTCGTACAATATCTTTATGCTCTACTTTGAAGATCATGGTCGTATTCATTATATTCAAGGTTAACTGACGACTTTTCCAAGGGTGCTGTTTCACGCAGATATTTTGTCAAAACACTGTTTTTTATTTTTATCGCTTTGGTGACTATTCGACTGAATTAGGTAACGTAGTTGCGTAGGTATATAGGTAGAAATCAGCTCATTTCAAAACTGCTAATTCAGTCATACGGTTCAATGAAGTTTTAGAACGTATGTCTTTACTTTTGTATAATAATAATAATCGCAGCCGCTATTGAAATCGAGGTTAAAATGAAAATAGAAAAGAAGGCAATTTTTCTAAGGAAGTTTATTTAAAGAATTTGAAATAATTACATAAACAGCAGTGCATATATTACTTAGGTAACAGGGAAATGCAAATAACTCCAAATCTCTACCATGACATAATTATTAATGTCAGTATACTTTCGACAGATTCTCAAACTTGGGAGTACAAATAAATGTAACTCCAAATTTTGGATGGGTAACAAGATATATCGTGACAGTGCGTTTGTCAGCTTCAAAAGAGCACTCGCACTCAGAAATATTCAGTTTCAGTATAATTGCGGTACCTACCAAGGCCTCCTTTAGTAGTATCTACCGATTCTCCCCACTTTCGCCTAATGTATTTTCGCCAATCCACATTCGCCAATGTCAATTTGGTCTAATCTACCCTCGCCAAAGGTAATCTTGCCAATACCACATTCGCCAAGGGTAGTTTCGCCAAGTGTATTTTTGCCAAGTAGAATTTCGCCAATGGTATGCTCGCCAATAGCATTTTTGACAAATGGACACTCGCCAATTTGAAAGGGGAGTTTTGAGATTGACGAACGGTCCCAAAATGATTTCTATTGCATCAGCAATTAACATTTAAAATTCTATTATGGAAATAGTCGAGTTTTCACTTCGCAAAATTAATATAACGCTTTTCGAGCTTGCAATAAAGATTTGTAAACAGATTTAGCAAAGTCAAAAATGATTTTATTTGTCACTGAGTGATAGAACAGTATAACCGCCGCACTTGTATCGTTCTTGCACTCATCTCTCAAACAGCGTTGTCGGTATTGAATCAAAGCCATGAGGTTTATGTACTGCTTTTTCGCTCACTGATGGGTTGACGTGTTTGAATCATTTTGGCTACCTCAGTTAAAAATGTCAGTTTTGGCGCTTATACTGTTCTTTCATTCACCGATTCAATTGCATTTTTAACATTGGCGAAAGTCGATTTGGCGAAAAAGCAAAGGGCGAAAATAGTTTTGGCGAGAGTGTTCTTGGCGAAAATGGATTAGGCGAAAGAGGGGGTGGCGAATTTGATTTTGGCGAATTTACATTTGGCCAGATTGGAATTGGCGAAGGAGTATTAGGCGAATGTCCATTGGCGAAATTCCATTAGGCGTAAGTGGCGTACATGGTACCTACCTAACCGTAACCTTTTTTACCGATGACTACCGACTGCGATCACATTTTTGACATTGTGTGGTTCTGATAGGTATATTGCATAGCCTTACATAGAATTACGTAACCATTTTTATCGATGTCTTGCATTCCACTAATCGATTTATTCAGTGAAACTCTGAGCATCTCAGAATTATTAGTTCCGAGGAAGAGGGTTTTTTTAACAAAAGAAAATTCAAGCCTTTTGCTCTCCCATACTACTTCTAAGCAGCTCTTCACTTTTGAAAGTATACTGTAATATTTCCTTATCGCAGGAAAAATATTGGTTTCGTTAAATAGTTTCTGTGCCTCTTAATTTGTTTTGAGGTAAGTTCTTCTTCATTCATAAGTTATCCCAACTGCATCATATACAGTGCTCGCCAAAAAGTCGGCACCAAATGGATTTTTTTTTATTTTTGATTTTTTAAAAAACTTTTTACGGCAATAATTTGTGCTTGTCTGAAAACCTATTTAGCCCCTATCAGATATACCGAGTGATTTTTACTTAGCTAGGAAATGGCGTTTTTCGAAATTGTCTAAATTCTAAAAGTGCTATTTTTCGTAAATGAAGCAAGATTTCAATGAGATTTTTTTCATCGTCTGTCAATTGTAGCTTACCGAACAACCTCAAAACCAGAAAAACAAAATTTTTTCTTTAACTTTAAGTAGGTGGAATATGAGACGGCTATGGATTGTTTTACTATTTAATTGTATGAATCATGTAAACTGAATAAAGAAAAATTTCTTCGTTTAGGCAACTATAAAAGAACATTTACAGGATTTTTGTAAAAGTAATTAATCGGCAAGGGTAAATTAGAGTTTTTAGAAGCCACGTAAATAGATATTCATTATCATTGAAAAACATTTCTCCCATAAAGTATGTTGCACCAAAAACGTAAAGATTATGCAACAATATTACTTTTCTGTAAATAATAACAAACCTAAACGAATAATTAACAATTTCTATTGTTTTTTTCAATTATAAATCTTTAACGTTTTTAACGAAATCAAATTGAATTTTGAAATCATGTCTTGGTATGTGAAAATTTGAAAATGTTGCAAAAAATTAAAACTTTAGTTTTAACGGAAGTTAACGGAAAAAAAAATTTTTCTGGTCTTGAGATTGTTCGATAAGCTAAAACTGACAGACGATGAAAAAATCTCATTGAAAACTTGCTTAATTTACGAAAAATAGCACTTTTAGAATTTAGACAATTTCGAAAAACGCCATTTCCTAGCTAAGTAAAAATCACTCGGTATATCTGATAGGGGCTAAATAGGTTTTCAGACAAGCACAAATTATTGCCGTAAAAAGTTTTTTTAAAAAATCAAAAATTAAAAAAAAATCCATTTGGTGCCGACTTTTTGGCGAGCACTGTATATTATAAAACTCCTTAAACAAGCCTGTCATCGGGTACTAGATTTGGACATGTATAAATAAATGTACTCGTTATCATTGCCCGATGGAGGATTATTTTGCTTTTCAATAAGCAATGGAACCGAAATTTCTGTCCAATTCCATTGCTAGGTCTTTTAAATAACATTTATGAGTCGATCTTTGTTACCATTTTCCACTATGGTCAGGTATTTTGTAATAATTTCCGTATCGCGATGAAACCCATGCCTTTTTTCTTCGCTTCCCACACTACCGAGTAACTAAGACAGCAGTGAACCAGTGGTAATAGTATGGTCGCCCAAGCGGGGATTTGGCGCGTTACTCGAACTCGTCAGAAAATCATATGGGGAGAAACCTTGCACCCTGTAATGTACCCCTACCATATATGAACCCTTAGTGTCCTTTTAGTGGGAATAATACTTACCTACTCTTAATTTACAGGAGCTTCTTTATAATATTCGTTTACTACAACATTTGATTTTGTAACTTGGTCAATTATTATTATTAATTTCATAAATTAACATTGCTTGTAGGTACACGATCCTATTTGACTGTCATGGTAGCAACACAAAGGAAACCAAAATTTCCCAGAGGAAGAGTATATGGTAACAAAAAAATTATTAACTATGGTCTAACTTTTAACTCTATAAAACCTGCAAACTCTCCTCGGGTTCTTGCTTTGCTTCCGTTGCAGGACCGCGCAAGCTTAGTCTGCTTAGTGGTAGTTTTCATTTGCTTGCTAAACTACATACATTCGCCGTTATAACTGTGTATATAAACATACTAATGGTTTTGCATTTTTGGCGATGTGTTAATTGTATAGCGGTGTCACATTTCCAGACGAGTCTTCATCGAGCCCGATTTGAGAAAGTAGCAAGCTGTGATCAGATGGTAACCGGTGTTCATTCTTGAATCTTGAGCCAGTTGAAGTTTGGATGTACTCTCACATTCTATTTAGTAGCGGCGGTGTTCTTGGCAGATTGGGGGGTTATACGGTGCACAAATGTTGATTTAACATGTGCGTAACACATTCTTTGCGAATAACAATTACGACAGTTCCTAAATAATGAGAAGAGAAAAAATAATGTATGGTTCTGTATTTATGTATTTTATAGCTGACTTACATAATAGAATAGAAAGTAATGTCTGGGATAGCGCCACATTTAAAGTGAAATGTACATAGTTATTATATGTTTCTTGAAATCACCTTTAATTACAACTTGCCTTCATAACAATTTGTAACTTTTAATTGGAATTGGGGGACAGTAGACGCTACTAAAAACTAAAATTTAAAATTTGGTTCTTAGGGCAATCATATTTTATATACCTACTCATTAGTAAAATCACTTGTATTTAACTATAGGTTTCAATTAAACCATTGGAGTATCCGGAACATTTATCCTGTCTTTCTGGGCTACAAATGATTTAGGTACTTAATCAATCCTAGGACTCCTTCTATCATTCGGTGCAGGAATGGTGAAATTGAGTAGGTAATAATTCCTTCTCTCTTCTCCATTCCTTTTTGTCGTGGACTAATTGCGGAATTCTTCTAACTTTAGCGGCATTCTTTTCTTCTTTTTTTTCTTTCTTTTGCCTACTTTTTTGATTTATGTTTCTGTCTTATTCGCCTGCTTTCCTCTATATGTTCTAGTCATCGTAGTTACCTAAGTTGTATTGTGGTCTGTACTGGTAGTAATTTATGGTTTTAGAGAACAAGACTTAATGCAGTGAATTACTTCTTTTTTAACATTATTTTTTCTTAGGACTACACATTTTTCCTATTTATGCGAACAAAAGCTTTCTTCATATCAATGAAAGTTATATGTTATTTTTATACCAGTTCTAATCGCCTTTTTACTTAAATTTCTCGATTTTTTCTGAATCATGTTTGTGTCTCTTTAATGTTGTGTCTAGTTTTTCGGTAGTCGATTTCCTAAGATTCTGGCATATATTTTCCTTCGTACACTTGTTAATATACCTAATCCCTCTGTAATTTTTACATTCTTTGCAATCTCCTTTTTTAAAAAGCAGCATAATTATCTCAATTGTACTTACATTTAGTGCTCTTTTTTTAGCAATTTTTCTTTTTCTTTTTTATTTAGAGATTCAGCATTTTAGCTGTATTTTTTGTTCCGGCTCTTAGTTCGTGGATTGTTACTTTACATGTAATCTCTAGTTATCGCATCATCAGTATCTTCTAAGCTTTCTCTTTCTCTGCGTGTCTCTTCATCAGCATTTTCCTTGTCTAAGTATATGTTCTATTTATTCTTCTTGTAACCCCACAAAAAATATTCCCGCCATTTTGTCTTAATATCACCTAGGTACTTTTATTAATATAGTGCCGTTTCTATCTTTTATTAAGCATATTAGTGTTACGTTTTAACACTGCATAAAATAAATACTTAAGTATTTAAGTAGCTTTATGTGACTGCAGGAAGTCCGTGAAACTAATTCCCGACAAAGGCAGCATGTAACTCGCCAATATTGCAGAGGTTGTGATAAATAGCCCAATGCATTCTGCCCCATGTACCTACAGTCATAAGGCTCGCACAGTGAGATGAGTCAGAGTTTAGACTCAGACTGGCTTACCCGCAAGTGTGCAACCAGAAGTTAGAGTCACAGGTTGCACAGTCGTTAGAGGCCCCTCAAGATGGGATGAAGTAGAAGTTAGAGCAATGACCAAGGCGGAAGCCATCAGCTATACAGGGCGCTTCATAAACGTCCATCTAGCGCCCCGCTCTTGGCCAATGGGACGAAAGGTTCTATGAAGAGGTGACATTTGCGCCGAGAGTTTGGCACGGGAGAGAATGAAGGTGTTTGTTTTTCTTTCTTTCACTTCTACTTTTATTTCTCGCGACTACCATGTCTATTTCTTTCTATCATCATTTCTGTTTCTTTCATCTCGCCTTTAAAATGTTTACCTTTCTTCTAATCCGAAGTCTACAGTGTTTATTACAGTGACTCTCTGTATAAAGTCACTGTAGTGTTTATCTTCTCATTCTCAGAGCTTTGTTATATTCTTCTCTTTCTTTTGAAGATTTGAAATAACAATCAATGAAAATTTTAAAAAGTCACAAGAAACATTCTAAGCATTCTACATTTTACCTACTTATATTAACTTTTCTTTTTGTTTGCGCCAAATTAGATTTTTGCATTAATATAAAGTCATCAGAAAATACAATGTTAGAATTTAATCACAGGATGCCTGACCATCAGTCACAAAATTTGTGTACAGAAAACGATGCTATGGCAGTCCTGTAGACCAGTAGGACATTTTTGAATCGGTGTAGTTAATTAGAAAAATGTTTTCTTAATTTGTTTTACTCGTTCCTTTGTAAATCGTACAGCGTTTCGTAAACGTAAATCGGTGTTTCACAAAAAAAATCGTATCTCGTAAACCATTACCAATAGTGAAAATTTCTTTTCACCAAAAATTTTCCCACTCATTTGGGCATATTTTTTATCGATTAATCATATATATCTATCTTCAACCGTTAAAGAATTTTCTCGATGCTGAAATTTTCACATCAGTTTTGGTACCGTCCCCCCTTCTCTCTATGACAAATTCTATATTTAAAAAAATAATCTTTTGTATATACCGTTAAAATCTACAATGATTAGGCGTTCGAATGGTGAAAGAATTTTGAAAAAATATTAAAAAATGGCGTCACAATCACGAGTTAAACACAAAAACTAGTTTTTTTAAGATAATTCAAAATAATTAACTATGCCATAGTAACAAATGCACGAAAAGTATTTCCGTTTAGTAAAGCATTTGAGTAAAGAAACGTCAAAATTTTATCAAGTATTTTACGTGCACGTGGGGTATTCGGCATGATTATTTTTCGAATAGCAATAACAGTATAATAATTATCTCCAAAACGCTGCATTTTTAAAAAGATCTTCAATCAAATTACGATTTATGCAAACTGTAAACGAAACGTCAAAATGTACTTGCGATTAAATTTTGACGTTTCGTTTACCCGCGGGTAAATTTTGGCATATTCGTCTTTTCACTCTAAAATATCTGTCATTGGATGAGAACGATGTAATAACGGAATTCTATTGGTTAATATTACATGAGTGAAATAATCGAAAAATATTTTTTTATTCTTTTTTGCAATCACGAATTTAATGGAGCCCTCCCTATTTGAATCCGTAAGATCATTCTCCACACTGTACAAATTTTTTAAAAAGTATATCTTCGAGTGCACAATACATGATCGAATTTCGCAGTACTGATTCCCGAAACAGCTGGGAGTCTGGAACGATACTGTTGTACGTACAGATTCTTTCAATTTTATTAGTTCTACAGGTGGGATGTAAATACCTTTTATTATGCTACGACTTACGTGGAAAGTTACTTATAATTTATTGTATAGATATATTCAAGGTGTAGGTACACGAACCAGCTTATTTGACATTTAGAGATCGTCAAAGAAGTAAATGGTACATCATGTTTATTTCGTCCTTAGGATTAATACTTATAATTGAACGTTCGGTAAATTTTTTTGTTGAAGTACAATGAGTTCGTTTTCGTTATGTTCGTGGGTAATACTAATAACTTTTAATGAATTCAAGGTTATGAAGAAACCTTCACATCCAAAGGCGTGATCTTACCAAGTTAGGGTAATAGATTCATAATAAATTTTAATTACTAACCATTTCAGATTAAGGTCCACGGGATCATACATAAATTTATTTCCTGTTATTGTATAAGTAGGCAAATCAAATATACATACCTAATAAGATTCAAAAAGGAAACGGTTATTTGCATTTTTCACTTCCGTCATATATTTTAAGAATTCGGTATGTAGAGGTATCCACAAAAGCCAATTAAATTAATTAAAAATGAAATACATATAATAATAAAGGTGGTGTGAAATAATACATTCTAGACGGAACACTCTGTATATCAATCAAATATAAAGGAAACTTGTCAACAAGATTAGCAACGATTAATTTATAAGCGTTATTAGAATTGGAATGTTGTACTACTGCTTTTAATACGCAATATGTCTTACTCCTGTACGTAATGTAAGTTGTCTACCGTAACATAAATCCATTAATATTTTTATTTGTCAGACGGTTACCAAATGATAAGTTAGTGTGTCCAAAAGAGTTTTAAGCATTCGGATCTCGTAAACAGCAAGAAATAGAGACCAAATGTTTAGTACCTATATTAAAATTAATAACTACGCATCATGTTGAAAATAAAAGAAAATGTTCTCTTCAAAATTATAGCAGGAGAACTGAATTTTGCAAATTTGTGACTTTCTATTTAAAAAGATAACTGGAAAATTATTTGACATCCTTAGGCACTTTTTTATGAAGTATTAATAATTTATCAGATTTGTAATTATTATTTTTAGTTTTGTCGATATAACGCAAACTTACATTTTTTAAATAAGTACAAATAGAAGATGGCGGTGTCATTATTATAAAGTGTTACTAAGTTTCTTTCCAGAAATACGATACTTAATATAATTATTTGTGAAAGGGATATTATATAGCAAGAAAACCATTTATTTTATTTAAATCTCAAAACAGAATCGAACCTAGCGTTCTTATGAAATGAAAGACGTTCAGATTTGAACTATCAGCGGTTTGTTAATTTGCAGTTAATAATAATTGCTGTACTAAATTTGTAATATTATTAAAAGCAATCAAGTGCAATTCTTAAATTTAACAATAATCAATTAAACTTCAGTGAATGACACAGCATAAGCCTTTGACATTATTAGTAGAACCATAAGAGTTTAATAGAAACTGAAAGGGCGAAGTGAGCGCCTAAATTACGGACTTTGCTTATCTTAATTTTTATAATGTTATTTAGAATGACTAATTACCAAAAACAAATTGATTTTATTAATAGATCAAAAAGTCTTTCAAAGGAATTTCAAGATTTTTGCTACAGTAGTAACGAACAATAAATACGTAGAATTTCTTGGAGTGTCATCAATCCATGATCTCATCTTCTTTAGTTTAGTTTCAGAAAATAATTTCTGGTTTTCTTTAAAGACATCATTCATTTTTTCGCACAAATTGTTTTCATGATTCATTTTTACCCTTTTTTCTTCACTTCTGTTCTTTATTGTTTATAAATATCACAGTTTGAGTTAGTTATATTATAATTAAATTGTTTGCTAGAGATATGTTCATAATTCGTTCTCCGTTGTTGTTGTTTGCCACTTCTCCGTCTGTTGATAATATACTTTCAATTCTTTTCTTACTTTCCTACTCTTTCGTTAAGGTCTACTAAAATCAAAAAGTTTCCGTCTACATGATATATTTCTTGCTGTAGCTCTATGTAATATTCATCTTTTTCTTCGTTTCTGGCATCTTCATTTTTTTCGTATCTCTTCACTTTTAAGTTCATTGTTACACGTAAAATTCTATTTATTTATTTGGTGTTATTATCAGTCCTGCTCCTTCTTTTGCCATATTAGCCAAAATGCTTTATGTATTTTTTTAAACCTTTTCGTTTCCTGTAATTCCTAGTACCTATTTAGATCTCTTGTTTTATTATTCCTTCAACTATTGCTTCTTCTTTGTTCTTTAGACTTCTTACAGTCCATGTTCTTATTTTCATTATTTCATCATATTTTGCTTTGTCTTCTATTTTCCTCTTTCTCATATTATTTCTTTTCTTTACTTTACGTTTGCCATTAACCACTCTTCTCTGTTTCCGTTTATCTTTGATGTCTTTATTTTCGTTCCCACTACATTGGATGTTGAAGAGATATGTACTTTATGCTCTATAAATTTTTCGGTTTGCTTCTCCCATCTATAATCGTGGACATTGATTATTGTTTTTTATATTCGAACCTTACATTTTTCCCTTTCCTCTTCTGCTATTTCTTTTAATTTGCTCTGGATAATTTGCTCCTCTTTTGTCAGTTCATTATTTATACAGGGTGATTCAATATCCATTCCCCAGCCCTCGGATATGTATTCTACAACTAAAAATAAGTTAAAAATAAAGAATAGTAAAATCCCGAAAGCCTAACCGTTTTATGTTAACATTGAAATAAAGAATAAAACAATTCAAAATTTTAAATCAAATTGCAATGCATTTACTTGTCGTTATTTTGTTTTACTTTGACGTTTATTTGACTTAATATTATTTATAAAGTATTGAAAGCTGGAAAAGCTTTTAAATTAATAATGGAAATTGGAAAGCTATACTAACAGAGAATACGTCGATATAATAAAATTTTTAGGCGCTTGTAATGATAACGCCCTTACCAGAAAACGGTTAGGCTTTCGAGATTTTACTATTCTTTATTTTTATCTTATTTTTAGTTGTAGAATACATATCCGAGGGCTGGGGAGTGAATATTGAATCACCCTGTATATTATATATTACTTGCACTATATTGTCACAGTAATCCATCAATAAGTAATTCCGACAATGTTTAGTTGGCAAGGACCACCATCTCTTTACCAGAGATTAAAGTTGGTACCTACCGATAAGATCTATTTTTCACAATTTCGTTCATAACTGTAGGAATATTTACTGCATAGACGTGAATGCAACCATTGATGAGAAGGTCGAAGTCTTTTCAGAATGAGCAGTACTCCTTCTGGCACTGCACCTTGTAAAACTCCTAACCGGAACTAATAGGAACCTTGCTTCATTACTACGTTACGATGTTTACAATTTCACAAGCTGTGCGGCCCTTACAACGTGCAAGAAATATTCTAGACAGACGATGGCCTAAATGGTTATTTGACATACTTTACTAAATATAGCAGGGCAGTTCGCAAGTTATTTATGCATCAAATGATAAATAAGTAATGCTCGATGACAAGAAGGTTGTATCTAAAGAAACTTGCAATAGGACTGACACATCCATATTTGATCCGTTGTTCATTAGAAACCAATGTACCAAACGATCAGGTGCTTTTTGTGAGAAGAACTCTAAAATCAGATTTTTTTTTCTTTACCTCTCTCACCTAAAAGCTTGGTGTGGAAAATCAGTAAATCTAAATTTTTCTTAGCTAGGTATATTATATATATCTAACACGTAAACCTTTTATTAATTTCTCATTTGAAATTCTGTGTTAATTTTAAGATAATAACATTGTTTCGTTTATTATTTTGTGTGAAGGGTATAGATAGGTAATAAGGTTAGTACTAATTTTTTTATTGATACAGGGTGAGGCATGTATAGTGTCGTGGCCATTTTGCTCCGAAACGATGGGGAAAATCGAAAAATGTTTCATACAACATTTGCAGTATTCATGAGGGGACATAAGATAGTGACATTAACTCGTCTTTAAAATGCCATTCTCAAGGTCATTTCAAGGTCAAATTACTTTTTTAAATAGGATGATGTATTTTTTGCTACGGAAATGGAAAGACCATTCAGTTTTGAGTATAAAAGGTTTGGTACATTTATCCACTGGGGATGATAGGTATTGGACAAATAAGACAGGAAATGGTTTTCACGCACTTTGACTTCTCTTTCTCTGTTTTATTGTGTCATTTTTATTCAATGAAGGAAATTAATTTGTTTAAAACTGACAATAGCGATACCTACTCATTTATTTACATAACAGTACACTGTAGTTGGTTTGTTGACATTTGTACGAGTTTATCCACTGCCAATACCTCATAAGAACATCAGTACCTACTGTAGTATTCTAAGTTAGTTCCACTTCGTTCTGTGATCATGGATGTTCAATACACGATTAATGAAAGAATCGATATGATTTACATTTATGGTGAAGCTCGTAAGAACGCTAGAGCAGCTTGCAACTTATACCATTTGCTGTCTTATTTGTCCAATATCATATTACCTATCATCCCCAGTGGATAAATGTACTAAACCTTTTATACTCAAAATTGAATACCCTTTCCATTTCCGTAGCAAAAAATACATCATCCTATTTAAAAAAGTAATTTGACCTTGAAATGACCTTGAGACTGTCATTTTAAAGACAAGTTAATGTCACTATCTTATGTCCCCTTATGAATACTGCAAATGTTGTATGAAAAATTTTTCGATTTTCCCCTTCGTTTCGGAGCAAAATGGCCACGACACTATAAATGCCTCACCCTGTATTTAGTGTTTGACTTAGGTAACTGCTTACTCAGTCACTTACTTATGCTATATTTTTTACTTACTATACAAAAAATCTACTGTTTTGAACTAAAGTCTTTCAGAATTGGCTCCATCTTCAGTATTCTACCTTTTAAGGGTGGTGGAATTGGAATTACATATATTTCTCTGATTTTCTATGCATCCATCAAAACCTGCTTCCATTTTTTAACGATTCTTCCTGAACTTATAATAGGTACAAATAATTCATTTAGAGAGGAAGGTTTAAGTTTATGGAAATGAAAATTTCACGTACTTTTTCATAGAGAAAAAGATCAGCAAGAGCTCATTTACTCTCGGACAATAGATAATTTAAGAGTTTTGAAGATAATGCTAGTCTTCTTGCTGGCACATCAACGGTTAAGTGTAGATTGGTTTTCAGCAATACCTTAACCATAACATAGTGAATAATGAATCGCATGGAAAACAATTGGAGGAAACTCTCTTTAGTTTAAACATTTGTATAAATTATTCCGCTGTAGAGCTTATATAACGGGTGTCTAGAAAGGGTAGGGGTATTTATAAATTCAATTAAAAAAAACTACGCCAGATAGCAAGGTTGAGCCACCTCCATGGTTACTAAATCTCCAAAGAATAGTGCAACGACCTATCCTTGCTGCGCCTTTCCGAAGCTCTCCGTTACATGGACAGCGCAGATACAAACACCCCCTACTTTTTCTGGACACCCGTTAGAACAAAATTATATCTTTCATATAGCATTTTATCTTCAATTTGTAATGATTAAGTACCTAAACATGGAGACCACCTACCACTCCAAATCCAATTAACTTGCGTGAGAGCAATACATCAGCACTTAATAGACTATTTCAATTGGTCGCGATCGCAGTCTAGGGAGTTACGCTTCTACAAACATTAGATGGGCCAAAAAATCAAACCTAGTCCCATACGATTCGATTGCTGTCAAGCTAGCGGTTCATAGGGGGTAGAAAAACTCTATGTTGCATGCGGGACTCTCAGTAACTACCCGTAATAAAAATATAAAGCACAATGATAATATCCCATCCACATGTTACACAAATTGCAAGGAAAAATGATTAAAAAGAAAACAAAACATAATTTGCAATAAAACAGCAAAAAAGAATATTCAGAGCATAATAATATGTATTATCAATTACAAAATTACAGATATATTTAATAAAATTCTAGTATTTTATAAATAAACAACGTATTTAGCACTAATTATGTAATCCTTAAATAGAGTTAATAAATCATCTACATTAACATAAATTGTTATTTAAAGGTCACCGACAGAAAATATATTCGATTTAAGTTAAATAATTTAATTAATGCAATTACAAAAAATGAACTGCTGGGCGTGTAATTTTAAATATATCTATAATAGTGAAAAGGAAAGTAGCGTACCATCTAGAATTTATAAATAAGTACGTTGAAGTACATACTAAACAATAAAATCAGTATTATATTTGTGAATTATTGGCCCATTTTCGTACCTCTATGTCCTCGTGTCACTGGACGCCTTTCCTTGTAGATTTTCTTCTTTTTTGTTGCAGTTCTATTAGCAATTCAATGGCATGTAATAATGTTAATAATAATCATAAGGGTTAACTAATTTTATTTACGATACTTGGAAGTTTATTTGTTAGTAACCAATCGCGATTGAAGGAGAGGTGACCTCTTATAAAAGATGTGGACGTTCAGAAATTAAGGTTTAACTTCTTAAATATAAGAGATTACAAGGCGTGTAATAGTGCAATTGCTAAATAGATTTTGTGTTCGACACTTCAAAATGAGATTAATAAGCTGGTTGTTTTTTGTAAGTAATAATTGATTCTTAAGATTTATTGAAATACTTGTAAATCGCTCCAAATTCTTTCATCCTCATAAAACCAAAACACACGAATTATTTTATTTTTAATTGAATAAATAAATAAATTAGATAAATAAATGATTTTAGCACAAATACGATTATTTTGCTTTCCTCGTTTAGTGTGCTCATGTTTTGTTTTTGTTTTTATAATTGATGTGAGTATATTTATTGTTCCATTATAGGGACTATTGAGGAATTCTGGAAAAAGATCTATTTTAAGAAAGGGTTTCCACAGGTTTGGGTACATTGTTTATTTGCTTCTAATTCAATAATCATTATTAATTATTATTTATTGCATCAAATCCTAAATAATAATAATAATAATAATATATTTTGTTCCAAAACGTGTTGTTTATAAGGAGAACTTAATGGATGCGGTCTATTTTTGTAAACAGAAATTTGTAACATAAAGGTTGTGGTATCACTCCCTGTTTTACGATTCAACTTATAAATTGTATTGCTAACAATTTTACCAATCATCACATTTTGAAATTCTCTTTTCTCCACACGTAAAGTACCTATAGCATATAAGTTGTTTAGATCTACAAGTATATTTAATTTAACCGAAATTAACAATATAACGTTCATTTTCTCCTAAAATTACAAATGACTATGACTACAGTAACCTGTTACAAAATTTAAGATTATGGTACAACCTACACGGATGTATAGGTATATTACAGGCAATGGGTTTGCTTGCATTTTGTCACATTCGTTCCCTCCTCCTCATTTAGTTCTTCTATTTGTACCTTTATCGTAAACAAAGCTTGGACAATCTATAACCATTTCCATCTCGAATCCATGGTTTTGAAATTTTTGTACATTTCCATTTTTTATTGCATAATTCTGACGGAATGGGCTCCTTTTTGTAACACGTTCCAATGATGTTTCATGATAATTTTCCAATCATTTTAGGATCTTAAACTTAATCCCTGGTTCTGTTGCCATTCATGGGATGAATATAGTTTGATGTAGGGAGACAAAAACATTTAAATCATTCCTTCTACGAGAGGCGATAAAACTCATTTCGTGAACTGCCTTATTAAACTTTAAATAACAGTAAATGAATTTTATGATATTTTTAAAACATTACTGGCATTAAATAACGATTGCTTCACATAATATAGTTCATTTAAGTACATATGTTTTGCATTAAAAAATAGAGAGCAGCACCAGTACACATCACGAGTCGTTCGGAATTGTCGTACCTACATTAACTTTTCAGAATACATAAGTTTGAGTAGTTTTCCTTCGTTGATGTTGTTTAACTTCAAAACCGTTACTTTTCTATTTAAACGAATCAAGGCAAAACTTATTGAATTATTAAACGCATGTTTATAATAAATGGTTATGTTTAAAAAAAGATCAAGTCGAAAGTGCATAATTTCAATCATATCATTCACAAAATTGCTACAAATTTTGAATAGTCCTCTAAAATCAAAGTAGATTGAAGTAACAGAGAAACTTTATATCCACATTGTTGTGATGGTAATATATAAATAGGTTATTGTTGGTAGTTTAAAGCATTAATTATATAGGTGCAAAAAAAGAGTTATTCGTCCATGATAAAAGTATGAACAAAGTGTCCATGAAAAACTACATTCTCTACATATTTTAAACGAACGATATTACTGGGTTCGGTAAGAAAACCTTTCCTACTTTTTGTATTCAATGAAGCATTCAATTACATTCTTAAGTTAAACTCGGTAATTACTATTCGTAGAATTTTTACTTGCACTTTAAACCGAATATAGATTAAATCACTTTTACTTTTATCATTTGTATTCTATCGAATAACTCGATTCACTTTTGGAAATTGTTGCAGGTTATTGCGTCATTGACTTTCGCTGTGGCCCAAAAGACGGGAAATTACGTGAATCCTTCTATTTTACAAGATAGCCGTAACCTTCCTCAAACGGATGGAACGTTTGGTTTTCTTTATCGTACAGAAGACGGTATTGCTCATGCAGCAGTAGGGGAACGAGGAGGGCAAGTGCGCGGAAGATTTTCTTATACCGATCCGACAGGACTAAAAGTGAATTATAATTATAACACTGGTTCGAGAACTGCACCGGGTCTTAATTACGAACAAAATCAAAATCGACCAGAACGTCCAAGACCTGCCCAAAGTTCCTACGATTCTAACGATAATAACTATTCACCTAACTTGTATTCTCAACCACAATCACGACAACGTGTGTATGAGGAAGAATGAACTATTTGTGCACTCTATGTCAAATAGTGTCAGTGACTCTTATAATACTACAATCTTATGTTTGTATTTTAAAGTTAATTAATTAAAAATGTATAGGTATGTAAACAGTTGCTCTTAGTTTTAAACCAAAACGTTATATTTATAGATATCTCAAAAACTAGAAGAGATAGGTATAGGGAACCATAGTACCGTTCGAAATATAATGAAATTTTGCATCAGACTACGACGAAACATACAGGGTGTTCCATTTGAAAAAACCAACTTATGATGATTTGAAGTTAACTAAACTCGGCATTAAATTTCCACCACCCTGTATGCAATTAAGTCACTTTGAAAGTACGGATGGGAAGCTTAGGGGTCCAGCTATCTCTCGTATCAATATGGTTCCTTCATCTTTCTTGCTGTAGAATTCACACGGTTTTAAGCTAGATAGTGTTTATTTTAATTTTTATTAAAAAAATTAAATATCTCGGAAACGGTTAATTTTAGGAATAAGAAAACTTGATGAAAGTCCACCTAAAATGTTACGTAGAATCCAAAATCGGAATAATATATAGGATATAGGGTGTTACATTTAAAATAACAAAGTTGGTGTCATTTCCGGAAAAACCGGAAGTGTTACATAGACGCCATTATTTTATTTGAGGAGGCTACGCCCGAAAACCCCATCACCCAAATTTTCAAAATTCAAATCGTAATAGTTTCTGAAAATATTCTAATGGGTGGTCACCGTGAGACACGCTGTATATCCCAATTTGAATTTTAACTTTAAATCCCACAGCTATAGATAATTCCTATAAATGTCACTAGGAATATGTCAAAGTTGAGTTTAGGAAAAAAAACCCCTGGAAAAAAAACCCGGAAAAAAACCCGAAAAAAATCCCCGGATAAAAAAATCCCAGGAAAAAACCGAAAAAAACCCCGAAAATTAAAAAAAATACTAAACCTGTAAATAACCTAAGCTCTTTAGTGACAATCTACGTTTAAGTTTAGCATTTTTTTACTTCCAAACTTTGTTTAGTGTCATGTTGCCATTTTGTATCAATTGAAAAAAAATATACTAAACCTGCAAATAACCTAGGCGCTTTAGTGGCAATCTACGTTTAAGTTAGCATTTTTTTTACTTCCATACTTTGTTTAGTGTCATGTTGCCATTTTGTATCAATTGAAAAAAAATGTACTAAACCTGCAAATAACCTAGGCGCTTTAGTGGCAATCTACGTTTAAGTTAGCATTTTTTTTACTTCCATACTTTGTTTAGTGTCATGTTGCCATTTTGTATCAATTGAAAAAAAATATACTAAACGTGCAAATAACCTAGGTGCTTTAGTCGCAATCTTCGTTTAAGTTTGGCATTGCTTTTATTTTCAAACTTTATATATTTATATATTTATTCACAGCCATCTATAATTATTTTTCGGGTTTTTTTTCTGGGTTTTTTTCCGGGGTTTTTTCCAGGGGTTTTTTTCCGAACCCCGTCAAAGTTATTATTTCACATAATTCGGCAAAAATTTGTCCAATTTCTACAATATTCAAGTAATAGGTAGCTTCCACTGAACTTCGTAATTATCTATACGATATCACTCTAATTTACAATTTCTTGTGCGTAATTTATATACACGAGAGAGCCGCTCTTTTATCTACATCCGATCACCTATGTGTGAACTGGGAATATTTTTGATAACCCTCTTCACTCCTAACTCTCCATTACTTTTATGTCTTTTTAAATATCATTTTTTGTGATTATGTTTTTTTGCCGAATTTTTTAAGAATTAGAATAGAATGTATAGGTACTATTTCTGGCGTATGTATCTACCCAGAAAATGTGATGAATGTAGGTATCTATTACAATAAATAGGATATAGCGTTTTTAGAAAACGCACCAATAACAGGATAAATTTATGAAAATGTAACTCCGGATTAGTAATGACAAATGAGTTTTTCTCCATCTCATCGATTTTGCATCTACTGCCGATTCCGATATCCCTATGTACCATCTTTTTATCTTTATCTTGAATACACTGTATATTTGAAAATGCCCCCAATATGAACTTGTAATGAGATATCATATTCCACCAAATCATCGATTGCAGTAAAATAACTCGAGGTATTCCTATAATTTAATTTTTAGAAAACTGTTCCATATACCAGTATTTTGAATATGAAATTATTCAGATTCGTGTGCAGTGAAAATAAGAGAGTTTCCAATTTTCACTAGTAAATCGTGATCTTTAATCACTATAAATATCAAAAACCGACAAACGTTAAAAAATAACGATTGTAAAAAAATAACAAACTATAAATTTCGAGTTGGGGATCCGACCGTTGTACGTGATTCGCCGTGATTCTACCTTTTCTAAATATCCTACTGACCAGTATGCATTTCTTGTATCGTCCAATATACAATAATTAACCCTATTTATTAAAACTGCACTCATTAAACGGTTCAATTTGGCATATCTGTCTATCGCGGCTACGGCTATGCTTTTTTGCGCAATTGTGTAGTTGAATCCGATTAGCTTTACAGATGCTATATATACAGAGTGCTATTACAAAATAGGGGTCGTTAAAGTATGATATCAGTTCATCCAGCTTTTACACCGCAATAAATTTCCATTGTTTAGATAGGAAAAACATAAATATAGATCTCATTATTTTAAATTGAAAT
Organism: Pyrocoelia pectoralis; assembly: GCA_036250285.1. Classification (NCBI taxonomy): domain Eukaryota; kingdom Metazoa; phylum Arthropoda; class Insecta; order Coleoptera; family Lampyridae; genus Pyrocoelia; species Pyrocoelia pectoralis. The sequence goes on along the minus strand of CM070074.1, from coordinate 59,119,031 downwards.
TAAAATGATGAAATGAGGCCTAATAGTTCTTATACCTACTTAATATTGAATGAAAATGTAAATGTCGTTTTTTACGTTTATTGACAAAATAAGCATTGGAAAAATCGCAACAAATCGGTTAACAATGCAAAGATCACGTATGGCATCCACAACCGGGCTGACATATGCACACAGATTCAATACCCGGCTTAGTAGCACGCAGCTGTGCAAGATCACCCCTATACCACAATTAATTTTCCAAAACTTTCTATATCGTAAATTTATAAAGGCTGTTTGCGGCTTACAGTAATATAATACTGCAATATGCCTCAATGACAGGATCAAATAATGAAGTTTGGTACAAAGTGACCTGCCTTTTCAACACTGTATTATTAAGCCATACATTATCCTCGGATGTCACTAGAACCTACCATCAGACTGTTCGCTTTTAAACTTTATTGTGCGCTGATTGCAATCGTCTAAGTACAGATCATTAGAATCAGCCATTCTGCTTTTTGACCGCATTTTACAAAATGTCCGCTTTCTCGACGACGGATTAAGTCATTAAAAGAATCTATGTAAATTGATGAAACGTTATATTAATAGTGTTACTTTCATCGTCATTGTCGTGTATTTTCTTAAGACACGGTAGACTGTAAACATTATTTCTGCGTAAGTATGACCTTAGGATAAATCTGACAGGCAAATCCAATTCTATTCATCTATAGAATGAAATAGCAAAGTATGGGAGATTTTACAAATTTAGTTTAGGTCGATGTTTGATTTTTAGTTGTTGTTGTCAACTTTATTTGAAGAATTGGAGAAAAGAATCCTTAATCTTGGTATAGAAATTTTAAACTTACAGCATATTTCCTTTTATGTTGTATTGTGAACTAACATATAAAGTACAGATGATTTCTAGATAAATTTATTGAAGTGTTCCCTAAACGCACCACAAAGGTTTTATTGAATTTTTTTCCAATTTCAATGTAAGTTGAATTATGTTTTCAGTCGTCTTAAATTCCAAAGTGTTGTTATGTGATCACGTATAAGAAACTATAATACAAAAGGTGTCTTCAATGTAAATTATACCCACTACATATTTTAAATATTACCTATATCGAATCACTAATGCAATATTTGAAAATTTCTTGAAGAAATTGCGAACTTTTAGTGATTCCGCAAAAGAAAATCTCGGTATTTCGGATAAATACTATTAATGTTTCTATAAGGCTTATTATCTTTAAGTTTTTCAAATAAATACGCGATTCGATGTATTCCAATTTAAGTAGAAGTAGTAATCGCCACTGGCCATTGATTTTGGCTTGGATATGCTAGATAGTTACGAAGTTTTTCAATCAGGATTCATTTCTATGTAAATCTGGGAAAAGTGTCTATTTAACCCAAGAGATGACTACAGTTGTTTTAGCCCTGGCGGTTTTGACTACAAGATGCATAAATGAAAATCCGTGATAGTTATTGTCTGTTTAAGAGCCAAGAGACAAAAATATTTTGACCTAGTGACAGAAGGATGTGTAGTAGATGCTTTCAAAAAAGTTAATGTTTTCTTTCGTATTCAAGTTTGCTTTTCGATATAAGTTTTTGATGTGGCTGATGTTCTGCTTCTCACATCAAACCCCTTACAAAGAAAAACTATTAGATGAGATAAAGGATGTATTTATGTATTAGAAATCGGCGTGGAATTATTCATATTTTCTGCATTTTTTTCTAAATGTCCTATTGTGACGCATACGACGACGTCTCCATTTTCGAATTTAAGCTTTCGAAATCAAAAACATATTTTCGAGTTGTTATCAATGATTTTCCTATTTAGAGGGACTAGAAACGTTTCTCAACAAATTGAAATCCTCCGCGACTCCTTATTTTTAACTTCGTGCACGGGCTGTTTTCTTAAGGGGAGAACTTTTGTGGGCGCGGTGGTGAGTTAAATTCATTATTATTATGTTATTTGTTTGTTAAATTTTTAGAGGCGGAAAGAATTATAGCAATTCAGTCTGTTGTTTCTAATAATGCGATGATAATTTTCACCACATATTTTCATTAATATGTAAGTATGTACTTACTTTAAAATTCATTTAGAATTTTGAAGGAAACATAAGTAAGCACAATAATGAAATTACGAGTACCAATTGCTATAAGGTTGTTGTGATAAGGGTTTTTACTTTTATAATGAAATCATCGGGTAGCTAAAGAATGAATTCAATGCAGTAATTGTACCTGTTGCAGTAGGTGATGTGTAAACCTGCAAAACGCTCTTTTTAAAAGTATCAATATGCTTAGATCCCACGGGAACATCCTATATAATCGAACAAATAATGCGGGCCCTTCCGTTTCCTGAAAATATAAGGACTTATAACAGTGTCGAGATGTTCAAGTAGCGATGCTCTCTATTTCATACAATAAATTCACGCTGTGAGACTAACATCGCAAAATGCCTATGTCATATTTTTTGTTTAGGTAGGTACTTTACCTGCATACCTGTACTATTCAAGAAAATATAAAGAGAGTCATGTAACTTGCAGTTTAAAAATGTTCACAGACTAATTAAAATCTTCAATCTCGGCGGAATATCGATAAATTACCATTGTAACACTGGGTTACATCAGCTGTCGTGCAAGTGGTTTTGATAAGAGCCATTACTGTATCGCTAAACAATTGACTACGTAGACTTTGATTGCAGGGTGCATACGGAACGAATTTTCTGCTTTGTTGCCTTCAAACAAACTAAAGTACTTACCATACCACAATGCGACAAACTAAAACCACTGCCCCCTTTTAACATAATAACCTCTACTATTAAAGCTCTTCAATGTTGCTATGTTATGAGAACCCTTGGCGATCATTGTTTTAATTTGTTACTGATTTGTTGTGTAAAATAAGGTATGTGCAATAAACGTTTTCGAATTTATTAGTCATTCATCGTTTCTATTGAAAGGATCATTTAAAAATTCCAATTAATTATCTTACACGGTAATTTCTGCTCGCTATGTTTCAGTAATGATTAGGTTCAGACGATTTTTGTAAACGATAAGTAAGGTACATAAAATGTACATTTGGTAACAAATTAACCTAAAGACATCCGTTCTGTAATATATTTGTTCATGTTCTAATTATTATTAATGGGTGTAAAAGTTTAACACTGCAGGACGAGATGAACCACGACGTAACTATTTTTGTAATATCTAATATGTAAGGTTTGTTTAACGTCACAAATCGGTTTTTTGCGGATTATGAAGCCTTGCGCTAAAGTAAGATTTTTGGCTATGATGAAAATTGGGCACGTGCATGTCGGTCCGTATGTCCGTGCGTTCGTTCGTCCGTCCATCCGTTCGCCCCTTTTCTACCATGCAAATGGACTTGAAAACCGTAAGAGCTGAAATTTTGCATGAGTATGACACATGACCCTGGGGTGGTTTATGACCATTGACCTGGTTAAGGTCACTTCCGGTTTTCAAGGAGTCAAAGATAACCATGTTAAAACATGTACTTGGGGATATACCAATAAGGGCTATTTGATAAGATCTAGACGAGCTGAACATTTTTCATACATGTGTCAATTGGCCCCAGTGAATGGTCTGGTCACAATATGGCTGAGAAGTTTTCTTATAGTGAAAGCTGCAAGCCCACGAGCGAAGCTGCGGGTAATCGGCTTGTTAGTTAATATGCCGAACAGTGTAATTCCAATTTTAAGTTTTTGTTGAAAAAAAAAACGTTATAATAACATTCAATCAGTACAAAAATATCCAACAGAGCAAGTAAAGCATCCATTAATCCTAATGCTCCTGCTACAGAAGTTTGGAAGAAATTTAGAAGAATCGCTGGAAAAGATTATGCAATCGTATCTTCGCATCGAAACGTGCGAGGTAGAATAATTTGCTACGCTATGGAAATAGTGTAAAATTTGGCAAAAAGGTAACAGATTTGCTTTACTAAAGCAAAAGATTGAAAAAGGAATTAAATTTAGTTCTACTGACTAATCAGCCATTCTCACTTGGAAAAATGATCATGGGGAAGAACTCTGAACCAGGTCCAGACAATATTACGCAATGCTAAAAAATCTTCCATAAAGATAAAAAGAAAAATTACGTAATATATGAAATGAAATATGGTAACAATAATCTATCCATCTAAAGACTTCACTACAGTCCAATATTGCTCACTTCTTACTTCGTGCATGAGCGTGCAAGGCGTGGAAAGGATGGTGAATGACAAATTAATGTGATTATTTAAATATACTCTGTGATCTGTATTAAGCTGTATTTATCCTTGTTATTGACAAGATAGTTTGATACATTCAAGCTTCAGTGTTTGGTTGTTTGGATATGGATAATCTAAATATGTTCTGTAGTGGAAGAGATGTTCAAAATCCCACATCTCTCAACATGCAGAATGTGATAAATAATGTGGGATCGACTCGACTGTTCCATATAAAACGACTGTATAAAATCCACGCAAGTACTTACACCTTGTATGACGATAGGAGCGTTTTGTATCTAATCTGTAGACTCAATAAGTATATTCAGATTCCAGTATTCCACCTTTAAAATTTAGTTAAAATTGTGGCACTTCCTAGTGACATAAACACTGTATATTGGAAGATGAAGAATGAAGGAGTGTCTATCAAAAAAGACACTCAATTACGAAACTTGCTGCTAATGTACCTAACTAGCGTTAAATGTTCGGAAGTCAAATGATATTGTTTTCAGGATACAAGTATGCAATAATGGTACCAATATGTAAGAACAGTACCTTACCTTTATAAGCTCGTATTAAAAATGAAAATCAAAAAGTATTTTTTAGGCGGCTATTACATAAATAGTTGTTTTACGTATCTTTTGAAAGCCGTAAAGTATAACTTTTTTTTGACATCTGTCATAAACAACTTTACGGCCGCATTTACAACTTTACGGCCGCATTTACTAGGTAACTGTCACTGTCAAAATTATGAAATTGATTTTTAAATTAAAGTTTATATCTTTTTGTGATAGTCGCCTAAAAAAAGTTGTGTGCACCTCGGTTAAAAGTTCTTTTTTAGCCTCATCTGATTTGTTAGCCTCGGCTTTCGCCTCGGCTGCAATCATCAGATTCGGCCAAAAAAGATCACTTTTACAACCTTGATAACCAAATAACTATTTTACTACCTTGTTCAGTACATTCGCTTAACCTTGATACGTTTTTTTAATGCAATATAAAATGCGAAATACTTATTATTTTTTCAGTATATCCACCCAAAATGGGAAATGGACTATTCACAAATTGCAAAGAATAAGAAAAATTATTCTCATTAAAGCATGGCGCCAGAAGTTGAACTGACTGAAAGACTTAAATGCAATATGGAAACATTTTATGCAGCCAGGATGAAAGCAACAGCACGGAGCCACAAAAATAATAACTGAAGCATAGCAGCGTCCATATACCTAGTTATGATGAGAACAACAAACTATTGAACTGAGCGAAAAATATTTATAGGTAGGTAGGAAATGTGTAATGTGTCGAATCCAGAAAAGTACCAAGGGTATAAAAAATGATGTTGAATTATTATAAATCATAAATATCGAGATAGCTTTCTGCTATACGAAGAATTTTGGAAAGGTTTACGCCGTTGGAAAAGTGTTCCATTACAACTATCATAGAATAATTTCATTAAAGGGGTGTAAATTGTCAATTGTTAAAGACAAATGCACGAAAATGACAAAATACAACAACTCTAAACTGTACGTTTTATATCGGCTACATGTTCTACTAAAGCAAACAAAAAGTGTACAGAATGTGATACGGTATTTAAAATTTGTCTTCTAGTAAGGGGATTATTGCAGTTATAGAACGGTGGTTGTCACTCATTTGCAGAGGTTGCATATTGTCGGTTTTAAATCCCCCTTCATACGATTATGACATAATTTAGGATTAAATTATTTGTTTAGTTTCTTTCCCACTGAAATTTATCGGACGCTAAATATTGAAGGCAGATTTTACAAATCGGTATTAAATGTTTGCCGTAATTTTGAATAATACTTTTCTACTTATTTAGGCCACTAACAGGTAAAGCACCAAACATTTTACGGTTCCTTTGATAACTTTTTAACATACCTTCCTATGGTTAACGGACTGTAAAATTGGGCTGCTTTGCCTTGTCGGTTTTGAGAAATTGAACCTCCTGCTAGGCGTGTTGAATATATTTTAAAAATAGTTGAGTCAATATGACGCATAATGTCAAAATATTAATCCAATTCATACATAAATTTGATTGTAGATACTGTTACAAGCGTATGTATGTAGGGGTATTTTCCGCTATGTGCGAATGTAATAATAATAAAATTCTTGTAAAATTGGAACGGATTAAAATTTTACCTGCAAGTATGGTCCAGTTTTGTAAAAGGTAGGTAGCTATTTAGGGAAGTTAATATGGGGATGAAGTGTTTTGTCTGCTTATGATCAGAAGTTCCGCGTCTCTTTATCAGCCGCACAATGCTCATTAGTACTGGCTTTTCTACCTTTCCTTACCTGACATTTGAAATACAATGTCTTTATAGTTCAAATCTTTAAAATTTGACAAATTTTGTTCCTTTTCGGCTAGTTTATACATTGTTTGTTTAAACGCTGCTACCGTATTCAGGTAACCGCAGCTTTTAAAGTTAGGTTATTATTTTCGCCCATTGTTAGCAATTAAGAAAACTTCTTATTTGATCTAAATAAATATGACCGTTTGACCGTACCTGATCGTTAGATGAATTCGTTTTTTTTGACATTTACTTAAAGTAATAAAGTTTAACGGTATTGTTGAATAACATTTTACATACATATTAGGCTATGCACATTGAACGGTCACTGGTTTACCCAATTAAAAAGTAGTATAATAAAATTAAGCCTTTCGCCATTATAGCGAGAACGGCAAATAAAGGAAATTTTCGTCAACTACAGTTTATGAATGTTTATGTTTATACAATTTCTACACGCTTATTTTTTTTCATATTTTGCCAAGGACGTGTAGAGATAATCGGTGATCGGCATCAAAAATTTAAAATAAACGACTATTACCTACATTATTATCGTAGGGTTTGCAAGCAAACGATAGAAAATATTTAACTGCGAAAGTGATAGATACAGCTCTGATAATGTCTTTTTGAATAGACTAATCAGAAATACAGCTACTCCTGCTTGATGATTGTACTCCAAACTGACCGTTAGTTTTTGTATATAATATAAGTACACTAAGTGACAGACATTGCCAACATTGCAACACCAAGAAGGGGTTGGAATTTCCTATTGAAACTTGGTGAATTTGTTGGGCTAACATTAAGTACAATAATAATTTTGAGATCAAGTGGTAATGTGATAACGTCACATTTGACAGTTCTTTTGGTCTGTGTTTTTTGTATCATTTGTTGCTATTTATCATTGTTATTTAACATAATGTTGGTTGTTCTTTTGTTAACGTGTTTCGTTTGTTTGATCATGCCCAGAACACGGTAATTACCGTCAATTAAGCGAATTCGAGGGAGAGTTAATTATTATGGTTTGTGCGAAGATGGCTCTTCATTTTGGGAAATTACTAACCGCGTAAATCGAAATCGACCTGCTGTAATGCGAGTGTCTTTCGTAATTCGTATGGCTTTAAGATGTTGAAATGAAAGATCTTATTGGAATCTTGAATGGCGTCATGTTGTCTTTAGTAAGAATATAAAGAAGACGGGGTGAACGGCGGAACCTTCAATTTTCGGTTGAGAAGCACGTACCTACACCGCACTCTGGGTGTTATGGTTTGGCTTGCGATTAGTTATGACAGCAAGTCTCCCTTGGTGTTCATTCGATACAATATGACAGCACAATGGTATATTACGGAGGTTGTTGGAACACATCTTTTGCCACACTTAAAAGAGCTTGAAGATAATGGACGTCCTCATGAAGCAATGTTTCCTATAAATTCTTTGAACAAGCTCAGATTCGTCTTTTGCCCTACATATACTCGTTGAAGCTGTTCTCAATATAAGTTCGCAGTGATGGTTTGACCCCTTTCCAAAAATTCGTAATAGACTATTCCGGTCGCCGTCCACCATGAAACACAATAAAATCTTGTTTTGGTACAAGGAAACTTTAGGAGTGTGTGGTACCGAATCAGTAGGCGACAACCAATGATACGAACGCTTAGAATATTGTAGTATAATATCCACTTTTCTTCGCAGGTTAACAACCGATCAAAAATGGTTCATTATTGCTGCGTAAAATGTTTGCCGAGCAAACGGAAAGACGACTTAATTTGTTATCGTTTGATCATTCATATTGAATCCATTTGCTGCCACGTCTTTTCTAGCTGATAAAAGTGCAAACGAATGATTGCATCACTCACATTGAACGTTTCTGCAAGCTCTAGACACGTTGAATTTGTCTCCACAAGCTGTTGAAGATTCTCATTGATTATGATCTTCGAACTCCCAGAGCGTGCTTCATCGATCAAGCTAAAATCTCCAGAAGAAAATTTCTTGAACAACTTCTGCGCTGTTCGATCACTTACGGCATCACCTCCAAATGTGGTACATATTTTTCTCGTCACAACTGCGGCTTTAGTACCAAGTTTGTACTCATAGAGTAAACAACCGCGACATTAAATTTTTATTCGTTTCCATTTTCATCGATTGAAATTCGGAACTAACAAATTGTCGCCAAATATATATGTATTCGATAAAAGAAGGATTGCTACTAAAGTGAATGACAGATAACAAACAACTACTACCTATCGATCAACAAGTTACAAAATATTTATGGCACTGTTGTATACAAAAACGGCACTAACTTTTTTGGTTACCTGACCTAACCTCCTTTTTTTGTGAATAGTAATCCAATTAAGTACAAGCAAAAGGTAGCAAATAAGGTATAAAATTAATTACGTATTAATTAGGCACAAATATAGGTACTCATTTTATGCCATTTATGAACGAAAACACAAAAAGCGCAAAATAAACTTTAGATTCCCCCATAAATCTGCAACATTTATTGAGTCCACTAGGCTTCAGCCTGATAATATCATCTCATCCGACTTCTTAATCAACCATCCGACCTATAATAACTCCAAAGTTACATAAAAATTCTCTAAATCCAAAAGTACCATTCGACCAACCCAATTATTTACATTAGACGAAACAGTCAAATGTTCTACCCAAGAGATCCTTCATTCCGACCAACCTAATAGAAGAAAGGTTTCAATAAGCCCGACTCACCGGTCACCGCTCCGTGCTCACATTCCACTGGTCCCAGTCCTACACCCTAACTCCAAGAAACCATATTTCTTTCTAAAATTGCCAAAAGTAATTTGAACTATTAACCAGCTCATATTTTCTTTTCGGATCATTACACCCTCCAAACCTAATTTAGTTTTCCTCCTCGTCAATGGCACCGACCACCGACATCTCCGACTTCATCCCAGTACTGCTCCGTATGTACCAAACTTGATGACCTTCCCACCTACTGTGCACTCTAATTCCCAATTGTCTTACAGGGACAAATATCTCTTCAAGCATTAACTCGGTCGAAGTGTAATATCTGCGGCGGTTCCTATCTTACCTAATACTCCCAGGGCCTCAATATAAAAGGGACGTTCACATCCCCACCTCAAGTTGCCTGTCAAGAACCTATCTGAAGAGTGAAGACACCTATTCCATTACTGATGTCAACTTGACGCTTCTTTGCAACTTCAATTAATTATTTTTGCAATGTAATTATCCAAATTTGATATTTGAGAAGGTTTTGTAATGTATCAATATAACCATGTGTTCGGAGTACCTTTAATAAATAAGCAAATTGACTTTATTGATACACCCTTATTTCACATGCTTGATTAGAACAAAAATTCTTAATCTTTAGGATCCTTTGGTCTGATAGGTCTAGATATTTTACGACGTGCAATGTCTTTCATAGCACTGCGCTGACATCTGCACAATTTATTATTGCTAATCTTGTTAATTGAACCACGAAACGATACAGATTTTTGTTCAATTTCATGAATTGTTTAAAACTTCAATATCTGAAGATTAGTATGATTGACTTCTCGTTTACAAAATTAGAAACTTTAAGTTTCATCAATTTAATAGTTCAACTGCACGCTATTTAATTTTTAATAGTGGTTTATCCTTATAAAAATGACTGAAAACCGTTGAGCCCAAAAAATTAATACAATAAGATACTTCAAATTCTGCTTACGTTGAAAATAAATATTTCATGTAACTACAGATCAAGATTAATATTAGGTAATAGAAATTTATATAGTGCATGTGTTTTATTTAATAGTATAATACTTTATTTACATCATCTACATAGTAGCAATTCATTTTAATTTAGTAAGTTACGATAATTTCTATTTATATTTACATATGTACTTAATATTCTTAAATATTTTTTATTAACTCATCACAGACATTTTTCTTAACTAACAAAATAAAATATTGCGTAATTTTACAGTACACGTATATGTGAAATACACTAATAATTGTAGTAAAATTGTGCTGTAAATTTCAACTTTCAACTATGGTTATAAATCTCACAACCCGCAACTTTCCAATACGATCACAGTTTTAAATTTGATTTATACGGAATCGTTTAGCGTAGTTCTATACATATTGCAAATAATATTGACTATAGGTATATTTCCAATAGTATTTTTAAAGAATAATTCCTCTATTGTACTTGATTTTACAGTGTGAAGTACAGGTAGAAGAAGCAAAAGTTTACCAAAACGTAAGGGCTGCGACGGGTAAGTTGCAAGGACGTACTTATTTAACATTAATTGAGTGTTTTCTTGTACACCGACAACTTTCTCTACATCTTTTAAAAGTTTCGAATTCGGCGACATATTATCAAACGTCGTTTTGAAAAGTAACATGGCACGCAAACAAGCAAATTCGTAGGGATCTACACGAAACTGAATGATCCTAGTTAAAACATTCCGAAAATCGAGAACATCTCGTTCGAGAGATGCTAATTTTGCCGGTTCGCTTTTTACTAAGTTAGATGAGTGAATTAAGGGACTAAGTTCTAGAGGTGGTAAATATTGAGCTGCTCCTAATATGAATAATTCTCTCCAACTTTCTTCTAATAGTAACAACTGGTCTTCTATAGATAAAGATGTAAATGTGGAAACTGTTTTAGCCCACGTTACGTTAAAGAAAAGTAAACGTGCAGCTGCTTCGCATATATGGCTAGGATTGAGTGATTCGGTTAAGACAACGGGAGGTGGTATGTGAAATCCAAAAGGAATCTAAATTTAAATATTAGTGAATGTTTGTAATTGTAAGTAAACTCACCCTCGGAACAGACATAGGCGATTGGTTAAAAAACGTCGCATTCGGACTTAGAGGAAGTGGTGGATGAAATCTTGGTGATACACTTGACGTCGGTAAAGCAAGATCAAGGGCAGTGGGTGGTGCGTTCATTAGCTTTGGTGCCGTTTCATTTAATAGTTGCACCATTTGCTGTTGTTGTCTTCTTAAAGTAGAGTTTCTAGGACCCCGTTCATGCTGAACCGCTGTAAAAACAAATATTTTGTAAAGGAGTGAAGCTTTTACGTACAATGTACCGACACTAAAATATTTTTGCACCTGGTTTCTCTTAAGGACTTTTAACTTATTTCAAGTGTTTGCGTTGTGTGCAATTGCTCCTTTAAGATTGAACAATATGCACTTAAGTTTTAAGATTAAGAATTAATATTGTATTTCTAAAGTCATCTATTAAACGGCTTTCGATACGAGTTGTTACAAAATAATTTTTACTAAAGTATAAAAGTGCCTACCATCTTTGTTCATTCCAGCTTCTTGGCATTTCAACAAACGGCATGCTCTGCATTGATTCCTATGCGTTTTATCCACTACACAAGTTCCAGATGCTTTGGCTTTACAAACATACTGACGATTTTTTCTAATAGACCGTTTAAAAAATCCGGCACATCCATCACAGGCAAATATATTGTAGTGTTTTCCAGACGAGTTGTCACCGCACACTTTACAGGGAATATCCAGAATTCGACCTCAAGAAAAATTACATTTAAAACTAGTATTCAATCGTTACCACATTAAATAATAAAATTGGCGTAAAAAATTGCAATAATTATAATCATTTACAAAAAAAACTTACTAGATGTCGAAGGAGCGACACGTAAAGTCATATTAGCACTAGAAATATTTGTCCCAACGACACTAATCATATTTAGTCCTTTAAACGCACTTTATAAGTTATTGCTTTCCACTTAAACAGATAATATTAATGTGAAGTTTCAAACAACAGTAAGTCTTTTAGAGGTCGAAAGTTTTCCAAATTATTTTTGATCTACCCTACATATGAATGGGTTCCCCTTTTTGACTTAACGTTAGAAATGTTCACTTCTTATTGGTTAGTTGACTCCCTTCTCAATGTAAGGGTCGCTTCTAGCCCTTCCCCTCATTGTTAAATTGCAAAGGATGAGTTCACAAATTATATTTGCCCTATATTCGTTTGAGAGGGGATAATATTAAACAAAGTTTGATTCTCTCGATTAGATTTTCACTTTCCGATGTACGTACCTTCATTTGTTTCTACCAATAAGTTTCGTTTCATTAAAGTTAATAAATTTAGCTAGAGTTAATTTCAGCAAACAATTGTATACCTATTTTAATTAATATTTTAAAAATGAAATTTTAGTTTCATTGCATCAGAGTTAATTTATAATACTTACCTGAAATATCTTCATACCTCGTGCCAATGAAATGTTTCTATTTTATTTAGGTACCTATAAGAATATGGTTGCAAATTTAATTTATTGATTTCAATTTTTGATTTAAGGATTTTTTAAGGTTATACAAAAGGTTAGTAAAGTAATCTACGGACCTTTCTCGTAGGTAAGTAGTTTGCCGTTTATTTACGACATACGCAAGGAAAGATTAAAGCAAGGAGATACATTTTTCTCATGTAAGACAAGTAAGGATCCACATACTTATCCTTTTGTTTCCGTCGCTGTTTGAAATTTTATATTGATGGTTGAAACCATAATCATTTTCAAATTAGAGGTTATAACCTTATAACTAATTGGAAATTAAGTAATTAATGTTCCCTACTGGAGAAGTTTTCAGTATAGTATAGTGAATAGTCTCACCAACATGTGCAAACTACTCTCTCTCTCTGATGCATTTAAGTGTGATTCCAAATTTTATTAATTAACAGGAGTAAAATAGTTAGGTATAACAGGGACGGGAAAATTTAATATTCTTCCCGTTCAGATGGCTCATCAGTTCGTTATCAGTATTATGTGCAAGTATACTACTAGATAACGTTACCCGTTCTTTAAAAACCGCTGCTCCAGTTTACATAATACTGACGAACTTTTCAGTCACCTCGAGTGAATTAACTAAACGCTGTCTTTTCCTGATGTGCCCAGTGTCTCAATTGGAACTATCTCTGGACTACTATAAAGTAAGTTCAGTAATTTGACACCTTTTTCGCTTATCCATTGCTTGTCTCCCTGTTCCATCTTGTTGAAAAACAAAATACTCTGAGGAGGTGAACAGAGTGCAAATGATAGAGAATATTCGGGCAGCTCGTAAGCATCCTCACATGACCCTTATCTCCCCACAATAGTCAATATTCAATGTTTATTCAATTGCTCTCAAATAGTACCTTTACTGGTTCGATTTTTATTGCATGGAACATGACAGCATGACTATTTTTTTATATTGTGAGACGATATCCCGGACGTTATATCATGATAATTAAAGTACTTTGGCTGGGTTTTTTAAATTGAAATAAATTTGTGATAACACGTCGTGAATCATTTGAAAATGTAATGTTAAATCATTGTCAACCTATACTGAAATGAGAATGTATTATTGGATCAACGAAAATGAATCATAAACATTAAACTTATCCCTACACGCTACACTCATAATTTGATTTAAAACGAACTGTTTTTTGAATGTTTGAGTAAGATGTCAATAAATAGCGTACCTACAACACACAGGTTTTACGCTGGTCACAGCCATGTGTGATTTTGTGTGAAGATCTTCCATCAGCAAAACTGGAAAACATAGCTAAAAAATGCTAAAAACTTACGCGTGCTTCACCAAAGTGCTCTACAGCAAAGGCGCCGTCAGAAAATTTTCCCAGGAGGGGCAAGCGCTATTGGGGGTTCGTGGCTCTGGCGTTTTTCCAAGATTTCGTACAAAATTTATTTTTATTTTTAATAACTTTTGCCTTTTTTCTTTTTCCCAGGGGGGCAATGGCCCCCCGGCCCCCCTTGGCGGCGCCCTTGCTCTACAGAATGTGATGTGTGTTCAATAATTCAACGCTGTCTGTTATGTGAATTTGTGTGATATGTACCTATAATAACGAACACGTTCTTTATGTCTATGTCAACACTTCTATCTGACAGTAATAGTTCAGTTACGTACTAATTTCATGTCTTGTACTTTGCCTGCTATTTACAAATTTAGCTGTGCCTTCCCTAATCATGAAGACAATACTTTACCATATAAAGTATTACCTACTTATATTTATCACTAATATTTAAGCAGTTTGTTATCTTACTAAATTAACTAAGTATTTGAATTTTGCTTTCATATTGGCCTTCTCAAAAAGAGGATAGTCTAGATGTGAAATGACTTAAAACACACTATGGTGAATATATATTTGGAATTACAAGAAAAATGTTAAAAACCTGTGGTGTCCTGGTAACGGTGAATTTGCAAATTGCATGCAATGCAGTGGGTACAAGAAGCGCTGGTTAAGTGCGTTTACTGTTTTAATGTAGGCTTTCAAATTCACGATACTGCTTTTTGACATCATGCTAATGAAAATGACACCATGGCAGCCTCAAAACGCACCGACTAACGGAGTTTTCTTGAATTTTCTATTCTGAAGAAAGTGAGAATGAGGCCAGTTCATAGATTGTCTTTTGGTTTTACGCTCAAAAATCACAAAAACTGTCTATTCTTTGTGATTTGTGATCGACTGTTAGGTATCGCGGTATTCATTTTGCACATACCTTTAAATATTCAAGACTTTGGATAATTTGATTCGTCGACACACTCAATTTCAATTGGCGACCCATGATGCGTCCGTCCTCTCGCATAGCAACGTCTGCCCGTTGCGTCATATCAGTCGTGAAAATCGTAGTAGATCGCCTGATGCAACTGTCACAGCGACTAATGGTATTCCTATCGGTTACAGATGGCCCATAAAGTTTGTACAAACGTTTGATGAATGAATGAATATTTTCCACGGTTTCTTTCTCCTCAGTGAGAAATTTATAGCAGCACGTTGTTTCTAACGAATATCACTTACAGACTTAAACTGCTCTTGTAGCTATCTGTCCAAACGACCATTTTAAGCATGTTGATCTTGTAAACAGTAAGTGATAGAGATTTAATTAATGGAACCAAATGTTCACTATATTGTGATCAACTAGGAACCATGATGAAAGTTTAAACATTTTTTTCCGTTAAGGAGCTGAATTTTGAAATTGTCTTCATTTCGTTGCAACTCTTAATTCAAATATCAAGTGGAAAGTTATTTCACGTATTTACAAGCTTCTTTAAATGTTCAGTTGTTCGGCAATTATTAGATACAAATAAAAATGATTAATTAGAGAGTTTATGATCTGCCAGTTCAACTATTGCTGTTTGTTGCTCAATCATATACGTAGCTAGAAAGAGTATTAATTAGTGGTCATTCTAAGAGACAATTATATTTGTGATTGAAAGAACAAACTTTTGTTGTTATTTCATCATTTCTGGAACTTTTTGGTTACAGCTCGTATAGTAAATAAATGGTAGACATTTGTAATAAGTAATTGTACTCTTTAAACATTTACAGCCGTACATGTACAACTGTACGTTGCATGACGGATGCCTGTGTGGAGAACGAAACCAATGCTTCCCGGGGGCGACAATATCCCTGCTTAAATTGTGGAATTGATAAATATCTGGCAAAAAGTTATAAAGGTTTTTTTTCTCCTGAATCTAAAGCAAGTAAGTCGATGGGACAGCGACTGCCCTATAGCCTAGGGCCTAGGGGAGCAAGCGCGGATAAATACAGCAGCAGCACTACAACAAATTGCGCGATGTTTAAGGTATACAAGCTCATTCCCTCACTTTGAAAAGCACTAGGTATTAAAAGAACATTCTTTCCTTACTAAATGCAAGGTATTTAAGGTGTACAAACGTCCACGCTAACAGCAAATTAAGTCTTCCTTGCATTGCTTACTGTACGTATATGAACGTTATAATATTACGTACCTACAGTTTATTTTATAATCATTTCACCTCACTTCGTTAACTATTATACATATGTACTCAAAAAGACAAACGCTAAAAAATAGTCAACAGTCATCCACAAACGACCAACAAATGAATAAATAAAAGAGTATAAATTAATATGGAAAGGTTGGGGGGGGGGGGGGGGATTTACAGTGAAATTAATTTCTCTCAACCAAAATACGTTAACTGAAACGTTTTTACATTTTTATCTACAACTAGAGATAAGAAAGGAGTTTTTTTTTGAATTCGTGCTCGAAATGATCGAAATCCAAATCGAAATAATCGAAAGTCCAAAAAAATACTGTCCTCTAGTGTTTTATGCTGATTTTGTTTAATGATAACAGCAGTGTGTCTAATTCCACAATAAGCAAATTGAAATACGCATTAACTATTTGTTACTTCCTTTTATAAGTAGCAAGTATTTTTTCCTTTGTTCTGCAGAATACCTTATCATTTTTCTCAAAATTGTAATATTTTGATGCAGTGGTGTGTATAATTAAATTCCATGTGAAGTTTCATGGTTTCAAAGGGGGTGACAGGTAAATGAAAAATTGTGAGAATTTTCTTTCAATACCAGCACGAGCTCCAGATTATAAACCCATTGATGACTAAAAGAGCTCTAGTAGTAAGTACTATCATTTACCAATGGTACTACGCAGTGATTTAGGACTGACAATAAAAATTAGTCAAATGTAATGTTTCACCCAAATGTGCTAGTACTTAACCTATTAGATAATACAAATGTAATTAGAAGATTAAATAGATGTAAGATTTTGGACTAAGCTAACTAGTATTAAGCAGCACGCGGGGCCTGCCGCTGGGCGGTTTCCCCCTTCATGTCATACATGATCTTTGATTACATTTGCTTGTTAGCTCCTAGGCTAGTTGTAAATCTGCAAAAATTAAATTTAAAAAAAAAAAATGTAATGTTGCATGTCGTCAGCGTAATTTACTGCTTCTATTCATAAACATCTGGATAAAATCACAAGTTTGATAATAATTATTTGATTAATTATCTGTAAATACGTGAGGGTTGTAATGTGTTGCCATGTGGTCCAGCCTATACCTATGTTATGAAATAACCGGATATACCTGAGCATCGACGAGCTACATTACCCTACATTAAACTTCCTCAATTAAACACCCCTAGTTTTTAATATGATATATTTTTACATACTTACACAGTGCAGCTCACTTGATAATCTATAACCTAATAACTGTGATTTACAAATAGTCGTAATGGCATATTCATCTTTTTGTAATAATTAACCTTTTTTTTAATGTTAATGAATCGCTAATTGCCATAGATGTAAATGTAAATAATTTGTCATTATTGGTTCCCACACATCCCTACATCCATCTGACGCGTTATCATCTGTTTTGATTGCTTCACATTGCGATGTAGTATTATTAGGTAACATGTGCTTAAACTTCGTGTGAATCTATATGTTAGGGTTGATTTTGTTATATATTCATACATCATCTTCATAACAAATGTGGGAACCTATTTTTGGTGTAAAATATCGATTCCTAGTTTTCTTTTTTATGAACCCTACAAAATCGTAAAATTTAAGACTTTAACTTAACATCAATTGTAGGGATTATTTCTAGTTCCTACTTAATCCCTATCGGCGTCTTCCGTTTATTAAAAATGTTTCGGCAAATGGTCTAATCACCTTTCATTTACAATTCACTAAACAGATGGTGTAGGTAGATTGCCACTTGGCTTGGAGACGCAAAAATAAAATGACTGACTTCTTGAAGTCCAATAAATCATGTCATAAAACACTAAATAAATTTGGTCATAAACAAGCAGGTTTTATTGTTTGTTTGTTTAGGTAGGTAAGCTACCTAATAAAATTTGTGACTTGCAATATGTATCTACATTTAATTCTATATTTTGTAGTTTACAGACATTCCGCGCCGAGTTATTTGTGATCATCTACATGTTTTCATTTGAACGACACAAATATGTCGCTTCTCCATTCTTGTTCAACAATCGAAGAGTTATTTCAGAATAAATATTTCTTTCTGCTTTTAAAAAATGTTGTGGAACATATTGAAATCGTCAACTTCATATAACTCTGGTTAATTTGGCGAAAGAGGGCGTTTAGAAAGCACGTTTGGAATTTTGATATTAATATTCTGAGTACGATGACGACCCTTGGTTTTTGTATTAATATTCCCCTTATTAAAAATATTTTGATATTAACATTACTCACCTCTAGTTAGGGTACATACAATTACATCTCAGTTATTTAAATTTTTTTGATTTAAATCTCCCTTTTTACATTGAATCCGAGAAATAGTTCGCGTTTCCGGAAAAATATATAGAATGAAATCCAAATTGTGACTGTTGACTGTTGATGACCTAGAATGCGTTACTATACAGGGGATTGAAAAAAATTTTAATTAGCCCAGGATTACTTACCAATTACCATGTATAATTGCATTCGTTATTTTTAATATACCCTCCGATCAGTGCTTCTTTTTCGGAACGTTTTAATTAAGCTGAACACAACATGCGTTAGTAGGTAATGTGAATTTGCGTCTGTCAAGCAGAGCAACAAAAATTCCAAAATATACTATTATTGTTATTACACAATTTAATTATGAATGTAGATGCGCTGTGTCCGTCAAGTTGGCTTCTCTCAGATTTCGAATCCATATTCAATAGGTATTAGCTTATTGATTGAGGAATCCTTTTATTTCAACAAAAACCGTTTGGGTGTTAAATTCTCGGTAGTACAATTAATTTATTAGTAAGTCATATGCAATCAAGTTGCAATTTTTTGTAATTAAATAGTATTTCTTAATTAAAAAAAAACGGTTGTGCGTCTAACTGCTCGAAAGACGCACAACTTTGTAGCCAGCAGTTTTTTTTTGTAACTATCTTCGGTTCAAAATATGTTCTTCACGAATGTCCCAAAATATAGAGAAATGGTTACGTTTGATTGTGTGTACTGCTAAGGAAGAATTAGTAAGTGGTCGGCACTAATTTGTAATCTTAATTTCATAATTTGTAACCCATTCACAGTCACGCAATCTAAAGTTAAATTATGTTCATGAAATCCTACATACACATAAATTTCAAATTCAACTTTAATTTGAAGTAAAAATTAAACTTTGGTAATGGATTTCCCAATTTATTAAAAAAGGATGTTTCAGAGAAAATTTTCGAGCGTTCCATCTACATTGAAATATAAATATTTTCGATATATAAATATTTCATAAATCATGTGTAACAATTTGTAAGTTGTATGTAACAATTTCTAAGTCCTAATCTCATAATTTGTAAGTCACTTTGTAAAACGTTCTTGAGTTGACTACTCATGAGCTTGAGCGCCCAGGAACACGATTGAATTTGTACCAATAAGGGTTAGTTGGACATCCATTAGTTAAACTAAAGTTAAAATTAATCAGTTGATTAAAAAATTTTATTGGTTAAAGGTTTAAAAATTGAGCAATGAACTTTCTTAATCTATCAATCAACTATAATTGGCATAATAATAGTAACAACCGAGGGTAAAGGAACAAATGATTATAAGATTATTTAATGATAATTGAATACATATATATTTTATAGTACACACACTGTAATGTACCTAACTACTCAGTATGTCGGATGGCATGGATGTTATATGATGACGGTCGTTGTTTGTGTAGGTATAATATTTCTTATACGCCATCCGTTCTTCAACATAGGCATAGGCAGTAGAAAGTAATAGTGCCCATAAGTATTATTTATAATATTAGAAGGTCCTCTATAAGGACACATTTTAGAAATTAATATTTTTCATCTAAATTTAGAGCTAAAGGAAGATTTTAAAATGTGTAACCCTTTGTCTATAATCGTTTTGTTAAGTTGTTGTTCATTTTTTTTATTTTTATTATAAAGATATTTGATACGTCTGTTTATGTGTTTCTCTACAGACGTATCAAATATCTTTATAATAAAAATAAAAAAAATGAACAACAACTTAACAAACAAATACAAACTACTAACACCATTGATAAAAACAATCCAATAGATCTTTTAAGTAATAATAGAGTCACTCTCCCCTACATACAACCTTTGTCATTAAAACTAAAGAAAGAACTTAAAAAAATAAATATACAAACAATATTCAAAAATCATAATACTTTAAAAAAAAACAATTTTTTCTAACTTGAAAGCAAAGCCTAATTATCTCGAGAATTCCAACCTTATTTATAAAATTAACTGTAATAACTGCTCTGGAACGTATATTGGACAAACCAAACAATATCTAAAAAGAAGAGTGGAACAACACAAACACTCAATTTCTATTTAAAAAAAACCCTCAAGCAACCCAACACTGCACTTGCAGAACATGCCATAACCAATGAACACTCCTTCGACTTTGAAAACATTAAAATTAAATACTTCGAACCGTATTACAAAAAAGGCTATTATTAGAATCTATTACAATAAAAAAGGAAATGAACGCGATCAATTTTAAAACCGACTCAGAAAACTTGAATACCCAATATCAAAACTTACTATGAATGATACTCAAACTTTACTCTACAAATTATCAATTTAACGCTTTCAATTCAAAATAACCTCACTTTCGTACACGTTTTTAAATTTAATGTTAAATTTTAAAAATTCTTTTATTTTATTACGTTTTACTGCTCAATGTTTAATGGTAAGTTGAAACAATTAATCCTTTCTCTTACACTTCACAAATCTGTAACATTTAATAACATTACTTGTAATTTAATTATCTTGTGTAACAAACAATATGATTTTAGACTTGAAAAAGCCTAGTGCAGGCGAAACGTTGTCAATCAATTTTTTAACTCGACGATGATACATTATAATAAAGAAGTATT
This sequence comes from Pyrocoelia pectoralis, assembly GCA_036250285.1. Taxonomy (NCBI): domain Eukaryota; kingdom Metazoa; phylum Arthropoda; class Insecta; order Coleoptera; family Lampyridae; genus Pyrocoelia; species Pyrocoelia pectoralis. The sequence goes on along the minus strand of CM070074.1, from coordinate 59,097,906 downwards.
GAAGGAACTAAACAGTGGCAGCTATTTCTAGATCCCTTATGTAAAAATAAAACATAAAACCCAACTGCCGTTAAATCCCAAAATTAATTTGTGATGATAATACACAAAGCTAAATCTTACCATTATTTCATCCTCTTGACCTACACTTTTCTGTATTCTTCGCTTGCGCAGTTATTTCTCTCCACCTTTCACCTACCTTTCTTAATTCTTTTTCTCCAAGTATTTGTAGTCGTCATGGGCGCCAATAAAGAGGGGCAAGAGATACAGGTGCCCCCCCCCCCCCCTCCGGACTCGGACTCTAAGCAGTAATAATTTCTTAAATAACGAAACTTTTAATTTAAATAAAACTAATTGTTCAATCTTCCCCAAATCGCCCCCCTCCCCTGGAAATTACTGTATGAAAACTTGGAGGGAATCATTTTTGTGATTCAAAAATCACTATGCAGGTAATACTTACTGTAACTATGGTACCTCATAGTCCATAACGTTCTAAGAGAGGTGGAAGGAGTGAAAAGATTGTCTTATAGAAGGGAGCGGTTTATTCTGTTACCGATTTTTAAAATGGCATGGTATGATTGACTGCTCTGGTTTACTGGATGAAATTTCTCTACGTCTTCCTAGATCTTGTGATAAGATATTTTTAAGATACCAATAACCAACACTAACATAGGAACATAGTAATCAACACTAATTTATGCAATGAATGTTTATAACAAAATTTCATCAACTTATAGTAAAATAGATATGTTTTCAAATAGCAAACCTTATTTTAAAAAGTGTATATCTCAGAGCCAGCCTGATCCTTGAGAATCTCACTCTTGAACAAATAAGTTTTAAGTTTTTCTATATCTTCAAATAACTAGACTGCTTAAGTATAGGTATTGTTTTATATAGGCCGTTTTTGACATAGCCTGTGGCCTTATTGAAATATAAATATTTGTATTACAGCTTTATAATAAATAAAAGATTTTTGACTGAATAAGAGGCGTGACCTGAGAAGGGCAGGAGGAGGGGTTAGAATTATAGTTACGTTACTAATTATTTTTGTAAAATTTTGTTATAAAAGAAACTATTCGTAGTACATAAATGGATCAATTTTAAATAGTGACAAATTTTAGTAATCTTCTGTACCATTATGAAAGCATTAGAAGTGGAAATAATAATAATTAACATGCGTTCAAAGCCGTTGAAATGCGCATCAATTATTTTTTTGTTCTTTACCTCATCACTATTAACTTGCGAATGTTGAAATATAAGCTGCACCTGGATAACGGATGCGCGATTACCTTCAACAAAATTTCTAAAGAATTGACCTAACTCTAGTTATCCTTATTAGTTGGTTGGCCGATTCAGGACAATAAGAAGATTATCGTGCTTATGTATTGAAGTTGTAAGGAACTTTATCTACATTTAGGGATGTTTTTGGTTCATTGATGCACATATGCGTGTTATATATGAGCAGGGAAGTACAAATTATAAATTGCTATTATTGCATACGTCAAAAATCATATGAAGGTACACAAAGTTAAAAAAAATCAACTTACAATCCTATTAGTTTTTAAAAGTATATGTAGATTCGTTGCAAGGGTTTTTTGTTATGTTTTAATATTACCGCATTCTTGTACACCCCTGGACAGAACAAATATGGCAGGAAGAATACAATGGTAGCGGCTAGCGGTTGTTATACATGCCTCTGCCTTTGCGCCTTTGCGACTAAATGCCGGATTATTTCAACAATCCAAAGCCGACAATTTGTCTGTCTGAATTTACCAGAACCGAAAGCGCCGATGCACCAATTAGTAAAAGGCATTATTCTATGACTATTACGGTGGTTTGTAAAAGTCAATCTAAAAATTATATTGCGTAATGTAAAGTCTGGGAAGATCTTTTTAAGATTTTACGTCCGGTCTATTTAAATCAAGTTTTCATTCAACTTCATGTCTTTACTAAGAACTTTTAGGATCTAAGATTAAGCATGAGCTTTCAGGTGTTGTTTATTCCAGAGAGCTATTGTGTGCTCTTTGTTTATGCTATTGAATTTATTCTATTGTTTACCAGGTTGAAATTAGACTTAGTTATTGCGATATCAAAAAAAAAACTTTAACAAAATAAAATTCAAATTATTACAAATAAATGACTAGAAACAAATTGCTACAACAATTGTTACTGTCCCCAAAAGTAAATCTATTCTCAAGCAGTATTCTTAGGGTTTATTAGTGTGGCGGTATGGAAGCATCGCCATCGGTTAATATCCGCACGATCTTTACTTGTACCATTCCATCTTCTAATGCATAACATGGTTTTATGTTGTTCAACGACCTATACGCTTCGAGCAGTTTCTTCTTCTTAATAGGAATGCTTGTTAGATCCAGATCATATAAATGCCCAATGGCTGCAGGAAGTAAGTGGCAGCTGATGTCATGTCCTGGTGTATTGCGACAATGACTGGAATCGTTCTTGTCTGTCTCCAGTTATGCCTTACCAATGATTGGTGTGATGGATTTTTTACCGTTTCTTGTAAAAAGAGTGTACGCTTTCCTACATAACTTCATTGCATTCCGCAGACATAGTTGTTGGCATCGTAGCGTAGCGTGTCATTTTTGATGTTTTTGCTATTGTAACAGTGTAAGTCGTATTCAATTTTACTTCTTACGGTCTTCAGAAGTGTTTCGTTATCTGCTCTTCGGTTGAAGGTGAATTACATTTGGTATATTATTCCAAGCTAGTTTGGTACCTAGTGACGTTCCTGGGAACTTAAATTGTTTGACGTATCGTATGGTATTATACGTATTAAGGTGGGTCCGTAATTGACGCGTACGCGTAAAGCGTACTACATGCGCATACGCGTGCTTAAAACGAACAATCCGCGTTTTTACGCCGCGTTTGCCGTTTTGGGCTTGGCATTCTGTCAAAGGTACTGGTCTGATACTGTCAAAAAATTTGTTCCTGTGCATATTTAAAAATGAGCGGGATTACAAAATTAAAGGCTTGCGGTATTTCTATGAGTATAGTTTGTAACTAACATAGATAAATAAAGATAACTAACAAGTACCTATCTTCACATCATTGACAAAAAGTGAGATAGACATAACTAAAAAAAGATGTTGATAAACGAGTAAAATTGTGGTACGCTGAAAGTTAAAGTTAAACTAACTTCTGGCGTACTGACCTTGAAACGCGTGCAGTCAAAAATAAATGAATACTATTAGCTGTCGGTAAAACGCTGTACGCGTACGCGTCAATTACGGACGCACGTTTATGCAGTTAGATGTACATATACAGCGTAGGTTCTTAGTGACTCTCTTTCCGTTGTCAGAATATTTAAGTATGTCTTTTGTTATAGAGGTACGCTAATTGCAGTCGTTTCTGTCATATAATTACGAATGAATGAGAATAAAGGAAGCTTACCCCAAATTCTTTGCAATTCACAGTATAGAGGGTGCACTACACTTTCGGACAGGTAAGGTAAGCTGGACAACTACAGAGTGCAAGGATTACGGGTAGGGCTGCGCAGAAAAAACATTGAAAGTGTCGGACGATAAGGATTTGAACGGTTCAAAAGTGGGAAAAGATTCAAAAGTGGCAAAAGATCCCTCTGGTTGATCTGTCGGCCGTTTACAAAAGGCTTCCTGCTGCCAAATTGGTTCCCCCGTTCTAGGTGGGCGTTGACTTGATGTCAGACAGCCGTCACGCGAGGGAGGCCTTTAGAGGACCATCCCGTAGCCTGGCGCGCTTTTGCACAGGGCTATCCAGAAGGAACCTGCGACTACTTGTGGGCATACTATCTGGGCACTGTAAACTCAACAAGCACATGCACCGCATGGGGTTGGTCGAATCACCATCCTGTAGAGGATGCTACACAGACGACGAGACGGCGCAACACGTACTCTGTGAGTGTCCCGTACTCGTCGAAACAAGACGATCCATGTTGGGGGAATCCTGGCCGGACATGGCTATGATCAGAGCCGCCCCCCCCGTCCAGCATCCTCAGGTTCATCTCACGCGTGGGGTGGCTTGAGTGATGTTGCGGGGCTGAGTGACTCTAGTCAGGGAGGCAGCACAAAGGGCCCGAATAGGTGGCCTACGTGCGCGTGGACTCTTGACCACCCTCCCATCGTAATCCAGAATCCAGATCTAGGTGGGCGGTGTACATAAACTGGTAAAGGCAGAAAAGGAGGGAAAACCTACAATTATAATTACCCACTTCTTAACAGGTTTACTTACTGCTTTTAGTTTTCTTACATTGTAGTATTCTGGATTCTGGATTACGATGGGAGGGTGGACAGAAGTCCACTCGCACATAGGCCACCTATTCGGGCCCTTTGTGCTGCTCCCTGATTAGAGTCGTTCGACCCCGCATCATCACTCAAGCCATCCCACACGTGAGATAAACCTGAGAATGCTGGACGGGGAAGCGGCTCTAATCTTAGCCATGTCCAGCCAGGAGTCCCCCAACATGGATCGTCTGAATTCGACAAGAACGGGACACTCACAAAGTATGTGTTGCGCCGTCTCATCTTCTGTGCAGCATCCTCTACAGGATGGTGATTCAACCAAGCCCATGCGGTGCATGTGCTTGTTAAGTTTACAGTGCCCAGAAAGTATGCCCACAAGTAGCCGCAGGTTCTTTCTGGATAGCCCTGTGCAAAAACGCGCAAGGCTACGAGATGGTCCTTCAAAGGCCTCTCTCGCGTGACGACATTCTGATATCAAGTTTCACCTAGCCTTATGCTGGGATTGGGTGTCTTGATTTATTAAGTTGTTTACAGTTGATACTGTAAGTGGGAGAGCCGGCTCTGGACCATAAAACAGTTGTTTTGAGGCCAGTCGGGCTAACTTATCGGCTTTTTCATTGCCTGTTGTTCCAGCATGCCCTTTAACCCATACAAGCTCAAGGGTGTTGCTGTTTGTCACTTGCTCTAGTGTTTGGTGACACTCGGAAACCAGCCTGGAGGTAATTTTGTGTTGACCTAGTGCCTGCGGAGCGGCTCTGCTGTCACTGGAAATCCTGATACTTTTATTCTTTATGCTGTGCATAAGAATTATTCTTGCACTAAGCGTTATTCCTGCTAGTTCTGCCTGAAAGACAGTCGAAATTTTGTCTAGTGGTTGGCTGATATGGAGGCTCAGTTCTTTGGAATAAATTCCGCTTCCTGTTCCTTCCATTGTTTTAGATCCGTCCGTGAAGATGGATATGTCTAGTTGGGATGCCACTTCCGCATCAAAAAAGATGCGGTAGTTTTTCCCTAGTATAAATCGAGGGATGAGTGAGTCAGATCGTCCTTCTAGTATAGGCAGTCGCTTGAATGCCTCGCCCACAATTCGAGAGTGGCCCACCTCAATACCTCTGCTGTTCAACAACACTTTATTTTTCAGACACAAGGCTACCGCCGTGGCCTGCTCTCTCACGTGGAGATCCAGTGGATGCAGACCCAGGAGGGCTTCCATGATGGCTGTGGGGGTCGTTCGTATTGCGCCCGTGCACGAAAGGCAGGCACGCTAGTCTTTGCACATGGTTAAGAAGTGCTATGGTTGTGGAGAGTCTAGTTTTAGGCCACCAGACAATTGCTCCGTAACAAAACATAGGTCTAATCACAGCGGTGTACAGCCACAGGACAGCCTTTAGGGATGGGCCCCAAAGTCTTCCTATTGCGCGGCGACATTTCCAGAAGGCCCTATTTGTTTTCTCCGCTTTAAGCTGGATGTGTTTGCTCCAGTTCAGTTTGTTGTCAAGTGTAATACCTAGATACTTCACTGACTCTGAAAACTGGAGGTGTTTTTGGAAGAATAGAGGAGCTCGAAGGCCCTGAATCTTCCTTTTCCTTGTGAATAGAACTAGCTCCGTTTTTGTCGGGTTTATGGACAGGGAGTGTTCCTTACACCATTCTTCGGTTACTCTGAGGGCTGCTTGCATAAGACTGCACAGAGTAGCCTCAAACTTGCCGGTTATTAGGATAGATAGATCATCCGCATAGCCCAGCGTATAGTAGCCGCTGTCGTTGAGACGACAGAGCAGGCTGTTTACAGTTAAGTTCCACAGAAGTGGTGACAGCACCCCACCTTGGGGGCATCCTCTCACTACTGTGCACCTCATCGTTATGTCGCCTACGCTGATGTGCACTGCCCTGAATTTCAGTAGCTGCACAATCCAGCTTCGTACGACCTCAGTTGCGCCATGGTGGCGTAGTGCAGCTTCAATTGTTTCGAAGGTTGTTTTGTCAAACGCCCTTTCTATGTCTATGAATGCTCCCAGGGTGGACTGTTTATAGTCCAGCGATCTCTCAACCCTCCCCACGACGGAATGTAGGGCCGATTCTGTGGATCTTCGTGGAGAGTATGCATGTTGATTAGGGTGAAGCGGGAATCGTACAAGCGCTGTATCCCTTATATGTCTGTCGCACAATCTTTCAAGTGCCTTGAGGAGAAAAGACATTAGACTGATTGGACGATATGATTTAGGTGTGGAGTAATCACCTTTGCCAGGTTTGGGGATAAAAGCAATTTTTATCTCCCTCCATTGTTTTGGTATGTATCGAAAGGCGATACAGCCCGTATAAATTCTCACCAGGTGGACAACAATAACTTCCAGTCCCCACTGTAGAAGAGCCGGTATTATGCCGTCCAATCATTGTAGTATTGTAGCTATCTCTTTTAAATTCCACCTTGCTACGACAATACACGGGAGATTTTCTAAGGTAGTGGAGTCCACATGGACAAGAACCATCCATCCAAGTACTGATCAGGCCAATAATTATTTCGATTCTTTACAGATAAATTTGGCGAAGGTGGATTTTTTTGCTCAATAGACCACATTCTCAAAATGCTATTATTTTGCCTGCTTTGGATTCGTGTGACTTCTCTTTGTTCGCCAAATCAAAAATGCCATTGAGGGGATAGTATTTTGATGATTTTGAGTCTATCCAAGAGCGCTGATACGTACTTTGGAGGCGATACCAACAAATACGTTTACAAATCGGTATCAAAGTTGCATAAAGTACTACTTTAAAACTAATATTTGAAGTTGAAACATTTTTTTTGTTATTTGGTTCCGACTATTGAAAACAAGAAACAACAAACCAACTTCTTCCACAACAGAAATTAAATTAACAATTTGCCATTTGCAGTGGGTGCGATTAGGTAATATCAATAAATACAATAGTGAATTATTAATAAATATTATGGACTACTTCCTGTTCTTCATAAGGCCCTTTTCGTAGAAAAACACAGAAGCAAATATTATGCATTAATGTACCAAGTTTCAATGTGATTTTGTCGTGAACTCAAAATACATAGGTACATAGAAATTGATAAGACTCTTCATTTTGTTATCGTTTATTAAAATTCAACAAATCTTTCACACACATCAATCCTATCAATCAACTATCTAACTGAAATTCAAAGTAATACCAAAAACTATTCCAAAAAAGTGTCCAATTGAAACAATGAATTTCCTGAATTATGTTATAGAATAGATATTATAATAACCATTTCTGTCACAATCATTTTTGTGATAAGCGGTACTTTTTTGCAAAGATATCGACGATATCGCTTTAATAAATGAAAAATTACCAATTTTCACTTATTTAACAACTAAAACTTTATCACGGGATTTCTTCAACAAAGCATAAAATTGCTTACTCATCCAAATTAAATTTGTTTGAAAGAGAAGAAGAATTTGAAATATCTCTACCATCTATGCTGATTATTTACATATAGTCCAGTTATTTTAAATATTCTCAAAAAAATGTGTCATACAAGCAAGGGAATCGGTACATATGTATATTCATTGTTGTCTTCTCATTAAAATTTTATAGTCCCAAAAAAAATTTGTGCTGAAGCCGCCATCGTGGAAAATGGCTGCCAAAATACGGTTTTTTGGATTTTATTACTTAACCGTTAAGTTTAGAAAAAAAATGTTTAAACAAAAGTTGTCATGGAATTATCTATACATTTTGTTATTACCATTTTTTTGTGTGACCAACTATAATCGCATAAAATGCATTTTTTTTTGCATTCATGTTAATAATAACAACAATTTGTTCGATATCACTTTGATAACCTATTTCAAGAGCAAATAATTATTTGAGAGAAACTTCTGGTTTTAGAAAAAATATATACAGTATACCAAGCGTTATAAGCAAATGTTTAATACAAAGATAGATAAAAATTCATGTAAAACAAAATTGAAATGAAATACACGGAAAGGAAATTAGTGATGGTTCTTGACATCCATAAAATGTTCTCAAATAACAAACATAAGGAATATAAAAGTTATTATTTAAACAATGTCATCATCATTTTCCTCAATATCAATGTTAACATCTTCTGCACATGTCGAGCCTTACCACGTAGCGCATATTGGTGAACATCGCAGCTCCGATTTTACACACTCACAGTGCTTGGTAGAGCACGATCTTTTACAATTTCAGGATACTAGTTTTAATAATTTAGGTGGTACTGGTTGGTTGGAAGAAGTCACGGGAACTAACGTATCATTATTTTTTGTTCACCCTCATAACATTGGTTCCAACATATTGCCATTCCTGCTGCATAGGAGCATAGGTTGGGGGAAGTGATGCCAAGTCAAATGCCTTATTCACTTGCTATTTCAATATAATATTGTTGTTTGTAAGGAGAATTTTATTGGGGATTAAGACCTGTCGTTGTCACTTGATAAGAATTTTTTATTTATTTGTCAATATTTCGCCCGTTAGATACAAGCTTCCTCAGGACACTAAAAGTAACTAATTAAAATAATGAACTAATGAATAGTTTGAACTTACATAAAGATTATTTGAATTAAACCGACAATTATGAAGGATATTAAAACGAACAGTTTTATAGCATCTCATTTGGTTTCATAAAACGTACTGACTGGTGATAGAACCCAGTCAGTACGTTTTATGAAACCAAATGAGATGCTATAAAACTGTTCGTTTTAATATCCTTCATAATTGTCGGTTTAATTCAAATAATCTTTATGTAAGTTCAAACTATTCATTAGTTCATTATTTTAATTAGTTACTTTTAGTGTCCTGAGGAAGCTTGTATCTAACGGGCGAAATATTGACAAATAAATAAAAAATTCTTATCAAGTGACAACGACAGGTCTTAATCCCCAATAAAATTCTCCTTACAAATAATTTAGTCAAGACCAAAAAAACTCTTTCCATAATATTGTTGTATCTGAAGTACCTCACTTCATTGAGACAAGTACTTTTCGTATAACCGTGCATTAAATATTTCTCTCCTGCAGCACCAACATCTTCTCGTGAGGCCAGGGGCTGATTGAAAACTTTTGCACTTGACCTCAGGTCTTGATTTTTCTGTGGGATTGTAATAGCACAGCTGTGGTAATAGCTTTCATTTTGTCTTGATTGTACACAGGTGGTGTGATGTCAGATCCAGGCACTGCATGTGCAAAAAGAACATCACAGATTTCACTTTTTTTGTCGGGGAATGTTAAACAATGTTGGTTTGCTTTGTTATTTATTTGTATACATATTTGCAGATGTTCTTTCGGCAGCCCTTCTTCTTTGTTCACAACTGTCAATAGTGGGCTGGTTTGGATATCCATCAAATACAATGTTACATTGGTCTCCATCATGTGATTTCACAGCTGTTGAGTACATCCTCATAAGTTGCAGGTTCGTGCCCAAATAACACTGTGAAGTATAAGTGGCCACCATCCGTTACGTAAACACAGTCACTGGGAAAAAAAGCAGAGTCTTCATATTTAAAAGCTCTATCAAGTGATGATATTTTAATTTTACTCAGACTCAAACAATGATGGGAGTCTGGGTGGAAGCTTATGCTGAAAACATCATTTTAACTCCTTTCGCTCAGTTACAACAACAATAATTCTGTTAAAAAGTTGCTGTGTATTCACGGTTACTACCTCGCTATACGGACTATACAATGACCCCTTTTTGTGCATGTATCATCGTTCACACAAAAAATGGTAATAATAAAATATGTAGATAATCCCATAATAAACAACTTTTGTTTAAAAGTTTTTTTTTGAAACTCAACGGTTAAGTAATAAAACCTAAAAAAAACGTATTTTGGCCGCCATTTTCTACGATGGCGGCTTTAACACAACTTTTCTTTGGGGGAGTTTATAACATTTAAATGAGACGGCAATAATGAATATGTGTACCAATTCCCTTGCTTGTATGACAAATTTTTGAAAACATGTAAGTAATTTTTTGTCTAAAATGACTGGACTAATATTGCATGACAAATTGAATCCATCTGCAATTGCATCTGTATGGTCCAGTTCAAGAGAGGTACTCCAAGAAATTGATGCAAGTAAATAGCTGTGGTGTAAAATTTAGCAGTAGTTGGTTCATCCATAAACGTCCGTTTTCGACTAAAGATCTCTTTGAATCTCGTATAATGGTAGGTATGTTGAATTGAATGATTTTTTCAGATGTGTGCAAATATTCTCAATACACAGCAGTAATGGAACAAATTTCCTTCAAAACTAAGCTGAAATGCGAGTGAGTCTACCAAACTTAGATACAACCAAAATACACTAAATAATGGCCCAAAACTAGACAAGATTGAGCGCAAAATCTCAAACCGAAATGAGATAATTGTAAGACTCTCTAAATGAACGGAAGAAGTTAAAGCGTTTTTCAATTTTAGTTCTGTAGTAGGTACTTACCTACTAGTTAGGTTACCTATTTAATATGTGATTTTTCTATATTAACAGTGTTGGTTAACATTGTTAGTAATGACAATGAGGTTTAGTTATATACGTTTAATTAAATACATATCTACTACCTAGTATATAAAAATACGTTACTCAATAAACTTCTTGAAATATGATATAAGATGGCGGTTATAAATCTAAAATCACACGGACGAAGATGCGACACACCCCGGACGTGGCGTCAAAAGCACCTGGAGATCCGCTTTACCCCACCTGTGCAGAGGAAAACGATTATTCAGTCATTCATTGAGCAGCCAAAAGCTCAAGAGCCATTGTACGTCTTTATAAATTTTTCAACGGTTATGTACGTATGGGCGTTCTACACCTGATCTCTTTTGATCTTTATTGTCATCAAGTCTTTTAACTTAGATATGAACTTCATTATAGGGTATTCGATATTTGGTTCATGGGAATGTTATCCCACAGTCTATAAACGCTATATTTCAAAAGACAGGTATTATATTGTAAAATAGTACAAGTTCTTCTAGTTATTAGCCTTAAAAGGTGTTTCCTTAGAAATCATACATGTTTTTTTGTTGCTAATATAGCCAAGAACTTTACGAAATACCTAAACTTCGTTAAAAGAGGTAAGTAGTAGTGCGAAATTTTATTTTATTCAAGGTTAATTTTGTATTTCTGATTGACATTACACACACTATGTAGGTTTCCGCTTCAATTAAGTCGTTAATCTGATTTTGGGAATCAGGTGGTGGTTTGGTACGAAAAATCTTAATTGGTGTACCTAAACTGTTTCTAATGTGATTAATTTCAGGTTTGTTATGGTACCTTCCGATGCAGCCGTTATTTTAAAATACATATTAGAAATGTAGTTTTTATTACACGGCGTTTGCTATTTGAAGCCCATTTTCATGTTGTGCAGTGCAGTGTGCATTGCATGTAATTAATGCTATTATTATGCTGAAACGCATTGGAGTATTTTAAATGATTTTGCCAGTCTTTTTCACGTACAACGTAAATTTGTCCAAAATTAAAAATATTTCACTCCTGCTTTATAACGTATTTTTTAGTAAGGGCAGTCGATATTTAAATTAACAAAAAATAAGTTGCGTATGCCATAACGTTAAAATACATTCAATATATGATGGCCGCCGCCATTTTTTTGGGTAGCGCACATTCAGGAACTCCACAAGATCTTTGTAACCATATACAGTTTACACCACCTCACGAAATAAGAGAATAGCCAAAATTGCATGGAATTAATTCGTTGTTTTTCTTGATGGGCGAACGTGTGGCTACGGTCTATATCATTTTATCTAGGCAAACCAAAATCCCATACCTCTTCTTTCATTTTTGGAAAAGATAAGGGTCACTCTCAGAGTATAAATAATTTTCAAGTTGGCAAAGCTACGCTACCTATATCTGTAAAAAAAAAAAAAAATAGGTTTATTGTATTTTCTTACATAACAATCAAATAAATACAAGATTCTATTCCCCCTCTTACAACTACTCCCGCCTGTCCTTCCCCCTACTTTCCACCTTTTCCCTCCTTTCTAACACTTCCCTCATCCATCCCAACCCTTCCCCCTTCGCTCCTAGTATCTCCTTTCTTACCCTTCTCTCTTCTCTCATCTCCTCGCATTCCCTTAACATATGTGCCATGTTCTCCCTCCCCTCCCTACACATTCTGCACACTCTCTCCTCCTCCTCCCGCCAATATCTATTCTCTCTCTCCTCGTTTCCACACCTAAACCTCGCTACAATTCTTTTTTCCTTCAGACCCATCTCCCCTGTCAGGTACTTGGCCTTGCCCTCTACCATGATCTCTCCATATCCCTCATTATATCTCCCTTCGGCTATCTTCTCTCTCCTTTCCTGCCCTTGCACATCCCTATCCCTCATGGCCACCTCCTCCACCATCTCTCTTCCTTCCTCCCTCCTTCTTTCTACCTCCTCCCTCGCATACCCCACCCTCTCGTAATATAGTCTCCTGTCCTCTTGCCCATACTTTATCCGCTTCCCCCTCATCTCCTTCATACATTCATTCACCATTTTTATTTCTGCCTTCTTCCTGACCTCCTCCTCGTACTTCACTGCCCTCCTTCCCGCCTGCACTCTCAATTTTTCCACTTTCGCCTCTTCCCCCACAATGTACCCCGGTGTCTCCCTGTCCAAACCCAGCGTCCATCTCCAATACTTCTCTTGCACCTTTTCCAAACTCTCCCACTCCTTCCACCCCCATATCTCCGCACCGTATCCCATCACGCTCCTCACCAACTTATCAAATAACCATCTCCTCTTTTCCATGTCTTTCCCGAACACTCTTTCCCCTATCCCCCACACACTCCCCACTACCCTATTTCCTCTCTTGGCCAGTTCCCTTATGTGTCCCTCATCCTTATTATCATATCTGACTACATATCCCAAATACTTCCACTCCTTTACACTTTCTATCTCGTCCCCCTCCCACCACCACTTTGACTTCCCTCCCCTCCCTCTTCTCTTCTGGAATACCATTATCTTCGTCTTGGCCACGTTTACCCCTAAGTCTTTTTTCCCCAAGTACCCCTTCATCACACCCATTGCCCCCCTCATTTCGTTCTCACTGTCTGCTACCACCACTACATCATCCGCGTACGCGAGCGCCCACACTTTCACCCTCCCTATCACTACCCCTCCTCTTTGGTGTCTCCGCAACTCCTCCTCCAAATCCCCTATGTATAGCGCGAATAAACTCGGGCTCAACGGGCATCCCTATATCTTTACTTATTTTAGCATTTTCAAGGTATTTTGCACAATCTGGCGGCAACTTCGGTTTGGTTGAAAATCCAACATTGCGTGTTTGTTGCTTAAAAATCATCCAGAAGCAATTTTACGAACCGCCTTACATGAGATTACGCAGAGATGCTCGGGAGGAAAATTATTTTTGCACTATAAAAAAACGTTCCATGTCCACATTTTGAAGAAAACGCCTATCGAAGTCGCTATAATTTAGTTATTAGATTGTCATAGAAGCCATTTGAATCATAAAATGTCGATTTTTATGACTCTGCTGGGTGTCAGAGTTGAAACGACGTGACGTTTCGGTACGATACCACTTGCCACTATAAATCAATTCTTCTCCAATTTCTTCGTTCGGCTTCGTGTTACTGAAATAAAACTGACTTCCTGCTGTCTGGTTTCCTGGTTATACAGATTCTCGTCCCGAACTTTCACTGCTTTCTCTTTCATTTTCTCAGTCTTGTACATTGTTTTTACTGCATTTGTTGTTCCGGTAGGTGCTGTGTGATGGTGACAGCTACTGGCAATCTTGTTGTTGAAAGAAACAACTGACAAAATAGCATGGGTGCTGAATAGATACAACATCAAAACGAAGTTTAATACGGATCAAAAGATATCGTCAGTAGTCCCAACACCAAAGGCCAGAATCGGCCTGGAAGACGTTGCAAAACGTGTGACAAAATATACGTTGAGCAAACTAACAGGTCAATAATTGTCAAACGAGAAGAACACTGAAACACAGTTGAGAAAAATATATTAACATCATCTTTAGTACAACCATAGAGAATGTACATGCTCTATGGTACAACACAACATGTCAGCAGCATATCACATAACATAGACTTCGACAAAATAAGAATGACTGCTAACACGGGAGGAAGAGAAATAGAGAAACACAAGGTCAATATTCGGGACGATTCTCTAAGGTTACCCCTCACATGGAAAATGGTGCTTAACCAACACTTAACAACAGTGTTACTTTTGCCGCTGATATTTCTTTTACGTGTGACTTAGGTTTTGTTGGTTTTATAGTGCGCTTCGGAATTTCGGATGTTCTTCCGCTTAAAACCGTCCTGGATTTAAAACATCACATATTTCTACTAAACGAATACCACCAGATCGCATAAAATAATCTTTATGGATTTAGATATAGAGAGAAGACATTTCCTAATTCGTAGAGTGCATTCTTAAGTTCAATAACAACAAATGGAATTGGTACACAAGCAGAGGAATCGTCCACTCATAGCCTACATCTGCAAATTACGCGCAAGGAACCTATGTACAAACATAATCCTTCGTAGTGAATGAGAGTAGTGTGTTGTGTAATCTCAGAAGAACCATTATGTTAACATTGTTAACTGCTCAGGAGAGATGACTGAGCCAAAAATTGGTTCTTAATCTTAATAGTGAGCGCGTCCATAGTAAGACTTACAAGATCATGTTGGTTACGGTGCCAACAAACATGGGTTTTTAGAGAGTGAATAGCGGAAGCCATTATTTTCTGTGTGTTTATTTCTAACTGCAGTGTATCTTCGACCCTCAGAAGCATTTTAAATGCTATCCATAATTCCATAGCTATTGCAACAGAGTAACACTAAGAGTTTATCCTTTATGCAGTTGTGCTGTATATGCTTAGAGGAGTAAGTATCTCCAATACCTACCACAAGTTTTCGATTCTTTAAAAAATCTATATAAACACTCATGCATGACAATTTTCTAAGATACCGTGCCTCCACATTAGGTCAAAATCCTTTTCAATGTCGGAAAAGACGCTTTAAGGCCCATGTATAAGCCGTACGTTAACCATTTTTCTTTTCCATCTTTTCAATTTGCCCAAGTATGAGGTGAGAAATATGGGTCTGATTGATAAATTATACAGACCCATATTATAATTTGTGATCCTTGTCTGGTTGAGAGATAACTCCGCTATTCCGCTGGTTATATACACAGAGATCTGGTTGGAAAAGGTGATTCTTTCCTGTAACTGGCATACGTTTAACGAATTCGCAGTATGAATCAACAGGTTCTGGTAGTTTTAGGGCGAATTTTTCATGTTCGGGCATAGTAAATGGACTGTTACCCTTGAATGTGTCTGCTAATTTCTCCGCGATATCATGAGTATCAGTCACAATTCGGTTTCTACATGTTAATCTAGATAATAAAGTTCTTCGCGTTGTGCCGATAGTACGAGTACACCTTATTTTCTTCTAAACTTCATAGAGTTGCTATATGGATGATATCAACATACAGTTTGTCCAGCGAATCTTTGCAGATATGGCCGCCGTCCAAAGTGTATGAATCAAGATAAAATATTAAATCAGCAACTACTTTCATGACCTGTCACAAAATATATTAGTTTGTCAACAACAAATTTAACACAAAAAATCAAGGAACAAATATAAACACATCAAACGTCAAAGAATGATAATGACAAATGTCAATTTATTCGGCGGAAGTGGTGTGGTAACACTACTGAAGTCAAAATAGAAATGGTATCCATACAGCGTAAGCTCAGACAAACTAATTAACTTATGCTTCTACACACAAACTAAACTGGTATCAACGTATTTTGACGTTTGAACACACGCATATAACAAATTCTGTAGCATCTATCTTTGTTTTTGGTGCGTAATAAGAACCTAAATTGTGAGGACGTATATTGTTGTATATTTCATACATCGGCAAACATTCGCTGGACAAACTTTACCTCTCCAAGAGTCTTATGTTTACTGTTCAGAATTATTCGTATGACTACGGTTCTTAATCATTTAAAATGTTTATCATACAATTTTTGTATACTTTATGTTTTCTATTTAATCTTTGAATATAAAATTATTATATTCAATCGCTCCTTTTATTATTGTGGCAAATTAAAAATTGAGTCTGTAAAACTCCAAAAATAGTTATATCTAATAATAACGATCTTGTTTATAAATTTTAACATTTATGTTGGTTTTTTGGGAAGCTCTGCAATTTCTTATACTTAAGTTTCAATCTAACATCTAAAAGCACAAATAAAAGACCAGGTATTTTCTTGTTGTATGACTTATATTCCGTACTCGAAATATTATGTATGTTACTTTAACACGTAATAAACATAATGATGTGACGAAAGATAATTTTTTTGGACAATCCACACAATACTATATACCTGACACGAATACAAAAGCACCGGAAAACAGTTCATTTGTCACAAAGGCAGTATTCATCGGCTTCCCTATTAAGTGTAAGTATTTGGCAGGTAAGTTTAAGAGGCATAAAAAACTGGCTGTAGCTCAGGAAATGCCTTTTTTTTTTAATTACAAGTGAAATAATTGTATGAACAACGTCGGAAAGTAGGAAACGAATCAACGTAAATGTTGTCATACGTCAATAAATATTTAATTACTTATACATATTATGAAATAACAAGATATTCTACTAAACTTCATTTTAAAAAAATCCAACTCGTTTGGGTACTCATTACTCATTACTTTATGTTAAAGACAACATACCTACTATATGTGCTAATACTAAACATATTACCCTTTATTATCAACGGTAATATTGATAATCGCAGTGCGATGATGCTAGTGGAATGATCTGTTATTTATATGTATAATATAACTGTGTATGTAGTACTCCATAATTAGTTTGAGGTATATGTAAATGAGATATTAGAATCAAAGTATTTTTATTAAATTTTAAACTTTTGGCGATCGATTCCGGTTTATGTATTAATTAAACCATCATCAGGTCGTGCTGAAATTATTAATGTAAGTATGAGTAGAAGTTGTAGTTAACGGTAATTACCACTCACATAAGTTTAAAATTTAATAATAATAGTTTAATTGTAATATCTCATTTACATAATATAACTGCTTGTGGAAGTGGAGATCTAGATTAAATTAATTACAATAAATATTCGAAAAATGGAAGAATTCGATAACGTGGAACGGCGAGTAAAGGAAAGTTTACCAAAAGCTAGTTCACGAAAAATATCTGTAGGAAAATTGTAATTGAAAATTTATCTTGTGAGGACGACGCAAGATGTCCGCAAGGGCTGTTCCGAAAGATCGCAAAGGTAATTCTAATTATCTGGGTATACTCTAATATCTTAGTTTATTAAAAAAAACATTTAAAATACACATGTCATCATTATGTGCAGTAACATGGCAAGGGGAATTACATCGGCAAAGAAATGCGTTTAATTATAAGATTATTAACTGCGGAGGGTGTAATAAATCATTATGAAATTTATAAAAGAATGATAAATGATTCAGCTCATAATGTTATAATAGACCATTTTAAATTTTGCAATTCGCAAAATGGGTTACGAAGTAATTAACCATCAAGGCATGCATTGCTTTACTTCAGCAATATGAGAAAAACGAAGCTTTCCTAATATCCTGATCCTGACACCATTATCAACAAATAATCAAGAAAAGAATGGCGTAATGCATCGTCGCCGAAACCAAAAAAAGTCGCACGGTTTGCAGGAAAGTGATGTTGATCGCATTTTGGGACAAAAATGGCGTAATTGTTTAAGAGCATTATAGTTAACAAGCTCTTCCTATTTTAGTCTGTCGCAAGATGTCCTGAAACCAGAATTAAGGACGAAATGTGTTTTTCTTCAACATGATAACATCCCTCTCCACGGTGCGAACGTTAACGCAACAAATAATTAATCGAAAATCTTGTGTTTATAGTGACTGAACATTAATGACGCTTTCTGAATTTTGGATGCAAAATCATTAAAAAAGTTGGTTGCGCAGCATTCGCTGGACGAGGAAACGAAAGCGTAAAAATCGTCGTGGAATTGAAGCATTGGTCGACAGACGAAAATAGTGTATTAAGAGGCAAGGAGGCTACATAGGAAAATGATATGTTCACCATTAAATTTATAAAATAAGAACAGCTTTACAGACCCAATCCAAATTTCCGTTAAAACAACCTTTGATATTTTCTTGGAATATTCTTTTTTGGGATTTAAACTTGTCAATGTTCCTATATCATTTAATCATGTAACCCTACACGTTTAATGCCAAAAAATTACGAAACGTTATCTGTCAATCCTAAAAAAGAGCGGGCTATTAAAAAACAATGGCAATCTAACAAATGATATGAAATTTGGTGGTATCTTAAAAAACGTACCTACACTTTTTCATGTAAAAAATATAGTTGAAATCGAAATTTTAACTTTTATTAATCAATTTAGGACACCTTTTTAAACTACAGGATGCTGGTAACTTGACGTTTTACATAGGGGCTATCATTAAGATCATAAAGAGTTAAGACGTAACTAGATCTTGTTGATACTTATCAAGGCACACAGTATTTTGTAATCTGTTTGTACGAATTTGTATTAATTATGAGTTAAGGGAGGGATGCGAGTCATTCCGCAGGATAGAAGCAGTGAAGCACTTGCATTTAGTGTGAATTTGTTTAAAACATTCCATTTTGTTGTGTTAATTTTGCTTGAAATTTATGTACAACTTCATCTGGAAGAGGAGAGCGGTGGTATGTGAATCAAATGTAGTATGTGACATGTATAGAACACGACCGCCCCCATATCTTCAAAAGGGACGTGATTTAACAATATAAGGTGTCAAGTTACACAAGGCTTACTTGTATTAAACCCCTCTTTATTGCAATTGCTCACTTAGTGATTTCTATTGCCTTCACATTTAATCATTTTATTTCTAACCTACGCAGTATTGAATTACAAATAATTGTGATGATTTGTTAAGACCAATCAGGGAATTAAATAAGATTAAAATTCAATTCGTTGTGTCTCAAATTCATAGATCTTTACCGTACCGATTTTTTATTAATTGAAATAAGAATGCAAAGCTTTTGAAAATGAAAGGGTTTTCATTTGTGGAGATTTGGCTGAGTAGATATCCAGAATGCAGAATTTGCTGAAACATACCAAGAAAGTTGTAAGTCAAAATTTGTAGAGTGAATCGCGGGTTTTGCAGCACCGAAACCTAAAGTCGCGATTATGCTTAAATTTATAAACAATCATTTTTGGTCGTTTGATGTGTACTTCTAGCGGCAACAATTTCGGCAACTGCTTTATGAAAACATCATTATCTGAATGTACCTGAAGACTACTACGAATTAATACAAAATGCAAAATTTGCAGAGACAAAAAAATCATGTCGTGTAGCTTCTGACACCCGGGGCGCTCCAACGTTTAGCAGAAAAGCCTGTGTGCCGAAATGCGATTTAGCGACTACGTTAGTAACAGCAAAGAACTCTTTGGTAACAGTAAGTATTCCATTTATTTGTTCGATGTCACGATGTGACAAACGTCAGGTGTGCATTCTAAAATTATGGAGTAATACCTAATAAATAAAACAACTCACAACCACCCCTTAGACAATGAAATTTAATGAACAGCCAGACTTAGGTGATGAATGACATGGATCTGTTGTTTCTTGCTGGTTAAATTTCATCGTCTAAGGGAAGGTTGTGAGTGAGTTGTTTTATTTATTACGATTTACCTCCTTTGTAATTACCTGACCGTCCTTATGGATTGAGTAATACCTACTTATGTACCTAGTTCTCACGTCACTGAGACCTCACATCCCGTGTACACTGTACATGTCCTTGTTGACCCTTAGTAACAACTTTATATTATACTTTCAAAATAGTATATCAGGATTCATTTTTTGTACTTGCGTTATTTGTTACTGCTTCCGCGAATTTCATGAACACGAAATGTTTTACGAATATTTACCCTCATTTCGATAGATATTTTCAACCAAACTTAAAGTTTGGTTAGGTATCTACTAAATTGAATAAGGCTTCTGTGTGTGTCCGACTCGTACGGTTCCCGTAGTGCTACCATATAAATGATACTTAGTGTATGCCTATGGATTTAATGAAAGGAGTGATTTCTCCTGGAAATGTTGGAGACCTTTAACGCAGTTAATTTACGCCAAGTACTCTGTGTTGCCGTTTCGGTACAATTGTACTGAATTCAGTACGAAATGATTAGATTCAGTACTTCAGTACAACTTTTTGAAAAACCTCGAAATTCAGTACGAAATGCGAAGAAAAAATTTGCAGCCTCCTTTGGGTAAAAATCTTTCTAATTATTGTCAATTTAGTATATTTTTTTGTGTCCGTATACATGTGCCGCCACCGATTAATTATTAAAGTTAAAACAGATTTTTTAAAAGCGACCTTTGACCTTATTATTCTTCCAATTAACTTTTGTTGCTTTATATTTTTTATATTATAAATATAAGTATTTGTTTTGTTGGAACTTTGGTTCCAATTAGATTTTTATTTATTTTGTGTTAAATAAATATATGTAGTAGTATACGTGTTTTGAAATAGTTGACTTTGGTAATTGGTTGCATTAGATTTTTTCATATAATATAATTAACCATGTTTAAAAGTATTTGTTTTGTTTTCTTTTCACTATATTTTTTTATTTCTGTTAATA
Source organism: Pyrocoelia pectoralis (assembly GCA_036250285.1). Taxonomy (NCBI): domain Eukaryota; kingdom Metazoa; phylum Arthropoda; class Insecta; order Coleoptera; family Lampyridae; genus Pyrocoelia; species Pyrocoelia pectoralis. Next base: position 59,077,012 of record CM070074.1, on the reverse strand, counting down.
ATATATATAAAATTTAACTCTGCTGCTTTTTTTACATGTAAATATATTGTAATGTACCAACTAATTAGTCACATACTTATTTTTGTTTGTAATAATATATAACCTTTGTACAATAATTTTCTATATGTATAACGATAAGTCGATAACGAACTGTTTCCTTTGTCCAATGTTCAAATTTCTAAATTAATTATCATTAAGGAATTTCCGTAGAAAAATTATAAATAGGAATTAGATGTATAGTATAAGGAAGATACTTAAGAACAGTCAACGAGAAACTATTCGTTAACATATAAATAAATAAGTGAAACAGTTAGTAAGAAGTTAGTTGTATCCAGATATATTTAGTTGAAAGCATTTCGGTATTAATAAATTAAACCACTACTATCGGAGTAAAAATGCAAGGCCTCTGACTTTAAGTGATCATAACAAAAAAACTGAGGGGTGAAATTTCTTCATTTTTGGGCAGTACATTAGTCATTTATATATGTTTAACATGTGTAAAAACCAAAATGGTAGAATCAGTTGTTTAACTTTTATTTTAATTAACAGCAATAAAAACGCTGTATTTAGTATTTTCCTGGCCGACGGTCAGTTTTAACTTATCATAAAATTGTTATTTTTTCATAAATTGTTACCAAATTTACAAATGTAGCACACATACTTCTGAATCAACAGTCAATAAATATTGATTATTCATATGACTGGTTTTATAAGCCCTAACCGAAAATGTGCTATTTTGCAATTTACGGAAGTTAAAGAAAAAATTCTTGTTTTAAATGCTAAATTTGGTATTACTTAAATCTAACTGCATTATTCTCTTATTGAAAATAAAATTTGTTTTCTTGTAATTCAAAGTAAATGTTATGATTATCGCGAAAGAAAGACGCACATATTCCCGCGAGAGGTAATCTACCATATCGTAAGCAGCGAGCGGCAACCCACAACAATGTGATTATTCTTTTGCATTGTACAAAACCATGCGCTTTATAGCAATAGTGTACGACAACAGCTGCCCCGCGCGCCGCGCTTCTCCCCTCCAACTGGTGCATGCATCCTTTTTTCAAAATTTCTTTTAAAAAAAACGATGTATAATGACATTATTTTTGTGAATCGTGTTAGACCACAATATAATTGCTTTAACCTTGTTATGTTACTGTCAAATTGTTAATATCGAACGTTCAGGTACTGAGTTACACAAGATGTCGTTTTTTCATTATAGCTTTAAGACTAATAAACCAATTGGCGTCAAAAGCATCTCACATTGACAAAAAAGTATACATTTTTCAAATATATAAGTATCTACCACTCAGTTTCAATAATATAGCCGTAATTAATTTTTAAAGTGGAGCGCTTGTGCGATTTGAGTCATAATTAGCGCTTTTTCTCACATACACCGATACAGAAAATTAACGATGTATTGTAAAAATCTAAAACTGTAGGTACACCTTTTTGTAGAAATAAATGGTCTTTTAAGTGCACTTTATTTCATTAAATTATGATTGCTAATTACTGAGATACAAGCTTCTAAAGTCAGAGGCCTTGCATGTTTACTCCGATTGATATATTTCGACCGAATTCATTTTGTCAAAAGCCGTACTTACCAAAGGAGAACGCAACAATATAATTACAAAGGGAGCAAAAATGGAATGATTCACAGATTGGTCTATTAAAATCTTGTTTCTGTTTTTTTTAAATATGCATCTAAATGTGTAAAAAAATATTTTTGGTTCTTCGTTACAACAGCATGCAGATTGGGGATTCCGGTCAGCGATAGAGAAGCAGATTATACAAAATTCTAGAAGTGCGATTACACCAACTTGGTTTGGTTTGATGTCCTCTTGACGCTGGTTCTTGGATTTTTTCTTAATTACACCAAAATTATTTCTTCCGCTTCGGGGGTGGTGACAATTTGTGACTTGCCAAATTGCGCCCAGTTACGCACTTTATGCTTGACGTTTGCTGTAACATTTGAAGTTATCTTAACAGATCTTTCCATATGATTCTATTGTGAAACAATCACTCTAAAATAAAAAAATTTCATGTATATTTTAATATTCTATCAATGACTAATATAATATATTGTGCTGATGCTACCACATTTTGAAACTATGTACGTATAGGCAACCAAACTAACATATGTATTTAAAATTGAGCAGTAAGTAGCTTTGAAAATCACAATTTTTGATTTTGATTTGAATAAAAACTAATTTTACACCCCCAAACGCCCTTGCCGGGTAGTTGTAATCGGTTTATTACAACGTAAACTCAATGATTAAAAATTATTTTAGCAATGGCCAATTATAATAATAACACAAGCTCAATCAATGCTTTTATTTAAAATTGTGCGTGTTGCCTATGTTATAGGCGTTCGAGGTTGATTTACATATTTTAACCACTCCTCTAGTTACGGTTTATTACGTTAATTGTCGAAGTACAGATCGGAATTGGTAAAATAATACATGCTGGAATGTGTTTCGGCGTTGATTGAAAGAGTCTCAAGTTACCTATGCTTCTTATCTAGCAAAAAACAGGATCGTTTTCTGTTTACAATACAAAGTTTAGTCATCAACGGTTTAGTATATTACAAATTTAATTTAGTATCTACATTGCACAATGCACATGTCTTGATAAAATACATTTTTCTCGTGTCATTTAAAACTTACTATATATTACCCGTGTAATTAAATGAATAAAAGTCTTTAAATACGTGAGCTTGTAGATGCTTCACGATGCTGCTGAACCGAAGACCCAAAAATAAGAAAAAAATCTTTTAACTATTGCAAAGGACACTTAATAAGAAACTTAATAACAAAAAATTGTGATGTAATGTTTTTTATAACGTCGAAAAAAATTCATAAAGATTAAGTTTGCGCGCTGGCGCCAACCGTCCGGGTTGAACTCGAAGACCCAAAAATTGTTTAAATTTTCTTTAACTATTCGAAAGGACACTTAATAAGAAACGTAATAACAAAAAAATGTGATGCAATTATTTTTTATAACGTCACAAAAATACATAAAGGTTACGTTTGCCCGCTGGTGCCCATCGTCCGGGTTCTACTCGAAGACCCAAAATTTGTTTAAATTTTCTTTAACTATTGCAAAAGACACTTAATAAGAAACGTACCTAATAATAACAAAATATATTGGTCACAGTCGTAAGACAAGGATGCATTCTTTTACCACTACTCTTTGTAACCGTTATGGATGAGATCATGACAAACGTTAACAAGGAAAAGGAAGGTGTAATTTGGGATTTAACTAATACAAAGAGGACTTGGAATATGCGGATGATGTGTGTCTATTAAGCCAAAGCAAAAAAGCAATGCAAGGAAACATAAACAACGTTATAGAAGAATCAAGAAAAAATGGCACAAAGTTAGAATCAACAAGAACTGGACCAAGCTGCTCAGTATAAATAGTACAGTAGCAAGAGAGGTGACACTCGAAGAAGAGGTGAAGGAGGTAGCTAGCTTTAAGTATGTATGTGGGTAGCAAATGAAAGAGGAAGCAGAGAGGAAGTGACAGAAAGGATACGCAAAGCACGAGGAAGTTTTTTTCCGGCCTATCACAATTATGGCGTGCAAGTAGTATAACTGTATATACAAAAGTAAGTGTTCAACTCAATGGTAAAATCGGTGTTGTTATATCTATATGGATGCTGTGAATCGTGGTGCATGACAAGTGACATTAAACGGAAACTCCAGATCTTCGTTAATCGATGTTTACGAAATATTTTACACATCTTGTGAGCACGAAGTTATGGAAGATTTGGAATAGAACAGGGCGGAGTGATATTACAAATGATGTCGAAAAACAAAAACAGGAGTGGATAGGACATACAAAGCGGAAAAGTCTCCATGACCCTTCTATAATTGCCTTAAAATGGAACCTTCCAATGTCAGAGGGGAGTAGGAAGACCGTGTGCAACCTGGAGAAGGACAGTGATGGAAGAAAGCGGGAAAACAATAGGTAGCGCAACTTCAAACCATAGCAGGGAATCGAACACACTGGAAGGGTTTAATATCGGCCCTACGTCCCACCCGGGAATAATGGGATTTATTATTTTTTTATTAGCTACATACTGGGTGCTAATCCGGCCGCTCGGTAATAATCATGGCAATGTGGTTTTTGCAAATTCTTATTCAACATTTAATTCTTCATTTTCTTTTTTATAGTACAATTTTGGTGGGAGAGAACATATACCATTCAGGTAGCGTTTTTAGTTTTGAAAAATTTTGTACTAGGTATTATGTTTTTGCCCTAAAATAATTAGAGGAGCATTTGCTAATTGCTATTACCGAGCGGGCGGATCAGCACAGACCCGTGCGCAGGATTTGTCCATGGGAGGGGTTGGGTTGAGAACAGGGAAGACATCAAACGTTGATTGAATGATTTCAATCAACGCCTCAAACCAGTGGCGTAAATATTATTGTATTTCCGTATATTTCAACGGGTTATGGGGAGGGTTTGAACCCCCCCCCCCCCCCCCTTGCGCACGGGTCTGGATCAGCACCCGCTATGATTCAGTATGACATCAATTAAAAAGTTATTTTAGGAATTTGTATCCTATTTTGTATAAGTAATGTTATATCTTATATGCATATATAAATTAAGGTGCTGTTCTGTATCTACACTTTTTTTATACATGCCTATTTAAGATGTTTTTTATGTTGCAGAATAATAGATATTATCTTAAGATTCTTAAATTAAAAACACACGCACGTTTTTAGTTTATTATTTGACACAAGCAATTGTTACATACATCGAACTCAGATACTTGACCATAAATATTTTTGATGTAAAACTAAAGCATGTCACTAGATAATCCAACATTTTATTTATAGTTTGATGTATTTTTCAGTTTCGCATTTTAGCTCGCAGTCAAAATTAATCTCTAAGGAAAAAATTCCAGATAGGATGTCCATTGGTGGAGGGGTGTATTTTTGGGTTATAATGAAGGTACAAAAATCCCAGCCCCTTACCCTGTTCGCTACGAAAATTATAGTGCAAAAAATAGGTTTTTTTTCAATAACTCAAAAAAGATCTCTGTTAAGGGAAAAGGCGAAGACGGGAAAGTTGTAGAGAATGTCATTTTACGCAAAAAAGGTCCTTACAAAAATTTTGTACGAGCACTTGTACTCGAGCTAATTTTTAAAATTTATTATCGTTTGTTGAATGTAGTTAAAATTAAGTAAAAAATTCATATCTGTGTCAATATTGATCGTACAAAAAAATAAAAATAAAAAATTGTTCGTAATTAAATTGTCTACAACTTTCATTTGAATCCTTTTCCGATCCTACGCGCCGTTTTCGAGTTACCTATTGACAAAAAAGCACGACGCGTTCGAGACTTTCTCATTAAAAAAAAATAGCCCTTGCTTTGCTTTAAAAAAATCTAGCTCGAGTACAAGTGCTCGTATCTTTTGACATGTGAGATCAATATTTGTAAGTATTGTAAATTCGCAAAATAAATAAACTAAACTAAACTAAACTAAACAAATTTTTTGTAACGACTTTTTTGCGTAAAATTATATTCTCTACAACTTTTTTGTCTTCACTTTTTCCCCTAAAAGTGTTCTTCTTTGAGTTAAACCTATTTTTTGCACCTTCAAACCCAATTTTCGTAGCGAACACGATACGGGGATGGGCTTTTTGTACCTTAATTATAACTCAAAAATACACCCCTCCACCAACGAACAGCATATTTGTAATTTTTTCCTTTTAGAGAAAATATTTACTTATTTGGCTGTACTATTTATGTAAAAATTGCATTAATTATAATGGCAATGACCTGTGTCGAGATCGTACCTACCTATGATGTAAGAGCGAAAGGGTGGTACGTGAAATATAGAGATGGATTCTATACACCGTGTGAAAGCGCCGACGGTTCTGAAGTGAGTAAAAAGTTCGATGTTTTACTTTTAATTACATATTTAGTTTAATATTACAGATAAAATTATAATTCTAAGTGTAACGTAAAGATAAGGGATTAGAGAAACTTTTTTTAAGAGTAAAATTTTTTGATTTAAGCCTTACTTTATTAGATAATTCGATGTAAAGGCAAAAGTTGGTTAAAATTTGTCCAATTTTTACGGACCCTGAACTGAGATAATCGCGTTTAAAGTTTCATTCTTCCGTAAGGCCCAATGTAATTGGCAACGTTTAGCAATTATTTATAACTTTCACTGTACAAAGAAAATTGTGATCTATATACGAAAAAATTCTATGTTTTTTCTTCTTTCCGTACATGTGCTTAACTAGTTTTTCGTGTTTTGTGCCCTAATGCATGGACCGATTTTGAACGGCCTTGACATTTAGAATCAGTATGTCATGACCTTTCATTTTTTGTGAATTTGAGCTTGTCACACCAAAAAACCCCCACGGAAGTAATAATTTATGTGAGTGAACACTCTATTAAAGTAAGTACGGAGTCCGGCTTCATTATGTAGTCGACGACGATACAGCACCGACTGAGAATAGCGCCGTCCCCTTATTCAAGAAACCGTTTCCATACTAAAAAAATTCTGTTTCCAATTCGTTTGAATTGGGACAACCAAATCCTCATAAGCGTGAGCCATCTGTGTGATAATAACTTTAAAGATCATGCATAGTTTGTTGCATACCATGTGGTATAAAACCTACAATCAAGAGAAACAAGAAATAAAATTTTAATTTGCTATAAATTTTGTATACCTACGTACGATGATAATAATGACAATAAATTCTCTACATTTTATTTTGAAAATTCGAATTTATTATTATTTTTCAAAACGAAAATTACACTCTTCTTGAATAACCTCAGAAATGACGTTTTTAAAACCTTCTTTCTTCATTCTGTTCTCTAGTTGAAAATCGAACACCACGTATTTTATAGTTTAACCATTGAATAATTTATTCAATGCTGTAACGGAAGAAATAGAAAGAAGTCACAGTGCTAAGTTGTTTCTATAACGTGAACGGACCCTTAATTTAACTTCAGATATCTTTGGTTTGTATCTGTATGATATTTTGTTCGGATCACTTCTTTTTTCTAGAGGTGCCCTTTTGCCACCCTCTTTTCCTTTTTATTCCGTTGTCATTATTTATTATTTATTACCTTCTTGTTCTACGATTCGTAAGAGCAAGGGCGTACGCAAGGTGGGGCAAGGGGGGGGCGATGCCCCCCCCCCCCCCGGCAGCAAAACGAATTGCACTCAATATTAAAATTTATTACTGGTCATATAATTTCAGGAGAAATTAAGCATTTCCAGGCCTTTCTTCTAAATAAAATATATTTGTACCCAAGGGAAATTGTATGATGCTTAAATGTATTGAAAAGAATTGGGGGGTAACAACATAGGAAATAAATATTAAACATGTTTCCAAACAGTTTTATTTTTTGCCCCCCCCTAGCCAAAAAGCTGCGTACGCCCTTGCGTAAGAGTGCAGGGTTTGTAGTTATTTGTGGTACGCTTTTATGTTGAGCTGCACTTTACAGCGTAGCAGCTTGATTAGTGTAAGATTTATATTCTTGGTCATAAGATTTACCGTATACCTACCATTAGGTACCTTAGTTTGTGCATTACCTTTACTTTGCACACTTCCGCTACTGTTTTCAGAGTGCGGGAGTTTGGCAATCTAGTGTGTGGTCCGTTAGAATTAACACAAACAAGTGCTTTGGCATTCTTCGCTTTCTTTGTGTGCTGGTTTACCGCATTGACACAATTCCGCTGGTGTGGACCAGTTGGAAAGGTGGCAATAGCGTAGGCATTTAAAGCATTTTATGGGTATACGATGTTAACATATTATGTGGCAGTTGAAATTAAGTCAGGTTCCTCTTTTCTTTTAATCTGTTCAGCCTTTGTTACACCTTGACTTTTTAGTTGTGTTGGTAACTCTCCCTCACTGCTGTAATTACTGCTTCGAATTTATTTAATTTATCATTCGGTGTTACGTTGGTTTTTTCCTGATTTTAAGGTTTTCAACTTATATTAAGCTCATTTTGAATCTCTACTTTTGCACTTAAAAAATTTGTTCTATACTTTTTGATGGGTTTTGATGGCTTTTGTTGAATTAGAAATAGTGGCAAAAGATAGCATTTCGCCTTTATCCATTTAAATTATGTGATAACATTCAGTGAATGTTTGCTTTTGAATTGTCTTTTGATCTATATTAGTTGAAGCTCTCATGTATCTGCGAGTTCGATATCTTTTTCGTGTACCATTTTGACTATTTTCTACATTTATTTCAGTTTCCGTTTCGTTATCGGCTATTTCTTTCTCTTCCCTACTTCGAAATCTATAACGCTTTCTTTTAGTGTTTCTTTGCTTTTGTAGGTGGAGCTCAACCAGTGCTTCTATTTCCACTAGCGACCGAGGACTGTTGTTTCGGTTTGTCGCCAAAGCACACGCGGCCTCGGGACGTTTTCATCAAGGATTGTGGTTGGTTAAAATTAAAGAAAAGTTACTAAGTTTTAATGTTCTTTGGTATATTTATTTTCATAAAAAAATCGACATTCAGTCTATCCTCCATCCATGAAGGTTAACAGAATTAAACAAAAATTCTGCAGTACAATACTTTAAATCACAATGCACGTGCGGTAAAGTTGGTATCTATTTCATGGTGTGCGCAAAACATAGCTAAAACATAGGCACACCCTCACCAAAATTCATAAAGATGAAATGTTTTTATCAACAGTGTAGAGCAGTTGTGGATCATATAATGTCAACATTTCGAATTGTTTGACCAAACTGCCGAACTGCAAAATGTACAAGATTTTAGCCTAAATAACATCTTTAAGGATAATTTAGAAGAAAATAATTTCAAAATAAATGCTTCAAAATGCATTATATTTTGATTCCGTTATGTTGGTGACACTTTTGCTATTTTGATACATAGTTGTTTCACAGGAATTAATTTTTAAATAATAGATATAAACACATTACATCCTATCATCAATATTACATACTCGATTTTAATATAGTTTGAATTCAAACTTTACGGAAGCAATTTTTTTTTACTATAAAAGTTAGAAACTATACACAAAACAATATTGAACATAAATTATACTAATTGCGGATTGATATTTACGTGTACAACTCGCTTTTTTATTTATGTAAATGTAGTAATTAATCCAAGAAATTCATTATGCGTATTGTAAAGTTCAATAACGATTGGGGCATTTCAATCTGTCGTGTACTGACGTAGCAAAAAATTTCTCCTTCGAGCCGGATTTGAACCAGCGACCTATGGATATCGGTTGTTATGTGCCACTACAGTCCACCGCTCTACCAACTGAGCTATCGAAGGTATGTAAGAATAATTTATTAGGTAGAAGATTTGTGCCAGGTCTAAAAACTAATGTATTATAATAATGTAATCAAATACGTTTATTTTATTAAGGTACTTCATAAAAAACTCCCATCGTTTAAATGAGGTACATAAATACATTTACTGCACAAACGTGTTTTCAAGCAAATAATAACATGAAGTAAAACTTCATATGGCGTTCAATTCAAGGCGCAAAATTTAAGAGCGTTGTTTCTTTCTATAATCAAAGAGAATATAGATACTCTTTGAGTCTTTGCTATAATTCATAAATAGTAATAACATGCACAGATCACGCACAGAAAGTTACTTGGTTAAAAGCAAAGAGGACATATACAGGGTGGTGGGTGAGTGGCCATCGAAAACTGTCCAGCAAAGGTTTACGGCTTTGTATGTGAAAATGAAAAAAAAATCTTCGCACCCGTATACTTTTATTTTCAGGGGGACATTAATTCCATCACTGTCATTTCAATTCCTTAGCGGGGACGGCATCTACACTTACCTACCTATTTTTTCAAATAGGATGGGGTATGTGGTATACATCCTTTGAAAGGGCATTAAATTTTTTTTAAATGGTGCTTCGTTTTTTAAATTTGTGTTGCTGGTTTCGAAGAAATCTAATTTATTTTAATTTTATTGATTAGTACTTACGTGTTATCTTATTAAGTGTTGAAAATGTCCGCCGTTCGCCTCCATACAACAGTACAGCAACTATTGAAAGTGTTCTCGGACATTGTGAAGAATATCGGGTAAAAAGAGTATACGGGTACGAGGATTTTTTTTAATTGTCACATATAAAACCGTAAACCTTGCTGGATTGTTTTCGATGGGCCACCCCGTATATTTCTTCTATACTATAAATTTCTTTGTCACAAAGTTTTTGTTCTTTATCAATTATAAGTAAAAGTTCTGGCCATCCTTTGGCTACAATTTCCAAATTTTAATTAAGTTAAACGGTTCTTGAGATAGACCCTAAAAAGTAAAAACTTGGCGAATAGCTATATTGGCTGCCATTTTGAATTTAGAAACGCAACGAAAAACGGAGTTTTACTTGTAACCATGTCTACTAACCTTTCACCAAGGGAAATTAGATTGGGTTAAAATTTGAATGTTTGCTCCCAAAGTAACGCCTCTAATTTGGGCCCCTTTGGGCGGATTTTGAAGAGAAGCTTGTTTTACCGATGAAGTTTTTTTATAGGCCTTAGTTTTAAATTTCATCAAAAATGCATCAAAACGTCGAGATTCATCAAAATCTCGCGCGAGTTCGATTTTTTTTTTCGATTACATTACTTTCCCTATGTGTAGGTATATGTATGTTGTACCTATACACGTGTGTATATGCACGGGAAAGTAAAAATACGAAGCAAATAAAAATCGGCATTCGGCAAATCAACACTTTCTGTCACAGAATATAATTTACAATGCAGAAACACTTCAAAAGTAATATTTAACACATGAACCGAGTTACGAAGCAAAACTGTTTTCAGAGTAATGAAAGATCTAAACATCTGCCCCTCAATCTTCATCGCACCTACTTCTTTTCAAAGACTTTACTTAAAACAAGAAGACCGAAGAATTTCGAAGAGTAAAATTTTACGTTTTATATAATATAAGAAATTCAAACAAAACCGAGTCCATTCCAATTCATTTACTACAATTGGATTCCGGGGTAGAAACCTGTACTAAGTCTATTAGATTAGCCTCAAATTCTTTTTCCGTAATATTACAAAAACCAATAAATTAGTTCATTTTTTGTAAATAACAGCGCAATTGAAGAAACAATCACAGATAAAATACACTCTGTGCTATTACGCAAACCTACCAACTCTCTCACAAATGATAAACCCCCGTTTACAGGACACCTTCCATACACTATTTCATGAAAATAATCAAGAATTAGGTATTTTTTTAGCAACAATGGGCTACTAGATTTTGTTTCTCGTAGAATAAATTACTGTATTGTTTAGATTAAAATTTAATCAATAACATTAATTTTTGCACTCATATAGATAGGCTAAAAAATAGGCCCAAAAATATGACACCTCCTCTCCCATCCTGGACCCACCCTCCCCATATGTGTTCTTGGAGAAATTTTTTATGCTTTTGGAACTATGAAGAAGGGATTATATAAAAAAAACCAAATGATCTATCGAATGGCTTGACAATATCAAAATGATATTGAAATAAGCTCAATAACGTCCCACATTTGTTAATCGATATCTTACTTGGCATTAGTGCAATGCTGCGTATAACCATTGATTATACACACATCACATCAATGGTATCAATATGAGAAAGAAATAATAATAAAAGTATTGTTTTTATTTCGTGAAAATAAAAAAAATGAACAATTTAATTTCTAGTACAAGTTTACAGGACGAAGTTCAGTACGACAAAAGAATATTTTGCTGTCTGCTCTACCACTTAACCCTGTATGGAAGAATGCACGGTGAGTACACCAAATGTAATGAAAACATGCTCAATCAGATGACAGATGACCAATACAACAAATGTTCGCTTGATAGTTGTTGTTGGGACAGAAATAACGTCCAAACCAAAATTAAGGACCTAGAAAACGATATCCTAAAACATCAATGTAGTGCTGCTTGTGTGTTTGTTATTCTGAGGAAACAGGAAAGGTAGGATTTTATGCATATTCCGATATTTGTTACTGTTTTATTTGATATGTAATAGCGCGGTTAGCATTTGTTGCTCAACGGAACGGACTTACGTTACGGATTAGTTAACATATACATATTTTGTGATCACACCAAATCTGTAGTTCAACTCAACTAACAAGTAACATCTCATGAATAGTAAAGAGTAAAGAGCAAAAAGTAAAGTCTAATATTCTAAATCAAAGTTTTTCGTTTAGTGACCGACCATAAAGATGAAACGGCGCCATAATAGGTAAATGCTGGGTATGCAAACAGAATATTTATGTATTACCTAGTTCAGCATTCATCACGCATACCTTTAATAGACAACTTGCAATTTGTAGTTACTAATTCTGACATGCGAATATTGTTAAAGTGAATTATTACTCTCTTATATTTATTGATTTATTTATAGGAACTCAAGACACTCGGATTAAATCAATGCACCAGTGTTATTAATATTCCATCGTCTTCTTCTTGTGAAGGTAAAGTACATAATTATCTGTTGGCAAAGAATTGAAAAAATGCACACTTTTGGTCAATGTAGATCTGCGGCTATAAATTTAACTATTTTTGTAGCCATTATATTTGATTTGCATAACGTGTACCAAAATAGCTCGGTGTATAATAATTTTTGGTACATATGTTAGTCTGTCAAAGACCGACATTTACATGTAAAATATAGTCCCGATATTGTTCATTTAATATATGTGCTTGTCGGATATTTAAGGTTGGATTAATGTTATTCAAATTAAAGCTCCATGGGAATTTCAATTACCACACCTCCACTCAACAACTTAATTTGAAAACTGTGAAAAGTTATAGTCATTTAATTTTGGTATGATTTTGTTGCTTTATGAGGAATTTTAATTAAATCCGTACATTTTTTATTCCGATCCGATGAATTCTTTTAACAATAAGTATTTTTCATGATTCATATTCAAACACGAATTCGTAATTTAATAATCTGCGGGGTATAAGTATGTGGGCTATGGAAATATTTAAATGATTAATGAGCGAAGCCAGTAATATACGTATAAACAACTGGAAGGAATACTTTCATAGCTAATTTTTGCCTATTTGTTGCTAAATGTTCTAGCTTCATAGATAATGTAAATTGGCATAAATCTATGCTTGCTTCTTCAATCAGTGTCTTAAAGGTACCAGAAGAAATACTTAATGTAGGTACACATTTTTATTATTTTTGGTTAGCTATAGTGTTCTATTTAAATATTGAAAATGTCGCCCTGTAATCGTGCATCCTAACTTTAAATATTTTGCATTATTAGTCAAAATCTTCTTCGTAGTCTATTACAGTACTAATAAACGTCAAGTATCTATACAACGTGCCTAAGATAAATATGCACAGCGGTAAGATATACGAAGGCGGTTAAATTAGAGAAAAGTTGTATAATTTAGGGCATATTCACATGTAATTCATTATTGTTTATAGTTTCCGAAATTTAAAACAAAATGCGATTTTTGGGTTTTTCTTTTTTCGAAATTCCTTCTTTTACTTTAAAAGATTTTTAAAAACCAAAGATACTTCTTCATTGTCACTTTTTGAATTCTATTAGATGGCATTTTCAAATTTTTTATTCGACGTTTCGTCTTCGAGAAACCATCATCAACTTTATTTTTTTATATCGCCGCAACCAAAAAAACACCCCATATTCGATAGTATTTTTTATTACAAATTTAACGATGTAACACATTATGGTTTTGAAGCTAATTTTTAAGAAAAATTTCAGTAAACACAGTAAACCTGTGTCCAGAAAATAACGGCAACCTATTTGAACAGTTATTGTAATTATTTAACTTTAATTAAATAGGTTTAAAAGATTGGAGTTGTTAAATTAAAAAAAAATATTATCAATTACTAAAATTAATCCGAATATTTGTGCGAAGAAATAAGAAATTCCTTTATGCAACAGTTTTGTTTTTTAATCAAAGGCATTGTGTTCGTTGTCTTATCACTTACATCAAAATGTTTGAGATATACGGGAGTTCCTGTACAGAACTAGAAGCTGAACATTAATATTGCTGATTAAGTTAAGTGATTTCCTAAACACTAAACCAATTCATACCTTTAACTCTAGAGAAAAATATAATAGTTGTGTCATGTCGTTTTAAATTTTTAGAAATGGAAGTATAATGCAAATTGTGGATTAAATGATCATTTGCAATTAAAGACAAAGTAAGTAAAACATAAGGGCGAATTTAATAATTCTCTATCAAATATAGTCCTTAATTTGTTCCCTATCAATTATCTTTGTTTTGTTTTAATTTGTTCTTACGGGACTATTTCAATTCATTAATAAAGAACTTAAGAAACAGATTGATGAAATAAGTAACAAAAAGACACAAAACTGTTCAAAAAAGTAAAAAATTTTGCGACAAACACAAAATTAGGAAAAAATTCATGGTAAGCATATTTTATTGTATCTTAGAATGAAAACATCTCTAACAAGACTACCACAAAACGTGTGTTTTGTGAAGACTACACAAAATCACAGCTGTGTAATACATCTGTAACATAATTAACCAATGGCTGATATTCGGTTTCCATTCTGTTCTACGGCTGCGTCACTTTTAGGCGGGAAGAAAGTAACATTTTAACGGAGATGATCGTATTCAAGGAATGCATCTATTCTATTGTTATCTAGGGATTTAACCGGATTGTCAACACAGTTAATTGTTACACAAGTAAATATTCCAAAAACAAAATAGTTTCCATTTATTCCAGACCTAAGTGTACGTCAAAGGATTATTACAAAACAAATTTTTCATGTTGTGGCGACATACACCATGTCAAAAAATACTCTGAGACTAAAAGAAAACTTCGTTACATAGAATTATGGAAAATTGCATTGATATTTAAAATGTCAAAATGATGGATACGAGATAGAACTACATAGTTCCGGATTACAGAACGAACTTCGCTTCCGCAGTAACGAAAGTTTTTAAAAAATCTGGCCTTATCAAAAAGACAAAATTTGATAATTTCGACATTTCAACCGTAAAGTCGAATATCTCAAAAAGTATTTGAGATACCGAAAAATTGGCACCGGATCTTGAAACAGTATAAAATTTCACATAAGATCCATATCTTAACTCGGTTGTAGACAGCTATACGCATCTCTTGCAACGCCGGACGCACTGACGGAATATTGAATACAGTAACGAAGTTGGTTGAATATCAAATATTCCATTGAAGGATAATTTTAAAATATGTTATTGAATCCCCCGACAATATGCTTTTTATGAATACAGTTGCGTTGATTTTCCGTCTGTGCGAGTTACGTGTTGTTTTGATTGTCGCCTTCTATGATACTATGACAAGAAAGTATCCCTTATTATTTACGGTTATGAGAAAATAGGAGAAATCGATGAAATTAAGTTGTACAAGAGATACGCAAGTTCGTGTCTGCATACCAATCATTCAAAATTCTTCGTTACCAGTGACGGATTTAGGGGGGGGAGGGCTTTAAGGGCTGGTGCCCAGGGCGGCAAAAATTAGGGGGCGTCAAAATTACGGGGCACCAAAATTAATTGAAGAAATCTTTTTGAAAAAAATTGCTAAACAATGGAAAATAAAATTGAAGTAGAAATACGTCAATACGAACTACAATTTAGATAAAAATCCCAAACATCGTTTACCCTGCACTTTCAGTTTATTCAGTCGAGCTTATTTAAATATGGTCCTAATCAGATGGATTATCCTATTTGGCCCCTGGACACAGGCTTTCTAAGAATTTGCATGACCATTTGCCGATTTTCGTCGTCCAGATGTAGTATGTTTTATTGTTTTATTAATGAAATAAATTCTATTTATTTTTAATAAAAAATGTTTTCTGGACTTCAGACTTGCATAAATACCTAAAGTCTATTCCTATGGTGAGGGATGTGATGGGGCGGCACTTTTTTTGTGCCCCTAGGCGGCAGAAGCATAAATACGCCTCTGTTCGTTACATATTATGAACAATAAAAGACCGAGGCTGGAGTGCAACCTGTAGGCGATTCAGAACTTCTACAAGATGCCGAGTGAAATTGTTCAATATTTGGAACAAACCAACCCAAATAGTTACTTTGAGTATTGTATTGTATACGTAGAACGTCAACTACATTTCTTTCTGGGGCCGAGATAAATATTAGGAGGCTCAATGTTGTATTACTCTGTTTTCACTATGTATGATCGTTGAGTGAAAAGTATAAAGAGGCGAAACTATAATGCAAAATTGCGTACCCTATTGCTGTGTCACTCTTACTCGTATCGGTACTGAACCGTCAAGTGAGATAGTCAAATATCAGACCCAACTCTCAGACCCATCAGGAGCGACGTTAAAACGACTGGAGTTTCGCCTCTTTATAACTTTTCACTCAACGGTATGATTATTATGACATATCCTATAGGTATCATATATGATTCGACATCAAATGAAGTAGTTTTATCCAAATCTTTATTATTATTATTGCACTGTGCTAATTATATTTTTAATATTTATGCACAGATACATAATAATAAGGTTATTATTACCTGACTCACCTGAACATAAACAACTCTTTATGGCCCGCGGCCTCTTTATAGCCCGTCGGGCCATAAAGGACATCAATTATTAATTAATTCTGATTTTTCGGGTATCAATGCTCTTTCATGCCAGCTCGTTAATTTCGGCCTCGCAAGCCATCGCATTTTCTTCATCTGATGAAAAATCCATCTAAAATACCGAATCTTACAACGGAAGTAAACAGTTTTTGAACAAAGTTAAAACGGATACCCTTGTTTACTGATTTTACTATAGCAACGTATTTCAAGCGGCTTGGTACATCTACTCAAGTTTTGCGATATTTAAATTACCTATTTGAAATAAATACTTAATCTGTGCATAAAATAGTGTATGTATTTCTGGCGTAACTTACTTTTATGACCCTACAACCTTTTTCTAGCCCTCGCTACTCGCTCGGGCTTGGAATAAGGCTTCGGGCCATAAAAGCTTCTTTACGCCCTTAATACATAAATAACTATTATTCAATAGTTGTTTATTTCGTTGCTATAAAAAATGCCACTGTTACGATACAAGTTTTAGAAGAAACTAAGCATATCTACCAAACAACAAATTACAGTTTTATAATTTGTCTATTACGATACACTTTTACACATTGCTATAGACTCAGTACACAAGTAAAGTAGAAAAAAATTAAATCTCCTAAAAAGTATTAAATTATATCGATGTCAGATACTATCCGCTGAAAGATGTTTCTATAAAACAAAACAATCTGGGAAAATATCCTCGGTTACGTTAACCAGTGATATATGTTCTCCTCTTTATTATCAAGAGCAATATTTTTACCTTCATCGGCATTTTACCAGACTTGGAAATGGTTGTTCGCATCTTTAACATTTACGTTTAAAATAATTGCTATTCGCTTCCAGTTAGTACTATATGTATAATTCGCAGATATTTGGAGAATACCTACCTATTTCAACGGGATTTGTTACAACTGAAAATATTCAATTAAACTTCTAAAATAGGTCCAATGGGATTCATATAAAGCAAAGTGGGCTTCTTGTTTTTTCCGTTGAGCACCAGAACTGCTTGTTGATGACTTTGTGTGATGACAAAATATTCTAAATAGAACTTTGAAAATCTCAATGAGGATAACTAAACTTCTTTCGATATGTGCTGTTTTCAAGGGAGTAACATTTCACAATTTTTATTATTACTTCAATCAATTCCCAATAAGGCGTTACTTACTGTAATTAACGAGGAATAATTAGCTCTATTGATCTCTACAACAAATATGTATAGTTATCAGCTAAAACTGGTTGTTACTCATAAACAAGTTCCTGAATACGAATGCTTCAACCATGAACACTACGTTTTTCAAAACACCTACAACAGTTTTTATGGCCTGATGATGATGCGCACATGCGTCGAAATCGATGATATTTATAATACACGGTGCTCTAGAATAGAATAGAAGTCTCTTTTTATTAGCGATACTACTTTACAATTGAAACTATAGACTCTATGTTATTCCAGATCAAAAATGTTGTCAAAAGTGGTTTTAAATAAACGCAATGTAAGCGTTTCTTGTTCTCGACACATTTATGTGGTTAGGTTACCTTTATAAGTGAAACTGTATTTCGTGAATTTTTAATTAGCCCTTATTCCTTGAAGTGTTTAGGTACGGATACCTACATTGCAGCACCGAATATTGGTATAATGGCTTTTCAGTAAGCTGTTAGCAGACGATTTATAAATCAACTGATATCAAAATAGCAACGGGACTGAAGCGAATTATGATCAATTTTTCCTGTCTGAGAAGTGGATGAAAATTTCATTGGTCTCTCTCTGTTGTGTTAAGCAGCCAATTTTTAAAGATAATTATAATTTATAAAACGCACTGGACATACAACATACCTACCCGCAGGTCTGACTTTTTACAAATAATAGACTCATTTACAAATTTAAATTACCTAAATTCTTGGAAATAATCGAAGAAGCTTAAAGTCGTTTTCATGTTAAATCTATAGGCGAAGATTTATTATTTTCTTAATTAGATGTAAAGATATTGCTTCGCAAATAGTAATTAATAAAAGTATTGCGATCTTTTACGACGTATTGAATTAGAATATTTATCTAGCACCTCACGTGTTGCTATCAGCTCCCACTGGTCTTACGCAACCTGTCCCATCATGTTCCAAGAGCATGCAAAGTAAAAGATGATATGATCACATGCTGGTAGCTGGTAGCTAGTAGCGAAACAAGAAATATCAAATTAAAAGTTATTGATCACATGATACTTTTAGTATAGAATTGTAAATCTTGGGATCTTGGCGCTGATATAAATCTATCCTATTTACATAAGTACATCGGATTATATTATTACAATAAATGAACGTCCTTACGATGTTATGATATAGTACTATTAACAACCAAGTTTAATCCACAATGTTTAGTAAATAAATAAATTATTTATATGTTCTCCATCTTCAGGCGTAATATTTGTTAAATATCCAGTTGACATATTAAAGCGATTAATTAAAATAAATTATGCTACCGATAGGTACTAATAAATTAAAATTACGAGTATCATACAATCTATCTGTCTCTGAAGTGACTAATTGTGATTAATTGCATTAACTGCATCAGAATGAAACCCATTATTACGTCCAAAATTGTTGAACAGCATATAAAAATTACAAAAGGTATTTCCAAAAATTACGTTCTAATAATAAATAGTAAATAGTACAGCTCCGCTGGTATTAATTTGCCATTTACTAAGGTTTAGGTAAGAAAATAATAAGATTAAATGTACGACATATTTATTATTGACTTAGCAAAGTATTAATAATAATAAATATAAACAAATTGAAAAATGGGTAGTAGATGTTGTTGTCTACTATTTAAGATTATGAGCAACTCTCAATATTTGCATTACAAAACTTAAAACTTAAAAACAAAGATAGCAATTCTTATATACAAGTTAACATCATATGGCATTTTGCAGTACCTATTTAGTATACAACTTTATGTTCAGAGTTCTACAACGATAAGACCAAGTAGATCACAGCTACATTGTTTGAGGTATTGTAAAACGACAAATTTTGTAACTTGATTCCAACTTTTTGAGGAATAGCCAACATTTAGAAATGTAAGACAACTTTTTAACACGCATTTACATTGTTAAATAGATAAGAATTCTATATGAATCGTAATTCTTAAATTTGACATAGAATTTGCTGTTACAATAGCTCATACAGTTTACATACACGTCCTTATCTTGCGAACTTCTGCAATACGACTATTATAAAATGATACCTACTTACATTTACTTATAAACTTAAATATCATGAGCACAGACCTTATTTACTATTCATCTATATAACTTTTCAATTAAAGTCGAGTTAAATAGAGAATTCAGAGGAACTAGATGATTGTAGTAAGTACACCGGATAATTCATTTTCGTCACAAAGATAAAAATTTCATTAAGGCATCGTATATTAGTCTAGGATTTGTGGTGCCATCGGCCGTATACCTAACACCACGTAGCGATCCATCATCATGACTCACAACTCCGTATTCGCCAACAATAAAACCATCCGAAGTTCTTTCTTCCACTCTATATTTCCTATAATTTCGCCCTTCCACTACATAACCTACTTTTTGACTATCGTTATTAAGATCGCCTTTCTCAGCGATCTGTGGAGGTGAGAGATGAATTTTATTTGCTTGAATACCATGTACCCGACCATTACTCATTACACTAACCGACTCGTCAACTTCGTAATTTTGTTCCGGTCTACCATATATCAGGGGGATACGAGTACGTTTTTGATCTATCGCAGTTCTTGCATAAGTTTGCTGTTCTCGAGGTTTGTCCATAACTTCCCAATATTTTTCTGTAGATACAGAAGTTCTTTGAGGAGTTGATTCAGAAATAAGCGACAGATCCTGGTTCCTCCATCCTAATTGTTTATCACTCGAAAAACGTCTTGGGTAATGTGCAGATTCATATGTAGCTGTAACGAAATAATCATTACTTTCTGCTGCTGAACTAGATACTTCGTGTGCCATTTTCCTATCGGAGATCCCTGTTTCAAAATCAGACTTGAAGTTTTTATTAACTCCCTGGTAATTGTTTTCATTTGGTCCGCTTTTGAATTCGAAATGACGATTTTGTCTCTCTCTTTGAGTTGTTTCGTTGAGTTTGTTCGTGGTTTCTTTCATATCCATTTTTGTAGGCGGTGGAAGAGATTGTATAACAGTGCTGTACGATACTGATCTTCCACGAATCAGTTCTGTAGGTTCATCGTGATATACAACCGAATGATGTCCGAATGGTTCTAAATTATCATTGACATTATTTTTTTGTGGATTAGGAATAGTTCGTACCTCAGCAGGATAATCCTCTTTTTCTTGTTCAATTTCTGTTCCGCTTGTTATCGGATCATGTTCATTTACACTAAATTCGCTTTTATTGGAGTCGGATAATAAACTAGTATATACTTCTGATGCTACTATATCTGGTTCAATATTCGATAATTCTGACACTAATTGTGGATTTGAATAGTTTTTAGACTCCGTTACAAACTTTGAATCATGCAAGATTTTATTCGTCTGTGAATTGCTTACCGAAGAAGAAACATGCACTGAAACGATTAAACTAGAGTTCACTTTATCGGCCGAATTAAATTCTTTTGTGGTATTAACATCAGAATTTAATTTTGTCTTTTCACTAACTGAAAATGGATCGTTGCTAGGAAATTTTGTGGGACTGAGATATTCAACGGAATGTGTAGATCTTGGATTTCGTAATTCACGCGTACGAAATCGTTGCGGTTTATTAAACTTCAGTCGTGTCATACTTGTTGGCATAATTTGTGAAGTGGAAAATTTTGACTCCATCCGCCTCTCTTGAACCGCCGTAGAATCAAGTAGCACCGATAGGAAATCGGCACCTGCTAGGATATCTTGGTCGGAACCGCGCTCCTGTCGTGTTAATGGCAGGCCTTCGGTTACCAATCCAATTGAAGACGTCAACTAGAAAAAATACGAACAGTTAATAAATTGTTGAATTCAAATGCATTCATCTTTAATCATTGATAAACTAACTTCAGTAGGTACCATAAAGCAATTGCCCTGATATTTAAAAGTTGCTTAGTATTTAAAAAATGTGCAATTGCGATGACAAAAAATAATATTTTTAAATAGGAACAACCAAGAAGTTGCGAAAACATTGAGTCTAAACTATGTAGAAGTTAATAGTTATTTCGTATGTTAAAATACGCCAAAAATAAAAATGAAAGAGTTCTTAACCGGTATTTTTCATACAGAGACCATTGCATACAGATTCGTTAATCAATTTTTGTGTAAATGAGGGTAATGATCGATGGCATAATTAAAACCATCAACAATTTGGGTTGTGAGTGTGGAGTAAGTTAAAAATACATTGAACTACAATGTTTTGTAGTACGTGAAAAATATAAATGTGGGGGTCGTCGTACGTTCAACAGGTTTGCCTCCAGCCTTTACTTGTCATTCTTATTGAATGCAGATTATCTGTACAAAAATCTTCAGATGCAACATTCCATTGCTCAGGAAACGGCATTTCGTTTTTTGGTATTAATAATACGTCTGCAACTTTTCTTTTTGAAAGCAAATATACTGGATTACCTTTATTAAGTATGGGAAGATTTGCTCACAATGTGAGTCAATGGTAAATCGTTTAACTTCCCTAGCTTCAAAGGCGTAAATACATTTAATTTTCAAATGCCATCGTCACCCTGAATTTATAATTGAATAAAACGTTAATCATTGGCGCCTTTAATGTAGATAAAGTATGAATGTAATCAATAAAATATAATGTAGTTTTCTACTATAAATTAGGATAATTATAACGTTACATTATTAGTTTAACGCCTATATTATAGTAATTAAAATAAATATTATCCACACTTTTTTTCGTATGATTAACAACATATTTTTATGAACATTAATCGTTATTTTATACACATAAAGGTGAGGTCGTGAGGTGGACCTGTTTACAAAAATGATTGCAAATTCCTGGTACTAAATATATAGATTTACAATGTTATAGGTAGATCGCTTGACATTAAAATATAATTTCTTTATATAAAGTGAACTTACATAACATCTTAAATATTTGTTCAAACATAAAATTCGAGAAATAAATTGAATAAAATCCGATAAAAAAGTATTTGTATATTTGAAGTAAATATTATTTCTGTCCAATAATTAAAATGTAGCGCAACCTGTATGAAATATTTCCAATTTCCTACAATTAGATCCACTCCCATGGGTCCTACACCTTAATTTATTCAAAAAATATATTGCTCTTAATGTTATAAGCGTTGTTGAATTCTACCTTAATTACAGAAGGTGCTGGTCAATTAATTATTTTCTACATTCATGTTAACATCTTCGATATAATTTAATGTTTCGTGTAAATGAACGTACATGCTCTTCATAACAGAAAATCATAGTTCCATACACGTGAAAGTATTTGTTTGATCAACCTTCACTTCACCACCAACTTCTTGTAAGATTTTAAACTCGCTAATTTTAATAATTTCTTTTTTATTCATCAGTTCCTAAACCCGCTGGGTGCCCACAACTGTCGCCATATTCTAGAGCGACATCGCTACCACCAAATTTTTCAAACTGTCGGTCGTCGAGTCAGATGTTCAGAAGCACTCCCATAGGTCTTCAATAAAATGTCGACTCACTCAAGGGCTTACAATAAGTATCAGAAGAAATTTTGAATACCGGTTTTCGGTTTATTATTTTGATAATTTCCGGAGAGAAAAAAAAGAAATATATAGTGTGTAGTATATACAGGGTATATCACAAATATTTTTAATATTTTGGTAATTTCCGATTAGGCCGGAAGTAAATTGGTACACTTATAGTCGATTAAAAGAGTCGTATATCCTCTACTTCACTGTACAATTTTACGTCATCTTTGTTAGCAAAAAAGTTTATTTTAAAAGTTTTCAACTTCAAACATTCATCACAAGTTTTCCATGAACTATATGTATAACATTTCAAAAACTAAAAAAATGCTTAGAACAGATTTTGAGAAAATCGATTTTCAATTTTTGACCAATTTTGGGAACCAATAAATTGGCCACGTTAAATTTTTGTTCTTTATCAATTACAAGTAAAAGTTGTGGCCATCCTATGGCTACAATTTCCAATTTTCAAATTTTAATTAAGTTAAACGGTTCTTGAGCTACACCCTAAAAAGTATAAACATGGAGAATTGCTACATTGGCCGACATTTTGAATTTAGAAACAAACGAAGAACGGCGTTTTACATGTTACCATGTCTACTAACTTTTCACCATGGGAAATTAGTTTGGGTTAAAATTTGAATGTTTGCTCCCAAAATAACGCCCCTAGTTTTGATAAGAAGCTTGTTTTACCGATGAAGTTTTTTTATAGACCTTAGTTTTAAATTTCATCAAAATCGGCCTAGTAGTTTAGGCTCCACAGTCATAACATACGCACCCACAGACAAACATTTTTCATCATCCAAACCTCGAGTTCGATTTTTTTTCGAATACATTACTTTACAGGAAAGTAAAAACGCATAGCTTAGAAATTCAAAGTTCAAAATTCCAAATTCAAAGATGTAAATTAAATAAATCCACATAAAATTCAAAAATTTCATATTCAAAATAGAAATTTGAAATAAAAAATTGAAACTCAAAATATTAATGCTATAGGGAAAGCCAAACAAACTTGCGTGCACGTCATCAATGACGTATTTCCATGTCTTTTGTGGCAAAGTTTCCATCGCTAAGTGTATCATAAATTTGTAAAAAAAAACAACTCTAAAAGCAATGCAATTAATATAAGACTTTTGTGATGAAAATGTATGTGCACAAGCTTGTTTTTGTTGGGTTTAGAGGCCTCTCAATGTAAAATGTTGTGATAAAATTTTAATCAACAGACCAGTAAGTAACGACGTAAACCTAGCCACTGTCAGGGAATGGTGCTGTGTTGCCATCTTTTATTCATCGATATTTTGAGGTTACGGATGACAGTAGTATTCTGACAGGCATATTTAATTGATTTTTGTCGTCAACAATTTGTAATAGTAATTAATATTTATTTGTGGTTGAATAAGAAATATTAGCTGGGAAATTTAATATTTCCTGATCACTTTGACAATACTGTAAATGTAAACGTCATCAAACGCTGATGACGTGCACGCAACTTAGTTTGGCTTTCCCTATACTTAAAGTTAAGAAGTTTAAATTAAATTCAATATTGAAATTGGAAATAATAAACTCGCAATTATAATTTTGTAAATTCATAGTTCAAAAATTAAAACGTAATAAAGAAAAATTGGTAGTGCCATTTGAAAAATCAAGTTACCGGAAATAGAAATTTTGTCAATTGACGTAGTAATTTCTCCGAACACAAGAAGATTTCAGATTTGACCGTCCGGTTTACAATAGTACATTTCATGTTTTAGTAATATCGCATCGTCACGGCCTTCTAAGCTTTGTGATCCCTGTGATATTCCATTTTTTAGATATATGCGGCCAAACGATTTGTTTTAAGTACTATGGGTGACACATAAAAGTCACACTAGAATTGACCAAGGAATATACAGGGGGTTCCATTAAAAAAAATGCAACTTTGATATAAATCATCCTGTATAAACTTTGCGATTCAAGTGAAAATATTTTAGATTTGTAGCCTTACCATATCCCATGAACGAAATGTTCGTTAATAAACCCACAATCTTCCATCCACACACTCTTGGCCCACCCTGTATACATACAATATTTTGCACTATAAATAAATATCATTAATCGTTTCGTGGAAAAAGAATGTGTTTCATTAGTATTACTTCGTAAGTAAATCGGAATTACCAGAAGCTCAAAGATAGGAATGTAAAGTAGGTATGTGATCTTTATATGATCAAAAAACATTTGTTCTTGCTCGAATATGGTTAGACAATTATGAACGAATGACTATACGTGATAAAAGATCAGAAATACTATATCTATCTACCCTCAACATTAATTCAAGTAGCATAAATTATAACGGGACACGATATAGATACATGTGTTTCTATATATGCATTTATAAATAAAATAATTGAGCAAGTGGGTAGCATATAAGATATTACCAACCATCAATATGCAAAGGCGGTTTGTTATAGATATACATATTAAGAATATTAGTCAGCATCGCTCTTTAATAGGAAATTACGGGCAAATGCCATGCGTGTCCAAAGAAATTAATAAGAACCATAAACCGCAAATTTAAGCCCCTTGGTTTGATTCTTACGAATTAACATAACTTAACGTAATGGAAACTTAATCGAAATGTCTTCTCATAAATTACACCCTCACCGTCGTTATTATAATTTCAAGGTTACAAATACACGTAGGAATTCATAAAGATTGT
The DNA here is from genome assembly GCA_036250285.1 of Pyrocoelia pectoralis. Taxonomy (NCBI): domain Eukaryota; kingdom Metazoa; phylum Arthropoda; class Insecta; order Coleoptera; family Lampyridae; genus Pyrocoelia; species Pyrocoelia pectoralis. The sequence continues at coordinate 59,051,093 of CM070074.1, read as the reverse complement.
TGAACCATTTTAGTAATTTAAATCATTAATTTTCATCTTAAAGAATTCATCAATTTAGACAAATTTGACGTATGTAGTTTTGTTTTTTATCGGGTGTAGATCTCTTTTAAAGTCGCAGCAATAAATTATACGTGCCTATAGATCCGAGACGGCAGAAGACGGCTGACATAGTAATGAGTATGTTAGATTAGAAACAATTAAGTTACCGAAATTAACCTTTTTTTATGAAGTAACAAAAGACTAAATTAATGATGGATCCAATTTGTTTAACGCCTTTTTTTAATTTTATGTGATGGTCAACGAAACGTACAGATTTACGTATCTTTGAAAAATGTTTCTGCATTAAAATGTTCCAATGAAGGTACCTAAACGTTTCAATCGAATATACAAGAATAATATTCTGTTACCGAATTTTATAAAGTTAAATACCTATAGGAGGTATACCTATATTTCTTCCATTGTTAACTACAAATGCCCTTGATTGAGAGTAATGCTATAGTATCCAAATATAGAATGCGACATCTTCCACTATCAAGAATACTTTGAAGTGGAAAATACGGAGATATTTCATTCCCTGACCGCATGTTTGATGCCTGGACATTTCATTTCATACCCAGACCGATATATGAAAGAAGAATTATGTGAATGCAATTTATAAATAAAATAGTTTTTTCCATAATAACTCAAAATAAAGAAGTTTTTGCGTAATAACTCAAAAAAATAAAGAAAGTAATATCATTGACTAAAGAGTTTATTCCTCAATCAACGGTAATATAGTGTCTAGTATAGTTGTAATCAGAAAACGATTTCTAATTTTCTCCTAAAGTAATATACAGGGTATGTCATAAATATTTTTAATATTTTGTTCATTTCCGACTAGGCCGGAAGTAAATTGGTATACTTATTATACTCGATTAAAAGAGTCGTATGTCCCCTACTTCACTGTACAATTTTACTTCTTGATCTTTGTTAGCAAAAAAATTATGAATTTTTAAAATTTTCACCCTCAAACGTTCATCCCCCTTCCCCTATAGAAAATAAAAAAATAAATGTAAGTAGTGCTAATAGTTTTTCATGAACTATATGTATAACATTTCAAATAATTAAAAAATGTTTGGACCAGATTTTGAGAAAATCGATTTTTAATTTTTGACCAATTTTGGGCACCAATAAATTGGCTACGTTTAATTTTTGTTCTTTTCCAATTACAAGTAAAACTTTGGCTATAATTTTCAATTTTCAAATTTTAATTAAGTTAAACGGTTCTTGAGCTACACCCTGGCCTAAAGAGTAAAAACTTGGAGAATTGCTATATTGGGCGCCATTTTAAATTTAGAAACAAACGAAAAACGGCGTTTTACTTGTAACCATGTCTACTAACATTTCACCAAGGGAAATTAGATTGTGTTAAAATTTGAATATTTGCTTCAAAAATAACGCCCCTAATTTGGGCCCCTTTGGGCCGATTTCGAAGAGAAGCTTGTTTTACCGATGAAGTTTTGTTATAGGCCTTTTTAGTTTTAAATGTCATCAAAATCGGTCTAGTAGTTTAGGCTCCACAGCGATAACGACGCACCCACCCACAGACAAACATTTTTCAAAGGTGGTGGTTTTGGACTCAGGAGGACTCAAAACATCGAGAATCATCAAAATCTCGAGTTCGATTTTTTTTCGATTACATTACTTTCCCTATGTGTGTATTATGGGGCCGGGACACTACGCCGAATGCCCACAACGCCGACACAATTTTTTGATGGCCCATATCGCCGACTAGGGACACTACGCCGACGGACACTACGCCGACTGTGCCCACATCGTCGACAAGTGTACAAGGCCCACAACGCCGACCATGCCCACATCGCCGACGGACACTAGCCGACAGTACACACATCGTCGACAAGTATACTCCCTTGTATACACACTTCGCCGAATTTTTATTTTAATTGCAGAATGAAAAATGTAAAACTTAAACGTAGATTGCCACTAAAGCGCCTAGGTTATTTGCAGGTTTAGTATATTTTTTTTCAATTGATACTTTTTCATAGTCAAGTGCAATATTTAAAATTACGCAAATAAGTTTAAAAATAATGATAGGAAGTTAGGTAATGTTTTAACGTTCAAACCACCCAACCTTTTTAATTCAAAATTTGAAAAAAATCTATAAATACATAATTCCATTGTAAAGAGATTGTCGAATTTCTAAACCTATCAAAACAACAAACATTATTAGTGTCCTAATTCCTAATTTGACAGTTATACTTCTTTATCTGCTACTCGACATCGACTCTGCAATTAAAATTGCCGGCGTTGTGCCCACAGAGAAAAATTCGACGAAGTGTCCCTTGTACACTTGTCGACGATGTGGGCACTGTCGGCGTAGTGTCCATATGGACCATCAAAAAAGCGTGTCGGCGTTGTGGGCATTCGGCGTAGTGTCACATCCCCATGGGAAAGTAAAAAGAATGTGACAAAAGGACAAATAAGACTGCAAGAGTGCCACGTATAAAAAATTATGCCCCTAGTTGAAATTTGAAAGTTAGTAAAGAGTTCAGGCTAGAAAATATTTTACCACGCATCAATACAGTTTATACAGTCAAATCGAATTAAATTCGTTATTTCACTCATTGTGCATGTTTATAAAAAAATCCGAAACACGTCAATTTTAGATTTTAAAATTACATCTTACTGGGTAAAAACTGCATGACCTCAAACACCTAACAATATTTTATTAATACATACCTATTTTAAAAATTCGCAAGTATAAACCAGTGGCTCCCATTTACTATTAAAGTTAAAATAAGAAAACAAATTAAAAATACAATGATTACGTTAATTAATTCTAAGGCAAAAGAAAATATTTTGGTGTGTAGTGAAAATGAGAAAAAATCAGAATTACTTAACATTAAAAAAGTTAGATTATGCCGAACAGTTTTCGTAGCTGCATGAATGTCTTCCTTTACGTTTTATTTACTCTGAAGGACATTTCAACGGCAAACAAATTTATAATGGTAATGAATTAACGGTTTTTTAATTTTAAACGTATTTGAGTGGATTACCTATTCAAATTTATAGAAGGGATTTCACTTTCACAAAATTTAGGAATTCTAAAAATTTAATGTCATTTGTTTGTACAGCAGCGAGTTGTGATATTTGTTAAACTTTTATAAATGAATGGTTATTTACTTCTTAATAACATGTCCAGGCAATCGTAGATTAACAAAAATTTGTCAAAATTTTTCAAAGTAAATTAAATTAACAGGTGCAGAATTAATCAAGTAAATAAAGGGGGAAAAAGCTACAATCAATTATACTATTATATCTGGAAAAGCAAAATACGCCCTGATAAATTAATACGTAGGTAGTAGAACTAAAATGGGCGCTCTAGTAACAACTTGTGTAATGATTTATGCTAATGGGAAAACCTTTCATCAGCGATGGTGTTCCCTAGAAAGCATTTTAAAAGCCACTTGCTGGCTACACCACCGCCAGTACACTGGGACTAGCAAACCCCAAGAATTGGATGAGGGCCAAGATCTTTCCGCAAGTTTTTGATCATTTCATAAAATATTCAAGTAATACTCCCGACAATCACCTTGTGATGTATAACAACGATAAGACCCATATATATATATATATATATATATCTATTTTTGAAACGCAATTATGGAGAAAAATGCGTTGATGTTCACAGACCTGGACGTCGTTCAAGATCCCGGATTCCAGAAAACATTGTAGTGGCCAATGAAATGTTCACCAGAAGTCTATCGAAATCTGTGTGTGTCGCTGTCATAGAAAGTGGACAATTTTGGAAAAAGATGTGTCTTTTAAACTCTGGCAACCTCATTTGAGGTGAAGAAGACTGTAATAGACGAATTGAGTTTGCTGCGATAATGTTGTCTTGGTAAGAAACCATGAAGTTTTCAGTGATATCTCAATGGGATGTGCCCAACTTGCAGTTTATGCAAGATGGAACTCCTCCACATTATGCTAACGAAGCCGACGTCAGAAATTGGCATCATGGGCATTTCGCTGGGAAATGGATAGGAAGGCGTAGCTCGTATGATTGACCTGCCCGCAATCTAGTTCTCACGCCTTGTGATTTCTCATTGTGGTGACGCCTGATGATGGGCAAAAAAGGAAGTTTCTCAAACAAAACTCCGGTGTATTGACAAACAATTGCAGACGTAATTAGTAACATACCCCCCGCATATTGCAGGAAGCAGTTGATGACGTACCTAAAAGGTTACAGAAGTGTGTGCAAAATGCAGCAGCCCCTGTCGAATTTTGAATACAGGTTTGAGTTTTTGAGTTAATCAGAAACTCTGTTAAAATAAATTGTGATAAACCAGTTGGTCACTTCCACCATGACTTCACTACATGAGTCTCCAATAAAGTCTTTGCACGACCACTTGTATTCCATACCACTATCAGTTCAAAGAACATCATCTACTAATTGTAATTATGGGTGCGCGTATACTCCCAGCTTTCTCAACCGATAATATTGAATGAAGTATATAACGTGAATCAAATTCAACAACTTTTACAAATACAGAATGTCCAACAACAAACACTACAGTAGGTACAAAACACATTACAACCACTGGTGAAATCTGTTACACCTTCAAGTATTTCATTATAACTCTACATAATAATCTCACTTATGTTGAAAAGCTTCACGTCTTTAAATTATCTTCCAGTAGCTAAAAAGGTAGCAAACACAGCCTTTCATTTACTTCTATTGCTGAGCCTTGCCTAGTAACATAAAACTCTAAATGGCTAAAAAGTTTATTGTACACATCACTGCTAGATTGGAAATAAATACGATAATTCAATAAAGTAAACAACAGAGCTAAAGACTGATACAATTACCATCATTTGAGGGAAGTTTTAAAATATATACCTACTAACGAAATATTGACAATATCTAAATATCTATTCGTTTATCAATCTCGTTCGTTGTTCGACCTCGATGATAATAGTGGAGTTGTAAATCAAAATATCCCACTGCTCGCATCTAAAAACATTAATATATTCTTATTTTCTTTTTTTGACATTGCTGAGGCTGTGCTGACATTTCCTGCACGTACCTATCTCATTTACATTATCTCTAAATGTTAATTGAGCAGTGGTATTTAGAAACAAATTCCATTGTGCAAGTGCAGTTTAATTTTCGTTGGATATTTAGAAAGCATTTACCAATTTTGAAACGACTGTGGACATAAAGCTCATTAGGGATTCGTATTCGTTCTAGAAGTTCACCAAACTCAATCTGGACTCTATGCTAACAGAGAAAACTAACGAGAAATCTACCCCGTTTATAATAAGTTTTGCATGGTGTTCGATAAATAAAAACACCATCAAACATGATCGTATTCTTTTAACCAGTTTTATTACTGAGAAATTTATTCAAATTTTCGGCAACCCATTAAAAATTATACAACAAACTTCACATATTTTATTATCGAATTATTTCTTCATAAAACAGATTTGTCATTGCAGCAGGTTGTTTAACGACATAATAAAAATTATGTTCAAACTCATTTTAGTAGACCTTGATAGAAGCAAATGTCTCAAAATGTTGGAGAAAATAGCAATGTGAAGGTCGTACGTCGGTCGTATCCTTACATAAAAAAGTCCAGTTACAATGCAACAAGTTAGATATGAAGTAGTTAACGTAACAAGTGACATTTGCCTGCAGTAATAAGGAACTTTTGTAAAAAACTCGATGTCCCAGACATAAACAATTTATTAAACAACCAACCCTTTCAATTAAAATTGATTGGCATTTTTAATTTTAGACAAAATTCTTTTAGAATTTCGTTACGAACCAAATGAACATGAAAGTAGATTAAAGTAGGCAATTAATTCTAAAAACAAAAATCATGACCAATTTTTGTCAAGAAGAAAACTGAAGATAGAAATAGTAGACTTATTACGTAGAGAAAATTATTAATAATTTCGACTGTCTAACTAAACACTTTATATTATTTCATCAGATTCAAACACAAAATTAAGAAAAGATATAGATTTTTAGCTGTGAACCACCAAGAGTTGAAAACACCTATACCCTTTGGTTTTAAAACTAAAAGGAAAGTACTTACAATGAAAAATATGACATCACAAGGTTGTCTTCAAGTCATGGATGCATCTTACGAAAACCTAAAGCTACACACATCGACTAACCTAAAAATAAGTTCATTCTTTTATAGAATAAATGATTATAAGAGACACCCTGTATGCGGTTAAAATCAAAAATCTCCAAGGTAGTGAGTGAGATGTAAAGAAAAACTTCTTACTATCCTTGAAAGGTATTTCAAAAAGATCTACTCTTAATTTTAACTATTTTTTCAAGGTACAAGGAAAAAAATTGGTAGCACAAGCCACTGAAGTTGCACACCCACATATTATTCACGGACGCTACATAAATTTAAGACCAGCAATTTTTAAAATGTTATAAAAATTGAACTTGTATTCACAGCAACCTACCGGTTTACATTAGTTATGCGTATCTCTCATTAATTACTTATTGTATAACCACACCTATTTTTGACCTTTACATTATACTTATTGCAATATATTTTTTAACTACTCCCGGATTTAATATGCTTTATTTGATGTGTAAGAAACAAAAATTGTATTTTTTTTAGTTATTGTATAAAAATATTCGTTCCAAAATTATCTCAAATGCTATTAATACGCGCATGAATATGCATAAATTTGTACAATATTAAAATTAACGCTCTCTGGCTAGTAGGTAATTATTTATAATCATTGTGGTGAATTATATATTTAACACACTAATCATTTTATAACAAATTCTAACCTAACGAAGGCTGAAAGCAAAAGCTAAAATTCCTTTCCTATGTAGACTAACAATGAGGCCATTGTATAATTATTATTCACTCTTACTTTTGTTGTACAAATTCAGGCAAATTCTTTGTGTTAACACGAATTTTTATAGATCTTATCGAATCGTCTTCCACTCTTCTTTTAAATTACATGGTATCTTTATGTCACATTAATAATTCGTAAGAGAAATGTAACAATGGGTACAGAGTACAGATCTTCAAAGTTTAGTTTTTAACAATCTTATTTTTGTGCGTAGACGATATTTTAATATTATATTAGTCAGATAAAGGCTGGGCGCTGTTGTTATTAGACATCAACTCATTAACTACTTACTGAGCCTGAGCACAATCTGGTACGACATCACTATCAAATATCTATTTATCTATTAGTATCTAGTAACGATGCAATAGGCTCGCGTATCTCAAGTAGGCAATGCAATTATTACTATGTGTAGAATTCATAAGGAATAAGGCTTTCTTACTATACAACTTACAATTCAATATTCACCATGGTGAAAATAAAGAGGTTAAGTAGGAAATTAGATTGAAAAAGTTAAAGTGGCAGAAATACATAACTATAAAAAGAAATTAAGGCTACCGTGCCTATCAGAGAGGGAAAGAAACTGAAAGAGACCTGGAAGAATTTTGAGGAAGATCAAAAAAGAGAGGAACAGTAAATGGAAAAAAGCTTTCCACAATGTTAAAACGAGAAAAACAACCAGAAATTCAATGGAGAGGAGTCAAAGAAGGAAAATTTCTGCGGAAGAAAGGAGAGATAGGCAAAAGATGGAAAACATTTTTCTGTCAGAAAAATAGAAGAGAATTCAAGAAGGAGAGAAAAAAGAAAGTAGAACACGGGAGATGGGGACAATGATGAGATTACTAAAATAGAAAGAAGTAAATAGGTACTGAACAAATATGAAATAAAAATACAAAGGAAGCTAGTACCTACAACAAGGCAGTTAAGGTGACCAAAAAATAGAAAGATATTGAAGAATATCATAGATTATACCGCATTTCTGGCACTGCATTACAGGATCACTTGACCCTGATACATTTCAAATACAAGCAATTTTCAGTATCAATAGCTCAACTTTAATACGTAATAGTTATAGTCATACAAGCTCAAGTAGAAATTTGCTTCACAAAATGGTCCTCTCACAGGTTTAGATGTGAATTTTATTAGGAAACGATATATGAAAACAATAAGTACGATATTATGATATTTCAATGTACTTTAGTTAAAGTTGCATGAGTACCTACATGTAAATAACCATCAATTTATAAAAGTCTTCGTCAAGATCCTTGGCACAAGATCCTTTTAACACACAATATTAAAACAGGCCGATTTTAAATAGAACAAAGGTGAACCTAGAAGCGGTTTAATAGAATTACTGTCCCCAGTAAAATATTTACGTTCGTTTATACAACAATATAAAGACACTAAGAAAGAAGGTGCGCATCCACTTATAATTTTAAATGTAACTACAGACAGTGTTCATAACAAAGCAGCAATCAGAGAAGTATAAGATTTTGAAAAAACCATGCATAGAGAGATATGTGAAAAAATATTTCATACATATCATTCATTCTTCTTTATGGGAAAGGAATAGATTAACTCGTGCTGCGAATTTAATGTTTTCTTCTAGAATAGGTGAAAATTACGATACATATACCAAAAATATTCAAATTTTTGAATGCAGTAGCCATTGTCGCGTCGAACACCCAGAGAACACACCACAAAACTCAGGTATAATAACAGGACACAGTCATTCTGTAAACAACACATTATTATGCATCCACCGCAAGCTGTGCGAAACAGCAAAATCAATCCACCAAAGACAATAACCAACTTTCCACTAGAAACCACGATTTCAATTTTCCTTGCCATCAATACATAAATCGCACCGTACACCCAATTTCTTGTCCTCCTCACCACTATATGCACGTTGCAACAACTAAAAATTTCATCACAGCTCGGAAGTTATCACGATTAGTGACATACAGGGTGTCTCACGGTGACCGTCGATTAGAAGTATATCAAAAACTGTAAAAACTAGAAATTTGAAATTTTGCACATGCGACATGGAGTGTTTATAATATAATATAATATAATATATTTTTTATTAATCCGTCGATCAAAGTGCATGATATGGGACAAGTCAATAACAAATCACTTACAATAGAGGTATACAAAGACTTATACATTTACCTACCTACAAAATATGCTGATGAATTAGACAACCTACAATTTAATACGGAAATATTCATCAAGGGAATAGATACATCTCTCGATAAGTACATTTTTAATTACTCGTTTGAATGATGACACGTTATTTATTGATTTAATATTATTAGGCAAGTTATTGTAAAATAAACTACGAGCATAGTAGGGGTTTTTTTCAAAGTGCGCCAATCTGTGCACCCCATACTGTAACAGTCGCCCGTGTCGAGTCTCATATGAGTGGCCCTCGTTCAACGTGCGAAACTTATGCCTATTACAATGAACAAAAGATAACAATTCTAATATGTATATAGAGGGAAGTGTTAAGATCTTATTAGATTTAATCTATAAAATAAAAATATTTTCCAAATGGCAGCACTTCCGGAAATACCGGAAGTGAGCATCAACTTCATTATTTTAAATACAAACCAGGCAATTTTTTTTCACATTCTGTTGTGTCATAAAATGTTTAGTAAGTATGCTTAAAATAATCGGCGCATCAATTTTGATTGTTGAGAAAAAAAATTTTATTCACTGAAAAATGTCAAAATCTTGTTTAGGAAATAAAATTGAAAGTCGAAAGTGGTAAAAGTTAGGGAAATGGGATTATAGGTTCTCAATGTCAAAAGATTGAGACACAATTGTCTGTAATGGATAATAAAAAATTGCCCGCGGTTAAGTATCTATTTGACGTTATTTCCAGACTTAAGAAAAACTTTAAAAAGTCTCTTTTTTAAATGGAGTGCCTATTTAATTATCGGCCCATTCAATGCAGAAATAAATTTCCTTTAAATTGATATACCATGTTCCTATACCTAAAATCAATGATTACAGAGTTATTTACGAGAACCTAAAATTTCCATTTCCATTCCCATTTCCCTAACTTTTACCACTTTCGACTTTCAATTTTATTTCCTAAACAAGATTTTGACATTTTTCAGTGAAAAAAATTTCTTTTCTCAACAATCAAAATTGATAGGTACGCCGATTATTCTAAGCATACTTACTAAACATTTTATGACACATCAGAATGTGAAAAAAAATTGCCTGGTTTGTATTTAAAATAAAGAAGTTGATGCTCACTTCCGGCATTTCCGGAAGTGCTGCCATTTGGAAAATATTTTTATTTAATAGATTAAACACTCCATGTCGCATGTGCTAAATTTCAAATTTCTAGCTTTTACAGTTCTTGATATACTTCTAACCGACGGTCACCGTGAGACACCCTGTATAATGTGTTCATGACGTTCATGTTATTTTTGTATCACACAAACCAAGAAAGCTTTGTTAAATAATATTGAACAAAATATACATAATGCAATGTGATTACTTTTCAAAGATGTTTACAAAATGTAGTTATTTCTTACTTTCTGTGATACGATTTACGGGTCCTGTCTGAATTTTGTCAGTATACGCCGTATACAAACAGTTCAAAATGACTGCGTAATATGGTCTTATACGTCATGAGCATGTATGTAGTACTTAAATTAAAAAAATTGCGATGGTTAAATATGGCTCAACGAAGAAAACTTTATTCCTTATGTATGTTTCACGTTGTACTTACTACACTCTACAGGTTATCCGAAATACCTTAATGATAAAAATTCGTTGTCGGATCAACCGTACATAATATAAATATACGGGGGAAGGTGTTATTGTTAATGCCGGTTAAATGGTTAAATGCAAGAACGGAGAAGAACCGGAGCGTTCTTAACCGAACTTCGCCTTTGGGTCTAGTGTAGAGGTCTATAATAATTATTGTGTTATATTACAGGGTGTCTCACGGTGACCGTCGGTTAGAAGTATATCAAGAACTGTAAAAGCTAGAAATTTGAAATTTTGCACATGCGACATGGAGTGTTTAATCTATTAAATAAAAATATTTTCCAAATGGCAGCACTTCCGGAAATACCGGAAGTGAGCATCAACTTCTTTATTTTAAATACAAACCAGGCAATTTTTTTTCACATTCTGATGTGTCATAAAATGTTTAGTAAGTATGCTTAAAATAATCGGCATATCAATTTTGATTGTTGAGAAAAAAAATTTTTTTCACTGAAAAATGTCAAAATCTTGTTTAGGAAATAAAATTGAAAGTCGAAAGTGGTAAAAGTTAGGGAAATGGGATTTTAGGTTCTCAATGTCAAAAGATTGAGACACAATTGTCTGTAATGGGTAATAAAAAATTGCCCGCGGTTAAGTATCTATTTGACGTTATTTCCAGACTTAAGAAAAACTTTAAAAAGTCACTTTTTTTAAATGGAATGCCTATTTAATTATCGGCCCATTCGATGTAGAAATAAATTTCCTTTAAATTGATATACCATGTTCCTATACCTAAAATCAATGATTACAGAGTTATTTACATTTTTCTAATTACATTTATAATTACATACTTTACAAAACATGGTTGGCTTTGAAAATTTTCAAAAAATGTTTATGCAATTGTTTTTTATGCTTATGCTTTTATGATTATTTTAAATTCTATCTATGCAACTTCTTGACTACCGAAGGTCTCTTTCCACCGAACGAACAGAACTTTCAGGGAAAACATTAAAATATCCCAATACATTGGTTTCTGCAGCGTCATTGGGGACAATTGGCTTTACCAAACTTCGTGGCGCATTTACTTCGCCCAAATTTAGAAAATTCTTTTCAATCATCCTGATTTTTCGTTCTGTCATTGTAGGTAAATGCGGATATCTTTCGTTAAAGTGTTGAGTGATTCTTTATTCAATAGTTAAAAGTTCTGCAGGTCCGAAAAGTAATACGAGCAGACTCGCCATGAATGTAAAACAAATTTAGAATATCAGCGTTTGTGTATTCCATATTTCTTAAGTAAAAACAAATATTAAGCGCAAAAATCAAAATTCAAACAGATAACACTGATAACAAACGTAAATGTAGCGTAAACTTTCAAACTGATAGCTAACTGACAACTGTCATCATAAGAAACAATTGAATAAAAATTTTTTGAAAATTTTCAAAGCCAACCATGTTTTGTAAAGTATGTAATTATAAATTTAATTAGAAAAATGTAAATAACTCTGTAATCATTGATTTTAGGTATAGGAACATGGTATATCAATTTAAAGGAAATTTATTTCTACATCGAATGGGCCGATAATTAAATAGGCATTCCATTTAAAAAAAGTGACTTTTTAAAGTTTTTCTTAAGTCTGGAAATAACGTCAAATAGATACTTAACCGCGGGCAATTTTTTATTACCCATTACAGACAATTGTGTCTCAATCTTTTGACATTGAGAACCTAAAATCCCATTTCCCTAACTTTTACCACTTTCGACTTTCAATTTTATTTCCTAAACAAGATTTTGACATTTTTCAGTGAAAAAAATTTTTTTTCTCAACAATCAAAATTGATACGCCGATTATTTTAAGCATACTTACTAAACATTTTATGACACATCAGAATGTGAAAAAAAATTGCCTGGTTTGTATTTAAAATAAAGAAGTTGATGCTCACTTCCGGTATTTCCGGAAGTGCTGCCATTTGGAAAATATTTTTATTTAATAGCTTAAACACTCCATGTCGCATGTGCAAAATTTCAAAGTTCTAGCTTTTACAGTTCTTGATATACTTCTAACCGACGGTCACCGTGAGACACCCTGTATATGTTTCATTATTACTTCCCGAGTACGAAGTAAAAGGGAAGTATTGTATTAGTGTTCCAAAAAAAAAATTTTGACCCATGCAAATTTTTACATATCTTTGCGTTTCTGAATACGTAGATTCAAAATATGAAAAAAAAAATTTCCGTCTGTCGTCTGTAGTCTGTACGTACATATTCCTTGCAACGCTCTAAACTCAGAAACTATTAAAGTTATCGAAATGCGGTTTTCGGCAATTGATTACATTCGGGCCAAGGACGAAAATGCTGATATTACCTTTGATGACGTCACTTCCGGTATAAGCTAAAATGGCGGCACTCGTTTTTTTATAAGATAAAGTTGCACTTTTTTTATGTAGTTTAAAAGAGTGTTTTTTTCTGAATTCAGCAATTGTGCTATACTTATTTTTTGAAAAAAGTGTTAAAAAATAATTGTTAAAAAATGACTGCGACGCTCGATACTCAGAAACTATTAAAGTTATCGAAATGCGGTTTTCGCTAATGAATTATATTCGGGCCAAGGACGAAAATGTTGATATTACCTTTGATTATGTCACTTCCGGTGTAAGCTAAAATGGCGGCACTCATTTTTTTTATAAGATAAAGTTGCAGTTTTTTTATGTAATTTAAAAGAGTATTTTTTTCTGAATTCAGCAATATATATTGTGCTATACTTATTTTTTGAAAAAAGTGTTCAAAAATTCATTTTTAAAAAATGACTGCAACGCTCTATACTCAGAAACTATTAAAGTTATCGAAATGCGGTTTTCGCCAATCGATTGCATTCGGGTCAAGAACGAAAATGCTGATATTACCTTTGATTACGTCACTTCCGGTGTAAGCTAAAATGGCGGCACTCATTTTTTATAAGATAAAAGTGCAGTTTTTTTATGTAGTTTAAGAGTATTTTTTCTGAATTCAGTAGTATTTATTTTTTGAAAAAGGTGTAAATACGAGGGAAGTCTCGTGGCAACTTGCCAGAATTTTTTGTTTGTTTGTCATGGTGCTTCGCCAGCACTATATGTTTTCACTAGTAACCCAATAAAGCAAATTTATTATTCATAATTTTTCTTTACAGTTATGTAGGTACTTAGAGAAATTGGTTCTTACTAACTTACGGATTAAGTACGTGATCTCTAATTTCAATTTTTTGTGATTATTATATAACACTGTCAAACCGTTTTTAATACATTTTAGAAGTAATTTTGTTCTAGAAAGAGACTTTTTTAACCAATGGTAACAATCTTATGTTAGACACGAAACATCGTAACTACCCACTCTTACAACTAAAGGTAACTATATCTTTATGGACTTCGTTAAAACTATACCATGGTTGTTACATAAAATATGTCCACATTGATATGACATTTTGTTTTGCAATGACAAGATCAAAGATAGTAGTTTACTGCGGCGGCGACCAAACATTAGAATCCTCGTCACAGTTCCGAGTTCCACCAGCCTACATCACACAAATCATCAGCAATAACTGCCTAAATAGGATATCGTAAGGACTGTTACGTAGATATAATATAATTGATAAAAGCGTTAATAGTCTTTGCATATTGCATGTATAGGAATAGTAAGGCTTGAACCTACGACCTCTTCCTTACTACACATGTGGTATATCTATAGGTGAGCTAATATAAACCCTCCAGTATCACTTCAAGCCATATTATTTCTATAAGTGCGACTTTTATGAGACACATACATTTTTACTACCTGAAGGAGCTGTCTGTTTCTATCAATATTTCTTACTATGCCTAATTGTCGTTATAAAGCGAAAAAATTTTACCGCAATTTACCTTTTGTATAAAAAACAGTCGTTTATGAGAATTGAATAAAATAAGGCTCCGATTACATTAAAAAAAAATGCCCAACCATATGCTATTATTTATTTAACAAAACTAAAAAACAGTCTATAAAATACAATTACTGACAGAAAACAATAAAATCCGCCAATAAAGTTAAAAGAGTAACTTTAACTTTGAATTATGTTCTACTTTTGACTACGCCTGAATTTGGTGTAGGTCTAACAATTTTGTTAATTTTATACTAACAGAGACAAGTAACATTTTACTGCGTGGTTTTAAATTTATTGTACCATATAAATAATTCACATTAAGAAATAAACCGAATTCGAATAAAATATTACCCGCTTTAGTCATTATTAAGGATATAAATTTCGTAAAAAGATCTTTCACAAAATTTTATTAAATTACTAATTTAGTTTAAGAAACCTTTCAAAACACATGATCCTTGCCAAGTCACGACCTTACATAATAATTATCACATGAAAAATTGTTCTAGTAAATTTAATTGTTGTTGGATTTATGGGGTATTTATAAAAGTGAAACAGTTTACCATAGATTAAAAGTACTGTGATTTAGAGCAGGTTGCAACGAAAAAAAACTGAAAAAATATTTTCCCAGAAATATGGTAATGGTTTCTTAATAGATTGTTATGCGCTTAAATTGCCAAGACACACCCAAAGAAGTTGGCTCATCACGACCGCAAGTTCAAAAGTCGCGAAGGCCGTTCAATGCCGAGTTTCAACAAAGTTGATACATTAATTGCTTGGCGCCACTGTTGTCAGCTACGTTACGTTCGTAATTCTTAGAGATAGTCCATTTGTGTGGTGTGTGTGTAGTCTTCACTTGGCAGACTACAATTTACAATCTTGTATTCTTTTACATTCTTCTAAAAGAGCTTGATAAATTCCACGTTTTAATAATAAACATGTCGAAGCTGTATAGAACCAGGATTTTATACGCAACAAAATTGCACTCGTATGTGGAGTCTACCTTTCAAGACAAGAGATAGTACCAAATATAAAAACAGGATTAATATTATTAATTTGTGCGGCGGTTATAAATCAGCGGAGAGGTTATTTTTGTACCTTGTATTATTAAACACCACAATCTGGTAACTAAAAGTGCATCGTACGTCCTTGCATATTCTGTTAAGGTAGTCATTAGCTTTGTTTCCACATACCTGCGTTCCATGAGTTAAAAAATACGCTACAATTTAGAAAATATCTCATTAGGGATTAAATTGGAGCAATAAAAAATGTTTAATTTAAATTAATAGAGTAGGTACTAAATGTGCAAATATTTTTGAGTTTGCTTCTTTTTTAACATACCTATTGAATTTTTATTGTAAAATTTGCAAGCTCGTCTCACGATTCTATTCCTTTACAGTACAATACCTAATACAAAAACATACACTACGACGATCACGACTACACATAAATTCAATGAAATCTGGAGATTAGCGAATTTATAGTTTATGTATGTTTACATATTATAAAATTAGAAATCAGTGGATTATGTCTTTTTGTAATGGTCAACAATTTAATTTCCCTTTTGTAGTTATTAACAATTTTTTTCTATTATCGTCTATACGCCTCAATAATTGGCTATTATTATTATTAAAATGTCGACGCAAACAAAGGAAAACATACTACATATTCCAATTCCAACAAAACTATTTATTTATTTTATTTAACTATTCGAAGGCACGTCACTACTTCCTTTTCCCACTAGCCAATGACATAGTTTTGTCTTCACTTTTGATTTCTTTTCTGCTTGACTCTCTGATGGAATTTTTGAAACTACTAAAGCTGAGACAGTTTGATAGATTGTCCTAATACCTAATAATTACCGAAATATTTACGAACTAAAAGGTTCCCGTAATAATTAGGAATTAATTTAAGCTAAATCAATAATTTTATATTTTTTACAGAAGTTGCATTCCATTTGTATGTAATGAATTCAATAAAATGTCAACATTGACAACTTAATGTTATAAATGCAAAATTAATGAATATTTTTTCAATTAAGTATATGTAGCTTTAGAAAAAATGTTGTGTAAAACACGAGGAAAAAGTGTTTTTTCAACTATGTATCGCCAAATTGACACACTCGCTACTCGAGGTGAAAAAATCATAACTTTCTTCTCTTGTACAAATAACTATTAATCACGAATTAAACAGATTCATCCGAAGATTAAAATATAGGTACGTTAGAATTAGGCAACGTGTTGCAATTAGGTTAGTATAGTTGCAGTAAATAATTGCAATACATAAATGTCGAACAAACCGATAGTAAGTAAGCATATTTGTGTAATAATTAGGTAAGTCGATAACGGTCACATAGTATAGTAAAGGTATAAATAGAAGAAGAATAGTAACAATACCTACCTGCAATTAATATAGAAATGGGAGAAAATAACATTTAAATTTACGTCTATAAGATACAGAGCCTTAGATTTTGTCTATAAAATTAAAAATGGTATGGCCCCAAAATATTTAATAGATAAGTTAAGATGGGTGAATGAGGTTCATTCGTATAATACTAGGCAACGAGACAATTTTTATATAGAAGGAACAACATCGTCTAGAACGTTTAGTTCTTTTTTCTGCACGGGCCTATTGCTTTATAATGGTTTGCCCGTTGTACTAAGGGAATGTAAAAATTATAAAACTTTCAAAAAAGAATTGATCCTGTACATTAAAGAAAATGTAAATATTTAATGTGTACATCTAAAATAAATTACAATTGTATTATTGCTTTAAAACTGTAAAGAGGTCATATTTTTGTTGATGTATGTACATGTATAATAGCAATGCTATAATAAACACTTATTATTATTATTATTAGTATTCAGAATTGTATATAAACATGTAGATATATAATCATGGAATAAAATAGTCTTTGAATGAAAGCCATTTTGTTCAATTGCTCAACACAATCTTTTATAGAAATCTAATTATTGAAAGTAAGTTGCAAAATTGTAATATATAAATATTTTGAATTAACAAATTACAATCTTTAACCAAAAGAAACTTTTAGAGCGAGTCGACACTGGTTTTCTTGTGCCACTAACGTAAGGAACGTTCTATAGAATAGGTAGGTACAAAGCACAATTTTATATCGAAAACATCTAGACTAAACATGTACCAATTTTTGCTCATTTATTAAACACGATTGATATGGCATAGAAATGGAAAGTTTCATCCCTGTAGGAAAGCTCCCCTCAGAAATGAGTCAAGACGGACAAATCCATTTATGCGATTTTCTTTTACTTTGTGGGAAATCGTTACAGGGAACTGAAATTTTTGGTAGTGGATAGCGCTTGAATATGCACCAAACACGTATGCCTTTGATTTTGATTGTGGTCAATCATTTTTGGGTTGAGACCAGTGCTCGAAATGGGAGGAATTGGGCATACCTTTTTTAAATTACACAAGCGTACCCCTACTTCTTCGTGACGCGGGACGCCGGGGAACGCTGTTCCAATTGGGCGGAGGGGGAGGGGGGTATTGAAACGTGTACCTATCTCGTATTTTTCCGCCTCGTGAAAATATTTTATTGATTGACACGTGTACCGAGACGAAAATGCAAATGAAAATTTTATTTTTTATTTATTTAGTTAAAGGCCGTAAACTGATTGGCAACACCAAATTATCTTTACAGCCCTCCGCAACAATGAACGCACACAGTATTGCCAGAATGCCAGACCATGTGAATGAATTATAGTCATATCTAATATCAAGTATTGCTTATTATTTTATTAATTTTAATAGGCAACAAACTTGCCAACCCTGGTTGAGGTGAGTATACCGAAGGAATGAGACCACCCGTATCAGTATTTTATTTAAAGAACAGTGAGTCGTAGAGAGGTAGGGTAAACAAAGTGATTATAAAAGCCATAATAAAGAATCGAATGGTGATATTATTATTTATCGAAAAAATCAACATTCCTCCTATATCAGCATTGATCAAAATTAGCAAAAATAACAATCTAACCGAACCCTAACGCCAAATCTGTGAAGAATAGCTAAATATAACTAGAATTGACAATTTGAAAGGTTGGGTCCTCCGTTTTGGAAAAACTGTGTTGGGGGGGGGGGGGGGTATACACATCGCCCTGAACCGCAAGTCTGGAACAACACTGGCCAATACTCCCACTATTTATTTCCCAATTCGACCACTGCTTGAGACCGAGGACCAACAGGTGTAGTTAGACTCCCTTACATATGTGTTAATAGTGTATATATTATTTTAATCATAATCAGTTGATTGAGAGTTTATATATTAATTTTTTAATTATAATAAGCCATCTAAATGGTTTTTTTCTATTTTTGCATACGCGTACGAATTGTCACGATGATATAAGGAGGGCAGTATTATTCACACCATAAAATTCACAATAATTAGGTAAAACCCTAAAGTTTTGAATTCATATTAAAGATAAAATAAATATGTATACATTTTTTAAAATAGAAAACAGTATATAAACGAAAGCATTTATTTAGAACAAGAAGATGCACATTTGCACAATTAGAAGTTGCGTAAAGGTTTTTAATAAAACTTTTACATGAAGACAGACGTTGCCCAAATTAACATACAAATAACCTTTGACATACAAAATCCTACACGTACACGGTTAGATATACATTAGAAATAAATTTGTAACATTCTTTTTGTTATTATAAACAATAGCAAAATGTTCAATTAAAAAAATATATTTCTTTGAAGGTCGCATAAAAGAATTCGAGTACATAACAGAATTAAAGGTCATCGCGACTTGATTGTATTCAGCATCTCAAAAAATATTATTAGCATATTAAGTAAGCTATTTCTTACAGTAGAATAAAATACAAAAAAATGAATTATAATAGCGTAACACACAAAATACAGGAAGGCGTCAAAAACAGGTCCACAAAATTTGGAGCTTACCAAACCATTTATTTTTAAACAATTTAGTTAATGGAAAAATTATTCTTGTTCCGATGGCCTTAAAAGGATTCTATCTAATTATAGAACGACAAGAAAGCTACCATTGGCATGACACGTAGGTTTTCTTTAATTTGCACATGTTATTGACAGTGATTTTGATAATAATTTTTTGGTTTTGCTACTAACTTGAAAATACAACTTTAACTTTTTCGCAGTTAACAACCAATAATAAAGTTTCAGTTCAACCAATATTGTCACCCTTGCACTATTGAAACATAAATTAACATAAGTAATACCAGCTGACCTATAAAAAGAAATTTGGGTAAAATGCCACTTTTCTTATTTAACCGGTTTTATTTTTTAAAATAATAAGTCTTATAATTGAGCTGCTGCAATTAATTCACGTAATGTTTATATTATAAATTCAAATGATTACAATTTGCTTAACAAGAACCCGCTGCGCCGATGATAGAATACGTAATATAAAACGTAGTAAATTACGATAACACTGTCCACAAAAACATTCCTTACTTTAAAATCTATTAACATCGATTTACTCCTGTGCTCCAATATTCGTGTCAACAGATTTCTTTTTTGCAATCCTTTTGATATTATTTATTTTCCTTTTGAAATTCTTAATTAGTGACAGTTAGATTTGACTATACATACACATATTCGTTTTATTTTAATTTGAACGTGTAATAACGGAAGATAAAGTTTATCTGAAAACAAGGACGTCAACTTTAACCACTTCATAATAATTTAATTAATTTATAGTTGCATCAGTTTTGTAAAAGATATGACGACTTAAGATATTGCCACACCCTGTATTAGATCCATACAATCATGATTTCCCACGCTAACAAAGCATGCATTAATAATCTAAACTTCAACAAAATTGTCAAAAAGTCGCAATTCGTGGATCACAAAGCTGGTGCGAACATTTAAGTAAAACGCAATGCAAATATTTGCCAAATTAAGTCACGTTCAAGGTTATGAAGTATTAAAGCTATATATGTAAATAATCAATTATGGTTACAATAGATTTTGTTTAAGATATTTACATCCATAAAGAAGTATCTACTTCTTCTAAGTGAACATTTTGCGCAAATGATACATACCTACCGATTTTTTCAATAAATGTGTAATATAACAGTTATTCACTATGTACCGTTTGATATAAATAATATAAAAACAAGTTAGAGGTACCTAATAACCTAATAATAAACGATCTACCATATTAACATATGGTCTTATAAATAAATCAAAAGTTAAAATGATAAATTTTGATTGTTGTCATACCCAACTAATTTGAATTCAAATAAAGACTTTTTTCAATATGCCATGTCCAAAACAATAAATATGGAGTTATTCGACGCCAAAAATATTATCGCTTTTAGCAATAAATTTGTTTTATGTATAGGACTGATAAATCTTAAAGAAAATCGGCGAAAAAAGGGCATGGAAATTCAGTAAAGACAAGATTTGTGTACAACAATACGGTTATGTATAAGGTCATAGATAAAACTTAAGGCTATTTGCAATTTTCAACACGTCTTTTTCTTTGATGATAACTAAACCCTTGAAGGTGTTGTTTTTGCGGCTAGCCTCTGGCGGGATCAACTTCGTCTGTCTAGTTTTAAAAAACCGTATTTTAAAAAGGTATTTCGATAGAATTTCTCCGATTTTTCTAAACGTAATTCGAAATAACGCCACAATACTCCAATTTGGCACACAGAAAATATTTTTAGATGGTTTGCCGTTGCAAATTTTCTTGTTGGGTGTACAAAGACGGTGTTCACTAATTTTCAACAAACTTCATTCGTTACTGTATTCAATATTCTGTCCGTCGGTCCGTGCGTCCGTCGCATGGTTCTTAGTGTGATAGATCAAAGTTAAACAATGGATGTTATGTGAAATTTTACGCTGATTTCAGATCTGCAATCAGCTTTTCGATATTATTATAATACCTTTCGATACAGTCGACTTCAAAATCGCACACATGCGGTATTTGAAGTTCGTTCTGTAATCCAGCGGATTTCAACCAGTTGGAAGTGAAAGGAATAACTTTCTTTACACCATAAGCACTACCAACCAAGTAACACCTAAATGACTTCCCTTGACAAAGTGGAAGTTTCGTTTAGTTTATTGAAATGGCAACACGGCTTTTTAGTCAACAGTAAACATTTGCTTTAACTACATCGCAGTTAGCTTTCTGAATTATTCTTCCATTCAAAATACATTTTATGGGTTCTTTGTCCACTTACAACATATTTACAATCAAAAAACGAAACTTAATCTGCAAAATAGCCTTAGTACTCACATTAAAATTAGTAGATATCTTATCATTGCAAAATCTGACATTCATAGACAGACATTTTTCTTCATGGAAGCTATTTCCAGTTGCTTCAAACATGCACCGTTTGTATTGCACAAATGTCCGCAAAGTTAAATATTGCTTTAGGATGTCACATTTATAAATGTCAGCTTATGCGAGAGACCCGGTTCACATTTATCTTTTTTTGATCGAGCTGATGAAAGAAAACGTGTCTTTTAACCAAACAGATACCAATTAGAAGCATGAAATTTGCATAATTTTATCGCGTGGATATGACCAGTCATCAAGCGGTATAGCATAAAACAAGATCTCTTGATCGTATTTGCATTTTTTTCTTGAGATACCAGCAACATTTAACTGGGTCATCAACCAAAAAGCATTATCTTGTCGGCTTATTCAATCCATCGTACTATTAACCAAATACTCAGTGCTGATTTCTTCCGAAATACTTTCACTTTTTTTAATTTTTTTATTTCATAATACACTAGCGAGCAAAAAATTTAGGTCACATTAAAATCTTAGTCCGGACATGAATGCGATAGAACACGTCTGGGATGCGTTGGGGCAGCGAATCCGAAAGCATACACCAGCTCCAAGAACTGACCAGGAGCTTAGAGAATTGCTGTTGCAGGAGTGGGCTAACATTGACCAAAATGTAATCTGTAACTTAATCGAAAGTATGCCTCGTCGACTTCAAGCAGTCATAAACTCAAGAGATATTAGTGATGCGTTTCTTCATTTTATTTTCATTCGGTTAATTTTAAAAACAAACAGTCAAACTTATGTTTAAAATATTGATTTGTTGATTCTTTAAAATAAATCATAAAACAAAAACGTATGCGTTGTAATTTAATAATGAATCCCTTAATTTGGGCTACAAAATACGGTACAATAATTTACAATTGGAAAATAGAACCTAAAAAATAAAAATCCAAAAAGACATAATAATTTTAATGTGACCTAAATTTTCTTAGTATTCGAAAACCATAACAACGCAGAGCCTAATTCTTCATCAAGAAACCAAAATTACATATTAATGAATTAATTATAGATATTAAGGTATACGGCAACATTCTACGTTCGATTCGTACACCTGTAATAAAACAAATTTACATGAACTGCGCGGATGAGTTAATTGCTCTCTTTTTTTCTTGAAAATTTCTAACAATTACACCTTGCGGTACACTAGACTTAACCTACAACGGCTTTAATTACGAATTACGATTTTAGAATAAAAGTCGAACGTTTTGATTTTATTATATAATTAATTATGGCATATTAATAACATTAATATATTCATTAGAGATTATTTTGAAAAATATGGGTATTTTTTAACATTGAATCATCCTTATAAATTATTATTTAATTATTCCCTTAAACGATATTAATTTATGATTTGACGTTTTTATAGTTTACACCCACATTCTTTATAATTAGTTTACTGTTATCATTATGTTTATGCAATCAATATTTATATTTCGAGCATTGGATGTTTATGTATTCAAAATATTTGTTTTATCTTCTAATTTACGTGTGGAGATGCAATTTAAATGCTTTTATTACTTATAATTGCACAAGAGGTTTTTTATTAGTTGACAGTTTTTCTCGTCTAATATGCTAAAGGAGACAGATTAGAATTCAAACAACACAAATTTACAATGTATACATACAAACCTCAAGTGTATTTTGGCAGGACAATTTAACGAACAAGAAATTTAGAAACATTAATGCAGTTCAATATGTGGGTATTGTGTATTTAAACACTTTTTTATTTAAACGTACAATTTTATTGTTAAACACACAGCTATTGAATTTATTACCAGGAACACTAATGTTACTACAGGTGCTACAGCTAATCGTTTCTGTAACAGATGTTGAAATTAACTCTATGAATGATTTCTTTGGTAGGAAAATTCACCAAATTGACTCGGCAAATGACAAATGGGAACGGATACTGCGATAATTGATTAGAACATGAATAACTGAAAAAAACACTATAGTGTCACTGTAAAAGTTGTAGGTAAATTCCGCTGGCAGAGTGACAATGGCACTGCGGTCCATGCGATTTTTCATACATTAGTTAAATTGTCATTTCAAATCAATTGTGCGTTTACTTGCGTAATAGGATTCATTTGTTTTACTCACGTTTATTTATTTTTCCTTCACTCAAATATGGAACGCCGTTTTACTTTTTAATG
Organism: Pyrocoelia pectoralis; assembly: GCA_036250285.1. NCBI lineage: Eukaryota > Metazoa > Arthropoda > Insecta > Coleoptera > Lampyridae > Pyrocoelia > Pyrocoelia pectoralis. The sequence continues at coordinate 59,027,114 of CM070074.1, read as the reverse complement.
CCTCTTTTGCTAGACTTTCTTTAAATATAACTGTAATCTAATTTTCACTATTTAAAAATGTTGTCATGATAAAATTAATGTTTTAAAAATATCATTCATGATAAAATTAATTATTTAAGATATCGGTCATGATAAATGTAAATAGTACAATTAATTTTATCATGAGTGATATTTTTAAAACATTAATATTATCATGACTTATATATTTCATCATTAATTTTTTCATAAGTGATAATTTTAAAACATTCATTTTATCATGAGTGAAATTATTAAAACGTCTCTGTTGACTATTTAACAATATCACTCATGATGAAATTAATGTTTTAAAAATATCACTCATGATAAAATTAATTATTAAAAATATCAATCATGATAAAATTAATGTTTTAAAAATATCACTCATGATAAAATTAATTCGTATGATATCGGAAATTACTGCCCCTCGCGTTTGTGTTTGGTACTAAATGCAGAATGAACTATATTCAATAAAGTAGTGGGCACCTAAAACATCAATATTGTAAATTGGAAGTATTTTATATATTATCTTCGTTAATTACGTAGGTATTAATCGTATAATTAACAATTTATTTCATTTCGTCTGAATATAACACTCTTACATGATTTCCACGATTAATAAAACAATTGTGTTGTTCCTGCAGATGTTGTTTTAATCAAAATCATCTTAAATATAATTTGTATGTATATGTATGTATGTATATAGAAATGTAATAATTTTTATTTCTAATAAAATATAGATTGTGTTTTATTGTTTGTTATAAACTACATTAAATTTTTATGTTGAATCCGGATCCGCAATTACAAATAGTTTTTATAGCACCTCGATTTAAAATCTAATGAACGGGAGGTAGTCATTAATAGAACAGTTACATAAATAAGGCTACTTTTCATCAGAGAAATGTTATACCTACTACTGCTTTTCATTCACAATGACGTATTCTTCGGTTAGAAAGACAAGACTTGCAAATATAGCATCAAGTTTGAATACACATTATGGCACCAGACAACATGTAGATGATGCAGTCAGTGTTAATTTATGGGTTGAATAGAAGATATGTGAAGATAAAAAATACCCACCTTTAAATATTCTGGAATCTTCTATATAAAATGATTGAAGGTACATAAGGATCATAACCGAAATGATAGCGATTAGCGGTTGCCAAATACCGAAGTAGAAAGTACACTGGTTAGTGGTTACTGCTTTATTGAATATAGTTCACTCGGAAGTAGTTCTTAAATTTAACGTGGGTGGCGGTAATTTCTCATATCACAATTAAAATTTTCACTAGTGATAATTTTAAATAGAAAGATGTATTAATATTATCATACTTGATACTTTGAATGATTAATTTTATCATGAGTGATATTTTTAAAACATTAATTTTATCATGAGTGATAATTTTAAATAGTCAACGGAGACGTTTTAAAAATATCACTCATGATAAAATAAATGTTTTAAAATTATCACTTATGAAAAAATTAATGATTAAATATATCAGTCATGATAATATTAATGTTTTAAAAATATCATTCATGATAAAATTAATTGTACTATTTATATTTATCATGACTGATATTTTTAATCATTAATTTTTATCACGAGTGATATTTTAAAACATTAATTTTATCATGACAACATTTTTAAATAGTGAAAATTAAATTACAATTATATTTAAAGAAAGTCTGGCAAAAGATGAATCAAAAAGTAGAACATGAACACTAAAACAGTTTATATTACCTAGATGATAAATTTAATATAGTTAATTTATGGAGAAAATATTTTTGAATAAGAAAACTTCTCCCAGTGATATGCCAATCATTCAAAGGTAATCAGCCTATAGGTACATGAATTAAAAATATGATAAGTGATATTTTTAAACATAAATTTTATCATGACTGATATTTTTAATAATTAATTTTATCATGAGTGATATTTTTAAAACATTAATTTTATCATGACAACATTTTTAAATAGTGAAAATTAGATTACAGTTATATTTAAAGAAAGTCTGGCAAAAGAGGCATTAAAAAGTAAAACGGCGTTCCATACTCAAACGCTATAGCTCGTTTCATTTAAAAAAATCGTCTAACTACCCACTGTTAATCGCCAATTGATTGGCCTTCTCTATATCCCTATGCTAGGAATAAAAATGGATATAGAGTTCGTAACCTAACCACATTAAATGGTTGTATTCGCCCCGAACTCAATATCCATCTTTATTCCTAGCATAGAGATATAGAGAAGGTCAAAGAGTCTAGAGGGCGGATACAAACATTTAACGTGGTTACGAACTCTATATCCATCTTTATTCCTAGCATAGAGATATAGAGAAGGTCAATCAATTGGTGATTAACAGTGGACAGTTACACGATTTTCCCCCAGATTTTTTTAAGTGAAACGAGCTATAATATTTAAAAACTATCATTAAATAAAACTTATGTATAATTTTATGCCAATCAAAAAGATCACATTAATGGGGGCAGTTCTTATACTGCCAGAGACTGTATCAGTAATAAGAATCAAAGTGTGCAGTCAAAAAATAATTGCGAACTGTGTAGTGGGCCGAAAAGGCTAAATTTAGATCTTTGTCCTCACTCCAACCACTTGGCATCGTATTTGGCAGCCCTTGTGGTTAGATTCACCTTTGCAGTTATCGCAGATTTAATGAAAAATGTATAACAAAGACCGCTCAAGGTGCCTTGGCTCTCGTTTTCTCTTCGCATCTGGTTATGGGATAATCTAAGCAAGATCTGTTAAGTGGGGATCCCTTTAGACAATGATGTACAAGGTTTTTCCCTGCCAGAAATAGACAAAGGTAGTATTATAACCACTGATGATGTGTAAAAATAGACGAAACTCTTTCGATCACCTGCTTCTCAAATACTGTGCAAAGAAGCTCAATTAAACTATGTCTGGGTTTCAATATAGAGAGGTAGGTATACTACCTATAATAATACTAGCGCTACGTATTCTAATATAAACGTGAATCCCGATATCACAGCAAATAATAACAGAATCAGTACTTACGAAGGACTTTTCCAATTGGCTACACTTTACTTTGCATTTAAGTATTACAACCTCGAATAGAAACTTTAACTTCCTTCTAATTTGCACACCACTTCCTTTAAAAAATATGTTGCTTTGTGCACTAATTAATAGCGAAAATTAGGAACCAGAATCATTTCAATCTATTTTAAGGTGTTAATGTGTTAACTAAAAACGTTATTTTATTTATAGAATAGAATCACTATTATGTGCATTCTTGTTTTCCAATTATTTTTGTGTAGGCATTTAATTATAATTCAGTTGCATTGTTAAAAATTAATTATATTGTCGACCTTCAAAAAACCGTCACAATTCTGAGGTACTGGATTCCAAAGCTTCATTCAAGGTATCTAAAAATGAAGTTTTTAATTAATTAAAGTTTTACATTTTGTCTTTCTCTTTTCTTGCATTCTAACTGGTTTAGGAGAATACTTAACGTATTCCTAAGTATTATTATTATTTAAATTAAATAACTATTGTGAGTGTAAAACAATTTTATAAGTTAATCACGTCACGCTATTGTTAATCCCATTTGCTTGTTACATTTTTGTTTGTTTGTAAACAAGAAGTAAACCACTCATTACAAATCATTTAATGTAGTTTTTTTTTACTTATACATATTTGCAGTGATTTTTTATGTTGCTATTTAAACTTTTAATTTACTAATCTTATACTTATGTAAATTTTATGAGTAAGCAGGATTTTAATGTTGATCATGATTGTGTAGCATACATTTATCGTACATAGCCACATAGGTATCCTTTGCCACGTATTCTATAGAAGTTACTCGTGCAACATTTAAAGTTATGGAATGTAGGATTGCAGGAGACGAAGTGGAAAATCAGTTGCAATGTCGGAATTCGTGCGAAACTATTGATTAACAAATTTGGTGTATTGCATTTTAAAGAATTTCGTATATTATGCAAGAAGGTATGGAACGCCGTTTTACTTTTTATTACAAACATTTTTCATGTAACATTGTAAATAACAATCAATTTTATTAGTTGCATTTTAATGTTTGTTGATTTTTTACTATACTATTAAAATGACTGTTAAAGAAACTTTTCTCATTTAAAACGATTGTTGCTTTGCATGTGCTAATATTGCACCAAAATTTCCAACAATCAAATTAAAGAGTCTATTTAAAATTGAGAATCTAAAATTTTCAATAAACATTTAAAATAAACTGACGTTTTAATACATCAAACAAAAAATTAACATACATTTAAAATGTTTCTTGAATTAAATTGTTACTTGATTTAAAATGTTTCTTGTATTAAAATGTTAGTTGTATTAAAACGTTAGTTGTATTAAAATGTTAGTTGTATTAAAATGTTAGTTCTATTAAAATGTTTGTTGATAATTTTAATTCGTCTCTGCAGTCGCGTGAGTGTTTCTGGTACTACGCAGCAATAGCAATACAATCGGCAACATTGTACGTGCAAAAAAATATAACCTTACAATATCATATATGCATACTGCATAGCTAAACCAACGTTAGTATACCTTGTAGCTAAACCCCTTCGTATAATATGTAATAAATTATGTAGTTTTGTTCGTTTCGAAGTTGCAAAAATGGAAAATGAGGAAAGAGTTTGAGGCATTTAAAAAGTAAAAAAGCGCAGACAGGTCAATTGGTTTTTTTAGAGAAGCTAGGTACTTTACTGCCTTTTGACAACATTGATTCACTCCTTAGGTACAGAGTAAAAACCCTTAAATTTTTAAATAAAAGCAAGGGTTAATTTATAATGATAATGCTGTACGTTTTGCTGGACATCAACGGATGCTGTACAGGTCATGAAAATTCCGGACAATACAGCGAAATTCCGTACATATGGTCACCCTAATTTGAACTGTACTATTTCTACAAATGGATAAAAATGATAGGTATTCAAATACCAAAAGGTACCTAACATACACATAGGTTATATCTTATATTGTGAAAGTTCCATAATCTAAGGGTTAAATCTTAGATTATGAACCATAATCATCTAAGGGTTAAATAATAAAGTTATAAATTACATTTAGGTCAGGCCATTAGGTAAATTAACCGATTAATTTATCTATGATTTAGGCGATGTTGCCAAGTGAATTAAAGTGGGTAATTCACACAACTTCCGCAACCTACAGCGCCCAATTAACTTGATTAACAAACATTTTAATTCAGAATTAATATGATTGTTGAGAATTTTAATTCTTTATTCGAAATTACAGAACAAGTATTATTAACAAACATTTTAATTCATGTAACACTTTAATTCGGCATACATTTTAATTCGTTAATTTAAATTACTTAGTTGTTATTTCTTGTTTGTTAAATAAAAATGTTACATGAAATGCAATGTTTGTTCATATATTTTAATTCTCAATTTAAATGAAAGGTTTTAAAACGACTGTTACTAATTTTTGGACGAAATATATTAAATCAAAAAACTCATTTGCATCTAACAATTTAAATGTGTGAAGTTTTTTTTAACAAACACTTAATATACTAAAATAAATAGAGAGTGATAAAAATTTACTTAATAAAAATTAAAGTTTGTTTGAAATGCTATACACCAAGTTTAATATTTAGTAGTAAAAGCAAGAAAGTATTTAATAGATTGAATTTAAATGTATGTTATTAATGTTTACTACATTTTAAGTGTTTGTTTAAAAATTTTACGTATTTGTATTGATAGTTGAATTAAAATGTTACTTGAATAAAAATGTCAGTTGATAATAAAAGAAGTAACTTTATAATTACTTAAATTTTCATGAGCAATTTAAATGTTAGGATACTTTTTAGCAACTAACATTTTAAATGGTAGAATTAAAATGTTTGTTGATAATTTTAATTGGTCGCTTCAATCGGTGGCGCTATTTCGAACTATAATTTACATGTGTTTCCTTATACTGATGTAGTTTCCAGAAGTGCCACCGATTGAAGCGACGAATTAAAATTATCAACAAACATTTTAATTCTACCATTTAAAATGTTAGTTGCTAAAAAGTATCCTAACATTTAAATTGCTCATGAAAATTTATGAAATTATAAAGTTACTCCTTTTATTATCAACTGACATTTTTATTCAAGTAACATTTTAATTCAACTATCAATATAAATACGTGAAGTTTTTTAAACAAACATTAAAATTGTAACTAAAATTTTAAACTTAAGGAAGAAGTTATTTTATACATTGCGTATAAAAACTGACAATAAAAAGTAATACGGCGTTCCATAAGAAGGCCTTAAAATTACCATAATACATATAATCAAAACTGGACCGCTCGACTTACAGAAAATGATGGCTTAGGTACACAAGTAAAGTACCTAACTGTTTATTATTTTTGTGAAGGAAATTATACCAAAAGTGTTTTTAATAATAGATGTAGTGTTATTTGCTACAGATTTAACCCGCATTTTTTTGTATTCTGATCGTATTTGATGAGATGAGGTTACATATTCATAATGGTAGGCAGGTTGAGTAATGCTAATGGAGTAGGTACATCAAAACCATGGCCGGATGAGGGGGGGGGGGGGGCTATGCCCCGGACCCAACTAGATTGGGGGCCCCATTTAAAAAATTTTTTTAGTAAAAAGTAAATTAATGCATTTGTTTATTTAAAATGTTATCTAATTATGTATTTACTTGTAGGTACATTTATTTACTTACTTTATATTGATATTATTTTATTTTAATGTTTATCATGTAAAATAATTTCGATGAATTTAAAAAGGGCCCCTTTCACGTAAAGATCTCTGGGCCCCTCAATTCTTTAACCCGGGCCTGATCAAAACTGTTAGTTTCACTACCGATGACTTCTAATAACATTTTAAGTTCGGTTTGGTTTCACAAGTTTCTTGTCAATAAAGATTAAAGGCGACGAAAATTCATTACAGACTTCAAAGAGAGTTGAAGGAAGAGTCTTTATTCTTCCAGGATGACGGTGAAGGCCTACCAAATCAACCGTATGATATTTGTAAAAATAAGAGAATTCTTGTAAAGGAAATTGTTTGGTGAGTAAACACTAGTGTTAGTGTGTCGGCAAGCTTATAATTGTCGAAAAGTGAGCGCCAACTGGGTTCAACATGAAATAACAGCAAAAACTATTTCAAGATTAATGAAGTGGCGGTTTTTTATCATGTATCATATCAATGTTATGAGTAGGGCCAGGATTTTATTGCATCTTAAAACGTCAATATAGCGCTATAAACTAGCATTACAAATCATCTAAAATAGCACAAATAGTAGCAATTAATTTCAGAATAGCAAAATAAATAGCACTAAAAGTTTTTAAAATCAGTTTAATTAAAACAAACTTTTCGCTTATTTTACATGTTTAAGCTATTGAACTAAAAACTTTTCACAAATATTGCACTGTCGGTGCTAAAAACGTCTCGAGTTTTATTATACGGATCAATCCAACACTTGCTAATTTGAGGGATAACGCACTCCTAGTTTTAAAAAGAAACCTCGCAATTTATGTGAGTTCAGTGGGTAGACTGGTTAAATTTCAAAGATTCGGACTGCGACGTTGACGCCTAGCAGTACTCCGAAAATTTGCAAGATCAGTATAATTTGTGAAGAACACACAAAGAATGCTGGTGTCTCGTAGGTACCACGCAACTAGTTATGTTTATGTTCTATGTACTTTAGAGCCACTACTAAGGATTAACACTTTCCGGGAACAAACTTGAAGCAAATGGTAATTTCTTATTTGCCTTCCCCACAGGGTTAGTTACGTATTCTTAAGAAATCAGAAAAATGATCGAAAATTTTCTACTTTACATAAATTTAGTAGAAGAATAGTACATTTATAGCAAATATAAAACAAAATAGCATTTTATAGCAAAAACAACAAAAATAGCAAAAAATTGCAAAATAAAATTTGACAAGTAAGTAAGCTCTTGATGACTTAGTTCGCAAAGATATTATATTTAAATTACATCACATGCAAGCAAGTTAAAGTAGCAAATGCAATAAAATCCTGGCTCTAGTTATGAGACATGGATGTGCTATTGTAATTATGCGGGAATCAATGTTAAATGTTAAAAATGGTTCGATTTGTTGTAGATATACTGTAAAATAACAAAGTTTTTCCTATTCGAACTTTACAAAACTTTACGAATTATTGCAAACACCCTGTAGAATTAAATCGACAAATATCTGTACATTCGCTAAGGAACGACCATTACTAATTTGTGTACCAAAAATTGACTCGAAATTTTAAAAATGAACGAGTCTAAGCATTTTTTAATCAGACCATGTTTTTTCAGAGAAATCATGAAAAAAATTCATAACTTGGGAACGGTTCCAAAAATATGGACATAGAGCATTTTATGAGAGCAATCGGAATATGACATCAAATATAGGGTGTTCCATTTAAAAAAACAGGTCGGCACGGAGCCACGATTATTAGAAGCACCCTGTATGTATATAAATATTTTAAAAATATGCAATGGTTCGTATCCTACAACTTTTATTTGAAACAAATTTTAATCTGTATGATATTGAATGATATATTGGACTTTCTCGCACTAATGAGCTACCCTGTAGATACTAAGTCGAAATTAGTTTTATACCAATTAAGTTAACCACGAGTAATGGTCCAGAACTTCTTTGACACAATTCCGCAATCTGTAGAAACAAAAAATCTCCAGTGGATGTGTTTTGAACTGTCTGAACCATAATAGTTTCTCTTCAAATCTTTTTTGAATTGGTAAGTAGTACTCTTTTAAAAAAGACGTAATTTAATTATTACCTACCAAAATCAATAGATATTAGCTTTTGTATTCCTGCACAAAATGTAAATAAATTTAGTTTCACATTATCTCTAGCAAAATTTGGCTTCAAAGTTAAATATCTAAGATATTTCAATAATTATTTTGATCTGAAATAATTGCTTAAAATCATCAACAATTGAAAGTAATAGGAGCTAGCAACTACCCTTATTGGAAAATGAAAAAGTAGCATAGTCTTTAGACTCAGAGGAAAGAAACCTATTTACACATTGTAAACGCGTATGAAAATTATTTTTCACGCCGCTATACAACATTGACACTCATACCCATCGAAGTAAACGCTAAAAATTATATCCAATTCCCACTCATTAATGAAACAGTTTGTTTGTTAATTAATAATTACTTATTAAACAGTAACACACACCAATACATTACAAGAATTGATGACAATTTTAGAGTACCGTTGAACAAAAAGATAAATAAATAAATATAAAATGTTCCAAATGAAATAAAGGGCATTGAAATATTTGTTACTTTTAAAAGAGAAATAGGTAACTCAGTACCCAAGGAATTCAAAAACCTACTACTGGCAAGTTTTGGTGGCCATATTTTAGGATGTTAAGGGACCTGTATAAATGTTGATTTTCTTGAGGAAATGAAAACTATTACAACGACTCTAAAATTGTCTACATTGCAATTGTTTGAAAAACCAACATCCTATTATTATTTACCAACGCCAACCTCGTGCAAATTGAAATGTCGCTATTTGTAATAATTTTTTTTAACCGAAGATAGGGAAATGCTGCAAAAGCCCGTCGAATTTATCAAGATATCCAAGCAGAGAGATTCCATCAGAAAGAACTGTCATATGGTTATATATGTTAAACCAGGGATGCCCAACCCGTAGCTCGCACAGCCACACGTGGCTTGCGGCAAATATTGATGTGGCTCTCGGACATGAAATGTCTAAAAAATTATTGCTCTATAAAATATGTACAATAGCGCTGTTGATGGCCATAGTTGTTCAAACATTTCTTTAGCCAAGGAACCAAGGAGGGGGAGGCATTATAGTATAATATAAGAACATCATCTAGGGATAAAACAATATAACGATAACCTCCTCCTCATTGGCAAGTGGCAACGCATCGGATTGACATTGATCTGATATAGACACAAGAAAAATTCACTTATTAGCTCCAGCATATAGTACTTTACCAAGGGAGAGTAATACGAGAGGTCATTGAGATCGAGAAACAACCAGATTCATTACATAACAGAAATGATGCAGTCATGGTTAAAGGAAAATAAAAAAAAAACCATAGCAACAAATACTGCCTCTAGTATAGTGGCGTAAATAGGATTTGAATTTGGGGTGTGATGAATCCGACGCCACTGGAGGTATAGATAACCACCTCTGAAAAACCTTGAAGGGGGGTGGACGGGATCAGGGGTCCTCCCCTGGAATATTTTTTTTTTCGAATTATTATTAGGCTCTGATTGATTGATCACCCTGATCACCTCCTTTATTTACGCCACTGGCATTCACCAGTATCTCCCATGATTCGAAGTAGGAAACGAATGGCAAATTTCTAAATCTGGTTAGGTATATAAACTCAAAAATGATATCTTAATAAAGGGAGTGAAGTATAACTTCCGAAACGTAGAATTTTATGAATTAAATTACACGAGATGAACTAAAAAATGAATTTTAATGTATGTGGCTCGCCAAAAAATTTAAATACTTAAATGGCTCAACCCAGGTTGAAAGTTGGGCACCACTAGTTAAACTATGCGAAACTGAATCTCGAAACACGCTGATCGTGTAGGTTTGTCGTCTATATCTATCTATACAGTGTGTCCCCGGATAGGTGAAACGACTCTTATGAAAGATAAAAAATTTTCGATATAAAATTTCATTGTTTGGGGTTCAGCCCTGCTTAGTTAAAGACTAATTTCTGGCATAATTTTAGTTTTCTAAAATCATGTATGCCTTGGATCTTTACAAAAATCTGATTTTTGGTTCTAGTAAACTACCTTTGTTAGTGAAGATATAACAAAATTTGATTAACAAAAGTTGTTTAGAATCACGAAAGAGTCCTACTTCTAGAATTTCACGCACCTAGGCCAACGTTGATGTTTTGGCAATTTACAATAATTTTTATCTGATAGTTTAATATTGTTTATCCCCGGATAGGTGATATGACTCTTGTTAAAGAAATTCTTTTATTTATTTTGTTTATTTAGAATTTTATTGCTTTTACAATAGTCATATCACCTATCCGGGGATAAAACCCAAAACATCAACGTTGGCCTAGGTGCTTGAAATTATTTTTTAAATAAAAAACAAAATTCAAGATTTAAAAGTTCCAGAGGATTTAACAGTTGATGTACTCTAAAAATCCATCTTCTATTTACTTAAATTTCATTAAATTTTCGCAGTTTTTGGTTTTTAAGTAGTCATTAACAACTACCTACAAAAAATATTCGATTACATTTAATTAGTTTAGAAGTTATTAATTAAACAGTAATTTTTTTTCCAACTTTGAAGACCTAATAACTTTTTACCTGGGCATACTAGGATATAAGTTTATTTAAACAATCGTCTTTATTTTATGCCTATTATTTATAGTTATCGTACTTCCCACATATTCTGACTCACCCTGTATGTTTATATGAACTTTTCTGTTTATTTTGTGCTGGAGAACACGTCCCTGAAATAGTGCCGTGCAATTTTGAAACACCCTGTATAGAATTATTGATAATCAAACTCATTTGAATTTACAGGAAGTGTGACATTTCCTTACTGCGCGACTATACACCACCCGTGTGAAGCCGTGGCGGCCATAAATAGTAAAACAAATCTTTTAGGAATTTATGGTACGGAGTTCGCCGGGTCGGCTAGTTTTTCATAAAATATGCGAAGAACTCCCCTCGCGAAATTAAACTTTTCACAATTATACCCTGTGACACTATTATTTATTAATGAATACATATAGGACCGAGTATAGGAGGTCTGCTAAAACATTTTTCGAAGATCAGAAATGCCTACGAATACGCCCTAATTTGTTTGAATAATGATTTCTAGACACTCAATTGATTATAGGGCGAAACAATAATCCATATAACGTCTTCCGAATACCCATAAACAACAAGTCAGGAAGTAGCTCTTTTTTTTCTAGAAGATGCAACAAAAATTCCCTTGCATGATTTTTATGTAACTGACAGTGCGGAAATTGTAAAAGTTTTTCGTTTCTAAGCGCGGCTCCCCTGTATTTATCACTTTTTACTGTTACATACTAATAAATAGCTGTAAATTAAATCAAGCCATTATAGCTTAGAACATAAGTTACGGTTACATAGTCAAATAAGTACCAAAGTGCCACCTAATTAATCATTATTATAAAAATCTTTATTCACTTATGTACCTACGCCATCGATTTTGATTTTAAACAATTGAATTTATTAGAAATAATACCTAATCGACTTTTATTAAATGACCGTAGACACGCCTTAATTCGAAGGACGTTACGTAAAATCGTCACAATAGTGCTGTATCACGCACATAATTGCGATTTGTGTAGAATCGATTTGTGGTTAAATGTTCTTTTCTGACAGTAATGTTCCTATTCACATCCTGTCGAATATATCTGGTTCAAGCTTACGTAGGCTGTGTAGGTACATTATTACCGACTTTACCTGAATTATTCATCAAAGAGGACGTGCGAATGTTTAAAACCTTAACTAAACATATCGCGATAGATTGCAATGTCTTAGAAATTACATGATCTTGCAAGTACAGGACACTGCAATTTATGAGATGAGTTCGTTTACGCCTGCACAACAACACTACAGTTTGCTGGTTTCACAATAAAAAGTAGTGGTGCAAGAAACATGTTATCTTAATTTTTCATCTTCAACAGGCTCCAACGAATAAATAAACGGATGTATTATTTAAGGAGAAAAAAGATCTAATTACACAAACCGTTAATTACCAAAGATCTACTTTCAAACTTCCACACTAGAAAATCCCAAGTGTTTGTTAATGAAATAGACAAGAAACCGGGGTTTTAATTATTATTATTATCGACGACGTCAAACGACTCAAACGGGATTCCTTCATATTTACTTCGATTACCCAATATCCTGCACCAAAAACATATACAAAAAATGACCATGTGCATTTAGTAAAAATAAACTCAAAACCTGTATCTACAGCTCTTATAGAAGAATACAAAAAACAAATCCACTGAGTTGTGTTCATTTGCACTAAATAAAACGAACCTTAAGACTGTCTGAACCGCAACGACAAAAAATTGTTTATATAAATCTTTTATTAAGATGGTCTAATGAACGATTATTTCATTTAATATCGGTAACAGTTTCGGAATGTGGGAATGACCAACGTTTCCTTTATTATGCTGTGGTTACAGTGGCGACGAATTTCGAGTGGAATAGCCCATTTTTTATTTTAGATATTTATCTACAACTGTAATTTTAAGGTGACTTTGTGATTAAAATTATAACATTTTTTCCTTCATTCGTAACACTCGATGCAAATTTCTCCAGCACTAACTTCGTAGGAGGGATGAAAATGTATAAGGCACAGAACGTACGATTTTTCAGAAATAGTTTAACAATTGACCGATAGTATGACTGAAAGCGAGGATGAATATTCCGAAAATATTGTTGAAATGTATGAGGTTTCAATCTTGAAACTTGGATAAGAGTTGTCCGATTTTTTATAAGTTATTACCTACATAAAAACAATGCAATGGTATGGCAGCGCGTAGGTTCTTGTTGCTTTGAATATTTACTTTTTACAGATCCAAGTAATTTTTACTATCGAGCTGTCTTGATAGTTATATTTTAAGGTGATACACTGTATGTAACCGGCATAATTTATTAAAATTTCATTTACGGCTTCTTAAAAAATATTTCAAACACATTATGAAAATTTGTCCTAAAACGAAATTAAATCTTAAAAAATTGATAGGTAGTGAAACTATGAGTTGGAATGAAAAGAGATTTGATAAACGCAAACCTTTTTTTTTGAAATTTACTAACAACATTCAAAGTAATTGACAAGTAACACGTGAATAACTTCTTGCATGCATCATATCTTTAAGTAATTCTAAAACCCAAGATCAACCTTGCTTAATAAAACATTCCATTACATACTATAATCTCAATCTGACTTCTAGGAATACCTTCGGGGTGACATTTAGGTAATCTTTGGATAATAACCTTTCAGTGTTAGAAGAAAAATTGTTAACGTGCCGTATCTCAAAAAAATTCTTGTACCTATATGAAGATGAACCCACAATCCATCAAGGCTACATAAGATTCTTAATAGACAAGTTGCTTGTCATCTTCACATAAAGTACCTACATACAATTATTGTTACTCGTCCACAATGATTTTATCTAAAAAATTAATTGAAAACCAATTTCGTTGGTACCTGATGCAACGTGGTGCAGACTATGCAAGCAATCATTGCCCTTGACACATCTTAAGTGTTATTAATAATGATCTAAGCTGGTTAATGAGCTTGGAATTGCCTTTCGATTCATTTCCAGTTGACGAATATTAACAGTGCAGTTAAATAATTGGGTGCTTTTATACCAATTAAAGTTTATAGTTATTCAATTACGTGTTAATGAATCGTTAATAAAGATTTAGTGCTTATGCCTTCTTATTCAAGGTTCACGTTTTAGAATAATGAATAATTATCTTAAAAACGATATTGCGCAAGGAATAATTTTTAGGTACCTATTGTAGAATTAGGTACATTTCGATTCGTTGCACCGTTTCATCAAATCAAAGAATCAAAGAACAAAAATACAACACTAACGGATCATTCTTGAAGTATAAAATTAAAAACATTGTAAGTATTGGTTCGCAAGTTACACAAATGAATGCTTAAGAATAAACGTCATTTCACAGTTACTTGCTCTTTGAATACGAATATTGCATTATATCTCGATGTAGGTATTTAATAAATAAACCTATCACGATTAAAAAGATAAAGCAATTAAATGAAGATACGAAAGTTTGACACACATACTTGAATCTAATTTAAAAACTGAAGGTATTTTATTTACCTTTATCAATTAATATTTTATGCCAATTTTCTGGTAAATCATTTTAGAAGATAATTAAAATGAAGGTCTTACAAGTTTTTCTATATCTCCTTTCCTTTTTTTTCAAGTGATCTTTTAACTGTTACAGAAATAATATTTGTAAATAAACCCGCAAGAACAAAACAAAGGAATAATAATTTAAAAAATAATCTAATAATTATTGAGGATCGAGCTTTCTTTTGATAATAATGATCGTGTGTACTTACGAGTATAAGTAGCAAGGAAAAACAGGAGGCGCACATGTCTGCGGCTTCACATCATCCTGCGCCACTCACTCTCACTCGCCGTCCACGTCCTTATGAGCTTTACGAGCCACTACTTATCGCACGCGATTGTTACCACAAATACAAACTGACTCCACAGTCTGTACCAACATGCTCCGATAGACAAGCGCCACTTAATTCACCCTTCACTGCCCACACCTTTACTTAATACATTGAACAAAACTAATGAGCATTTAATTTTAAACTAACCAGTCGTTTGTTTCGAGGTGACAGGATTCTTAATTGTATAGGAAAAATACATTTATTAAACCAAAAATAACGTGGTTTTGGTTCAGCTACGAGACGGATCCACAAATTAAGCTCCAGTAGATCACAAAAATAGTAACGCTTTTTCATTCAATCAAAGTGTAGTATCAAATTTGTAAAAAAATTAGTTTACATTTACTATGTATCTAAAAATTGGGCCACCTTTCTAAACTTAATACTAAGGCTCCCCTCAATACATCAGAAGGGTGATTGAAAGTTTGTGATCCTTGAAGACTATCCAAAACGGCGTTCAGTACCAACAACTAAAACCTAATATTTTCGGCAAACCTAACACTTCCGGTAGGTAATGAAATAGGATTCATTCTAAAGTTACTTCTGTGTTAAAATCAAACTTGTTCGAAATTACAAACTTGATTAACAGTTCAATATTTTGTTACCAATCTATTTCTACAAAACTAACGTGTCTCATTTTTCTTAAAAAATTAAAATTACATTAATAGAAAAAAAACATTAAAGAAGCACAGTCGGACGTGGAATTAAACGGGACATTCAGCATACTTTACCTACTACTTCTCTCTCGTTGTCAATTTTCCCTAGAGGAGTCGAATGACCCAGAGGGCGGCAATACCTCAAACGTCCTTAACGTCCCTCGGTGGGTAGTGCAAAATTCCACGTTTTCGTGACAACGTCATCTACCAAAAACGCTATGACGATAGGGACTAATACCGTCCAATCAGTCTAATGTCTTTTCTCCTTAAGACACTTGAAAGATTGTGCGACAGACATATAAGGGATACAGCGCTGGCACGAATCCCGCTGCACCCTAACCAACATGCATACTCTCCAGGAAGATCCACAGAATCAGCCCTACACTCTATTGTGGGGAGGATTGAGAGATCGTTGGACTATAAACAGTCCACCCTGGGAGTATTCATAGACGTAGAAGGGGCGTTTGACAAAAACAACCTTTGAGACAATCGAAGCTGCATTACGCCATCATGGTACGTGTAACTGACATCGTACGAAGCTGGATTGTGCAGCTACTGAAATCCAGGGCAGTGCACATCAGCGTAGGCGATATAACGATGAGGTGCACAGTAGTGAGAGGGTGCCCCCAAGGTGGGGTGCTGTCACCACTTCTGTGGAACTTAACCGTAAACAGCCTGCTCTGTCGTCTTAACGACAGCGGCTACTACACGCTGGGCTATGCGGATGATTTATCCATCCTAATAACCGGCAAGTTTGAGGCCACTCGGTGCAGTCTGATGCAATCAGCTCTCAGAGTGACCGAAGAATGGTGTAAGGAACACTCCCTGTCAATAAACCCGACAAAAAAGGAGGTAGTTCTATTCACAAGGAAAAGGAAGATTGTGGACCTTCGAGCTCCTATACTCTTCCAAAAACACCTCCAGTTTTCAGAGTCAGTGAAGTATCTAGGTATTACACTTGACAACAAACTGAACTGGAGCAAGCACATCCAGCTTAAAGCGGAAAAGGTAAATAGGGCTTTCTGGCAATGTCGCCGCGCAATGGGAAGACTTTGGGGTCCATCCCCAAAGGCTGTCCTGTGGCTGTACACCGCTGTGATCAGACCTATGTTCTGTTACGGAGCAATTGTCTGGTGGCCTAGAACCAGACTATCCACAACCAAAGCACTGTTCAATCATGTGCAAAGACTAGCGTGCCTTGCGTGCACGGGCGCAATGCGAACAACCCCCACAGCCGTCATGGAAGCCCTCCTGGGACTGCCTCCACTGGATCTCCACGTGAGAGAGCAGGCTATGTTGGCAGCCTTGCGTCTGAAAAATAAAGGGTTGTTGAACAGTAGAGGTATTGAGGTGGGACACTCGCGAATTCTGGGCGAAGCAGTCAAGCGACTGCCTATACTAGAAGGACGATCTGACTCACTCACCCCTCGATTCATACTAGGGAAAAGCTACCGCATCTTCTTTGATGCGGAAGTGGCATCCCAACCGGACATATCCATCTTCACGGACGGATCCAAAACAATGGAAGGAACAGGCACCGGAATTTATTCCGAAGAACTGAACTTCCATATTAGCCAAGCACTAGGCAAAATTTCGACTGTCTTTCAGGCAGAACTAGCAGGAATAACGCTTAGTGCGAAAACAATTCTTATGCGCGGCATAAAGAATAAAACAATAAGAATTTCCAGTGACAGCAGAGCCGCTCTGCAGGCACTAGGTCAATACAAAATCACCTCTAGGCTGGTTTCAGAGTGTCACCAAGCACTAGATCAAGTGACAAACAGCAATACCCTTCAGCTCGTATGGGTCAAAGGGCATATGCTGGAACAATAGGCAACGAAAAAGCCGATAAGTTAGCCCGACTGACCCCAAAACAACTGTTTTATGGTCCAGAGCCGGCTCTCCCACTTACAGGATCAACTGTAAACAACTTGATTACTCAAGATACCCAAGTCCAACACAAGACTAGGTGGAACTTGATGTCAGACAGCCGTCACGCGAGAGAGGCCTTTAGAGGACCATCCCGTAGCCTGGCGCGCTTTTGCACAGGGCTATCCAGAAGGAACCTGCGACTACTTGTGGGCATGCGATCTGGGCACTGTAAACTCAACAAGCACATGCACCGCATGGGCTTGGTCGAATCACCATCCTGTAGAGGATGCTACACAGACGACGAGACGGCGCAACACATACTCTGTGAGTGTCCCGTACTCGTCGAAACAAGACGATCCATGTTGGGGGAATCCTGGCCGGACATGGCTATTATCAGAGCCGCCCCCCCCGTCCAGCATCCTCAGGTTCATCTCACGCGTGGGGTGGCTTGAGTGATGTTGCGGGGCTGAGTGACTCTAGTCAGGGAGGCAGCACAAAGGGACCGAATAGGTGGCCTACGTGCGCGTGGACTCTTGACCACCCTCCCATCGTAATCCAGAATCCAGATACCAATCTATTTCTACAAAACTAACGTGTCTCATTTTTCTTAAAAAATTAAAATTACATTAATAGAAAAAAAACATTAAAGAAGCACAGTCGGACGTGGAATTAAACGGGGCATTCAGCATACCCATTTCCTAGCTAAGTGAAAATCACTCGGTATATCTGATAGGGGTTACATAGGTTTTCAAAGAAGCACAAATTATTGCCGTAAAAAGCTTTTTTTTAAATCAAAAATAAAAAAAAAGTCCATTTGGTGAGGACTTTTTGGCGAGCACTTTAGATACTATTACGCTTTAATTGATATTGTATCCATTCAACACTCTCTCTAGATGGAATAGGACAAGTAAGCACCGCCGACTCATCGCGGCCGATTCATCCCGAGCAATATCATCGCCGATAGTCATGTCATCGCCGATTTTGTATTCATGGAAGGAGTTGGACGGGAATTACCTGAAGAATTACAACCACTGCTAAACTAGTTCGAAGGTAATTATCTTGGTCACCCCAACAGGCGCGGTACTGAAAGACGGCGTCTACTATTTCCACCAGAAACTTGGAATTTGTACAACCGGATATTGAACGATCAAAAACAATCATGTAAAAGCTGTACATCCACGTTTACAGACTGAGCTGGGAGTACATCATCCAACCCTGTGGAAGTTTATTGATAGTTTGCAAAAGGTACAGAAAGGTCGTGGTACCTATTATGAGGAATTAGTGGTAAAGGAAACAGTGCACCTCCCAAATTGAAGAAATACCGCTTAGCTGACGAAAGGATTAAAACAATAGTGTCGCAATACAATATACGAGATAAAATAGAATATTCACGTGGATTAGCATATAATTATCAGTTTTAAATAAACGGATAATGATGGATTTTTGTATGGTTTGTTGTTCCACTACTAACAATTTTTAATTTTATTTAATAAATTTATTCTACAGCATTTTGTTTCTGTCGAATTTTTATAGTGTGTTTAATCCAGCCTTTTTAATTCCATTAAATGATTGTTAGCAATCAAAAACGTATTCGAAGGAGGATTATACGAGCCCCTCACATCCGGGGTTTTTTTGGGCTACTGATTCCAAATCTGGCATCGGCAACCTACCCCCGGGTACGTGGTGCCCCGCATCCGGGCATCAACGTCATCCAGTTGAGATAGAGATATGGCTGTTTAATAATGAAAATGTGATAAGTACCTATTATAATAATGATTATTCGAAGGAGAATTATGCGAGCCCCTCACATCCTGAGGTTTTTTGGGCTGCTGATTCCAAATCTGGCATCTACAACCTTCCCCCGGGTACGTGGTGCTCCGCATCCGGGCATCAACGTCATCCAATTGAGATAGACATAATGGCTGTTTAATAATGAAAATGTGATAAGTATTATAATAATGAATAATGATTATAATGTAAATTTCTAACAATAATGAAACAATAATTATTACCTAATAAGTATAAATACAGGGTGTCCCAATATTCCATGGACATAGAGCTACAGTAGGTTTGTGGGATCAAAAAAAGTGGAATGGGCTAAACTTACCTATATACTAAAGTACTTCGTTAAGCCGTGAGAGGGCGTCAAAGTTGGAAGAATATTTTTGTTTTTTTTTAATAACTCGGAAATACTTTGTTCGATTTTTTTTAAATTTGGTTTGGGCACGTTTCAATGAAGGAACTACGTTTTTAAGTACCTAGATATCAATTTAACCGAATTCCGGGAACGGCGAAAACTACCCCTACCGTTCGATACATTTAATGGTAACTTTTTTGTGGGTCGTAGGACTCGTAGGAGTGTTTAATAAATGTCCAATATGACCACCACATTCGACCCTGGATAAATCAAAAATTCTATGCAGGAAACTGAAATTGGCTCTTCTCAACAGGCTTTGGTCTTGCAAAGAGTTCGCAGCATGTTGAATTCTACCCCACAATTGTTCAATGTTGTCGATGGGAACTGCATAAACTTTAGTTTTCAACATTCCCCAGTTGAAGAAATAATCACAAGGATTATGGTCCGGAGAACGAGGTGCCCAATGAATGGGAGCATCTTGACCTCTGCCAATCTACCTTTCTGGGTATTGCACATTTAAGTAGTCTCTAACAATACGAGAAAAATGTGGCGATGAAAAACATTTCACGACGTAAATTAAGAGCTATGTCTTCCAACAATTGAGGCATACTTTCTTGAATAAAATGCAAATATGTATAACTATCACAAATAAGGCGATTTGGCAATCTAATTAGACCAATCAAGTGGGTGTCGATTATACCCATCCACACATTAATTTTAATTCCTGCTAAAAATGCCTCTCTCTAACAGCGTGAGGGCTTTCATCTGCATAAACATGTTCATTATGAATATTTGTGATACCGCGTCGTGTAGAGCATGACTCGTCAGTAAACAAAATTTTCATTTGAAAGTCTGGATCTGGATCTGGATCTCTGCGCTCTGAATCAATTGAGCAAAATGCATACGAGATCTGTAATAAGGAAGTATGAGTTGTTGGACGCACTGGATGTGAAAGGGATAAATTAATATTGCTCTCTACAATCCGGTTATAATGATCTTAGACACCCCAGTTTGACGTTCCAATAGTCTAGTATTAGTTCCGGGATTTGTGAACAGTTTCGAGAATTTCCTCTTCTGCATCAGGAGGTCTAGCTTGACGAGGTCGCCCAGCATTAATTTTAATAGGTTTTAATCCACCAATTTCCCGAAGACGTCTCAACATTTGCGAAAATTTGCCCGTTCAGAATCTGTCGATTAGGAAACCTTTCACGATATACACGAACACTCTCGCGACAGTTACCCACTATGCAAAAATTCATCGCAGTAACAGCTCAGTAACGTCACCCAGTTACACTGCGACGTTAGCATTGAAGTACTATTAAGTATTAACATCGCATTAACGTCGCAGCAACATTACAAGTTCGCGCCAATAACGTCGCACTGTAACATCGCAAACGCTACATTCACGCAATGTTACGTAAACGTCTACATTTCGAATTGTCGACGTTAATACGATGTTTAATTGTGAACGTCCTGACCTGACCATATTCTGTCAAATATTCATTGAACACCAAAAAAAGGGTAAAAAACTACATTTTTACGTTCATTACACAATCCGTATTTTTACCTAAACTTGAAAAGGCGACCACTTTATTATGTTACCTTACCTACTCTTGTTTTGTTGGAAAATGTCCCTTAACCAGATTCGAACCTATGTAAGCAGGGTCTTCAAAATTCCTAAATACGACATTACCACTGAGCTATCTGAAGGTTGGCTTTTCGTGCTTTACTTTGTAGGTATTCGTGTTAACAGTTTAAATTTTTTTAATTTTTCTTGGAAGTTGATAACTTAAACTTCCCAGAACGTTATCAAATAGACTTTATATAAATATCAATCAAAAAACATTTCACCTACAACGTACTTGAGACATCACTGTGATTTGTTCAAAATAACGTCGCTTGAGCGAAAGTATGTTGACATCGATGAAACGTTATATGCTTTGTTAGAGTACAACGTTGTTTTCCTATACATTACATCAACGTTGGCTAACGTTAATGTTCACAAACATTTCACTTATAACGTCATTGAGACATCTTTGTGACTTCGTCAAAGTAACGTCGCTTGAACGAAAGTATGTTGACATCGATGAAATGTTAAATGCTTTGTTTGATTACAACGTTGTTTTCTTATACATAAAATTAACGTTGGCTAACGTTGATGTTCACAAACATTTCACTTGTAACGTCTTTGAGACATCTTTGTGACTTGCAGGGGTTGGTAATCCCAAGATTTTAGCCTTTGGATTACGGATTACACATAAATTTGGTTCATGTTGGATTACGGATTACACATAAATTTGGTTCATGTTGGATTACGGATTACGGATCACACATAAATTTGGTTCATGTTGGATTACGGATTACACACATAGTTAGGTTCGCGTTGGATTAAGGGTTACGGATTACACATACAATTAGCGTCATGCTAAAGTAGTTACAGATTATAGACTTGGGTGAAGCAAAAAAGTAAATACAGTAAACAATCAAACAATTGTATACATTATACAACTGTGGCCATTTTATTAGTAAATGTAAATTAGTGAGCGTGACAATATAACTTTTTTCTTTTTCTTTTTAACGGACCAACTCGATCGGCACGACCTTCACTGGCTTCATTAAAAATGCAACTGTTCATTTCTGCTTTGCTCAATCCACTACACTGCTCTGACTAAGCAGCTCTGGTGGGAAAGTGAGACAAAAACCACGCTCAAATGATTTCCCAATTTAACATCACTTGTTTTATTCGTGTTGGTAGAATGTGTGAATGTAATCCACAAAATCCGCAATTTTAGTAAAAGCTGGATTACGGATTACGGATTACGTGGTCAATAATTATGATTGTCGGGATTACGGATTACGGATTACGTGGTCAATTATGATTGTAGGGATTGCGGATTATGGATTGCAATCCGTAATCCAAATCCCGGATTTTGGATTAATGTAATCCGGGATTTGTCCAACCCCTGGTGACTTGGTCAAAATAACGTCGCTTACCTAAAGTGTGTTGACATCAATGAGACGTTAATGCTGTTTGGTTACAACGTTGTTTTTTTACACACTAAATTAACGTTGGCTAACGTTAATGTAACATCTCTTGCTTAGTGGGTAGGTACCGTTACAAAAACCAAGTACGAAGTACGTATCATACTAGCAACATATCAGTTCGTTAATTAAAAGTGTAGGTACTCTATAATAGCCACAAAATTAACGAAATAAACGTCAAATTTAAACTCAACTGAATACGTACCATAGAGAATTTTCTCTATGATACGTACTTGTTTTCCAAATAAAAGAAAATTATCCGCCATCCGAACATGTCCGAAGATCGCCGAGAGCAGCCCGCGTGAGATGCGCAAAGAAGACGAGAGAAGATGTTTCTTCGTAATAAAAAATTAACCCAGTGCATTTTATTTACTAACATACCAGAAGGAAAACAACCCCTAACGGTAGCCAAATTCCAGTTTCGTTATTAATAGCGTAGAGGTTTTTAATTATTCACATGAATGTAACGGGTGGTTCAAATTAGACACTTTCTTATGGAAACACCCTTTATATTTATTAACATAAATATAACAAATGGTATTATACATCAAAATTTAGGAAATTTTACCCTCTTTTCAAAAACCCCAAAATATATAGTGATCCGTATGAAAAACGTAGAGTAGGGTCGTACACAAAAAACTAAACATGCTATATAAAAACTCGATTGAGTCTACGTAGAAAAGTGGTCTAAGAAAGGTTATTGCCAAAATCAATTATCTTTTATAATAAGAAAGTTGTGAAGCATTAAAGAAATCGACCAAATTCGAGAAATGCCCCCTAGCGGCCAAACGATTAGAGATAGCTGAATTCTGTTTGCGACAGTGATGTTCTCATTACAATTGAGCTCCAGACACCCAGGTTCATTTTTTTCTATCACTTAAAATAAAGGGTATGTTTCATAAGAAAGTGTCCAATTGGACGCCCGGTGCACTGCAACACAACATATCTCTTGTTTATATATAAACTGAAAGTGGCCTAAAATTTGATGTTTGGTATACAACAAAATTAGAAACAAGAAAATGTTCTTATACACAAAATTATACATTTTGACAACCCAATAATTCGATTGATATGCAGTTAATAACTACTATGGTTTGATTCAAATAAAGTTGGGTATGACTAACATATAAATACAATGGTATGACCATACAATGTTTATGTGTTTCTTGAATAAATGGACTGTACACTTTTTATAATTTATTATTACATATCGGAGTGATCTTATCACACATGACTATATTTAGCATAAAACATAAAATGATGCTGAGTACATAACATAAAAATTCATTCAACGATCGTCGTTCATGGTTGATTATTAACTCACTATAAGTATAAAAATATTAAAAAATGAATCGTGCCTAACCCAGAGGCGCGCGCGCAAGCACACGTGCAATTGCAAGATAATACAAGCAGCTCACACATTGGTACGCTTATCAATTAATCTGTAAATTAAAATTAAAGTGCCTAACATGTGGTATGACTAATTCTTAAAATTACACGAACTAAGATTAGGCGACGTAAGTGTGCATTTAAAACATAAAAGTATCTTTTAGTTAATATTTTTATCGGCAGATGTCTCCACATAACTTTCTATAAAATGTTAGAGAAAGTGGAAAATTATTGCATGTTTTTTATATTTTAAACTAGAAAAATGATGCATTCTATCCACTTATTATTATATTATGTTAATAGTCAAAACTGTTTTTATAAAAAACGCGTAAACAATAATTTTAAAGAATGACAGGAGTGACAGATGCTGCTCCTTAATCACGACACACAGACACGCGTTTATTGCTGCGTTAATATGAACAGTACAGCAGTCTTATGTTTTTATAGCAATCCTTCTGTAATACATGTAGTTGAGAGCGAGAGATAAAAATATGTAATTTTATTACAGTTTTACATCGAGAGTCATACCCAACTTTATTTCATTCAAACAATAACCACGGATGATCTATTAAGAAATTACGAACATTTAAAGAAGCTGTTATTGGAAAGTTTTCCGCAGACGAAAGCAAAGGATGGACACATATTAAAGAATTGCCCCTACAAATAAACATGTAATGATATCAAATATTAATATGTGAAACCCTATATGTTTGACCATCTGCCACTAATGGAAGATTATTATCTAAAGAAAATAAGATGCTCTATTAGTAAATAAATCAATTGTTTTTCGTTTTAAATAAAAAATATAATACCTAAACCTACGGTAAATTAACAATACATTACACTATACTAAAACGAAATGAGTCTAGTAACCATATTTTTCATTTAATTTTGTTCTACCATCACCAGTTTGATTTTTAGGAGGTATCCACATATTATAATCCTCTTTTTGTTCATCCTCCTTATAACCCCTTTGTTTCTCAATTTCACACTTTTCCTTTCTATGTTGGTTACGCTTTTGATTTTTCCTTTTTCGTTTTTCCAATTCTTCAGCTGACCATTGCTTTCCGTTTTCTTCTGCATCTTCTTCAAAATTTAGGATTCTTTCACTTTCACAGTCTTCGGTTAATTCAGATAGCTTTTTTGAATTTTTTTCTTTATATTCATTAATATGATTAAGAATTTCTTTACTTATTAAGTTGATTTTTGCTGCTAAAATACGAAACTTGGAGAATACTTCATCTTCCATTTCGGCTGTACTTTGAATTTCTAGATAAAGTCTCTTTAGTTCCTTGCTAATCTTTAGAAGGTAATCTTCATCGTAAGATTCTAATAAATCATCTATGTGCTTTTTTACTTTACGATTTTTTGCCATAATTAAATTTTTATCCATTTGTATCTTACCACTTTGTTCTGCCACATTTTTAATATCTGACAATACTTCAGACATTTGCGAAATGCAGTTATTAACACCAGGAGGAAAAGACTTCGTATGTAGTATTCCTTCCAATTCTGTAACTTTCCGATAAATTTTTATATAAACTGGGACTTCCGCTTTTATTTCCGATTGTTCTACAGACTCTACAGGATCTGGTTTTATATCAGATGTTTGATTCCTACCAAGTTCAGAACTGTGATCTAGACTAGAATGAAATTCCTGGGTCCCATCTTCATCTTCTTCCTCAATTTGATCACCATCACTTCCTTCGTCAATAACTGCACTATCAGATTTCTGTGGAATATCTACCTTAATTTTTTTACGTTTACCAAAAATTGGTAATTTAGACTTTGCCACAGAAGTCGTGGCAGTATGATCCGCATTTTGTATATACTGTGGTACTAAAGGTGGTAAATCTGCAGGTTTCACCAAATTTACCAATTTCACAATGTTAATATGTTCACTTTTAAGAGCTGCTAAGTCTGATTTCAATTTGCTTATAGTTTGTTTATCAATCTTGGATTCCTTCAAACCCTTCATGAATAAATCGAGAGAGTCTTCATCAGATGTTTCTGATTTGGTACCTTGCTTTCTAGCGGCAGACAGTTGCCTCTCTATTTGTATTATTTGTGCGTTCATACTTTTTTCCTTCTCAAGCTGAAAACTTGTGTTACGAAAAATTTAAAAAACAAAAGATACTTACTAAACTTTGATAAGTTTCTGGTTGTTGTGGAATTTTAGCACTCATTCTCTTCTCCCGTTTCTTCTCCACTGAGCCAGTACGGTCTAAGAAAGTATCATCATCACTATCATAGTAATCATTTTCTTCCCAATTTCTTGCTTTCCGTTTCCGCGATTCTAAAATATAGTAGAAATAAAAATATTACCACACTAACAGTCAATAACGAAGGAATGAAATTTAACAGAAGAAATATATTTACCATGAGTAGCTTGACGAAGAACTCCATAACGATCTAAAATTCTACATGCTTCCAATGCGCATTGTACCACAGCCTCTTTTTTCTTTCCTTTGTGCAAAACTTCGGCAACAATTCGATGACCGTGGTCATCATCTATTGGCAATTCGACTTTACATAAAAACTGTCCAAATCCTTGCTCTGTACAATCATAATCCAAAGTATATCCTTCACGTTCCATAAAACCCCTTAACGCTTTTTTTGGATCATCAATGTATAATTCTTCATTATTTGTTTGGGCAAAAGGATTATCTGTAATATCCGTTTCCTCATCTGCATCTTCACCTAAATAACCCTTTTAATTAGAAGTGGATGTAAACTTTAACTTTGTATATACCTAGACCCCAATCTACACCCCGTTCTTCATATTTTTTCCGCCGTTCTCCTTTTTCGTGTTCCTCCTTTATCAATGCCTGCTTCGAATCTAATTCCTCTTTTAAAAGTTTCTCCGCTCTTTTCTGCTTTAATTCTGTTAAGGACAATGCAGATTCTTCCTCTGTATCTTCATCAGGCCCTGTCAATACGTAACTTCGTGTACTAAAACCTAATTTCAACATATGACCCACCTACAATTCAAAAATTGTTAATGTTACGATATAATTTGTTATTGATAGATTCAACAAAACACTACCTAAATAGTGCAGTCATTTTAAACATGAACATTGCAAAAAATCCTATGTTAGGTTTGACTTTTTTATGTTATTAGGTTCAGTCCCAGTAGTAAATACTCAATTTTGCAACTTCGAAAAACTTGTGGAAACTGGGGGGAGGGGGCAAAAACCGCGATTTTTTCGGACTTTTTTCAGTTTTAGCCTCGTAGCTCAAAAACTACGAGTTATAGTGCAAAGAATACGATTATCTTTTTTAAACTAGACTAAATTTTCTACAATTTGAGCCTAACCGGAAGTCTGTAAGTATAATAGTTTCCGAGATACAGCTCTTCAAAAATAGGCAATTTTTCCCAAAATCTTTTTTCAACGTATCATCCATGTTTCGAGCCAGATATTGCCACAACGACGTGCCCTACGATTCTTGTCACGGGGAAAAAAATTGTAGGACATTTTATCACCTTTTATTTAAGCATAGATGCATTCCTGTGGGCCTAACAGTTCTCGAGAAAAAGACGGAAAACCGGAAAACAGTGAAATCCTCCACATAGATGTAATAGCATTAGTATGATTAGAAGACATTTTCTGATTATTGTTATTTAGCATAGCGAACGAACGCTCAAAAAGGGCTTGTAGACAGACTTTTTGATCCTAATGATTTTATGTCTGGGATGTGTTTGGAGGTGTTTGGTGATAATTATACGAAAAATCCCCGGCCCTACCGTATGAGCTAACTTCGTAGCGTAACAAAATTTGCGGATTTGTTTGGTTTTCCCTTTGTATCTCTTGAATAGGCGATCGTAGTGGGAAATGGCCAATTATAAAATAGAAGCTGCCTTGAGAAAATACTTTTGTTCTTTTCGTCAAACATTAACCCTATCATAAATGTGTTAAGAAAAAACTAGAGACCATTAAACATGGTGGCGCATAAGACTGAAATTGTTTGGCTAAGGATGCAGGTAATCTGTATTTAATACTCACATATCAGATTTAGCTCTAAACCTCCCACAAAATTAGTTGTTCTCTAGTGCCCTCTATTCCATCTTGAACTCAACGTTTTTTTTAAATAACTATAACATCTAATCTATTTGAGATAAAATATTAAACGGTATCTGTATTTTATACGAAATTTTATGGTCTACAACTTTTATTCCAGCAGTTTTTGCTATAAACCCAATACTTTAGGAGCTAGGGCACAATATTTGCCGAAAAACGTCGTGTAAAAGCGATTTTCAAAAAAAATGTCAATCCTTGACAGCGAATATCTCTTCAACGGATAGAGATAGAGAAAAAACGCATAGAAGCAAACTTGTAGAAAATTTAATCAGCTTTTTTTTTATAATTGGCCATTTCCCACTACGATGGCCTGTTCAAGAGATGTAAACGGAAAACCAACCAAATCCGCACATTTTGTTACGCTACTTTTCGTATAATCATCACCAAACACCTCAAAACACATCCCAGAAATAAAATCTTTAGGATCAAAAAATCTGTCTACAAGCCCTTTTTGAGCGTTCGTTCGCTAGGCTAAATAAGGATAATCAGAAAATGTCTTCTAATCATATTAATGCTATTACATATATGTGGAGTCGTAGCGATTTCACTGTTTTCCGGTTTTCCGTCTTTTCCTCGAGAACTGTTAAGGTGCGTATTCACCAAAAAATCATTTTTAACAAACGTTTGTAAACGTTTGTCAATACTTGCAAATGTTCGCAATTTAAAATTAAAATGTGTCTCCACAAGCAAAATATTCGCAAACAGCTGTACGTTTGCCATCATTTGTTCGTGTTCCGCGTGTCGACATGGCTTCGATAAGAAAACTTAGTGCCGCGGCTTTCATAATTATGTCTGTTTTAATTGAAAATGAGAATAGTAAAAACAAAAAGAGAAAGCATAAGATTTGAACATCCCAGTTTTTGAAAACAAGACAGTCAATGCAATTGCTACCTAACTTAAAAAGAAATGATGAGTGGGATATTTAAAACTTTTTGTCGTATGTCAGTGGAGGATTTTGATTTTCTTCTTTCGTTAATTGGCCCAAAAACATGTAAGCGTAAAAAATTACACTCTCTCACTGCGACCACGTCTCCACCAAATGCGCAACGCGCGCTCACAATCAACAAATCCCTTTGATGTACCGACATCACTCGGAACACGGACAAATCATTGCTAACAATTGCTAACGTTTGCGAATGCACGTCGTTTTTGTCTCCACCGAACAAATATTGAGTTTGCAGATATTTGCTAACAATTGCAATCATTTTGCGCGCTTGGTGAATACGCACCTTTAGGCCTACAGGAATGCATCTATGCTTAAATAAAAGGTGATAAAATGTCCTACAATTTTCCTCTCCATGACAACGGTCGTAGGGCACGTCGTTGTGGCGATATCTGGCTCGAATCATGGATGATACGTTAAAAACAGATTTAGGGAAAATGCCTATTTTTGAAGATCTGTATTTCGGAAACTATCATACTTACAGACTTCCGGTTAGGATCAAATGGTAGAAAATTTAGTCCAGTTTCAAAAAGATCATATTCTTTGCACTACAATAATAGTTTTTGATCTACGAGGCTAAAACTGAAAAAAGTCCGAAAAAATCGCGGTTTTTGGTGACCCCCCCCCCCCCCAGTTTCCACAAGTTTTTCGAAGTTGCAAAATTGAGTATTTACTACTGGGACTGAACCTAACAACATAAAAAAGTCAAACCTAACATAGGATTTTTTGCAATGTTTGTATATTTTTGTGTTTAAATTGACTGTACTAAAAATACAAGGCTGGAGGTCACTGTGAGTGTTCTAAAAATTGTTTTAGTTATTGCTGATTTTAAAAGTATCATTACAATTCAAAATGTCCTATAAATTGTACCTATATGTGAGTGTGCTAATATGCAAAATAAGAATTAGGCGGTGAAAAAATAATTGTGAAGTCATTACTTCGTATCATTGTTTATTCGTTTATTATTATTCCACGGACAGTTAGTGAGTTTGTTAAATAATATGCCCTTTCAAGTAATTCTTAGATTAGCTCATAATATAATGATATTGTGCAAATATTGTGAAATATTAATTGTAGTTAAAATTAAAGTACCGTAGAAGTGGGTGACTTGACTGCAATTTTGACAATAATTCAATAATATCTGCTATATTCATAAATATATCATAAAAACAAAAAATATGGTGATATGCCACTTTTTGCAAAGAATAGAACCTGTATAAAACATTTTTCAAAAATTAAAAAAAAAAGTGAAAAAAAAAATAAAAACCGTGTTTCTCAAGTCACCCTACCTGTTGGGTGAATTGAAAATGTAAGCTAAAATCCATGTAAACGACAAGTACAACTGTCCTATAGGTGACTTGACACCAAATTTAACTTTTTAAAAAGTATGTTTCTATTGTACAGGGTGTAAAAAAAATTGTAGACCATTTAGGAAGGTACCTACTTCAAAAACAAACATTTATTCAAATAAAATACGAACATAGCAATAACCAAAATATTCTTGAAAATTTAACATAATAATACTTAAACCTATTTGTTACAAAACATTGTCATGGTCAACCAAATGCGTCAAAAACTTCAAACGTCCACGGCGAAGGGGGTGTGGAGCTGGCAAACATACCGCCTCATTTCTGTTCACCGTAGATTCATCTATTATGTCAGGATAGGAAAAAAATGTTTCTTTAACACCCACAGTTTTTCGTAAGAATTTTACTTGCAAGTATTCTTCATCTATGACTTGGCAGATTTCCCCAACATATTTTACACGCCGTTTCTCCGTGTTGAAATTTACGAGAATAAACTCTCCACATTGAAATGAGTGCCGTTCCACCGCCGGTTCTTCATTTTCCTTGTTGTCTTGTAAATCCTCGGGGCCAGTATCACTGAACTCTTCTTCCTCGGTCTCGTCTTCAAGTTCTATATCATCTATTTCACTGTCGGAAGAAAGTTTAGATTTATTGAACTAAAATCATGATATTTCCGCTTCCCTAACACTCTCTTATATTTGTTTGGCATTTTGTCAAGTCACCCAAAATCTGTCCCAAAAAATATAAAAAATCATTTCTTCACCTCCAAATATCAAATCAAGAAAAGTGAGGTTCAGAACCCCTTGAGAACACAGTAAACTATCGTAAAAAAAATATTGCATGTAATTTGCTGATGTGCATAATTGAGGGTGACCATAATTATATAGCATATCAAAAACAGTCGTTTTCTTACCTTTTGTTCAGTATTTTTTAGTAGCTAAACAAGACACGTGATTACATATTATTGCAACTAAAAACATTATTTGATCATTATAGAATAGTGTAGAAATTTTCTTGACGTTCGGGCGTTTACCTATTAGATGGTAATAGTGGGTCCAAAAATAATTACCACCTTGTGTCAAGTCGCCCCTATGATTTCAAGTCACCCAATTCTACGGTAAATTAGTAAACAGATTTAGTATGTATGTAAACCTTCTCCATGTACAGATGGTACTGTAATTGAACAGTGCGTGAAAGCATTTATGCGTTAGGTGAAATAACTAAATGAATAAACAATGTTCGTATTTATAAGTAACAGAGCTGCAACCATTCTGTGTCAACTGCACAGATTTTAATTTCACAAATAATGAAAGTTATTGGTCAACTTTAACATTGAGGATACAAAAAGTACTTTAGCTTAGCATTTGAAATTTAAATCAGTTACAAAGGATACAACGTTGTACAAGTACAGCAAATTTCAAGGTTATTAGTGATAATGTTCACTGTAGGCTCTTGAACTTGTTAGTTTGTGTCGTGCGATACGCATTAATGAATTTTGAGGCTCCTGTTCAAGCCCCCCTTACTACATATATCAATTTTTGATTTTAGGATCTGTAACCGTGCAGACCTTCATTTTATATATAGCAAGGCGTCAATGTGCCAAATTCATCAACATTAGAGACGGTAAGATGGGGATGATTCCGAAAATCTGTACAGTTGACATGGCATTAAGTAGCGTTTCACACTTGTGAGCAGATTCTTATACATCTGACAGGCCTTGATTTTTAGGTAATGTTGATTCAACTGTAAAGTATTGATTAAACAAAATGGAATCCAGGGTAAATAAGTTTTTGACAAATTGTGTGTGACAACTAATTCTTTTTGTTGCCAATATGAGCTGCTCCGATAATGAACAATCAATATGTAGTTCCAACACACGAAAAGTATTAAATATCCAAATGCCGTCATTTGGAACACCAGTTACTACATCAGAAGAAAATATTTTGGATCAACCCAGCAGCACATCACTTTACAGCACTACACCTTCTGATATGATGTTCCCATCAGATAACAAAATTTTAGAATTGGTACAAAAAACATCGGCAATGAAAGTTAATGTAGATAAGAAACAGAATACTGTAGAGGAAACTTTTAAAGACGTCAAAACGAAAATTTATCAATCTGCTACTGATCTTGAATCGACACGAAAACGACTAGAAAGCATCCAATTTAAATACCAAAGGAATTTGCTTAATGCTAATAAAAGGGTAGAATTATGTTCCTTAAACAATCCAGATCTAAGCATAGAAGAATTGAACATTCAAATGGAGGAAATTCAAAGAAAACTAAGTACTTTACAAGAAAAAACCAAACACTTTAAGAAGACCTTAAAAGATAAAAGTACCAGAAATAATGTAACTTTTAACACTTCATTACCCGAGGCTGTTGAAAAATTGGATAGAATTGGAAAAGGGGATTATGATTTCAATTAAAAACATTGTCATTTTTACCAAATTAAATAAACATAAGCTCGTTGCGCAATTATTAAAGTAATAAATGTAGATAAATGCCATGATGTAACACACTTTTCAAATATATCAAAAGGAGAATGATGGTACTAGGTCATGTACTAAAATACCGAAGTAGGTACCAAAATATGTAATGTACTTACTTTAACTGGTGCATAAACTTTAGATTTCAATCTTCCTTTATTTAAAAAAGTGCCATGAGTACTATTTAAATCATAAATATAGAATCCCGGGGGGTTACCCTCTGTTCCTATAAGCCTATACTGTAATACGGCATGAAATCTACAATACTATCACAATCACAAATCAAATAATATCATTTCTATGCAATACCCACCTGGAAATTGTAGGATGCGCCATGTAAATGTCACAATGAACAGAACGTCCAAATACCCAAAATGGTTTACTCATAAGATTAATCTGTTCTACTATGACACCTGATTTTAAAACTTCAAATATATATTCTTTACCAAATTTTTGTGGTAAACCTGACCAAGATGGTTCTTTATATGCAAGTGCCTGTGCATTTTCTGCTAATTGCTCCGCAGGCGATTTTAATGGTTTTGCTGGAAAAAATGTATATGTTAATTTCACCAATCACATTAATTTACATTAAACATATTTAACAGATTGACTGCGACAAGGAAAATCTTTCGCTGGTGTAATGTGCATGGCAGGTCTTCAATGACCTGTAAGTTGCCTTTCCGGTTGTGCTTTACAGTAATCTGTTTAGTCGATCGGAGAACAATTCACAAGCAATTGTAATAATAAATATTATTATTATAACAATAAATTTTGGAGTTCCACAAAGTAAGTTTGGAGAAAATTAATTCAATTCACAACCACCTTAACTATGCACACTTTAGAACTCAATAAAACAGAGATGACTTTTCGTCAAGAAAAAAAAAGTAAACTAATATTATACATTCCTAATAAGTAATAACCATCAAGTAATGATAGTAAATAGTCATTTCCCAAGGGTTTTGTTGAAACAATATAGTACATGCAACCAAAGGTTTCTCTCCCATACACTATGCAATCGGTCGTACGACTAATTGTACTGCAGATTGGACAAACAGTCTTTGCAACCAAGTGGTTAACAGAATATCATAGCTTGCATTCCGTTTAAGTTTGTTTGAAGAGTCACTCGATTTTACATCTCACAAACATGTTTGCTCACGGTATATTTTAATAAATTCAGTCCAAAATGAATGATTATTATCCATTTTCAATATTTTTAATAGGAGTAATGTGATACAGCAACCACCGAATATTAAGTACCTACTACACAACGTATCACGTGTTTCTGAAATCATTTCAACGTGATGACACGAGTCAAGACAAGTCCACACACTATGCAATCTGTCGTATATCAGACGTGGTTCTACAACAAATTTTTAACCCGCCAAACTTCCGTACGATTCAACTGTGTCGTTCGATTTGTTGAATGACAACCACACACACTATGCAATTATCGGTTCGACGACGAAACTACTTGGGTTGTATAACTTGTTGGGCCACAGATTGCATAGTGTATGGGGCGTTTTACAATAATGCTGACAAAATTAAATATTGTACATGAAGGTGTAATTAACCGAATTATCGCCATGCTAATGCGATTATCCTTTATTTTAGGTGTAGCTACACTTTATTCTTTTTTTGTAATAGTATAGTTAACATAACACTGATAGTGTTTGGCGTGGGTTAGTTTGTTCCATGCTTCCTCAAAATAGTCAACTGTATTACTTACAAGTAGTTTCAAGATATGGTACTGAATCCATTTCTTCAGTATGTTCAACGTCAATATCGCTTTTTACCATTTCTTCGTCTTTCACGGCAATGTTCAACGTATCTGTCTTAGAGGGCACCATCTTTCTAGGTAAGCGACCTATTTTACCTATTAAAATTGGTTTTTTAAAAGTAGTTTTATTTGCATCACGAATTTCAGAATTGGGTATGTCTTCAACTTCTTTTTTTACCTCCATTTACTTAGTTATCTGTAACTACTTACCTCAAATAGAAAAGTAAGTGTTTTATAAACAAATGATTGTTAGGAACTTACAATATAAATATTTTATATACCAAAATAAAGAAAAAGCTACCCAATCCCTACGTACTTTAGACAAAAGTTTGTTTTAAGTATTTAATAATTATTAACATTTAACAAATGGTATGTTTAGAAAAGTAAGGTGACAAAAACATAACCTCAAGTATTGTCCTATGTTTGTTTGTCTAGGAGTATTGTCAAAACATGACAACGTTGTCATTTCGCACATTATTTGTTCCTATATACAGGGTATACCACGGAACCTGTTCATTAGAAGTTTCTGGGGTCCCTTAATAGTTATGAATTTGAAACTTTCAGGTTAAGGATAACCCATAGCCTTCTTTTGTTCTAAAATATTGTCGATGTTGTACTACTTCCGGAAGGACCGGAAGTCGCCATTCATCTTCTTATTTTAAATGGAACCCCCTGTATATTATTGCATTTTTGGATTATACAATCGATTCTGCGTTAATCTGTATTAGATTATCCTATACCTATCTTCAACTGTTTTTGAGATATTATGATTTTTTTGAAAAATTTGCGCTTTGCGGAGGGATGTTTAATAGCCCACCTTTTGCTCTTCTTTGAACGCAAAACATTCATACTTTACAAACACGAAGTAAAACCATAAGGGTTCACAAAATGCATTTGGAAGCCTATCACAGATTATACAGGGCGTTCAAAATTAGTGGCAAAGTTAAAAAACTTCAAACACCAAAAAGTCATTTTTTTCAAATGGAACACCCT
This sequence comes from Pyrocoelia pectoralis, assembly GCA_036250285.1. Lineage (NCBI taxonomy): Eukaryota > Metazoa > Arthropoda > Insecta > Coleoptera > Lampyridae > Pyrocoelia > Pyrocoelia pectoralis. The sequence continues at coordinate 58,991,175 of CM070074.1, read as the reverse complement.
GTATATTTTTACATATTTGGAAGGCTATTTAATTTAGGCGTCGATAAACTATAGGTATCCCTATACCTATCTTTAGTGGTTTTGTAGTTATTATAATTTTATCTAATATTGATTAAAACTGCACTTAAAACCTATGCACATTTGAAAGCAGGCTGTGAGTATGACAACAGGAAAAACAATTACTTTTACAAAACGAATTTAATGATCTTATTTATACAACAAACAAATAAAAATGACTTTAATGGATATAAAATAAATTCAAAATATCAGTATTGGAATATGCGTTAACTACTTCCATTTTATAAAATTGTTTACTGTTTACCACCTGTTTGCTTTAATGAGCATGACATCCAGATAAACATTCGTTTGTCTAATCATAATAATAATAATAATAATAAACAATAATAATAAACAATAAAATGTGGAATTTAATCACGACGGTGAACTGTTGGCAACAGGTGATAAGGGTGGCCGTGTTGTTATTTTTCAAAGAGACCCCGCATCCAAGGCATGTCTGCCAAGGCGAGGAGAGTACAATGTCTATTCCACTTTTCAATCTCACGAACCCGAGTTTGACTACCTCAAAAGTTTAGAAATAGAGGAAAAAATTAATAAAATCCGATGGCTTAGGCGGAAAAACCAAGCGCACTTCCTTTTATCGACAAATGATAAAACAATAAAATTATGGAAAGTATCGGAGAGAGATAAAAAAGTGGAAGGTTATACTTATAATACTAGGTTAGAAAATGGATCGGTCATCGAGCGTGATAACTTTTGCACATTACGAGTGCCAATAATTAAACCTATTGAACTTATGATTGAAGCCTCACCTACTAGTAGACTAGTAGACGAATATTTGCCAACGCGCACACGTACCACATAAATTCGATATCCGTTAACTCGGATCAGGAAACCTACCTTTCGGCGGATGATCTACGAATTAATTTATGGCACTTAGAAATAACAGATCAAAGTTTTAATATAGTTGATATTAAACCGACCAATATGGAGGAATTAACGGAAGTAATTACGGCGGCTGAATTTCATCCAGTTGAGTGTAATTTATTTGTATACAGTAGCAGCAACGGCACAATAAGGTTATGTGATATGCGAGCAGCAGCTTTATGTGATAGACACGCTAAGTTATTCGAAGAACCCGAAGATCCTACCAATAGAAGTTTTTTTTCCGAAATTATTTCCAGTATTTCCGATGTTAAATTATCAAGCCTGTGTCTATTCACTATTGGCACTTAATAAACGCGAAACTCGAAAACTACAAAAACTACAAAAAACGCGATACGCGAAATACAGTGTTGCGGGTTACTCCGGCGCGCAAAATACGCGAATACGCCGATGGTTCTTACAGACCATTGTAAAAACCTTCGTGTGAGGGCGGACCTCTGTGTACATGGGGGCGAAGCATATTGAAACGTTGTTAGGACCTCTTAAGTTTTTTTTTGAAAACAGGTTCGCTGTAGCGAACCTGCCACCGGCAACACTGTATTTCGCGTATCGCGTTTTTTGTAGTTTTTGTAGGTTTTCGATTTGTTTTTTATACGTCCGTGGTTTTCGAGTTCGCGTTTCGCGTTTATTAAGTGCCAATAGACACAGCCAATTATCAAATTCGGGAAGATATATGATTTCTAGGGACTATTTATCAGTTAAAGTTTGGGATTTACATATGGAAACTAAACCAATTGAAACGTACCCGGTGCACGAGTATCTTCGATCGAAGTTGTGTTCATTATATGAAAATGATTGCATATTTGATAAATTTGAGTGCTGTTGGAATGGTAACGACTCTGCGATAATGACTGGTTCCTACAATAATTTCTTCCGAGTGTTTGATAGGACGACAAAACGTGAAGTAACATTAGAAGCATCGCGCGATATCGCAAAATCAAAAACTGTGCTTAAACCGCGTAAAGTTTGTACAGGTGGTAAAAGAAAAAAAGACGAAATCAGTGTAGACTGTTTAGATTTTAATAAAAAAATACTGCATACGGCTTGGCATCCTACAGAAAATATCATCGCTGTCGCGGCAACTAATAACTTATTTCTATTTCAAGATAAGTTTTAGCATAATTACACAGATTTAATTAGACGAATTTATAGGTATTAAAATCGTCTCATGTTCAGATTTACCAGCTTTTGTTGTTTTTTTGTTGTAGAGGGATGTATCAAAGTTGGCGTCCAATACTCGCAATAAATAGTTGATATGTAAATGAATATAAGTGCAAATATCGTGATAGAACATGAATGGTGCAAAACGCATTCTTACAAAGAATTACCTCTTAAGAGATTTAAATGTATTGCAATGAAGGCATTTTGTAATTGTAGGTTAAAACAATTTTTTACCCCGTGAATTTGATTCTCTTCGAGAAAAGTGTGCATTTGGCTAATATGGTCACAGGTGGAGAAATTATACCAATCCTGAGCAGAATTCTTTAAATAACATGCATTTACGAGCATTGAAAAAGTATGAAATTGAAACATTAACTCGGGTCCAAAAATTTCCCAGTCTTAGCAATCTGCACTTGATTCAGGCAGAAATACAGAGTTCATATATTTTAAAATTCTTTCTACATCGTTCAGATTTTTACAAGATGAATGTGTATTTAAGCAACATGCAATTTTGAACTCATTATCTCCAATACCATTTAAAATTTCAATTAGATCAGTTATATCAGCTTCATCGCAACTAGATTTATCAACAATGACTTGAGCCTTTGCCCTTTGGATCTCTGTTAAATCGAGACTAAACAATTTTGCAAACTGCTCGGCTTCATTAAACTTTTGTCTTCGTAGTAACCTTTGAAAACGATTTTCCGGTGCAGTTTCAGAAATAATTTGAAATCGTAATTCTTTTATTATTTCACCCTCTCTTATTTCTGATATGTACATTATTTCGTCGTGAATATTTTCCGGTATAATATTGTGTATTTTTTCAGATAATTTTAAAGAAAATATTGTTTTATAGCCTGGATATGTTAGAAGTGTAATGTACGAAATACCAATTTCATTTTGTTGATAATACCTAAAATGTATGTATCATCTTTGTCGTGAATCTTCAAATATGGTATTAATTTTTGTGGCAACTTTTAATCCAGTTTTTGTACATATGCTTATTAACCTCCCATCACACGTTAATCCTAGACAAAATCTTATATTACAGAGATGCATTTTCTTTATGCCACTTATGCAAAATGAAGTCATTCTGTCCAATGCCATATTATAAACAAATACTTCTTCTAAATTTGTACAACACATTATTGGATATAATAAATTTACATGTAGTATTGGTTTGTTTAAATCTACGGCCAGATTCTCACTGTAGCTATCGGAGTTATCATTACTATTAATGTTAATATCTTCCAAATCTGATTGTGCAATCCTATGTATTTGTCCACTGCTACTAACTACATAAAAAGTGAGACCTATTTTAGATTCAACTGGTACCGCTTTAATAAAGAAGGGCTGCTTCTCATAAAGAATTCTCTGAAATAGTTTTTTTGGCTCATTTTCAATATCAAACAGACTGACACAACCATTTCAAAAACAAATACATAACAACGTTCCACTTGAGGTGACACAAAATGTATCGATGATATCCTCGAAAGTGATATTCAAACTTAATTCCGTACAGTGGAGATCTTGAAAGATACGAAGTGACTTATTGATGGAGAAAAATACTGATCCATTATTTATCAAGGAATTTATGAACAGTAATGCAGAACTATCCCCATCTGGATTGGTAACAACAGAAAGTAGATGTTTCATATAAATTATCAAACCCACCAAGAATTCTTGTTCCAAAATTAATGGTCTCGTCCAATGCATTATAACCGCATTGAATATAATTCCAATCGGCCATTATTAGGAGTTTATAGTAGTGAAATATACCTTCAACATGACCGACGACCGTTAACAAACGATATTAAACAAAAAAAATCGTCGGGAGGTGCAAATTCCCTCCCTTAACGTTTAACTTCAGCAAAAATTCATCTTTCATATGTTATTCTGTTTGTCACGGTAAGTTGTCCTTGCGCTACCTGTGGTCTACCATCTGGCACCTTACCACCTCATAATACATTCCATATAATATTGTTCACAATCATATGAAATTGCCATTTATCACCTAAATAAAAACTCATCCACACTAAATGATACAATTGTTCATAAATGTAAAGTGCACTATTGTTTACAGCATCAACTTGAAAAAGCCTGATATAAAAAACAGGCAAAACGTCGTTACACCGATCAATTACAACCATGTATAATTATTAATAAAAACTACTACAACAATTAGCAGCCATTCCACTCTTCCAACCCCTTCGTTAAATAATAATAATAATACTTACTTGATTTCGATCCGTGCGGTTAGCTAACCAGGCTTGGCCTAAGTATCGATAAAAACCGAAGTATAATAATAATAATACCTTTTATTGAGAGCAATGTTCAAAATACGTTAAAACTGCACACTTGTTCTCAAAAGAAGGGAGTTCAGCAGGTGTCTACAAAAAAAGTAGAGACCTGTTCTTGCACTCAACCCTGTTAGACGTTCATTACCGTATTTTATTTTCGCATACTCACAGCCTACTTTCAAATGTGCATAGGTTTTGAGTGCAGTTTTAATCAATATTAGATAAAAAGTGTTAATAACTACAAAACCGCTAAAGATAGGTATAGGGATACCTATAGTTTATCGATGCGTAAATTAAATCGTTTTCCAAATATGTAAAAATATACGGGGTGTTCCATTTGAAAAAAATGACTTTTTGGTGTTTGAAGTTTTTTAACTTTGCCACTAATTTTGAACGCCCTGTATAATCTGTGATAGGTTTGCAAATGCATTTTGTGAACCCTTATGGTTTTACTTCGTGTTTGTAAAGTATGAATGTTTTGCCTTCAAAGAAGAGCAAAAGGTGGGCTATTAAACATCCCTCCGCAAAGCGCAAATTTTTCAAAAAAATCATAATATCTCAAAAACAGTTGAAGATAGGTATAGGATAATCTAATACAATGTTACGCAGAATTGATTGTATAATCCAAAAATGCAATAATATATAGGGTGTTCCATTTAAAATAAGAAGATGAATGGCGACTTCCGGTCTTTCCGGAAGTTGTACAACATCGAAAATATTTTAGAACAAAAGAAGGCTATGGGTTATCCTTAACCTGAAAGTTTCAAATTCATAACTAATAAGGGACCCCAGAAACTTCTAATGAACGGGTTCCGTGGTATACCCTGTAGATAAATTGGTTTTATGTAGGATATGTAGGATACGCTTAAGCTGGATTTATAGTGTCGGTATCGGTATGCAATAAGAAATAAGAAATAAGCAATAAGCAGTAAGAAATAAAAACGCCTTTATAGTTCTTTAACGGTAACAGAGTAGGCATGCGCATTGCGGGTTTAATTTAAATTATTACTGTTTTTATGGTACGATTCTTAGGTTACCTAATGTGCGATTGTAAAATTAAAATCAACTTGACATAATATTTTCCCATCGATTCTTGAATAAGAGATATATTTCACTCAAATATTTCTTTAACACCTGATTTATATTGATGTCATCTGTCTTTTCTTAGCTCGTAAGCTCACAGCTGTACACGAATATTCCCGATTCGGTAACGGTAACGGTAAGAAATAAAATTGAACCAATTCCTTATTTCTTATTGCTTATTGCTTATTTCTTATTTCTACTATAAATGATATACAGGTTATCCATAAGTTCATTTCCTTACCGCTTATTTCTTATTTCTTATTGCTTACCGATACCGACACTATAAATGCAGCTTTAGCGTACAGTTCAATACTTTACCTCCACTTTACCTAACCCTGTGGCGATGCAAAAAGAAAACACTTAATTTTCGTATTTATTCCCACGATGGGGACCTTCTATAGGAGTTGTCAGGAGGTAGTTAAAGAACTTTCTCGCACTAACTTGCCGACGTTTCGACTGGAGAGTCCAGTCTTTCTCAAGGCTCTTTTTATTAAATATGTAATTAGTACATGTAAACTTACTCAGATATTTAGAAATATAGACAATTCTTTTTGTAGCAAATAGAATTGTCTATATTTCTAAATATCTGAGTAAGTTTACATGTACTAATTACATATTTAATAAAAAGAGCCTTGAGAAAGACTGGACTCTCCAGTCGAAACGTCGGCAAGTTAGTGCGAGAAAGTTCTTTAACTACCTCCTGACAACTCCTCTAGAAGGTCCCCATCGTGGGAATAAATACGAAAATCGATTCCGAGGAGCTTCACCTACTTAAAACACTTAATGTATATCACAGTTTAGTTATTTATTTATCATGATTTATTTATCAAGGCCGTTAAAGGACCTCAATACGGCCGCGACCGCGCTTTGCCTCCTCAGCCGAACCCATAGGTTAGATAAATTAGGCCGAAGCCGAGGCCGGCTGGCGGCTTAGGCCGTATTTGACACTTGACGGGCGAAGCAAATATTACATTTTTTTGTCCATATGATGCTAAAGTAATGTCAAATGATTCGAAAATGCGGCCGTAAAGTGCTAAAATAACTCCATAAATATGACCTAAACTTAGACCTTTTTATTATAAACTTTAACAACGTGGCGTTAAGGGTCAATTTCTCGACATCAAAATATGGGTTGTCCAAAATTTTAAATTTCCCAGACAATTTTGACGTCACACTAATGAGGTCTATTTGTGGAGTTTGAAGTTCTTAATTCTACCGCTAGTGGGCGTAATTGCTAGGCTCACGAAGCTCACGATGGCTCACGATACAGTGACTCTATTACAAACAGTGACGACAAGCAGCGATTAGCTCCATCCATCCGCCATTAGGAGGCAAAATGTTGGGCGGGTTTCTAAGAACTCAATGGTGGTATCCTAGCAACGTGCTAAATCCAAATAAAAATCACACGTTTATCAAAGGTAAACACAGTTAGGCCGCCATTAAGAGGCAAAATATACCACGGCCAATAAAAATCGATACATCACTTGTCGCCACTGTTTGTAATAGAGTCACTGTAGCTCACGATATAGCCCCTATAGGGGCTATAGCTCACGATATAGCCAGGGACTATAGCTCACGTAAACAAAGGCAAATGTGCCGCGCAATAACCGTCATGTTGATACCACACTGATCTTTATAATGTTAAAAAAATAAGTAATTCATTTTTTAAAATGTTTAGGTATGTGTCGCCAAATACTTTATAATAGTACTACGGGACACTTCGTTAAAATACGTGTTTCAAGTGTTTCATTGAAAATAGCGCCCCTAGCGGGAAGTGCTGTTAATACAAGTGGATATTTTATGATCAAATTCACTCGTAAGTATGTTTATATTTAAATTTTGTTTTGAACTTTCGAATTTTGGTCTTTTGTATGAATTACTCGCCTTTATACAAACTATCAGGAGTGGAAGAATTTGTGCAATGTATGGCTGTTGTAATTAGTAATTACAACATGATAAACAAGTCGAAATCATTTCATAGATTTCCAACAGGTGTCTCCATTTAGATAAAAATAAACGGGCCGATAATTCTGCCTCCCAAAATTCCACACCACACGTGAATAGTCTATAGTCCAGTCAACGAACGGCTGAAATCGAAATTTTTAATCACCCCTGCAAAATCAGATATTGAGATTTAGGTAGTAGAGCTTGTTCATTTCCTTGTGGCGAAACCAATGTCAGATATGGCGGTTAGTTTACCTAATAACTCCGCCCTTCATTTCTAATCTGGTCATTAGATTTGATTTTAAACGGGTTCAGTTGCCCGTAAGTATCTTAGGACAGCCCACTTAGTCTACTGCGCATACAACGTTTTCGCCACAAGGAAATGAACAAGCTCTACGCCAGGTATTAAATCCAAATTTGCAGGAAAAAAACATCCGGGAAAGGTGAAAAATTGATAAAACAGTGTGGAAATTCATGTGTATTTTGCTTCTTTCACTATTATTTAAGAAACGGTAAGTTATATCGAAAAATTTTCAGTATAAAAGTTGTAGAGCGGAAGATTCTACGTTGAAATAAGTCATTATATAATAATTTCGGTACGGTATTTCCGACGTAACAACAAATTTACCGAACTGTCGTCTTAAAAGCATACTACGACTGACAACTCCAAAGCGGCAACGGTGCTACCCTACTGATCATTCTATCCTTTTCGATGCGACGCTTCTTACTCGCTTCTGCAGACAGTGTCGTATAATGTATAGAAAAGGATAGAATAATGTACAGTAGCTAGCGCTGCTGCCGCCTTGGAATTCTCGGTCGAAATACGCATTTAAGACGACAGTTCGGGAAATTCGTTCTTACGTCGGAAATACCGTACCGAAATTATCATATAATAACTTATTTCAACGTAGAATCTTCCGCTCTACAACTTTTATACTGAAAATTTTTCGATATAACTTACCGTTTTTTAAATAATAGTGAAAGAAGCAAAATACACATGAATTTCCACACTGTTTTATCAATTTTTCACCTTTCCCGGATGTTTTTTTTCCTGCAAATTTGGATTTAGTACCTGGCGTACTACCTAAATCTAAATATCTGGTTTGCAGGGGTGATTAAAAATTTCGATTTCAGCCGTTCGTTGACTGGACTACTACCTGTTTTGCCGTCTGTCAAGAACGGTTAGCGAAAAGGGTGGCAGAGCTTATAGAATAATTGCTTCGTGGCACGCTTGACCATTGAATACACAACTGTTTGAAGGGCATTGAACTGTACGCTATACGCAAGTGGAAAGGAAAGGCGCATAAGTAACACTGAAGCCAAACGAATGGGTATCTCTATCTTTTTCTTTTACACGCAACGTCATACAAACGATGACACGGAGCATAAAATGCAGGTGACAGATAAAAAAAATATATTGCAGCCGTTATCTCTCTCATCTGCTCTACTACCGCAACAAGCTAGAAGGCGACAGAAATACCCATTCCGCATCTGCCTTTGTCAGCCTTCAACGCCCACAATGCATTGAAATAGCCCATTTCCCTTCCAGTTGCTTATAGCGTACAGTTCAATGTTCATTGGTTTGAAGGTTGGTTTGACAATAACATTAAAACGAATGAAAATATCGAATTGTGGTTTTCACGTATTTTTTCATACAAATTGAATCTACCTTCCAACTCTATGTATAATTTATAGCCCCTATAGTTAACTATAGGGGCTATAGTATAATTCAGAGTCAGTAGATTAATAGAGTACCGCAAGTCTTTGACGCGACAAATGCCGCCCTGGCGGCCATGTTTAGTCCATATACATAAGATAGACCATTGACTTTCTATAGTGTAGAAAGTCAATGGATAGACTTGCGAAAGTGTGTAATTTTTAATAAAATGCCGTGTTGCTGTGCCGTTAAGTGTATTTGAAAAATTTAGTCAAAACATCATCTACTTTACTAAACGTATAGTGAGTGAAGCGCGGAAAGGACTAAACAGGGCGGAGGTTGCGGTACTCTGTTAATCTACTGACTCTGGTATAATTTAAAGTCACTAGATATTCTAAAGTACCGCAACGTTCGGCATTTTGGGGTTAAAATTTTGGCGGCAATTTCAAATATTGAAGACCTAGTCACTACAAAATTTAATAACTTTATGAAGTGTTTGATAAAAAATAAACTAACATTAGATACTTATCAAATATTTCTTAAAAATTATTTGTCATTATGTTATTAAAAGGTACAGTGTAATTGAAAGATAAAAAATTTGGAACTTTGCAGAACGAACCTTAACATACGTTTTTAAAATTGACATTTTATTTTGTCGTGTTAATACTTCATTTAGAATCGTTATTTAAATCACAGAAAAGGATAACTAAAAAATACAGCAAGTAGTGTGTAAGAATAAGAAGACGAGCCTGTCTATGGGAAAACTACAAGTTTATGATGTTTTTCAAATTGCCGCCTTTCAAACCAAGTGTCAAACATAACCTAAGGTGTCAAACGTCGAACTTAGTAATAGTAAATACTAATTTTCATCGTATGTCAAACACGATTTGTCATTTTTCCGCCATTTTGGGGTTAAAATTAGCTTTCTCTCTCTAACTCATTGGAACATAAGGTTGCGGTACTTTAGAATATTTAGTGACTTTAGTATAATTTAAAAATTGTTCAAATAACGCCCTCTAGAGTAGTCTAGAGTGGGTTACAACTTTCATTAATATGGTTGTTGCGTTGTTTTAAACGCTAAAGCTTCCTTCCTTAAACGAGGCCTATAATTTGCCAAATTGGGTTAAGGCAAACCTAAATTATAGTGCCTTTATCGCCAGATCGTCTCTCCTTTCTCTCCTCCTCCTATTTTACGTTCTACAGTAAAAAGTGTTAAACCACAGTAAACCAAAAAGATGCAGATTATAGTATTAGGCGGCAGTCGCACAGAGAGATGACCAAACATGGTCATCCACAATCAGGGTTACCAGATTGGGCTATTTTTAGCCATTTGGGCTATATTTGTTGCTGTTCTGCGAATTACAATAATGTGTTGGCGATGGGCTACTCCATTAGGCTATCTATCAAGCAGGGTCGGCGCTACCGGCGGTGCAACATGTGCATTTGCACGGGGCGGCACCGCTTTGGGGGGCGGCAAAATTGACTACAAGCTTTTGTAAATTTATGAATTTGATTTTTTATCGACTTGAACATAACACCGTGTGGGTCCATTATTATTAAAATCTCACAAGGAGAAGGTAAAGGGAGGTCTAAATTCCCACAATCTTTTATTTTAATTACTTGCTACCGGTTTCGTGGTCTATGTTTACACCACATCATCAGGTAAAGGACTAAAAACGTAAATACAATCTTTTATTCATGTCAAAAGTGTTTCTAATAATTTAGCTAAATGGAAATATGTTGCTGATTTACGTTTCAAGTTGTCCCTACTTTGGGCTATTTCTAGTTACTTAGTTGGCTACAACTGGATATACAAAATCTGGCAACCCTGTCCACAATCGTCCAACTTCGGCCGACCAAACCCATCGACATATAGAAATGGACTGCGCGTAGTTATGCTAAGACGGGATACTGTAGGCGAGAGAGAGGGTAAACGTGGAGGCCTAGTTCTAGCTTTATCTGTCGCGTATCTATTGGTTGCTGCATTTTCATGGGAATGGAATGGGAATGCAGCGACCAATAAATACGCGACAGATAAAGCAAGAACTAGGCCTCCACGTTTACCCTCTCTCTCGCCTGCAGTATCCCTGCTTAGCATAACTATGCGCAGTCCATTTCTATATGTCGATGACCAAACCTTAAAAAACCGTCGCATAGGGCCAATGAACTGTATACTACGTATATACAGTTCATTTCATAGGGCTGACCGTGCAACCAACAAATTTTTAAATGAATAGATAATCGGTTGTAAATCGCACTGTGAACTCTATAGTTCACTGGAATCGCAGTATAATTTTAAAGATTTTGTTAATCTGGCAACTCTGGTGAAATGTAACTAAATAATTTAAAGTGATGTCACAGGTACTCTGTAGTCTGTGGTGATGTGGAAATCCCAGGAAATCCATGGAAATCATACCAAAGTAATTACGATTACTGTATTTAAATAATTGTTTTTATTTTCCATATTAAATTGAAAGTTTGTACATTCCAATTTCGATCAAAATGACTTTATTTGCTTATGAAGGTGAAGAATCTACATTTTACAACACAAGTAAGTTGACAATAATATTCTTTAAATATAAAATATATACCTATTTTTTAGTCGTATTTATCTTAGAAAATTATGGATGGTATTTACTTGCAACAGCTTTCTTGTTGCTATATATTTATCAAAAATTGCAGCCATTTATTTGTAAATATCTAGAAAATAAAAAAAATGAAGCGTATGCTGCAGAATACCATAAAAGTAAATTTCCTTCGTAACATTACTAAACATAAATCTATTTATTATTCATATTAATAGATCCGGACTTGTTCGCTGCTAAAGCAGTGGCTCAACATGAACTTGCCTTAAAATTACAGGAAAAATATACAATAGAAGCTTCAGAATATCAGCGAAAAAAGGAAGAGGTTTGATAACAATTAAACTTATCATTTTTTAAATATGTACAGTTGTTTTACATAAGTGTGTCTGCTTAAGTTCGCACCATATGAGAAACTTTTTTATTGTTAATTTTACGAAAAAAAGTTATTCTTTATAAAAAGTTGTGCATGTTCTAAAATCTAAAATACAATCATCAGATATTAAATTTTTTCAGTCGTGTACGCGGTTTGTCAAAAAATATGAATTTTGCCCAAGAGTAAAGTCTACCTTTATTTTTGACAATATCGAAAATTGTTATTAGAAAAAGTTGATCAGTACTAAAAACTACGTTTAAATATGCAATTACATCCTGCTACTTAAAAATTATTTTTAAAACTTTTTCTCAAATTATTACCTACCGATACTGATACGATTTCCGTTCCATTCAGAAACCTCACTGTCAAACATTTCTTGATAATAATACAAATCATTTGTTTATCAGTGCATCCAAGATTTCACGTAACTACACTTACATTTGCATTATTGTACACAAAAATAGGAAATCGTATCAGTATAGGTAGGTAGTAATTTGAAAAAAAGTTGTAAAAAAAAAATTTTAACTAGCAGGATGTAATTGCATATTTGAACGTAGTTTTTAGTTCTGATCAACTTCTTTTTATAACAATTTTCGATTTTGTCAAAAATAAAGGTACTGTACTCTTGAGCAAAATTCATATTTTTTGACAAACTGCGTACACGACTGAAAAAATTTAATATCTGATGATTGTAGTTTTTAAATTTTAGAACATGCAGAACTTTTTATAAAGAATAACTTTTTTTCGTAAAATTAATAATAAAAAAGTTTTCCATATGGTACAAACTTAAGCAGACACACTGTATATACTTATAGTCTATATTGTCTGTGCTTATAGTTAGCTAGAATGCTTATGTACAATTTGGTAACCAAAAATTGTGAAAAGTAAGTGGTGCCATCTAGCAATGAATAATTTATTTCAATTATAAGAAACCTTTCTGCAATGGTCCTTGTGAAATTGGTGACTGTAACCACCTATGGAATCAGGTTCTAGAGGAAATTTCAAATGTTTAGAAAATTATTGCCCTTTACTTTTATTGCATGAATAAATAATATAATGCGGCTCTGTGGTTACGATTACGATGGGAGGGTAGGCAGAAGTCCACGTGCACATAGGCCACCTGTTGGGCCCATCTCCAAAATCTTCCTCCCCCAAAAAATTTGTTGTAATTTTTAATATTGGATTGGCCAACTATAAGTATATATAGACAAGGGTAATACTAATCACAAAACAGGAAATCTCTACCACTGTTAGAATTGAATCTGACACTTATATCTGGTGAGCGAGTCGTGTTTATATATTTTTGTTCACACATTTCAGTAGAAATAATAGAATACTTATTTTACTTAATAGTTATATTTAAAAATCTACAACCAAAAAATTAATACTGAAATAGTAACAATTTTTGCTAAGTTGGAATCATGTGAAGGACTATTAAATCTTTTGTTTTGAACAATTTGCACGAAAAACGGAGCAGTTGACTTTTTTTAAACAAACTTCAAATTTTAAAGCTTTGTGATATTTTATTATTATAATATCTTGTACGCATTGTTTTGAGAAATCCGACAGATCGAAAAAGGTGTTAAAGTTGTGCTGCGTTTATTTAAAAAAAATATGGCGGTGAATCCTGAAACAGTGGCGGCGATATGTTGCAAAACAGTATCATGTGTCCAATAGCACTGTGCTTTTTGAATACGAGCTTACACGAGACGACCTGTAGCCCTCAACGCAGAACTAGTGCTTGTGATGATCCTTTTATCATCTTACAAAGTCTGCGAAATCGTCAATGCTACAGCGGTTGAAGTCAGAAATCGATTTCAGCACGTCAGGCATACCAACGTAAGCGAACGGACCGTTAGACAAAGACTCGGAGAAGCCAATCTTATCAGTCGTAGACCTAGCACAGGCCCAGAACGTCTTAGGCGTCATCGTATTGCGCGACATCAGTTTGGCAGAATTCATGAGCACTAGAGTGAAAATGAATGGGGGCGCGTTTTATTTACCTATGAGTCCAGATTTAGCCTGCGGTTTCCAGATGGTCGTGAGAGAGTATAGCGAAGACCACACGAGCATTTTGCAGAATGTACCTTCAGCCCTCAGATAGGGTACCAAGGGAGCTCACTTATGGGGTGGGCCGGCATTTCTCTGGAGGCACCTTAGATTATAAAAAGGTACACATGCGCTTTTGCATATACGAACATTATTAAAACACGAAGCCAACACTGACAAGAGTGTATACATTTAATACTCGCACATCCCTTAATGTTTTAGTTTATCATTTTCAATAACACATATTATACATATTAATTACTATATTAGTTGTGATGTTGACAATTGGACAACATTGCATTGCAAAGTACAATAAACAGAATGAATTACGCTACCCTTGTCCGGCGCAAACTACCATAAATAAATACATACGACTGAATTACGCTATCATCCTGTTGTTCCTCATATTGGCTTTATTGGAAATGACTTTCTTACGATGGACGATAATGCCCGACCTCACATCGCGAGAATAACTCAACAGTACTTACACAAGGTAAACATTCCTGTTATGGAATGGCCAGCGTTAAGTGTAGATGTTAACCCCATAGAGGGACATGCTTGGGCGAAGGATGCAAAGTGGTGTTCCTGCTCTTTTAACTTTAAATCAGTTACAGCAAGCTCTTTGGGGGGAATGGGAACTTAAGCGGACATTCGCCACTTGATTTTAGGTATGTCAAGGAGGATATAGGTAGTAATTCGAGCACGTGGGGGGCAACACACATTATTAACAATGCGGCTCCCCATTTTTTGCAGCAAGTCTTTTCAGTTTTGATTAATGTAAGGTAATTTTGCCACAACACCAATTTGTGTTTTTTCGTATTTTTTAAGTGTTTAATTTAAATAAAGGTTCAATTATTGTTAAAAAATACTTAAAACATGTTTTGTTTGTGTGTAAGATGTAATAATAAAACATCATTAAGCATCAAAATTTGAAGTTTATTTTAAAAAAATTTAACTGCTCTGTTTTTCGTGCCGGCGAGTGTAGTTATACCACAGTATACGTCTTACGAATGCAGTAGTTGAACTACCTATAAAATACATGGGAAAATATATCTTCAGTTTTTTTCGCGCATAAGTTACGGCGCATTGGCGTTATGTTATATTTAGCAGTCAACTAGCGTTCGCGGTAACTTTAAAATCCCCTCCGGGTAAATAAGCCCAATAAACAGACGAATTTGGCAATGCGCAGTAACTTGCGCGAAACAGGATCAGTATACTAACAGGTTGTCTCGTAACTCCGGACCAATGAGCGTTCGGTGTATATGACGGGGAGTGACGTCAAATGTATAACCTTTCCAATGTCCGCACGTTAAGAGTCCAAAAAACGCGAACATTACCCCGATGTTTATTGGGTTTTTAATTTATATTACATATCCAAAAGGACCTTTTTTGTATGAAACATCATATATTTATTTTTTAAGTAGATTACTGTCATTATTATTGTAACTAGAATGTAATCAAGTTACTGCTAAAGGTTTACTTGTTTAATTATTCTGGTCTAGAAAATACACTTTAAGCAATAAATTAAATTTGCTTATTGTATTAAACTATATTTCAAGAAGTTAGGCACTTTAATTGTTTTGTTAATTTTTCTTATTTGCCAACACAGTTAAAGAACGCACTTTGTAGCCCAGTCCATGAAGGTAAAAAATTAAGCTTTGTCGCAACTAATTAGGAGAAAGCTGAATTTTTGCAGGGGGTTAGTACATTTTGTAGGAAATTTAATGGGCTACAACTTTTATTCCAACAGTTTTTGCCTTGAACCCAATACTTTAGGAGCTAGGACACAATATTTGCAGAAAAACGTCGTGTAAAAACGATTTTAAAAAAAGTCAATTCTTGACAGCGAATATCTCTTCAGCGGCTAGAGATAGAGAAAAAACGCATAGAAGTGAACTTGTAGGAAATTTAAACTCCTTTTATTTTGTACTTGCCCATTTCCCACTATGAGCACCCGTTCAAGAGATACAAACGGAAAACCAAACAAATCCGTACATTTTATTACGCAACACGTACGATACAAGCGAACTAAGTATAAAATTTTATAGAAAAAAATTGCACTTTGCTAGTAAAAACTTAAAATGAACGTTATTACATATAGTTGCTCCATTTCGTGAATGCCTATTCAAGATCATGAATCAGTGTTAACGGCCCTGGTAGGACCGGCGCGGTGTCTACTACTGTTTCACCGGTCTCTATGAAGCCGTAGTGTTAACGTTATGCGTTATTAGATATATCATTTTAAAGCTAATCATATTATCTATAAGTTTTGTTGAAAACATTTCTTCCTAAGACGTACGGATATGAAGCTATAATTTGTTGAAGTTACTTTTTGTTTTTTGCAGTGACAGTTTTCTATATATGTTTAAGTATTGCAGCAAAACGAAGCTATCTACATAAAAAGTGTATATAACATAATTTGTTAATAATTTTGTTAGGATTAAAATAATATAAGAAGCAACCCGGTAACATCATTAGTTTTCGAGCTGTAAGCATATAACCAGAGTACTGCTGCATTACAGACATATGACAAGTTATACACATGACGTCACATAACCCCCGCCCTAATCCCCTTCCTGAAGTTACCAGGCAACCTGTTAGTATACTGATCTTGTGCGCGAAATATTTTTAGCAAAAAATTATTACAGCAGTTCAACTACTGCATTCGTAAGACGTATACTGTGGTTATACACTGCAAATACCTCAATTGTTGTCAGCCTAAATATAAAGTGGCAGAGCTTTCTTATTTACTATTGGTGTAGCACTAACTACTTTCACGCTATAATTAAACTTTTGTAATAAACAAGTAAAAGATAATTTTAAAAATGAAAACATTAATTTTACACTTAACATTTGATAATGTAAATGAATTTTATTTAATGTTAATGTTACTTTTTTATCAATGTATTGAACAAAGAGTTTAATGTTTTAGAGAGAATCAAAAAAACGTGAGGAATGGCTAGCAAAACAACCTGGTCACAGATTAGGATCAGGCAAAGAAAATACATTAAAGTCAGGTAAATATTTTAACTTTCACGATTGAAAATATTATCATATTATGTAGAATATAATCCATTAATGGGAGATACCAGCAGCAGATCTTATAAGCCTCAAAGGAAAAGCCCGTGTTCTGGTGGAGGTTGTGGAAAATGAAAATCCAAAAATTAATATACTTTTCCAATTTATTACACTTACGCAATATATTCCATTTTTGTTTACAAAATAAAATCAATGACACAAATTAATACATACATATTTAATCTCATTTAAAGAAGACCCTGTCTCTTAAGATCCTCGTATGTTTTTCGGTTTACAACATTACCTTGAGAATCCTCATATTCTTCCTCGGTTTCTGGCTGCCACCTCTCTGATTGTTTTTGTACTTTTAATTTCTCCCACACTAAAATTATAGTAGTCTATTAATAAACCATTTTGGCTAATTCTCAAAGCTAAAATCTTTTCATGTCTTTCTGTTCATTTGACATGAAAATATTGATTGTAAAATCTTGAAAGCAAATAGATAACAATCTAAAAGTAATATTTTTGTATTTCTCGTTAAATTGTAGCATTATTTTTACTTCTCGTTTATCATCACAGAAGCACAAATAATAAATTAATAAGAACAAAATAAAATTTTAAATTTTTAACGCTTTTCAACAGTGTGTCCAATTATGTATTAATATATTTTAGCATCCAGACTTCATTCTACACTACCTTAGTCCATTACTGTTAACCACGGTATAAGATTAAAAGGTAGCGCGACGCAGCCACACAAGGCGGCGACGAAGTGTGTAAGAGTTTTTATCAGCATCGTAACGAGTTTTACAACCGGGTACAAAACATTTTGTGACAATTATGATTGCTGATTAATAATAAACACAACCTTGATCGTAACTAACAACTTGACGCTGCAGTTTATACAATTTCAATGAAAAAAACGAGTCATTTTCTGTTATTCGCCTCCTTTTAGCTATCTCACTCGCACACAGACTACCACCATTGACTATCTCAATCAACGCTACCACAAAACAGAGCCAGTTTCTGAAGCAGATATGAGCAGCCGTTGAATTACCTTCTTATCTTATACCGTGCTGTTAACATTAGTGATAGATGATGTAATAAAAGAATGCAAAACAATGCTGTGCACTTGCAATGTAACATACACGAACAGAAATATGTGGGAATCATGGGTAATGAAGAAAGTCAAACAGAAGATGAAATTAACTAGATAACTAGAGAATGAAGGCAACTGAACACTTCTGGAGCAATAATTATAGACAAAGGAGGTACTAGAAAAAATGAAATAACTAGAGAATCAAAGCAACTGGAGACTTCAGAGCAATAATTATTGACAAAGAAGGAGATACTAGAAACAATGAAAGCAAAAGGATATCGGAAAATAGTAATACCAGTTATAAAGGATGGAAGTGAAGGGTGGATGTTAAATAAAAAAAAGTAAGTTAAATGCAGCGAAAATGAGATATTTAGGACCAATAGTGAACAAATCTAGAATTATAATGGAACGCAAATCAACCTGGTCAGAAATTCTTTGGTACCTTTTCCTCCTCTAGATCAGCTCAGTCTCCCAAAATGAGTACCAGGTTCGCTGTGGAGCTAAGGAGCACAGTGTCTCTCTATAGTCTATATTTCTAGTGCTATAGAAGGAAAATTATATGATATCTGCATTTTAAGCACACAATCAGGCGCCACAGACAACATCAAAGATGTCCTCCAAATCCTAAATCATTACTGGAACTTCAGATTGTAGATGATGACACTACAATGTTAGACACCAGAGCTTCACAGGTCAACTTTCTGCAATGTAATCTGTAACTGTTTTTTGAAGTAATCTGGTATATCGATGGTATATTTTCCTGTCACCAACTCTTTTTAATCAGTTATACGTCGTGATCCATCGAGTTCAGTTCAATTATTTAGTGTTATATATGAATAAACAGGAAGTGATTTAGAGGCCGATGCTAGATGCTATATATCCGATAAGATTTTTTTATTTAAATGTTTCTTTTTTTCCCCTCTTCACATGACGCACTACTTGTGACATAAGGGTCAAATTTGTTGAAAATCGATTCGATACATGAATGGTCCGATTCTTCTTTGCATATATACATGTTAACTGCATTGATATTTGATAAGCCTTTAATACATTAATTGAATACAACCGTTATGCTTAACGATATGAATATTTGCAAGACCTAATCAATGATTTTGGGGAGTCTTAGGTGGGTTCCAATGGAAATTTATTGATTGCCAAACATCTAAATGATACCACAATTAAACATTTAATTCAACTATGTGTTATTTCCAATGAAAGGGAGTGTATATAGGTTTTACTGTACTGCAAATAATGGTAAACTGAATATTTTAGACTACTTACAAAGGGATTGCTGTAAATATGTTAGAATTCAATAAAACGTGCAAAGCAAGCTTGCTATCAATTAATTTTATGCAATAAGGCACAATGTACTCGTTTTCTGTATTATTTTTAGAACTTTTTGTATTTCAAAATTTTTATTCTTTGTGATGTTTTTTTTTGGCCAAATGTACTTTGAGATTTTGAATTCAAGATTTTCGCCTGACAGCATTAACATAATTATATGTAACATTATAATTAACATACATGCAAGAGCGTCCTCTATTTGAGTTACATTCGCAAAGTGAGCAGTGTTGGGAATTCCAAGGCAACGCATTCCATGAGCATGTCGCCATTCCGCAAAATGTCTTTGAAAAGCCTTTGGACCCTTATAAATATAATTACCACAAATTTCACAATTGTAGTTAATATTTAAGCCGTGTAGTTTATACAACCAGTAAGGAATAGGCTGAAAATAAAAGGTATTACAACAAGCATATTGTGTATATAATTACTTTTCCGTCCCAACCAAGTGGGAGGTTTTTTGGATTATATGGAACATCATCGGTGTCATCTTCCAAACTCTCTTCATCGCTTTCCTCGTTTTCACTGTCATCTCTCTCCCCATCTGTACGTGCTTGTTTTCTCTGAACATTTTCTTTTGTCGCTACACGTTGCATTGCAACCAATTCGGCTAATCTACAATAATATTCATTTCTAATTACAGTTAAGAACTTTTGTTATCTCACAATATGTACATCTATTATAAAAAATATAAGTACTCTTAGAAATCTTCACCCACCGAAGTATATTCTAACTGGAATATGTACTAACTAAAAGTCCTGGTCCTGACTCCGCCTACAAACTGTAGGGAACCGTCTTTTTCTCTTCAAAAACTCTTTCTTAGCTAATGGTTGCTTCAATTTCACATCCATGGCAAGAGGATGCCTTACTATTATTTTTTGCAATTTCTTTTAAATAATGAATTTACAGAATGTAAATAAACTTAACAAACTGAGATGAAGCGAGATGGTAAGCGTTACTGTTCTATTTAGAATATACTTCAGTGCCTACAACACACAAAAATTTATAAGATGTAAGAAAAAAAATAAACTAACACAGACATCTTTAACTAAAAAAAAGGGAAAAATTGAAGTACATATCCTAAAACAGTTAGTCACATTTTTGACATCGTTTAGATTGTAATAATAGTTCATGCCAGATAGACATTTAGATACCAACCTGCGAAAAATATTCAAAAGCCGCCAACATGTCAAAAACATTGTAATTATTGTTCTTGCCTTTTGTGAAGTAAGAAAACTACATTGTTTGTAATAAGTTACAAAACATTTACCTATATATTTGCGCTTCTAAACATGCAAGGTCTCTTTGTCGTAATTGTTCTCTTTCTTTACTTGCTTTTCCACTTTTATTCTTGGCCATTAAAGATGGGTCCAAAGATGTAGTACCTTTTGTGGCCCACAACCTTTGAGCTCGTTCTTCAAGGGTTCTAAACAAATCAACAATACATTACTAATGTAAAATGTGTATGTGTACTAAGTTTATCCAATCAAATCAGTTTATCATTATTTTATTATTATAACTACAGCCAAGGGATTGTCATCTGGCAGAGTGAAATGCGCACGAGATACACAAGGACGCAACACCAAAGATAAAGACACATCTCCCTACTAAAGTACAACCCACAGAAGGTTTAATACGGAAACAAAGAAATTTACAATTTCATACTTGTAATACACATTTTTAAAATAAACATGATAACAGTGATGACAACACATAATAGTTAAGAGATAAGATTTTGTGAAAAACAAGAGAAAAGGAAATGAGGGACTGTTTGCACTTGCAAAATTCTTTAACAGGATTATTGTAAACAAAGGGAAAGGGTCCTCTTAAGATAGGTAATAAGTCGAACCCATTTTTTGTCTATGTGGCACATGAGAGATGAAAACGAACTTTCGTATGGTAAAGATCATGTACAGCACGTACGGAGAAAGATTGCCCCAAGGTCGGATGCGCACTCGTATAATTGTAAATTTTCCAAGCTTAGCAATCATGTGATACCAGTGGTGTCGCCGCTAAATTCCGTTTAATTAGTAACATCTGGCTTGAATATTAAAAAAAAATGATTTTTGTCTTAAATGAGTATATGTGATTTAATTTTACATGTACACGTATTTTTTCTTACTTGTTACTAAAATATAAATTTAATAACACTGCGAGTTTTATTTCCTCATAAAAAGCAACGCCAGTGTTAAACGTGGAAAAAGCAGTTTACATGCCGATCGCTTCCAAATACACGAAGTTCACCTGCGCACCCGAAGCAATCTTTCTCCGTACGTGCTGTAAAATATTCTATATTTTTTAAGTTTAGTTCAGTTAAGATCAGGTGAAGTGTCACAAACGTGCGTATTTTCTTTTGGCACATTAAAGAGGGACTTCCTCCCAGGCCCTCGGAGAGCATTGTTGTAAGAACAGATTTTTTCGTTTTACGTACAATGTAACTAGCTACTAGACAACGCAGTGGTGGCTTGTTAGGATGGGAATTTGCAGCGCCCACCAAAAATTTTAAAGAAGCGGTGATCAAATTTTTTATCTTAAATTATAAAGTGTGAGGTGTATAATTTATATTTTGTAAGCTACATATTAGTATAAAGAAAAAAAGCATGCTTGTTAATGTGTACTGGGCAGGCAACTTGCTCGTCCTGTGAGCAGAGAGAAGATTCAAGTTAAGGTTTATGTCATGTGCATTTGACACAGTCTCAATGCAAATATAAGTAAAACGTATGTCGTAATGCATTCATCTGTTAGACAAGCAGCTGCGCTCGCTCATGCTGCACTAGATACAATGGGCTAGTTCAGCAGATAAAGCAGCTTTACAACTGTTGTAAAAATATTTCATACGATTGATTTATACATTTAGAACAAGGGCGAGAACCAATCATATTGAAGAATCTTACAACAGTTGTAAAGCTGCTTTATCTGCTGAACAAGCCCAATGCAAGTAGAGCTTACAACACCGGAAGCAATTTATTTTGAATACCAGTTTTTGGTATTCAATCAAGAGAATCCCGGCATCCCGATATTGACTTTTTTTACTGCTGAAACTATAAAAGAGAAATAAAAAACCCATAACTTAGAAATTCAAAGTTCAAAATTCCAAATTTAAAGTGTTCAAGTTATTCAAAGATGTAAATTAAAAAATCCACATAAAATTCAAAACTTTCATATTCAAAATAGAAATTTGAAATAAAAAATTGAAACTCAAAATATTAATGGCATGAATCCTAAATTATAATTTGAAAATTCAAATTTCAATATTCGAAACGCAAAATATGTATTACTGCTAGTTAAAGTTAAAAAGTTTAAAATAAATTCAATATTGAAATTGGAAATAATAAACTCGCAATTATAAATTTTGTAAATTCGTAGTTCAAAAATTAAAATACAGGGTTAATGTTTGACGAAAAGAACAAAAGTATTTTCTCAAGGCAGCTTTTATTTTATAATTGGTCATTTCCCACTACGATCGCCTGTTCAAGGGATACAAAGGGAAAACCAAACAAATTCGCAAATTTTGTTACGCTACGGAGTTAGCTCATACGGTAGGGCCGGGGACTTTTCGTATAATTATCACCAAACACCTCCAAACACATCCCAGAAATAAAATCATTAGGATCAAAAAGTCTGTCCACAAGCCCTTTTTGAGCGTTCGTTCGCTAGGCTAAATAAGAATAATCAGAAAATGTCTTCTAATCATACTAATGCTATTACATCTCGTATTACATATACAGGGTGTCTCACGGTGACCGTCGGTTAGAAGTATATCAAGAACTGTAAAAGCTAGAAATTTGAAATTTTGCACATGCGACATGGAGTGTATAATCTATTAAATAAAAATATTTTCCAAATGGCAGCACTTCTGGAAATACCGGAAGTGGGCATCAACTTCTTTATTTTAAATACAAACCGGGCAATTTTTTTTCACATTCTGATGTGTCATAAAATGTTTAGTAAGTATGCTTAAAATAATCGGCGTATCAATTTTGATTGTTGAGAAAAAAAAATTAGAAAAATGTAAATAACTCTGTAATCATTGATTTTAGGTATAGGAACATGTTATATCAATTTAAAGGAAATTTATTTCTGCATCGAATAGGCTGATAATTGAATAGGCATTCCATTAAAAAAAAGAGACTTTAAAGTTTTTCTTAAGTCTGGAAATAACGTCAAATAGATACGTAACCGCGGGCAATTTTTTATTATCCATTACATGCAATTGTGTCTCAATCTTTTGACATTGAGAACCTAAAATCCCATTTCACTAACTTTTACCATTTTCGACTTTCAATTTTATTTCCTAAACAAGATTTCGACATTTTTCAGTAAAAAAAATTTTTTTTCTCAACAATCGAAATTGATACGCCGATTATTTTAAGCATACTTACAAAACATTTTATGACACATCAGAATGTGGATAAAAATTGCCTGGTTTGTATTTAAAATAAAGAAGTTGATGCTCACTTCCGGTATTTCCGGAAGTGCTGCCATTTGGAAAATAATTTTATTTAATAGATTAAACACTCCATGTCGCATGTGCAAAATTTCAAATTTCTAGCTTTTACAGTTCTTGATATACTTCTAACCAACGGTCACAGTGAGACACCCTGTATAATAAAAAAAAATTTTCGAAATCCCGGAATTCCGGTATTGTAAGCTCTAAATAGTCTAAATGCAAGAGTTCAGGTTACAGGATAATCAGCAGCTTTATCTTACTTAATGATAACACTTAAATAGGCACTGATTAAAATCACTAAGATTTCTGGAAAATTAGAAAATTAATGTTAATAAAATTTAATTGTCATTATTACGTATTTTTATTATGACTAACCTACTCGGAAATACAAATTTTCAGGAATCATCTAATTAATGCGTGCAATAAATTAGAAATGTATAGTGACGTAATATAGCTATGCCGGTTCTGAACTTGGTCAAGGTCGCCGATGTAGTAATGTCACTATGAACTCAGGTTCTGAAATTTACCAAGCTTGTCGGTGGAGGGATCTTTTTTGAACGGTTCTTATCTGTGCTAAAGTGGACCAAAGAAAGTAAACTGTTCTCGAAAACCGCTTACGTGAAGGTCATTGAGTCCTCGTTGTTCGAAACCGGTTAGCTTTGTACAAACAGAATAGCTGTTCACACATTCCATCTCTGTTACCTGTTTGTGCTGTTACAAGCAGTTCTACAGAACAACTCAATTTAAACAGCTTTAATTTCAAACAGGTGAACAGCTATACCTGTTTGTACAAAGCTAACCAATTTCGAGGGGTTGGCCTTGAGCCACAACAGTATACTTTCCTTGGTGCATTTAGCACAGATAAGAATTGCTCAAACAATTTCAATACAACTTAACATTTGGGGGTGGGGGCGGTTCCAGACTGTATAGAATTCATTGGCAACTGTCAAATTGTTATTTAATTTTATCATGGCAGTGAACTATGCAAACTGAAACTAAACCTTTCGTATGCAAACTACCAACTGATCTTTATAATTTACATAAAAATGGTGATAACTTTCATTAGATCATTATTAAAATACTAATCTTCGATACTTGAGAGCATTTACACATAAAATCACATTGGTCATTAATTGCCCTTGTAATATGTGTGAGTTCACTAAATCATTTCAATAGTAAAAACAAATTGCCAAATACATTTGCAATATTGTTTAATGCCATTAGTTTTAGTTCATTTTTCTTCATTAGAAGACATGTTAACTGGAGAATGTGATAAAATGGACAAAAGAAAAAAATCATGGAATGAGAATATCAGTTTCATATGGAACGCCGTTTTACTTTTTATTGTCAGTTTTTATACTCAATGTATAAAATAACTTCTTTCTTAAGTTTACAATTTTAGTTACAATTTTAATGTTTGTTTAATAAACTTCAAGTATTTATACCGATAGTTGATTTAAAATGTTACATGAATAAAAATGTACATTGAAAATAAAAGAAGTAACTTTATAATTTCTTAAATTTTAATGAATAAGTTTAAATGTTAGGATACTTTTAAGCAACTAACATTTTAAATGGTAGAATTAAAACGTTTGTTGATAATTTTAATTGGTCGCTTCGATCGGTGGTGTTATTTTGAACTAAAATTTACATGTGTTTCCTTATACTGGTGTAGTTTCAATAACTGCCACCGATCGAAGCGACCAATTAAAATTATCAACAAACGTTTTAATTCTACCATTTAAAATGTTAGTTGCTTAAAAATATCCTAACATTTAAACTTATTCATTAAAATTTAAGAAATTATAAAGTTACTTCTTTTATTTTCAATGTACATTTTTATTCAAGTAACATTTTAAATCATCTATCGGTATAAATACTTGAAGTTTTTTAAACAAACACAAAAATTGTAGTAAAAATTAATAATATACATTTAAATTCATTCTATTAAATATTTGCTTGCCCTTAGTATTAAATATTAAATTTTGTTTATAGCATTTCAAGCAAACTTTAATTTTTATTAAGTATATTTTTATGACTCTCCACTTATTTTAGTACATTAAAAGTGTTTGTTAAAAAAACTGCACACATTTAAATTGTTAGATGAAAATGAGTTTCTTGATTTAATATATTTCACACAAAAATTTGTAACACTCGTTTTAAAACTTTCATTTAAATTGAGAAGCAAAATATATGAACAAACATTGGAATTCGTGTAACATTTCAATTTAACAAACAAAAAATAGCAACTAATTTAAATGAAAGAATTAAAATGTATGTCGAATTAAAGTGTTACATGAATTAAAATGTTTGTTGATAATATTTGTTCTTTCATTTCAAATAAAGAATTAAAATTATCAACAATCATATTAATTCTGAATTAAAATGTTTGTTGATAATTTTAATTGGTCGCTTCGATCGGTGGTGTTATTTTGAACTATAATTTACATGTGTTTCCTTATACCTTTGTTTAGTTAGACAACCGGAGGTGTTTCTGAACCACCACTGATAGATGGCGAGTGCGACGTCCTATTTAAAAGCAATGCTCAGGCACTCGCCATCTATCAGTGGTGGTTCAGAAACAACCTCCGGTTGTCTAACTATATACTTAATCAACAAAGCTTATGCTGGTGTAGTTTCAATAACTGCCACCGATCGAAGCGACCAATTAAAATTATCAACAAACATTTTAATTCAGAATTAATATGATTGTTGATAATTTTAATTCTTTATTTGAAATGAAAGAACAAATATTATTAACAAACATTTTAATTCATGTAACACTTTAATTCGACATACATTTTAATTCTTTCATTTAAATTAGTTGCTATTTTTTGTTTGTTAAATAAAAATGTTACACGAATTCCAATGTTTGTTCATATATTTTGCTTCTCAATTTAAATGAAAGGTTTTAAAACGAGTGTTACAAATTTTTGTGTGAAATATATTAAATCCAGAAACTCATTTTCATCTAACAATTTAAATGTGTGAAGTTTTTTTAACAAACATTTTTAATATACTAAAATAAATAGAGAGTCATATAAATTTACATAATAAAAATTGAAGTTTGTTTAAATGGGACGAAATTAACTTTAGTAATAAAAAGTAAAACGGCGTTCCATAGTTTCATGAACAACAGAATGGCCATAAAAGTAAAAAGTCCTTCAAAATGCTGAGCTGAAAAGTGGTATTATTTTGTCATCTACACAATAAACAGACGGACAACAGAAAATGATTCCTAGCTCAAAAAGAAGAAGTCTCAATTCTTCTCGGCTTCTGTAAAGTTAAAGTCTATCCCTTGGCAATAAATGTCTCCCTAAGACAATCATAGCATTAAATATTTAATTTTGGTACTTACCCTCCGCATTTCAATCCAAGAGCTAGCAAGGCAGATTTTAATCTATCCAAACCTAAGGATGCTAATTCCTCCCAACTGTTGAAAGCGGACAATTCCAAATGTGCTCCAACATTAGCCAAAGCAGATCCTGTTTCTTTCTGTAAGATTTCATGATATGCAATGTAATAATTCATTACAATAACTTTAATGATCACTACATTACTTTTTAACATAAATTATTTAATATGACACCCTTTGTAATGCAAAGGGATCCCATTTTCTGTAATACTACTTTGACTTATATGACCCATACAATACAAAAAACATTCTTGGAAATCAATTTCATCTAATATCTTAAAAAGGAAAACCATTAATGATACAGTGTGTCCACGGATTGACTTCACTATAGGTGTAAATGACCAAAAATTTTGGAATTTCAAAACGATTTTTTCAGATTCTGCCCTGCTTCATTGGAAATGAATTTTCATCATATTTTTAATTTTTTTAATTCAAAGCCGCCTTGATCGTGGAACAAAAACTATTTTCTTTGCAGGTAAAGTACCTTTTTTATGTATCATAGAGCAAAATTTTATTAAGAAAAACTGTTCAGAATCAAAAAATAATATTCAGTGCAAAATTTGAAAATAATCGGCACAATTTCATGAAACCGTTATTTTTATTTATTAAGACGACTATCATCGATTAAATCGGAATCTATGCATACAACATTTCAAACATTACATTCACATTTGTTTACAAACAATACCGATTGTCATTTTATGGTCAGTTTTTCAATTCTGAACAGCTTTTCTTAATAAAATTTTGCTCTATGATACACAAAAAAGGTACTTTACCTGCAAAGAAAATAGTTTTTGTTCCACGATCAAGGCGGCTTTGAATTAAAAAAATTAAAAGTATGATGAAAATTCATTTCCAATGACGCAGGGCAGAATCTGAAAAAATCGTTTTGAAATTCCAAAATTTTTGGTCATTTACACCTATAGTGAAGTCAATCCGTGGACACACTGTATATTAATTGAAAATCGGTTTTAAACAAATACAGGTATGTAAAGTTGCACTAAAAAAAATGGAAGATCAGTGAATAATTTGTTGAGAATTATATACAGGGTGATTCACGACTATTCCCTCGGTCTCTTATGCCTAAAGGGTACAAGATATCAGCTTCATTTTTTGGTGACATATGTAAATTGATAACGACTATTTTTTAAAATTATTTTCACTTATACAGGATGCTTCACAAAATTGTAATATATCAAAGTTAGGTTTTTTTAAATGCAACCCCCTGTATTTTATTACATTTTTAGATTATACGTTAAAAACTAAGGTAACTTTATTAAATGTTCCCTATACCTATCGCTTACCAATTTTGAGAAAATTGTGATTTTAAGAAAAATATTCAATTTAAACAACCCCTAATAACACGGAAAGCACTTACTTTTAGTAACACAAATTTATATCGATTTATCTTGACCTTTAAGGCTTTTATTTGCACTACGTAGCATTTCGATTTTTTGTACAGGGTGTGTAGAAAAAGGATTCATATTTTATATTTTTCAAACATCAAAAACTCACTTAACTTAAATGGAACACCCTGTATGTTTTTATTCTATGTTGAATAACTTTTCATTTTCTATCAAAAACTATGAGTAATTGATATGTCTAAAATCAACGATTAAAAAGTTATTAAGATTTTTCTCTAAAATTTGTATGGAAATGGTTTTGTTTGCATTCTAGTAGGCCATGATTTTTTTTATTGTAGTTGATAATTAGATATGGGATCACAACTTAATTAAAAATGAAATTAATAACAAGAAGTAATCATTTATGGAGAAAATGGTATAGTAAATGCTCAATATGATGACCATTTTCTTCTAAGCACAACTGCACTCGATTTTCAAAAGATCTAACGTTTCTCAGGATATCTGGTGTTATAGTAGCAAACACATCCTTTATTGTAATCTTTATGTCATCAGCAGTGGTAGGTGGAGTGTTGTGGACCCCTCCTTACAATCCATTTATTGAGGAATTGTCTATCTAAATATTTTTGAAAAAAACATAAACATCATTCTTATCACATTCAACTTCACCAGAATTTATATGGACGAGGCTTTCAACGAAGGTTGAATTTTTTATTATGGAGTCTCGAAAAAGTTGGAGAAGAAGATGAATTGTTTAAATATGTTTTATTTACCGACGAATCCACTTTCCACAACATAACGGCTTGGTAAACTGACATAACTTTCATTACTAAATCCTCACCTGTATCGCACTGTTGACCGCCAAAACCGGTGGAGCCTCAATGTATTTGGGAGAATTTTAATTTTTTGATGGAAACTTGAACGGAGTAAAATTTTTACGGATTTTAGAACAACACTTTTTCGAGTCTTCTTGATGAAGTTTGTTTAGATATTATTATTATTATTATTATCATTAAAAATTTAGTTTACAACACTCCACCTACCACTGCTGATGACCTGAAGATTATAATAAAGGATGCGTTTGCTACTATAACACCAGATATCCTGAGAAACGTTGGATCTTTTGAAAACGAGTGCGGTTATGCATAGGAAAAAATGGCATTTAGGTACTACAGTATTTTTTCCATTGCTTCAATTTCATTTTTAATTAAGTTTTGATCACATATCTAATTATCAACTACAATAAAAAAAATCATGGCCTACTAGAATGCAAACAAAACCATTTCCATACAAATTTTAGAGAAAAATCTTAATAACTTTTTAATCGTTGATTTTAGACATATCAATTACTCATAGTTTTTGATAGAAAATGAAAAGTTATTCAACATAGAATAAAAACATACAGGGTGTTCCATTTAAGTTAAGTGAGTTTTTGATGTTTGAAAAATACAAAATATGAATCCTTTTTCTAAATACCCTGTACAAAAAATCGAAATCCTACGTAGTGTAAATGAAAGCCTTAAAGGTCAAGATAAATCGATATAAATTTGTGTTACTAAAAGTAAGTGCTTTCCGTGTTATTAGGGGTTGTTTAAATTGAATATTTTTCTTAAAATCACAATTTTCTCAAAATTGGTAAGCGATAGGTATAGGGAACGTTTAATAAAGTTACCTTAGTGTTTAACGTATAATCTAAAAATGTAATAAAATATAGGGGGTTGCATTTAAAAAAACCTAACTTTGATATATTACAATTTTGTGAAGCATCCTGTATAAGTGAAAATAATTTTAAAAAATAGTCGTTATCAATTTACATATGTCACCAAAAAATGAAGCTGATATCTTGTACCCTTTAGGCACAAGAGACCGAGGGAATAGTGGTGAATCACCCTGTATAAATGCTAATATAATAAGTAATAAGAAAATTGGCACAGCACAGTTATTTAATTTCATTCAACATAATGTTTCTGTAAAATAAAATTTAGATACTTGTCCATCATATAATAACTAAAATAAGTAATTTATTTTATCTACAAGCATGTCAATGAGTATTAATCAGCTAACCCGATAAAATACTTTATCCGCTACTATGCCGAAAAAACCTTCAACATAACTAAAATAATAAGTATCAACATCAACTGATTAGGAGCTGTAGCTTTAACACATTCGCTGCAACTTCTAAGCACCCCAGAACTTTTTTTAAAAGAAAAACTATGTATTTCATGTTATTGTTTATAAACAAAAGTCATAAGAACATATATACTGGGTGTTTTTAAAAAAAACTGTATTTCATGTTAATGATGTTATATTGTTTATAAACAAAGTCATGAGAACATAATATACTGGGTGTTTTTTATTTAGTGACTCCGAACGGAGTCGTGCGCACTCGCCGAGCGAACCAAGTGACTCCGATCGGAGTCATGCGCACTGACTGTGTTAACAAGAATACGAATCTTGTGTATCACAAAACTTGTATCTGATACAGGGTGTAGAATTGACCGATGCCACTACAGGGATTTCAATGTAAAAATCTTAATATTCGATTACTTGCTTCCCTAATTATTTTAGACAAAAAGTCTATTTAACTTTGAAATTGAAATCCCTATGGTGCATCGGCTAATTCTACACCCTGTATTGCAGAAATCAAAGAGCATCAACACTTTTGGAAACTGCTACAAAAAATATGGAGATGGGAAAAAGTTCATTGTTTGCCAACCAAAAGACAAGGAAAGTAGATTTTTTCAGGATAAGAGAGTAGCTTTGGATTCATGTTCTTATGTTTGTAGCCACTGCCTCACCATACAATTATTGTGTACTGAAATGCTGTGGCTTGGACAAAATATGTTCAGAAAAAAGAAAAAAAATATGTTAAACATTAAATACTTACAGGCCAACCTGGAACAGTTCCACTATCCCACTGACCAATAATAGCATCCACTTCAGTTTGTAAATCTGCTTCCAAATCCATTAAAGGTTTCACACGTTGCACAAACCAACTTAAATACTCAATTAACATAATCAAATAACGTCTATACTCTCCAGTTTTACGTTCTTTTGGGATATCGTACAACTGTTCAAACATACTTAAATAGGTAATGTAATCCACTTTCTGCAATTGAAATATTATTATTTTGCTCACATATTTCAAGTCTAATTAAACCTCAATTCCCTTCAAGTTTATATATTTTTCATAACACTCATGTAAATCCAAAAATTTTCCATATCCCTCCTCATCAGAAAAGTCCACCAAATCTAAAAGTATTTAAATACAACTACATAACATAAGTCAAATAAAGTTTACTTGATAATTCATCTGTAGGGTTTTCTCTTGCTTTGGCTAATTCATCAAATTCAACAGACATAGGAATGCTTATCTAGAAAAAATCTCTTATTTTTAACCATTTCAAAATATGGAAAAACACTAACCTCATTGGGATGCTTACGATAAAAATCTTTAATTTGTTTTAATCTCATATAGAATTCCTGAAATTCATTCGGGCCTGTGAGTGCGGCAACTTCAGCTTTTCTGTGGCCATCTCTGTCCTCGTACAAATCGACTAACCGTTCTGTACTCGTTAGGTAACGATCCATTAAATATTTTAAGCGATAGTCAGAGTTTATGACTTCACGATGCTGCAACAAAAATTTTCTCTGTTACTTTACTACAAAATATAATGTATAGTTGCAGACGAGTACATTACACATTCACATACAATAGCAATTGAACGGAAGAGCACTAATATGAGAAAATATTTGAGGCGAGTATGCAGAAGAACCAAAACAGACATGAACTGGCTTAAATTAAAGCTAACAAAATGGGGAGGGAAATACACAGTAAGAAAAGAAAGTCACAATGAGTGGTTAATAAACGAGGAAAGAAGAAAATAAACATGTTAATAGACTGAAAATAATGAAAATGCCAAAATGAAATGGCTTGTCTTCTAGACATGTGCAATATGAAAAGGCAACATTTCTCACAAAGGGCATTTCTTGTATTTGATGCACAAAAATAGAAATTGTGCATATACCTTCAATGAAATCATTTCCTTCATGAAAACACATGAACGAAACAAACACAAAACATAATATATACCAAACGATGCATTTCTTTTTAGATAAGATTGGAAAGAGCGCTGTGAAAGAAATGAAATCCAATGCAAAAGAGACTACTATTAACAAACTATTAACCAAGACTAGGTATATGTGCTCCAAATTGAGTCACGTAAAGTAAATATAAATGATCAAAAAGAACTACTATTGGGAAAAAATGATACAAAAATGGAAAATTTTATGTAATTATAGGTACAGATTTTTTGCAGAAAATGAAAACGAATTACATCTCCTACAAAAATTTAACAGTATAGCGAAATCATTTAATATGACATGTCATGTCAAGATCTTAGGTTATATTTAACCTAAGGTCAAGGTATCATACTTTTGGCCTGCGGCGGAATACGACATCAACAACACAAATAGAGGAATTATCCAATTAAAAAATCAATCCAAATACTTAGTTGGGTTATGATGTTGAAGCAGTAAAAATGAAATAATAATTATGTAAACACAATGAACTCTAAAGAAACTGGAAGAGAAGCTGTACACATTTCAATACGCTACTGTGTGTGTCAGGGGCGGTAGAAGGAGATAGTCAAATGTTGTGATCAGTGAACTCTAAATTAGAGTTCACTGGTTGTGATATAAGCATCCTTGTTACTCCCGCACGGTTAAGTGATCAACTTTCGTTATGTTAATGTGTTTACAGGGAGATTAGGTTGTGGCTCGAGTTGTGGTAGCTAGAATATATACTTTTGAGGTTCAGTTGCATAATAGGTAATGCATACTAAATTGAAAGGATTTTTTTAAACAGAACACCGACTTGTTCAAACGTTGAATACGAATGTGCCAAATTGTGGAAAGAGCACCTTTTACAAAAATAAAATAGAAAACGTTCCTACTTCTCAAAAATATGCGCATTGTATAGAAATCTTAATCAACGAATTTCAGTCACGATTCTAAATGTTCACAGTTCAGAAGACTGGTTTCCATGAAAATCTTTTCGTCGCCATTTAATATCGACGTAGATACAATTCCCGAACACTTTCAAATAGAATTGATTAACACATGCTGAACAATATCGATATGAAAAATGTATTTTACTCAGTCGAAAATTTTTATAAATTTTATGTGAGTCCTGAAAAATTTCCCCTTTTGACGAAATGCAAAGCAAATGATGTCTCTGTTCGGAAGTACGTATGTTTGCGAATAATTATTTTTAACTATGAAAATAATTAAAATGACCAATGACCACCGATCAAGACTAGGTGATGCACGATTGGAAAACTGCGTTCGTGTAGCTATCTCATCAATACCAGCTAATGTTGATCAACTTATATTAAAATTTATGAAATCTTAATTTTTGTTCAAATTTCGTGTTTTTTTATTCTAATGTTTATTATATAAATAAAGTTTATAAAATATTAATGGGTAAGTAGTATTTTGTGCGCAGCCTGCCAAGAAATTCAAGGATTTTTAAAAATAAAGAAGGTTGCTCACCCCTCAACTAGACAAAAAATACAAGGAATACCACAATGCGGCGGGTTACCTATCTCCGGACTGTGCCTCACACAAATCTACGGCGGTCGCTCTTCGAGTTTCTTTAGAGTTCGTTGTGTAAACAACACAGTATAACAGCATTAGCATATACAGAGTGATTCAGAAATATGGCTATACGTTTGATTTCATTTTGTGACGAAAATATTATTATTAAAGGAAATATGATGTTATCATTGGAAAGGGAATCCTTCAAATTACAACAATAGAACAAACAAATTTACTGATATGAAGCTAACATGCAGCTTGGCGGGTTGATTTTTGTGGGATAGCGTTGAACGGCTCAACAATTCTCTCCGTTGTTTCTGCATCCGTACTACTGCGAAGGCTTCAAGAAGGTTTGATTTTCTGCATCCTTCCCGTTTCCAGCAGTCGTTTTCTTCACTTTCCCACAATCGACGACTACCATGCTCCGTTAAACTCACGTCTTGCAACAAATAACTTGTTTACACAGTGCAAGCATTTTATATTACTATAATTTTGTAAATAAGGAAACTTCAATGACATAAACACATATTCTAAAGCAGAGTAAAACGGTCACCCAGTCGATAAGAGATAAGATGCTGTGACAAGTACTCTGTAATCATGTGCGAAGTTACAAGCACTGTTTGTGTCTAATTATTATCAACCTAGACCATTTACATAATAGGTATATAAGTACAATTTACAATAAAAGAGAAAGGTAATGGTGTTATAATTAATGCTTACACTGATTTTCTTATGAAGCATTTCTTTCACCATCGCATCTACTAAACGTTCTCGTTCTTCATGATATCGTCTTTGCTGTTCTAAAATAGTTTCCATACCTTCGAAAAATTAAAGTAAATACGGTTTTCGAAAGGTTACAACGGTTACAACCTAAAACACACACAAGATAAACGTAGAACAATTGAACGACTATAGTAAATAGGTCAAACATCTACACTACACATTATAACTAAAAATTGTAATGCAACCTACTGATAGCAAATTGATCACGTTTTTTGTTAGTACTTGTTCACATTTAAAGGGTCAACGGTATGTGACCACAGACCACTAACCAATGTGACTTGGCAAATAAGTTGTTCTTTTTGGCATTTGATGGTATCACACATTAATAAAGCATAATATTAAAAAAGGAAGCATTTTGACAACCGACATATGTTATCGAATGTTTAAACGGAATAAAAAGAGACGACCTATTAACACATGCCTGTATTGCTATAATACCCTATAATCGAAAAAATATATTTCAAATAGAAAATACCTTTGTCTTCTATTTCAAATAATAAATATAAAATACTTTTACAAGAAAGTATTTGAAATATAAAATACAAAATGCTATTTTCTATTTTAAATAGGCATTTCAAATAGATTTATTTCACATATTTACCCACCTCTGTCCCAAACACTATCAAACTTATATCGCTTAAAATTTGACCTTAAAGTAGCATCACAACTTTAAAATTAATACGCAGAATTAATAATCCAAACTTAGCGTAAACGTTTAACCTAAGCTTTGAGAGGAATAATTGTAATGAAAACACACAACCAACCCCTTACTTCATATAATTTGATAAATCGTAATTATAGATTCTAAAGTGGCGACATTGTTTCGGGAAACATTTCCCATTATCATCAAGCCTTTTCGAAAATTAAGTGATTTCACTTCTCATTAGTTTATTTATTTGCAGTCATTTGCTTTATTCCATATTTTAATTGCTCCCCATCCCTTATCATCCCGTGCGCAGGATTTGTCCATGGGAGGGGTTGCGTTGGGAACAGGGAAGACCTCAAACGTTGATTGAAGATTGAATGATTTCAATCAACGCCTCCCAAACAATAAACATTCATAAAACATAAACTAGGTTGAGATACTCCCAATAATAAAATTAGGTTAACATATTCCTTAAAACATTGAAACTTGGGTAGGTATTCAATATTTATCTATTTTTAAATACAATTAGGTACCTATGTATTTATAAAGCGCGTTAATAACTACATATATATTATTATATTTCCTTATATTTCAACGGGTTATGGGAGAGGTTTGAACCCCCAAAACCCCCCTTGCGCACGGGCCTGAGTCTCTTTTAACGAACCTGGGTTCTCTCTTCTAGAGAACCCCTTTGGTTTTTATCTAATTTTGTGCGATTTGATGTTTTATTATAATTATGCTATTTTATAACCATAGTTTATTCCCCTCAGCTTTACTCAACGTTACACTTCTTTAATTATTAATTTTCGAAAAGGCTTAATAATGGGAGATGTTTCCCGAAACATGTCGCCACTTAGAATTTATAATTAAGATTTATCAAATTATGTATATGAAAAAGTAAAGGGTTGGTTGTGTGTTTTCATTACAATTATTCCATTCACCCCTTCGGATTCCTGTAAGATCTTTTAAAGGAAAGCATTCACAATATTTGAAAATTAATCCTCATACTTAATATTTAACGCAAAAGTTTGCAAACTCCAAACTTTAGCAGATTAATTTCACGGAAATGAACTCAAGTACGCATGCGTGCATTTATTTTTAAACTGCGCTTCCCGCTTATCATAAAGATATGGGTATTTAATTTAATTACTTATGTAGTGTATGAAATTCTCCTCTACAGCTTCGTTAGCATTTTCCATAATAAAGGTCAAGGTAAAACAAAACAATCATAAACTATATAGATAAATTGTGCTAAAGCTAAAAGGTTATGTTTAATGTTGTTGTGTTAAATAATTGGCTCGTTACATAGACGGCGCCACTACTTACACAGTATTAGAGTCCCTATATAGAGAGAGTACCGCAATTGGTTTGGGCGTTACTTTGGAGCTAAAATGGCGGCTGATGCATATTATTATGGTTGTCTTGTCAGCTGTTGTCAGTTGTCAGCTGTCAGTTGTAATAATTTTTCTATCACACCAATACCTTTTCTTCAATTCAAATTTCCCACCCTTTTCTGGAGTCAAAATGGCGTCAATTGCGGTACTCTCTCTATATAGGGACCACAAACCACTAAAAATAGACTGTCCACTTCTATAGAAAAATAGTTGGTAGAGAAATGCGGGACGGCGACTTCACAAGAGGAAAAGGGTAGGTTGAGTGACGCCCACAGCACCTTATTGGTTAATGCTTTATTGGGGGAAAATTTGAATTGAAATAAAGTAAGGTTATTATTTAAATAAAATCATATTTATGGTTATGTTTATCATTATAAGACATTAGTTACAATTTACATGATATATAACAGTGAAAACAGTACCTATTCTACAAAGTAATACATCTGCCGGTGAATTTGTTGAAATTTTACAATGCGATGCTGGCATAACAACACTTTTGGAACGTTCAGCAACAGTTTTTTCTTCATAATCCTGAAATAAATGTGGATATGAAATATAATCAATTAAAAAAATAATATTGTATCAAGCTTACTTTATACATCTATTGGAAATGCATCATTACGTAATAAAATTGTGCTGAAGTCTTTAATAATGTTACTATAAAGGGAAACCCATGTCCAATTTTTAAATTCTCCATTAATAAATTCAACCCATTTGTTAAAAATGGGCTTTAAATATAAATGTTTTGGGTTTGGAAACCTAAATCTACGGACTTTTCTATTCCTATTCTTCATATTACACATGCGGGGATCATGTTATGTTCTAAGTCTAACAAATAGCGAAAGTAAATATAGGTATAGGTACGCAAGTTTAAAAACTTACCAGAAAACTATAAACTTTAATACACAATAAGTCAATAAGTAATAAACAACAAAATATAAACGCAAATCCCAATAATGAACGATTATGTGACGCTGATGTACCTACTTCACATATTTTAAACGAAAAATACCGCTATAAAATCAAACACTTATCGCTTTCGTTTGAATCAGCAAATGTCAATTTAATTTATAATTCTCAGTACCAACTAATTTTGTGAACAGGTTAACCAACCTACAAATCCCCTTTCCTCTTGTGAAGTCAACACCCGCATTTCTCTACCAACTATTTTCCTATAGCAGTGGACAGTCTATTTTTAGTGGTTTGTGATAGGGACTCTACACAGTATACACAGTATGACAGTAATTTCACATATTAATTTCATGTATTGCGAATGATTCAAATTGAGTAAGTTGACGTTACATACAATTTCACTTCTTAATATTAGGTGTTTTCTTTTTACATTTTGTGGCACACTTAAATCACCTCTGTCAATACACACCATTCGTTTTATAAAAATAATTTGACTCAGTTCTCAATAACCCTATTCGTTTTAAAAGCTTTATTATTAACCTGAGGCAGAAATGTCTACATGACGCAAGGTGCTTCAATCACGTGATAATTGTGCATTTGCCTAACCCTGTGGCACACCTGTTGCGATGCAAAAAGAAAACACCTATTATAAACATTAATTCGAGGTTGTGAATGCAGCTTAAAATGAAGAAAACGAAAAGTCTACTTCAAACACACTGTATGCAGCCAAAAATTTTTGATAAATTTGAACTACTTAACCTCAAAAAAGTACAAAACAAAACAAAGTTTATAAATATTATTATGGAACCGTTTTTTAAAAAACATTGGGGAGAAATTGATAAAGAAGATTATAGTGTTAGTAACGATTCATTTTTCCCAGATGTTAGTGTTGATATTGAACGATCAATGAATAAATTTTGTTTGGCCGAATTTGATTCCGACTATCATGATACAAGATTTCAGGATGATGAAATTATGTAAAAAATAAGAAGCGATAATATTTATTACTATTTAATGTTTTAGTTTAGATTCGATGGATCCTATGATGATGTATGCAATCACTTTGCATAAGTATGCAAATAACATGAATGAAATGATAAGAGTTGCCGAATTAGCTATTGAATCAGGTTTAATACCTCCTGCAGATGTAGTACCACCTATACCAACAATGCCAGAAGTTCAAAACAAACATGCAAGGAATTGTTTAAATTTTATTCCTAAAGAATTTACGTAAGTTCATAGGTATACAATCACACATAAAAGTTTTGTATCTCTTATTTGAAGTATTTTTTATTGTTAAATATTTTATGCCAGAGTATTTTATATACATACAGTGTGTCGCAAATAGTTATATACAAATGGCGAAAAAGTTTATATTACATTTCACAAAAAAAAATATTCTTGATAAAAAGATCTGCATGATTTGTAGATCCATTACAAAATTTTTAAAACATGGCCGGAATACAGGGAAAATCAAAATTATGATTTGAAGTGAGAGTAAAATACGTTCAAACTGTTAGTAGTGGAGAGCAAAATGTTGATTGAAATTGTTATTAAGTAGCAAAAAATTATACACACTTGCAGATTAGTAATTTTCCCAGATAAAAGTTTCAAGATATTATTAATTGGATTATTTATTGAATAAAGGAATAAGACATGATAATGATAATTTCTAATTATTGCAAATACACACTGATGTAACATTTGTTGACATTAGATATTCCAAAGCACTCTACTCTTCTACCCAGAACGTGTTTAATAAGGATCAATAAAACAAAATCAGCCACTACAGTTTGAACGTATTTTACTCTCACTTCAAATCATCATTTTAATTTTCCCTGTATTCCGGCCAATGTCATGCAGAGATTTTTACCAAGAATATTTTTTTTTGTGAATTGTAAGATAAACTTTTTCTCCATTTGTATAAAACTATTTGCGACACACTGTATATATTGCAATTTATTATAACAAACAATTAATGTCACAAGGCTTTCAATTTCGCATAGTGTGCCTTCTAAGTACTTAATTGTCATTATGTTGCCTTAAAGAATTGCCATACGTATTGTCCTCACTGTTCCAAATTCTAATTGAATTTTATACCTAAAAACATCAATTTCTCTGCAAATCTGGCTTATATATTTATTGATAATTATTTAAGAGTCCGAGGCCATACACCAAGGCGTTTCAACTTTCCCCTATAAGAGGGTATTACCAGACAACTAAGAAAAGCTATAACATAATGACCGCAAGTCACTAAATTGTTTAAAAATTCGATAAATAAATAATAGCAATTGGTAGCAAAATGTCAAAACTTGGCGACTTGTCCATAGGTACCGCTATCATAAAAAGATCGATATTTACATTTACATTTGTATTGTCCTTTTTTCAAAGCAATTTTGAACTGTACAACTTGTATGAACTTTTATTTCTCATTTATAGGTTATCCACTTCCTTTTGATTAGGTACTACAATTTTTTTATGTATAAGTACTACTTCACTGTACAGCGAATGCTCCCACTGCCGCCAGAGCCGGTAAAAATTTTTCTCCCAATTTTGACATGGTCCAATCCCGGAGGCCGTTTTTATCTTACTCTTTACTATTTTAAATTAATTACTGGCTGGGTATGTGACTTGCAATGCCCAAGTGTGTTTACATTAGACAACCCACATGTTATTTATACGTTCTTTCAATTCAGGCACAGACAAGATAAAGGTATGTATATAATAAATAGATATCCACTCTCTGTTGATTATTCTAGAATTTCTTCACTTATCCATTATGTGTTGAATAATTCTTTAGGTACTTTGTTTCATATTTATTTTTTAATTACAAATAACGCCACCTACAGCACGCGGCGTGTAAGAAGACGAGCCCGCCAATGCGCAAACCACGAGTTTATGATGTTTTTCAAATTCACGCGTTCGTTTACTTGATATTTTTATTATAATCGGTACTCGCCGGAGTTCTTCGCGATGCGCCGGCTCCTCGTCTTCTTACGCGCCGCGTGCAGTACTAAACAGTACCTACAAAAATTTAAAAGAAAAGGGTTTTCCGGGACAATTTTTTTCATTTTTCCTATAACCTTTTACCCGAAATTGGGATGGCCCTGGATTCTTAACTGTTACCTTTTCACTATTTAACTCTTAATATTTATGTAAAACACTCCAACAATAAAAATTCCTGGAGTAGGAAATTGATGAAATTTGTTATTTGACTGTAGGCCGTTTTCTCTTGGAGAAGCAGAAATGAGTCCTGAAATTAGCTCTGCTGTTGTAAAACAAATTTTAACTAAGAGTATAGCGACCATGTTTGCTCATGTCGGTTATGAAAGTATGATTTTTATGTCTGCTAATGATATTCATTAATTACTGTTATTTCAGCTACACACTCCAGTGTATTGAACATATTGGTTGATGTACTAAGTGCATTTTTAAAGAAAATAATTTACCACTTAAAAATTGCTCAAGAAGATAGGGAAAATGGTCAGATTGATGGATTTCCAGTGTGTATATGTTCTTTTCATTTGTAAAAATGAATGTTTAATTGCAGAATATTGTGGAACGTGTATTTGTTGAATTGGGAATGGGAGGAGTGAAAGGTCTACATGATTATTATCAAACTCGAGTTGTGAAGTATATAAATGTTCTACAAAAGAGATGCAAAGAACTTATTAAACATTACGAAAGTTTACTGATACGTAAAACTCCATCACCAGATTCTAAAGAAAATAAGTAAGTGATGCATTTTATTATGTACAAATTTTAAATTCTGTAACAATGCATTTTAGAATAATTAGGGTAAATGTTGAAGAAGATGAAGATGTTATTAAAATTGATAATCCCCAAGTACATCTTGCTATTGATGGCGATGTAGGATTTTCCACTCTTGATGCCGGTTTTCAGCTACTTAGTAGTTTAGAAGCTGGAACCAGGTTAGTTGTTCTGTTAACTGGACGGATTATCAATTCTTTTACTTACAGTTCACAAGGGTTGACTGAAAATGAAGAAGATACAAGTATTACTATATCTCCTGGAGTTGTATCTATCCCTGAAACAGAGCTGGTTACCGCACTATCACCTTTTATTAAGAAGAAAAGGTCAAAGTAGATAAATTTCATTTTAGTTTAGAATTTGTTCCTGTAGTAGAGATAATTTGCTAAACATGGAATGAAATGGGCATGGATAAACCCAAGATTATTAATTATTGTATTATTAATTCTTAACGTCTTGTAATACTCCATTGAATTTTTAAGTAAGTTAAACCCTTCTTATGGTTCCCAATGAATAAATTACTTTAGTTAAAAAATGATTTTATTTGTTTCAAACTATGCAAAATAAAATGGCTGGAAAGGAGCGGGTTCACTGCAGAGAAATGTTATACCTAATTTCTCTGGTTCACTGCAGAAGACTTGAAAACTATATAAATCTTAATTAAGTAATTGGTTTGACAAACTTAAGATTCTTATTATGAAATATCGCAAAAAGTGACTCTCATACATATGGGGAGGGGACGCTATGAACATTTTAGACAATAATGTGAAAAAGAGAAGTGAAAGTTTGTTGTTTAAATGTCCTCCAGCAGCGCCCAGGTGAATCTGTTATTGACCAGAGCCAGATTTAGGAGTGTAGAGGCCCGTGTCAATGAAAAAACTAAGAGGCCCTTTCAATAAATAAATAGGTTTGTGGAGGCCCTCCATTTATGGGGGTTTCGGGGCTCCAGCCCGGATGTCCCACCGTGAATCCAGCCCTGTCATTGACCAATGTATTACCACAGTATACGTCTAACGAATGCAGTAGTTGAACTACCTATAAAATACATGGGAAAATATGTCTTCAGTTTTTTTCGCGCATAAGTTACGGCGCATTGGCGTTATGTTATATTTAGCAGTCAACTAGCGTTCGCGGTAACTTTAAAATCCCCTCCGGGTAAATCACCCCAATAAACAGACGAATTTGGCAA
The DNA here is from genome assembly GCA_036250285.1 of Pyrocoelia pectoralis. NCBI lineage: Eukaryota > Metazoa > Arthropoda > Insecta > Coleoptera > Lampyridae > Pyrocoelia > Pyrocoelia pectoralis. The sequence continues at coordinate 58,948,086 of CM070074.1, read as the reverse complement.
TGCGCAGTAACTTGCGCGAAATATTTTTAGCAAAAAATTATTACAGCAGTTCAACTACTGCATTCGTTAGACGTATACTGTGGTATTACCTATCACATTGAAGCAATTAAGTAAAGTCAAGGCAGTCACTGCTATGGAATGCAGAGATGAATATACAGGGTGAATGAGACCACCCGTATCAGTCGTTTATTTAAAGAACGGTGAGTCGTAGAGAGGTGGGGTAAAAAAAGTGATTATAAAAGCCATAATAAAGAATCGAATGGTGATATCATTATTTCTCGGACAAGTCAGCATTCCTCCAGAAGGCCCCCAACTCCAAAATTTTAAATGGCACCATAAGTCCAAAAAGGTATTTTTTGAAAGATTGTTAAAAAAGAAGAAAGTTTTATAGGAAAAATTATTTTATTACTGCCACCCCTTTTAAGTTATATTCGACTAAAGTTGTTAAATTTGAAATTCATTGTTAACAAGAAACATTGAAAAGTCGACTTTTAAAATCTAGTTACCAATGTTACATGTGTTCTTCCCTTTCAAGAAGTACTTATTAGAGCCACTGATAGTGTACCTAGAAGAGCTCAACAGTGCTTAGCAGTAAATGGAAGATATTTTGAACACATGTAACATTGGTAACTAGATTTTAAAAGTCGACTTTTCAATGTTTCTTGTTAACAATGAATTTCAAATTTAACAACTTTAGTCGAATATAACTTAAAAGGGGTGGCAGTAATAAAATAATTTTTCCTATAAAACTTTCTTCTTTTTTAACAATCTTTCAAAAAATACCTTTTTGGACTTATGGCGCCATTTAAAATTTGGGAGTTGGGGGCCTTCTGGAGGAATGCTGACTTGTCCGAGAAATAATGATATCACCATTCGATTCTTTATTATGGCTTTTATAATCACATTTTTAACCCCACCTCTCTACGACTCACCGTTCTTTAAATAAAAGCCTGATACGGGTGGTCTCATTCACCCTGTATAGGTAGATACATGATTATTAGTGATATAGAACCTCTGGATATATGCCAGAAATTGCTGGAGAATCCTATACTTTCTGAAGTCGTAAAACAAGCTCGTGAACTGGATCTGGCAGTCACAGGCGTAACTTTACCACGATATAAATACTAAAGATAGGATGTTGCGCACGGTGGGCGGTCCGCAAATATAACGCGTGACGTCACTTGTAGAGTGAATTACATTTGAGGAATACTCATTTGATGTGTTTTTCGTCTGTACCGAGTTTATTTTTCGAGATACAAAAAATTTCATAACATCAAATATGCTCCTTATGATATCTTTTATATGTTAAAAATAATAGGGTAGCTCAATCTCTCTCAGTTAACCCGAAAAATACTTGTATTAAGTAGCATAATTACATCTGATGGTGTTTGCGCCGCGACGGCACAAAAACGGTGCTAGATAGAGGAAAATTGCATATGAACAAATTTGTAGAGCACAAAATTTACTAAAGAAAAGTCCGCGGGAGGGTGTAATTATCTCCATCAGTTTGGGAAAAAGCGGCGTGGACAGTTGCGCGGATAAGGGTTGCATCATTTTGGACGCCTGTAACTCTTAAACTATCGAAGATCGTGACACCCTACCCCAGACTTTTCTTTAGTAAATTTTATGCTCTACAAATTTGTTCATATGCAATTTTCCTCTATCTAGCACCGTTTTTGTGCCGTCGCGGCGCAAACACCATCAGATGTAATTATGCTACTTAATACAAGTATTTTTCAGGTTAAATGAGAGAGATTGAGCTACCCTATTATTTTTAACATATAAAAGACATCATAAGGAGCATATTTGATCTTATGAAATTTTTTTGTATCTCGAAAAATAAACTCGGTACAGACGAAAAACACATCAAATGAGTATTCCTCAAATGTAATTCACTCTACAAGTGACGTCACGCGCACGGTCTGACGAAATCTGAACGTCGGAGCATCCGGCCCTGTAACTTTACACTCTCACTCACCCCCCTCCCCTGCAAACCCACAAATCATTTGATCCATAGTAACAAGTGCTGCCAACCCTACCGATTATTTGGTAGACCCACCAAATACGCAATATCTCTCTACAGATACAGCTCACCGAAGCGAACAAGATAGTCGGAAAATATGTGAACTAAAAGAATTTTATTTGAAATGCCAAGATTTTTGGCCATAATCACACACATATTTATTTTAGTACATTCACAAATCAAATTTATACTTGACAGATGACAATAAGTAGATACCTAAATAATAACATTTTATGCATTTTTTTATATGCATACTTATTTTGTAATAACGTTTATTAAATTGAATCATTTCATTTGTATTGGATAATTCTTTGGCATCAACAACGTCTATCGAGTACAATTTAGCTGATCAGAGTATACTTGTGTTGTGATTCAAGAACAATTTTCAAATATTTAAATTTACCGCTTAAATAGGTACTTCTTAACTTGAATGTACTCTGACATACAGCCTTGTGTATTAAACAAGGCATACAGTGACAAAGTCACTGTACTCTGACAAATAGAGTCCCTATATAACAGAGTACCGCGATTGGTATGTCCATATAAATTGGATACAATATGGCGGATCACTAGTTACATTTTGTGTTTTAAATTATGAGTTGTCAGCTTGCGTTATAATTGACAGTTGAGCTGATCAGCTGACGGGTTAAAATCAGATCGATTCTGTTTCAAAATAGTCTAGCCAGATTGCTATCTAACAATATTGTTAAGTTGTAACTCATAACAATATTGCTAGTTTACTGTCAAAAATGGACATTCTGTTCTTACTTATTTAGCAAGAATTGTTAACAGACGCGATTTAGCAATCTTGCTATTCTTTAGCAACTTGAGCATGCGCATATTGGCCATAAGCAAGCGATTAGCATTTAGGTTATTTGTATCTGCTATTTTTGTTTGTGTTTATCAACATGTCAGCTATGTCTGAAATGAATAACAAACGAAGTAGGTAAAAAAACAAATGAGGAACAAATGGAAATAATAATTAATCACCTTAAAAATCACCCCATTATAAATAGTGGAAAAATTCATCCTTTAAATATAAAAGAGGCCGAAGAAGTGTGGGGCGAATTGGTGATTAGCTTAAATCAAAAAACAAATTTTATAAATATAATTGTATAAATTATTTTATATAGGTACCACTACTTAGAATTTATAATCACTTGGTACCTATACCTTCTCTCTAAGTTTTCCTGTAGGTCTAATTCATAAACAAATTGTATATCAAAGGCATTCATGTTGGCTAAATTTGATTTTTTTCACGGTAAACCACCTTGCTAAATGCTTAACAATCAGTAAAGTTTGGTTGCTACGCTTAACCATGCAATTGCTAAGTTGACAGCTGGTATTGCTACAAAAAGAGTGAACAAAATACGAAATTTGAACACAAGTTGTTACATAGCAAGAAACGTTCGTGGCAATATTGCTAACTACAAACAGAATCGATCTGAATGTCATTTGTGTTTCGTTGTTCCTGATCATAAAATAAAGGGTATTATTTTATGGTCGTGGTTCAGTTTCAACGCATAAGTAAAAGTGAATTATTTGTGTTTCAACGACGTGTTCCGCGTCTGTTATATTGACCTGTTGTTGGGAGAGAAATCGAAAAAAATTCCTGTTGTGTTCCCGATTACAAAAAATGCAGTGAAAATGGTTATCGTTTATTACGTATACCCACAGACCAACGGAATGAAGCTCAAGACAAGCTTAAATGCTGCAATTGATTAATCGAGATTGTATACAAGAAAGCGCGTGGATTTCTGAAGTAACTTTTCCATTTTTTATTAACAATTTAGTTAATTGATTATTACTACTTTTGTAATCGATTAGTGTCATATATATTTGTGTTGTAAATAAATGTTTCCGTTTGATTCCCACAAAGTTTTTTTTTTTGGCCTTCCTAACTGGGAAACAAGGTACAAGAGCATGGGCGCGTTCATAAGACACAACTGTTGTGGAACAGTTACCGATTAGTCTTATATAATTATCGCTACTTTTGCGCTACTTGTGGAGCAGTCGGCCATTTTTAGTAGCGTAATGTAAATGCGCTACATGTTGGGAGCGGAAAGATATATTCTGTTATGTAAGGTTAAAATTGTTTGAGGTTACATACTTGTTTGTCTAAATAGTTTTTTTTTGTGTGATTCTATTGATGGATTTACAAGCGGTTATTGCACTAGTGATTGAAGATGAAGATATGTTTGAATCCTTATGATTATTGCGCTTTCCAGTCATAAAACATGTGCAATGCCCTTTAAATGAACACTTTCTTACATTTTTAAAAATGTCCAAATTGCGCGCCATATAAAAAATTTCCACAGCGCATGATTTAACGTTGTCAAAGTAGCGATAGTGTCATAAGACCATCAACAGTTCCCGATACGATACAAGGTAGCGTATCGGTAACTGTTGTGTCTTATGAACGCGCCCAATGATTGCTTATTTTGACGTTTTAGGGCGCCACCTTTAGATTGATAATTTTATCAGAATCTTTTTTAGAAATTTGAATTTGGCGCCTCATTTTGGATACAATATGGCCGACCTTCGCGGTACTCTCTCTATATAGGGACTCTACTGACAAAGATATGACAGCGCTAGCTCCGCTCTCTTAGCTATCATGTTTGCTTCGGTTAACTGTACGTCATATTTATACAGAAATTGTTGTACTTTTTTCTAATTAATTATTCGCTGTGATTATCATACATTTTTATTTAAACACATCACAACCCCAACAACACCTAAATATAAATATAAATTGATACTGTACAGACCTTATAACTTACAAGATGTTATCTTTTTTCTTTTGGTAACACTACCATGTAGGTAGTGTCCATAAAACATTTATTATATCGATTAACCAGGATTATTTTATGAACATGTTACATAGTCTCTTATATTTCCACACCGTAATTCCTATCCCTATAACTCTACTATTGCTTTGCAGATGGCACCAATTCTCTTTTGGTCAGAGTGCACCACTTTTGAAATAACTTCTGTTCCATGAAGATTATTCTTTTACCATAAATACTTTTTCACATTTATTTTTATGCACTTAGAATTGAAGGGGTCGGGGCAAAAAGGGACCTAAGCCACATTTTCATCTTTTAGAGAAAAACCAACTTAAAAGTTTCATTTAAATCCTGAAATCATAATATCAGTTTTTAGTTGCTTTGAAGATCAAGTTATTTTCTTCGAACCAACTGTAATGTACCCCCCTGGCCCTATCTTAACTTACTAAAATTTACGAAGAAGCTAACTTCACCCATTTTACGTTAATAAACTCAAAAGGAGCGGGAATCCCTAAACATGGCCTACAAAATTTAAACTTTCCCTCCAAAACAAACCAACCCCAAAATGACACAAGCTCGTGATCGTCTGGCAGGCCCTCTATCGTGTAATAGGTATACACTGGTCGTTCGGGAAGGAGAAACAAAACCAACATTAACTGTACCAAAATCATTCATTTATTGACAGTTTCGACGATTCGGAGGAGAAAAAGTGCGAACACTAAAAAAACTCCTCCTTTGACATAATTACATACATGACATCAATTCAAATACAAAATTATAGCAGCAAGACTGTTAAATAATATCAAGACAAAACATTTACAATTTCATTGTTGATACTCTTCGATCAGATTTAAATACTTTATGTAGCAATGGTTTATATGGCACAATAAACAATCAAATTCGGTTATATAAGTAATACAAAGCAAAACCAATGTACACTCGGTACTCAAGGCCACAAACGGAACTACCCACTACTTATACTCCCCCCTGGTTCGTCAACTACCACGTACACAAAACATATATAAACAATGTAAGAAATTAGTTATTCGGGGCCCCCCCCGAAAGGTACCGACTGTCCTGGTTGCGAACTTAATCGGCTAGAGTTGAATTTCGAGAAGAATGTTGCTAGCTTTTGTTACAGCCCAACATCCAACTCTACACGGGCGAAAAAAAGGCATCGTTAGTGTTACATCCATCAAGGCGCTTACATACATGAGGGAGTACGTTTGCAACTAAATTTAAGCTTCCAACAAGTGTGTGGCTCTTATTGAGAAACGACATGTACACATGGTGCGACAAAGAAAATTACATTACATTAAATTAAACAATCAAAACCAAATAAAATACATTGCAATCATTGCATATCAACATAAAAGGGTCATGAGAGTTTAAATAGATAGAAGTTTACAAGTTACAAAAAGGGTTCAAATTCAGGTAAAGATACACAAAGGGTACCGTTAGGTACGGTTTGAGTACAATAGAGCCATCTTTTCTGTTTATCCACAAATATTTAATTTAATACATAATATTCAATTTGAACTCATTTGGAATGTCCTCCAATTAATTACATAAAACATAAATAAATGTCATAAGAGATATCATAATAAAATTAATAATAACGATCGAAGGCAGATCAGACGTACCTATATTTTTACTAACTACACACATTAGATTAGATGTCGGAAATGCCATGAGTTCAAACACATATTTAAAATGAAAACAAATAGATATTACATAAGACGGATCTACTATAATTCTACACACGATAACATAATAATCGAAAGCATATCACCTGGCTGCAGATAGCACTAAAATGGAGTCACCAAAAATAAAAACAAATGAAACGATCTTTACTACTTCGCGGTTTCAAATCAGATGATTTCAAAGTTAACGTTCGGAAGCCCGCCTTACACCAAAAAATCCTCCGCCAGAGGGACCTACAGTAAAACAAAAGTATCGACGTTGCCACTACTTTTCAGCTTTTTGTACATGTTGTCGGATCTCTAAAATATAGGTAACCCAACTGTGGATACTACAGAACGCCCCTTTGAGAAAGGATCAGGTGTGGTGAACACACATGAGAGTTTTTCACAATCATCCCTAAAACCATGAAACAAAACAGCATTAATACCATTCAACAGTCAATGTGCATAATAATATTACAGTTACCGGAATTAAATTTTGACAAAGACATAAATGGTGCAATCATGAGTATACAATAAAACAAATGGTGCAATAACTACAGTAGTTCAACATACTTAAAATAGTTCAAACGACTAACATTCAATGAAAACTAATGCAAGATGCAGATGATCATAACATGCGCAAGCTAATATGCTCTAAGTCGCGACATAAATACAAAATTAATGATCTAGATACATACCACAAAATGATATTACTACAAATGATATAAACAAATTAGGATAGGATCAGGCTGTGAGGTACAGGATGGTATAGTGAGCAGGATTGACATATAGTTTATTTTAGAATCTACAAAAAAGAATCAACAACAACTCGGATAAGACACTCTGCTACGCCCCTTGGACAACAAACCCCAATAAATACCGCGATCAAATCACCTCTGACGTCCCTTGAAGTGCAGCTACAACAAAAGTTGGCCCCAATCAGAATGTCTGTTACCTAAAAGATGACCACAAAATTCCTACAACCGAATATTTTTTTGTTTTGCACATGTGCCATACAGCAACTCACAATCATTTCGTGAAGGAACCAGAAGGAAAACATCACGTCAAGTCTTGGCAAAAACAGAACCATCTAGGTTGGTGCGCCCCTTCGTCTCTGTATCAAAGCTACAAAAGGAAATGGCATCTACAAATAAAAATTCAAAAGCTAGCGAAGACAACACCTCTCTATTGATTCCCACTTGTGTTCCTCCGGCATGTCGACCCGTGTAAATAGGAGTAAAATTAGCAGCTAGAATTGGAAAAACTAAATAAGAGGAAACCTGTGTATGAGGAAAACCGTATCAACAACTCCTGAAAATGAACGTCGAGTTTACAGTAGACATTGCAGCTCTGACCTAGATCCGCATGCTCTCGATCGACCTACATCTAAAACCTGCTTTCTCGCTAAAACTGCAAAGCAACACGAAAAGTTTTAATCATTACACCAACCTAAAGTGACTGGGACAAGTTCACCCCCTGCAGAAAATACTCCGACATTGACAAACTCCTATCACATGAAAAGAACCTCGCTTCCTCTAAAGACACCCTAGATGTTAAACAGCCACGTACAGAATGCAACCTCTCCTCACTCGTGTACCGGCATGCCCTAAAATGATGTGCAAACTTATTAAAGGAAGATCACAGAGTGGTCTCGACCAGAATTGGAACAAGGTTTACGCAAAACACGTATTCACACTGCACGTTTAACCAAAGACACAGCTACCTCCTTCCTCTCTCATCGAAATCATGGCCACATACTCGCTTTCGTTTGTATGTCGATGTAGCCTAGGGGAAACAAACATACTCACTCGACCCGGAAACTCTGATCAGCAACTCCTCTCCTTGTCGACTAGCTGTTCAACGAACCGAAACAGGAAGGTTCTCAATCAACGTCTGGTTGAATGTCTGCGTGGATTCATCATGAACTGCTCGAAAAGAGTACCCCGACGTAGAACCAATTGCCTTCAACTCTCCCTTTCCCAACTCGACCTGGTGGCCTCCGCTACAATCACACTGGTGTCTCCTTGGAAGTGGATCGATTGTCTGCGACGTGTTACCTTGAAACAAAACACAAACAGCAGTATGTCCGTACATAACATAATAAAACAAATGCCAACATTAAATGTGTATGGATTGAAACTACCTTCCACAAGTTCACTAACAGTATATCCTGGTCACAGGCAACAAATCTGTAATGTACCCCCCTGGCCCTATCTTAACTTACTAAAATTTACGAAGAAGCTAACTTCACCCATTTTACGTTAATAAACTCAAAAGGAGCGGGAATCCCTAAACATGGCCTACAAAATTTAAACTTTCCCTCCAAAACAAACCAACCCCAAAATGACACAAGCTCGTGATCGTCTGGCAGGCCCTCTATCGTGTAATAGGTATACACTGGTCGTTCGGGAAGGAGAAACAAAACCAACATTAACTGTACCAAAATCATTCATTTATTGACAGTTTCGACGATTCGGAGGAGAAAAAGTGCGAACACTAAAAAAACTCCTCCTTTGACATAATTACATACATGACATCAATTCAAATACAAAATTATAGCAGCAAGACTGTTAAATAATATCAAGACAAAACATTTACAATTTCATTGTTGATACTCTTCGATCAGATTTAAATACTTTATGTAGCAATGGTTTATATGGCACAATAAACAATCAAATTCGGTTATATAAGTAATACAAAGCAAAACCAATGTACACTCGGTACTCAAGGCCACAAACGGAACTACCCACTACTTATACTCCCCCCTGGTTCGTCAACTACCACGTACACAAAACATATATAAACAATGTAAGAAATTAGTTATTCGGGGCCCCCCCCCGAAAGGTACCGACTGTCCTGGTTGCGAACTTAATCGGCTAGAGTTGAATTTCGAGAAGAATGTTGCTAGCTTTTGTTACAGCCCAACATCCAACTCTACACGGGCGAAAAAAAGGCATCGTTAGTGTTACATCCATCAAGGCACTTACATACATGAGGGAGTACGTTTGCAACTAAATTTAAGCTTCCAACAAGTGTGTGGCTCTTATTGAGAAACGACATGTACACATGGTGCGACAAAGAAAATTACATTACATTAAATTAAACAATCAAAACCAAATAAAATACATTGCAATCATTGCATATCAACATAAAAGGGTCATGAGAGTTTAAATAGATAGAAGTTTACAAGTTACAAAAAGGGTTCAAATTCAGGTAAAGATACACAAAGGGTACCGTTAGGTACGGTTTGAGTACAATAGAGCCATCTTTTCTGTTTATCCACAAATATTTAATTTAATACATAATATTCAATTTGAACTCATTTGGAATGTCCTCCAATTAATTACATAAAACATAAATAAATGTCATAAGAGATATCATAATAAAATTAATAATAACGATCGAAGGCAGATCAGACGTACCTATATTTTTACTAACTACACACATTAGATTAGATGTCGGAAATGCCATGAGTTCAAACACATATTTAAAATGAAAACAAATAGATATTACATAAGACGGATCTACTATAATTCTACACACGATAACATAATAATCGAAAGCATATCACCTGGCTGCAGATAGCACTAAAATGGAGTCACCAAAAATAAAAACAAATGAAACGATCTTTACTACTTCGCGGTTTCAAATCAGATGATTTCAAAGTTAACGTTCGGAAGCCCGCCTTACACCAAAAAATCCTCCGCCAGAGGGACCTACAGTAAAACAAAAGTATCGACGTTGCCACTACTTTTCAGCTTTTTGTACATGTTGTCGGATCTCTAAAATATAGGTAACCCAACTGTGGATACTACACAACTCTTTACCTTTTCCAAATAATAAAAATGTAAACAATAGTATATTATTTTATGTGGCGGAGAAGTACAACTTTTCATGGCGCGCCTGTGTTTAGCCGCCGAAATAGAAGGCAAGCCATGAAAAGTAACTTCTCCGCCAAATAAAATATGCTATTTTTTCTTCAAACTTCCGCAAATTTACGCAAAACATTTATTTTTAAATGGTTTTAAGGGATATTATTAGCGGCGTTCGTTAAATTAAACGTCATTGTCAAATAGGTAGGTATTTGTTTTCACGAATAGGACGAATAGGTAGGTAAAAGTGCTGTTTCCTTGGTAACGCATGAGAATCACATTGTTTTACCTCCGGCGGCGGAAAAGTGTTGCTATGACAACACTTTTCCCTCCGGCGGCGGAAAAGTAAAAGTAAAATCTGTTCTAGCGATAAATGTCAAACTTTGGCGCCTACTATTCAGTTGAATAATGACATAATTTCTTGACGTTTGAAGAAAAAATATTTTTATTTACAACCACATATGTAATGCTGACATTACTGACTTTTAAAAATTTTGAAAGTGTCAAATTATTTACATTTCTTTCCCTCTTCCACTTCCCTCACCCATTTCCCTCACTCGTTTCCCTCACTCGGTTTATCTTGTTTCTCGCCTCATTTAATTAAGCAAAATATTCTTGTAATATCTTTAGTAATATTTAACATCAACAAAAATAAACAAGAAGATTAACAATAATAATTAAAGATTTAACATCAACAAAAATAAACAAGAAGATTAACAGTAATAATAAGATTTACTACATTTATTTGTTGAAATTAATGGTCAAATTTGAATTATTGTACGCGTTAATCGATATTGTTAAGGGGCCGCCCTGATGATGTGTTTCACTCATTGAGTTTTCACTGCTGCAAAATCTTAATTCCTGACTTGTGTCAGGTCTTCTAATGTCAACGAAAGAAGATAAAGAGTTTGAATTGCTACAGGAAGACGATGGCAATGTCGTTAAAGATATCATATTTGCGGTTTTAGTTTGGTTGGCTACAGATACATCCACATAACCTTCAGCAACAGCACTGGATTTCCATCCCCCTAGACGCTTCAGCTGTAAAATATCAGCTCCGCTATTTACCAGCAACGTAGCCGCTGTTCGTCTAAAAGCATGACCTGTGTAGGTTTCCGCATTGGGAAGTTTCAAAAAGCTAGCAATATTGTACGGAAATTTAGATATAGAATTATATCCAAAGGGTTGATTTCGAGCTTTTCCTAATCGATATTGAACAAAAAATCTTTCATTTTCAATATCTTTTCGTACCTGGATAAATTCTTTTACAATTTCTATCCAATTTGTGTTAGTTATCATAAATGATCTGCTCTTATAAGTTTTTGTATCCGGAATTTCTATGCAAATTTTGTTTTCTAAAATATTAATATGCGTAGTTTTCATCTTCAGTAGCTCATCACTTCGACATGCCCCAGACACACCTACTATAAGCGCAACCTAAAACAATGAAAAGAAATATTTAAAAACAGGAAAAGAAAACATTTAAAAAGAAAGCCTTACTTTAATAGGAAGGAATTCTTGAGGTGCTTTCTTGAGAAAATCCTCCAAGTTTTCCCTAGTAAAAATGCTAGACTTCTTTGGCTTAAAACCTACATTCTGGCGTTTTAAAAAGGCGACGAGTTTGTAATATTTTGATATGTCAGTCTTTTTCCTTAATTCTAGCATTGTCCGTATCATGCTGTAAGTAGCCCAAAGAGTAGATGGCTTTTTTTGCCTTGCCATGTCGCTAAAATATGCCATCAAGGCTGTCTCCGAAGCAATATTCTTAGCATTTCTTTCGGCACACCATTTTTCGTATACTTTCAATGCCATTTCATATCGCCCCCTACTTTTCTCTGGAAGTAAACAGGCTTCTGCTCTTTCTGCAGCTTCTTTAAGTTCTGGTGGAGTACCAATATTACAATAGTCTTCATTATCAGAACTTTCCGAGAACATTCTGGCTTTCTAAGTTATATAAATTCGAAAGAACGAACGAGAAATTCAAAACTGTCACTAGTTGTTTATTTTGAAAATTTTGAAGGTTTGCGCCATAGCAACCAGTCGCGTAAACTAATACCGGTGACTAGATATGGAAATGTCAAAACAGAAAAGGACAAATTTTCTCATATTTATTTTATTTTTTTATTTTCAAAATAAAATATTGTCCCTACTTTTTAATTAATGATGTGGTTGTAAATAAAATCGTATACAAACCTCGGAGGAAAGTTTTCATTATTGTCTCGAGATTTAGTTAATCTCGACGCTACGCGTCTCGATTAACAATATCAATCTCTCGACAGTAATGAAACACTTCCCTACTCGGTATGTAATATACTATTTATCTAATTCCGTTAATAAAAGTGATAGTTTACGTTGTTATTTAAAATTAGGTAACGTGATCTTTTTCAAAACTGAGTTATGTAAAGTAGTTGTGTAATAATATTACACAACTCTCAGTTTGAAAATAATTATGATTGGTTAATTTTTTGAAACAATCATTATGATTGGTTAATTTTTTATAAAAATTCGAGTTTGCTTTCCATAGTAACCATGAAATTAAGACTCTTGATTTCAGATTAATTTTAATTAAAAAGTCAAAAAATACATAAAATTACGGAATTAGATAAAGTTTTGTACTTAACAACGTCTAATTTTATTTGACTCATGTAATTTGCAAAACTCGCTTCGCTCGTTTTGGCAAATATTACATTCGTCAAATAAAATGAGTCTTTTCATAACTGGTTACGTAAATAACTATTATAGGCAAATCAACGTATAATTAGAAAAAAAATGTGGCATATGCCTTCTTTGCGTAAAGTGATAATTTAACTTTATTGGACGGAAAAACTACGTTATGTGTTGAATCAGAGAACAATATGTTTTAAATGAACAAATTTATTTCTATATCAGTTTCACCGTCATTTTCATGTAAATGTAGCATTTTACGCTTCAAATTCGATTGATTTGCAGCAGCCATCTTTAAATAACACGCGGCTTATGACGTTTTTGATATAAAATTTTATGAAAATGTCAGATGGTTAATAAGGTAACTTTTACAGTGACTTTATTACAAACAGTGACGACAAGCGGCGATTATCCGCCATTAAGAGGCAAAATTGTGGGCGGGTTTATATGAACTCAACGGTGGTATCCTAGCAACTTGCTAAATCAAAATAAAAATTAAAAATCACACGCTGATCAAAGGTAAACACAGTCAGGCCGCCATTAAGATGCAAAATATACCACGGCCAATCAAAATCGATACCACGCTTGTCGTCACTGTTTGTAATACAGTCACTGTAGTAACTTTCAGAGTCAGTTATTAATCTACTGACTCTGGTAACTTTTACAGTGACTGTATTACAAACAGTGACGACAAGCGTGGTATCGATTTTGATTGGCCGTGGTATATTTTGCATCTTAATGGCGGCCTGACTGTGTGTACCTTTGATCAGCGTGTGATTTTTATTTTGATTTAGAACGTTGCTAGGATACCACCGTTGAGTTCATATAAACCCGCCCACAATTTTGCCTCTTAATGGCGGATAATCGCCGCTTGTCGTCACTGTTTGTAATACAGTCACTGTAGTAACTTTAGTATTATAACGCCATCTTTTGCCCAAAAGCCTCAATATCCGTTTAGTGGCTTATTACATTTTTAAGAAAAAGTTCAAAGTAGAATGCTTAATTTTTTTAAAAATGTGGCTTAGGTCCCTTTTTGCCCCGACCCCTTCAATTGTTTTGGCGGTTGAATCGGATCATTTGGTAATCGTGCCAAATAAACAACAAAGTTTTGGGAGTTGTGAAAACAACTAATATTTCTATTTACAAATATGTATAAGTTTTAACAACGCGGAATATGCGGTTAATAATGGAGGTCGGTTGCCGGAGGGTAGACTGGTTCTGGAATGCAGGCTGACGGGTCAATGTAGACGTAATGGTCGGTGTTTCGTTGGCGGCTATCACTTCTGACTGATTTCTGTGGCTAACAACGTTCGCTTAAGGATTCTCGCCGGTGTAGACGCGTTGTCATTGGTCGGCCAATGGCAATCAATCGTTGCTCAGTATGTAAGCGACTGTGTAGCAGGATCATGTGGTCGCCACAAATTGCATAAATATGATGGGAGAGAACCCATACTCCACCATAAACGCTTGCAACAGTATGCTGTCCAGTCTTTCATACATGTTCGAATTCGAACCACATCAAGGTACCATGCCGGTTCTCATGGGCGTCCATAAGCCCCCCCCCCCCCTCCCAGACCAGGACTATAAGCACTGACCTGTATCATAAAGGACTATGAGCATTCTAATGATCCCCTCCACTATTTTTGAAGCAAATTGAAAACTGGTATTTTAAGGTGCCAATTAGTAATTTAGGTTTGTTGTGTTGGTGATTATTGGTAACACTGTAACTAATGTTTTTATTTACATAAACATAACCTTGTTTCATACGTAGTATAAACTACGTTTATGCATTGCAATAAAATACAATTTTGAATAATTTACGTTTTTAAATAATTATGAGCCTGTAATTATACTACTTTTCACCAGATATTAAGCATATAGGTTAAAACAAGCTAAACTGTAACAGCTGATACCAGTACTACCAACACATTATAAACACCGAGCTACCATCATTATATAACTAACGCACTAGTTGGCACCTGAAGTAACTAATATTTAGGTGGGGCTTGTTTGCTTCAATGTTGTATTGAAGAATGCTCAGTCCTTTATGATACAGGTCAGTGACTATAAGCAGTAAACAGCAATGATCTGTATTTATTATGAAGGCGGTGATTATATACAGAGGAGATATGGGAGCTACAGGAGTACGATGAATTAGAAGCTGTAAGGAGGTATTTTATTAAGAAAATGCCATTGCTCTCTAGGTATTACCGTAATTATACGCTGGATCTGGAATCTGAAATGAAAACGACGAGACTGTTCACGATGCGATTGCATAAAAAATATGTAGAGGGTTGTTTTATTAACTATCCTGAAGATAGGTTACCCAAAGTACTGTTGAAGTGAGAGAGCGAAGTGGTTGGAGTGAGGAATGGAAAAACATGGGAGAGAAATTGAGGAAAGAAATGAATACGGTGTGGGAGAGAGGTCAGGGATGTTACAACAGTTGATGGTAGCAATACGAGATGATTATAAAGGGCTGTAGAGGCTTTGAGGAGCTCGGAATTTTTGTAGCCATTACAAACAACTATGTATATGAATTTGGGGTTTGTAAACAATATTTTTTAGAATTCGCGTCATTTGCGTGCTTTAATAGACATTTGGGTGTTTTAATAAAACCGGTAGGTACAATTTAATTTTACTAAGTTGGTATTTACCGAATTAATTCATAGCAAATCAATGAACTGTATTATACGTACCTGGAAGGGACGCGTAAATCCACGAAAGTGAGGCAAAATTTGAAGTTAGGCAACCCGCAGTGTGGACGTGAAATTATCTCTTTCTATCTTATTTAGATACATAAGTTGCACTCCATTTCTCACCTTTTTAAGAGAATTATTTTGATGCTATTAAAGAAATTATAGCATAAAATTGGCTATATAAGTTCAACACAAGAAAAATCGCTACCCAATAATTATTTATTATACTTTATTCAAGCGACGGAGAATTTACCAAACTTATTACAACGAGATTGACAAAGACAGGTTACCGTCCTCTTTTTCTGTTTGCCCCTGACACAAAAACTGATTGTTGAAATACGGCGCGGGTCCATTCCAGGTACGTATAGTATACAGTTCATTGTAGCAAATACTGTAGTTAACCTTTAAATAAATTTTAAATTGACAATTTGAAAAGTAGTAGTTCCAATCTCTAAAAAATTCCCTAGATTTTGATAATGTCAAATATTTATTTAAAATTGCTTGCATAAGGCGCAAATTCTAAAAAATAGTATAAAAAACTCATTCATAAGGCTTTTATGGCACTCATCATTAAGAAAACTTTGATTCGTGCCATAAAACGTACCTTATGAAACTTGTTTTTTAATATACTATTATGAGTGTAGATATGGCTCTGAGCGATATAAGATGGTTGTTTAAATTAAGATGTGGACTTCTTTACCTTAATGCTGGCCAGGGAGGACCGAGGACCAGGGCAATTATGTTCTTTATCTAATCTGCAAGAGAAAGAGGATGTTGAGCATTTTGTAGCAAGCTACCATGCTTTGGCATGTGGTTCGGTGAGGTGAAGATTTCTTACTGGGTTAAATGGATTGGTGGAGGTGTTGAGATTTGAAAGGGTTATGTGTGAAGTGAATCACTTGCAAGTAAAACCAAAACTGCTTAATTACAAAAAATACAAAATCATTGTTTTTATACATTTGAATACATGATATAAGCTCCAATGATTTATGAAGAATAAACCTAACTTCAGGTTTTCAAGATGTAGTAATCATAAACCATGTATGAAAAAGAAAGTATAATCAACAATATAAAATTAATTATCTCTAAACTTAAGTGTAGAACTCCAAAAGTAATTGTAATACTAATAAAAAATAAAAAGTAATTCCACTCAAATTTTACTGCAATATATACTTACTAGAATTCTTTGAAACTTTTGCTGTTAAGTAAGTTTTATTATTACGTCTAAATTTCACAATATTATGGGCCGTTACTTGGCACTTAATGTAGTATGTAGGTAGACATGCACAATGGCTAGTTTTCAATTCATTTGTATATCTTTGTCATTGAATCTAATATGGATTCATATTCTTTATGACAATGTAAATAGCCGAGTGTGTACAATATTTAGATTTAATTGTATGTAAAACTAATTTGTAATGTGATTGGTGTATAATCCTCGCCAGGAGTGTTTACCGCTACGTCATTAATGTATGAATCTAGCTATCCAATTTATTAATACTGTCTTCTCATATAAAACAGTGAATTCAATAAGGATGGTGAACATTCGACGAAATCGACATATGGTATTGAATAAGCAAATGTTATAGAAAGAATAAACCTATAAACTCGAATTTAATTTCTTTTATATGCATATCAATTTAATTCTCATTATTTGACTAATATAGTACAATTTTGATTCATGTTTTTCATATTACACCACATGATTGTATGTGATGACGTAGCTGTAAACACTCCTGACGAGAATTATACATCTGTGGTAATGCTTTGTTTTCTGTTATAGTTTTAAATTTTCAGTGCAACATTAGTGGTAAGTTTCGCAAAAGAAAAAAAGATGTAATTGTAATGTATTAGCAGCATTAAGTAATTGCATTTATATAAACACATTTGCTTTTTGAAGTAATGCCACAGTAAAGTACTCTAACTTAATCAACAGTTTAAAAATATATTTATTTTGCAACCAAAATCACATTCCACTTATCAATTTTACTGAATACTAAACAAATGAACAAAGAAACACATACATATTAATAGGAAAGTTGAAATATAAAATAAGCGTAATCATTTAAGAATACCCTAATAAGAGCATTATTGAAAACAACCTAAATTTTATCCTTAATTTATTTGTGACCTAATCCACGTCCTCTTCCAAAATTTTTTTTAATTGCCCCAGTTTTTCTAATGTCAATCTCAGTATCTTCCCTGAAACACATAATCACACTCCATAAAAATGAAGGCAAATAAAATTATTTTTTCAGTTTTCACAAATATTACTATTTGAACTTAATTTTGGCAAGATTCAATCACTGAAATATAAGCAACCTGGAACGCTTACGTTTAACTTAAAGCCGAGCCGACAGAAAGGGAATTACTGACGGGTTATTCGATCTCTGTCTTGCTCATTTGTTGGGTTATTCGGTCTCATTCTTCAACCGCTTAACTGTGAATGAGTGCAACAAGGACAAACTAACCCGTTGTTATGGCTATCACTCGCTCGGTATATTTCCTACAGGTTAAATGCACCCTGCGCGTTCCAGGTTGGTTTTATATTTCAGTGGATTCAATAAACGATAATTACAGATAAATTGTTAAAAATCGTGCAAAAAAAATGTACAACCTCAACCGTAATTCAGTCTATATGTAATATAATAATAATACTAATAATGTAATATCATGGAATAAAAAAGAGGTGGGAGTAGAAAGTATTAGGAATAAATTTAAATTAATTCGGAGTAAATTGGTCCACACATGAGATCTTTTCTCATAATTTTGATGATGTTTAGCTAGAGTGGCTACTTGGACGGGTGATGTGTTCATTAGAACGAGAGAAGCAAGCATAGGGGTTTTGTCCGTACAGGCTCCACTTTCTCACATCTCGTGTACAGTATTCCGCATTGTAATGAGCAATATGGCATTGAAATTAAAAACCATCCAAATTGTAACTTCATTTACAATTT
Source organism: Pyrocoelia pectoralis (assembly GCA_036250285.1). Classification (NCBI taxonomy): domain Eukaryota; kingdom Metazoa; phylum Arthropoda; class Insecta; order Coleoptera; family Lampyridae; genus Pyrocoelia; species Pyrocoelia pectoralis. The sequence goes on along the minus strand of CM070074.1, from coordinate 58,929,400 downwards.
TATTTTCTTAAAGTTCGTTGATTGAGACTTACTATCTTTTTTGACATCACTAACAATTAAGTAGGTAGTGTAGCGTTCTCCATAATTTGAGACTCTCTGTACATCTAAAATCTGCACTTCCCCCATTTTCAACTGCAAAAATTGTCTGAAAATTTTACATTCTTTTCAACATCTTATTCTTTCTTATTCAATGATATTATCAAGCTTTAACAGATTTTCAATAATAATAAATAAAAATAAATGATAATAAATAAATAAAAATTACAAACCTTGGAGTGTTATTTTGGCTGTTGCTGTTTACATGTGCCGTATTATCATCATATGTTTCACTTTTACTAGAAGTGGTCATCGTAGGAAATACTGCAGTTCGAGAGCCAAGATCAATTTCTTTCATTAATGAGGTTACATCATCTTCCACGTGTACACTACTACACGCGGAAGCAACTCCCAAACTGACTCCATGAGGGCGACGTGACTTTGGTACTGCCTTCTACAAAACAAATGGCAACAATTTAGTCTCCGGATCCATCCCAATTTTGGGTAAAAATTTTACAAATGATAGGGAAAGAGTCCCTTATAGGAAAAATTAATTAAATTTGTCGAAAAACATTACAATCTAGATCTAACACTTGTTGTTTCCGCTACTATTGCGTGGCGGGCATTGTCCACATTTGATGGGCCATGAGTAACTAACAAAAATGTTTAGTAAAGAGAGTGGAAGTCATAAAATTGCTTGCAAGTTGCTGCTTCTTGGGGAAGATTTGGAATGCATATAATTATGATATATGTTACCAACTGGTAAAGGAAAATACTCCTACAGATGCTCTATCACGACTACCATTAACAAACGTATCTATGTCACCTGAAAGGGTAGCACGAGTCATTTGCTATGTCTCAATTCAAAATCTACCCGCTAGTAAGCAACTGTTCAATCTAAAACATCCTATATTGGTTGAATAATGATCCAGGCATAGTAAAACTGTTTATAATTCGTATCAATTCACAAGACACTACATTATCACTGTATCCCTGGAGAACTCCACCTACAATATAGTCAATAATATTATTATTATTGTATATTTTTTATTACTATTATTTTCAATGGAGAAGAGAACTTCAAATTTACCAGAAATTTTTATAAGTAAGCTGCCAAAAAACATATCAAAAAATGGATCTCAATTGACTTGAAGCTTATTGCAAACAATTGGATAAAATGGGGTAAAACACATTTTGCTCTACATCTTAGCATCTATAAATAAAAAACATTAAACAAAAACAACCTGTGTGGGTTAATAAACTGACAGAAAAAGAATCACCTGAAGCGCAGATAATTAAGCAGATGAGATATTACTCTTACCTAATAAATATGAAGGGGGTGGAAAGATATCAAAACATGGAGTTCAAATGAAATTCCGAACAAGCGATCCCAGTTAAATAACAAATAACTTATAATAAATATTTAAAGGTATACCTCTTCAGACTCTTTCGATGCCTCTTCCTTCTCCTTAGATTGAAACTTCTGCATCCTTTGACGTTCTTCCATTCTAAACTGCCGCCTTTGTGCTTGAGGTAGTACATTTTTATTTCTAAGAATGGGATTATTAACGCAGTGCTCCTCTGGGTTGTAAGTAGGATGATAATCCTAGAAAAATAATGAAAAACTGATCATACATTATTTTTATAAAAAATTATTGGTCAATTATATTAATGTTTTATCTCCTAATTATGGTAAATACATGCCTGAACAATCAGCTGGGATTTCAATTTGCTATTGTTCTATATTTAAAAGATGTAAAGCTAATAATTTTAGCATTTACAGAGTGTACTTTGCTTATTTCTCTGTTGACATTGATTTACCAACCCAGGGATTAAGTAGGTACTGCTTAAACAGCTTTACAACATTTTCACCGAACAAAAGTTCTGTATATGAAGGAATATTAAAAAATCTGAAAGAGCATTAAAAAGTAAGCTTAGATCTTGATGTGCTTTGCGGCAACTCATCAAGAACACCTTCAAAATGGCGGTCAAAACATAAAAGTTTGCTACATATAGACATATGATGTATCATTTCTATGTGATTTTGAACACTGTAAAAGAATATAACATTTAAAACATATTTTAACGCAATTTATAAAAACAGTTTTTGAATAAAAGATAATCATGAGTGTCATCACTATTGCAACAACATTTATTAGTCATACTCATAACTATTGCGGAATTGCTGTATTTGCACTGCAATTTTGTTCGATCTGGCAATGCTAGAAGAGCATTCTCAACGTGTTTAAATTAATGCTGGTAAAAATGTCAAACAAATCAATTAATTGATTCGTTCAAACACGATTATTGAACGATTTTCATAGGCACAGAAAACGATGAATCGCGTTTTTTGATTAATCGCGATTTTAGACTAATCGCGATTAATCGATTTTTCCGATTTTCGATTTTCACAATTTTTACCAGGCCTAATTATTCGGGTTGCAAAATAATTAGGAACTGTTTGGTTTACTATAGTGCTGGCAAAAATTGTGAAAATCGATTAGTCTAAAAACGCGATTAATCGAAAATGGCGATTAATCCATTCGTTCGAACTTTTACCAGTAGTAAACCAATAACAGTTCCTAATTATTTTGCAACCGCAAAATTAGGTGTGACAAAAATTGTGAAAATCAATTAATCGATTTCTGGAAAATCAAAATCGCTTATTCGGAAATCGCGATTAATCGATTTCTGTGCCTATGAAAATCTTGTTCGAACGAATTGACAAATCGATTCATTTGAAATTTTTGCCAGAACTAGTTTACTACTGGTGAAGGTTCGAAATGAATGGATTAATTGCGATTTTCGATTTTTCCAGACATCGATTAATCGATTTTCACAATTTTTGACAGACCCAGTTTAAATATTACACATTACACATATTAAGTATCACAACAATATCAAATTGGAAAAAAACAAATGTCTGATATGTTTGATTGTAAATCATAAATGCTTTATTCTACTAGTATACTTTCATCTTTTAGGTAAGACTACAACTTCAGGGTGTTCCTAATTGTCATGTACATACAGAAGGGAGTGATTCTTTGGCTTATTTCATAACTAAAAGTTCATATAAACATAGGTCCGAAAATGCTTCCTTACTAGTCTACAGGGTCTTGAAATTTGAATATTTTCGTTGTTTCTTATGAATAAGTTATAATATAACTGTTGGTGGAGGTCGTTTTCAACAATTTTATTGTTGTAACGTAGTTTCTTTGTTATGGTTATTGTTTAGTTTTTTATATTGTAATAAATTATTGCTACTAGATCATTTTAAAAATATTAATTTCATCTTGTCAATTACAGAAAATCGCTCATATTTTTTCTCCAATAACGGTCCCAGATACGAAAAAACGACAAGAGACAAAAAGTTTGTAAATAATTTATTTTTTATTATGGAATCCACTAGCGGCGCACCGCAAAAAAGTTCTGCGGGAGAAAATGAGACATGACCCCTGAAAGAGTAACCTGTATTTCAAATTTGAGTTAATATATCTCAAGAAACTGTAGGAGCTATAAAGAAAAAACGAACAAAATCTTCAAATTTGAAGACCCTGTAGATTAGTAAGGAAGCTAAAGAATCGCCCTCTTCCGTATGTACATAACATTTAGGAACACCCTGTATATAAACTATAAATTGTTACTGTTCCCGTCACGAAACCTGGCGACTGCCATTACGGACTTAACCGATGCTTATTCCAGTGCAGTAGGCATAATTTGACATGACAGTGTCCTTATTGTCATAATCTTAGGTTAGATGTCATAATATTTATGATTGATTACAATTTGAAAGTCGTTAAAGAAAATTAAGTTTTACTTTCATTTTACTCTGCATAGAGATAATAAGTTACAACTGTACTTGGTTTGTATTAACGTAGCTTTTATAATCGTGTTCAAAACGTATTTAAAATGTCTTTAAAGTCCGACAAAGGATTGAGTTCACAAACGCGTGAAGTTCTTTATAATGCTTACAATTATTTTGCTTCACACAAAAATGACCACGAATTATTAACAGACATTAAATTAAAAGTGAGTGAAGCAACAAAATAAGTGTCTGCACGTTCTATCGAAAGAATTTAAAAAAAAACTAAAGATTTACACCATTGGCTTGAAAATGGGAATAGTGTTTCCCGAAACATGTCGCCACATAATCATCCTTACGATTAAATAATTAAGGGGCAGGTTGGGAGTTTTATTTGTCTTAAGTTAATACACATCTCTTGCAACGCACGGACGCACTGACGGAATATTGATTCCATGAAAATTTCGCGAAATATATTTATTTTTAATTTGTGTTGTTTTTTATACCAAATACTTTGTAGGTTTAATTAAGAGACATGATGCCAAGTTAAATAAAGACCAAAATTCATGAATTTTTTTAAAACATGATTATACCACAGAATAAAACTTAAGTGTATTTATTCTGTGATTATACTTAATAACCTTAGTAACAGTACGCTTATGGAATCCGAACACAAAAAGCGCCTTCTACGCATAAATTGCTCTCGCCAGGTTTCGTGACGGGAGCTGTATTTGAATCTAATACAAAAAATAGTTCCTTATTCTATGCTGTACTACGTATTTAAGTAATATATTGTATTACTGTACTTACATCATCCCAATCTTCGGCTGCTTCCAAATTCAAAGTGGGCATAGGGAATTTGTCTTCGCTGTGAGAAGTGGTATACATGAATTTGTCTATATTGTGTCGATCTCCACAAATTTCTAAATGGAACTAAAACATAAAATCTTTAAATTTCTACATTTGTAGTTCTCGCAAAACAAATGTTCTTTCTATTCTTCATCTTAAATGGCGAAAGGCATGCATTTAAAAGCGTATTGTTATGATATTTTTACAAAACTTCCAAGCCACTTATTGAATTTGAATGTGCACAGCCCTAAGAATATTTGTAATGCGATGATTGAAAGTCGATTTAACTACTCAAGTTAGACATAATTTGTACTACTGTTCTCGCCAGGAGTGTTTACCGCTACGTCATCACATACAATCATATGGTGCAATATGAAAAACATGAGTCAAAATTGTAATGTAATTAGTCAAATGAGAATGAAATTCGTATGCATATGAAACAATTTGATCTCGCGTTTATAGGTTTACTCTTTTTACTACATTTGCTTATTGAATATCATATGTCGATTTTGTCAAATGCACTACGAATGTTCACCATCTTTATTTAATTCACTATTTTATATGAAAAGGCAGTCTAATCAAATTTGATAGCTAGATTCATACATTAATGACGTAGCGGTAAACACTCCTGGCGACGATATTACATAACATCTGTTCCTAGATCTCGACCCACAATATACATACAATAGGTGTTTTCTTTTTGCATTTTGTGGTAGCTTTAAGTCGGCTCTGTCAATACACACCATTCGTTTTATAAAAATAATTTGAGTCAGTTCTCAATAACCCTATTCGTTTTAAAAGCTTTATTTTAAGTTTTATATTAACCTGAGGCAGAAATGTCTTATGACGCAAGGTACTTTAATCACGTGATAATTGTGCATGTGCCCAACCCTGGGGCGATGCAAAAAGAAAACACCTAATAACACCATGAATTTTAATACAAAATTAAACACTTTGTTTTATTTTCATTAACTGTGATACTTGCACTACCATCCTATGACTGCAAAAATATGCACATTAAAGTCTGTCCCACGAGAGCTTGAGCTCAAACCTAAAAACTATCCGAACGATATAAATTAAAACGTTTGTCTTAGATATCTTCTATAGGGCATTTTAATCTTAACCTCAAATGTACCAAAATATAAATTTAGTGTATTCTTATTTACCTGAACTATTCATGTTAACAGTAAATTTCATCCACCGCGATCGCGTTCGTTCTCAAAATATTTGAGTACGTTCATTAGCATAATTCGCAATTGACTTTTTAACGATTTATTGGGAAGCGACATTATAAAGCAAGTATAGGTTAGTAATAACAATCAATTTAACAGCTAACGGCTGAAACTATGATACAAACTCAACGTACATTTACGTAATTTACAATGCCAATGTTAGAAGATATATTTTTTATATTCGCTCTCTTTTCCATTAGGTACTTTTTGCAAGTATGACAAAGACAACCTAATAATTTGCGTTAATTCACACACCAACAACAATGAGTCACACTCGAGCTCTCGTGGGACAAACTATAGTTCATATATTTTTGGAAAGAATAAAAAAATATGTTCTTATTTACATCACAGTCAATGGCCTTCGATTAAAAAAAAACACCCAACTTTAGCTCTAAATTGAAAATGGCTGATTTCTCAAAACTTTATATACCTAGGTTCCTTAGGTTAAAAGCTAGGTTCTACAGTTTTAAGGAATCAAGACACTTTTTAGTTTTTGGTTATAACTTTGCACTTAAAAAAATTGATATAACATAAATGAACTTAATAAAATGAGATAAAGAGGGACAGCTATACTCCCATCTTCCATATCCTTTTCTGGGGCAATTTCACATGATACAAGAGTTACTGTTCCAGTTACAATTCACTTCAGTGGTTCCCAAAAAATGCATCCCTGTATTATTAAAAATAACCCAGATACCTTGAACGCACAATGATCCTGATCCTATCACATCTACAATGGTTTTACATTTGATCAATCGGTACTAAGATCAAGGATAGTGCAACAATTAGATTGCCGTATAAACTAAATATTCCCATTTTTGAATGTGCATAAATTTTACATTCAGGATACCGGAAGCAATAAAAAATTATTAAAATTCGAAGAAATAAAGATTACTTACTGGCATTTCAGGTACAGGTATTCTATGAGTAGCGTTGTAGGGACATATTTCATACTGCAAGTTTGCATATTGTACCCTGCACTTCACCAGATGCTGTTGCATCCTCGGTTCCAAAATTAAATGTGCAGAATTATATGGACACATACGCCTTCGTACGGAATCTCCTCTATAATAAAAAATTATTATAAATTAAGCTAATCATTTTTTAAGTAACTGATGCTAAGTAATGATGCGATGGAATGATTGAAAACTTTTGGTATTTCTAATAGGTAGAGTTAGTGAGAAGAAGAGGAAACATTATTATGTGGCATGTAAAACCTCAGCTTACCATACTCCATAAAGACAAAATATACTTTAATATGTACTTAAAAGAAAATAATTGATTAATTTGTGGAACATGAAAATATATATACTAATATGTAATAATAATAATAGATATATAGTAGTATCTACAGTAAAAAATGGAAATTACAGAACCTTAAACTTTACAATTTAAGATTTCTCTTAGGTTTGAACTAATCAACTTGCCACTGCTGCTACATTGCTGGGAATTATTTATCCAAGCCATGTAGCAAATGTATCTCCTAATTAAAATGGTTAAAAGTACATAAAAAAAACCATTCTGGAAAAGATTAACATAAGAAATAGATGAACTACAAAAGAAAAAAATTCTGTTACAATAACTTTACAAACAATTCAGTCATGAAAACATATGTAATACTCATTAAAACAACTACATTGGATATCTAACAGTATGCTACCTCATATAGTCATATGCAATCAAATTAGAAATTTTTTTGAGTTTTGCATTAAATGGTACGAAATTTTTGTATGTTGTAAATCAACCTTTGTTAATACGAGTGTAAAATTTTATTATCAAAATTCAATTTTTTAAACGCTAGAGACGATTTTGTAGCACATTGAATTCTCAGGAATGGTGAGGCGCAGGAGCATTAGACTTACACAAACGTCTTCGTTGTAATAGCAATAATAAAATGAGATTCATTAAAAAACAAAAATTTTGTCCTGTTTCGAAAACAATTTTTTTAGGCGGCTATTACATAAATAGTTGTTTTACGTATCTTTTAAAAGCCGTAAAGTATAACTTTTTTTTTAACATCTGTCATAAACAACTTTACGGCCGCATTTACTTTACAACCGCTTTTTGTTGTCCAGGTGATGGAGCAAAGCACTGTGTAAGTGACATGAATAATCAAATATATGATTGTATTTGTCAGGTAACTGTCACTATCAAAATTATGAAATTGATTTTTAAATTAAAGTTTATATCTTGTTGTGATAGTCGCCTAAAAAATGTTGTGTGCACCTCGGTTAAAAGTTCTATTTTAGCCTCATCTGATTGTTAGCCTCGGCTGCAATCATCAGATTCGGCCAAAAAAGATCACTTTTACAACCTTGATACACAAATAACTATTGTACAACTGTCATTAAAAGTGACATTTTTAACGGCTGTCAAGGATGTTAAAAGATGACGTTTACAGAGTAGCGTGTTAAAAATAGTAGGTGCCTTGCGTCATAAGCAATTTCTGCCTCAGGTTAATATAAAACTTAAAATAAAGCTTTTAAAACGAATAGGGTTATTGATAACTGAGTCAAATTATTTTTATAAAACGAATGGTGTGTATTGACAGAGCTGACTTAAAGCTACCACAAAATTGACAAAATGCAAAAAGAAAACACCTATTATAGTGTTAAAAATATTTTTAACACTGGCCAATAATAGAGCTGTATCCAATATTGTTTTGTTGGTAACTACGGTAATACGGCGTCACCTAACACGCCCACTTCATAGCAAATGTCAGTTTATAGAAATATGTATTAAATTTTTCTATTTTATTATCAAAATAGAATAGTTATACAAAAAACTTTGTATAATATTTGTGTTAAAAGTAACTTATTTTGTTCGTGAAATTGCTCCACTCGCTTCGCTCGTTTCGGAAACTTTTCACTCACAAAATAAAATAGTACTTTTAACACTTATATCATAAATAGCTATTTAATTAGTTTTTACATCATCGCTTCGGTAACGAACAGCGAGCCTGTGGCAATTAATTACTGACAACATACAAAATATGAATAACAAACGTTCAAAACGAAGTAAAATCAGAAGCAATGTCTGTTCCAGTTAAGTATTTATATGCTAAAAAGTTTCTATTTAAAATATAATCAATTTATACTTCGTGTCAATAAATAATCATCCATCAACGTAATTATAGCAGAAGTTGGCGACATTGTAGCAGATAACGACATGATTTGTATACGGTACAGTTGTTGAGAGATGCAATTAAAAGAGATGACACAATACACAACACAACAGCAATAGGTGAAATGTAGATAATCTACACCACTGGAATCAAACTGCTTGCGAGGTGCCTCAAAACAATTTTGTAAATGGTAAGCTCAGTAACACACATTAAAGCAATGGTCTTCAGCGAGAAACCATAAACGAAGCAACATGCATCCATACAGCCAATAATAGGTCTTCCAAGCGGAAAACGCCCAAAAGATAAAGTGCAAGTGTCTCATTGAGTGTCGCTTAACAGTGGTAATTTAGTTAGCTTTGAAAATAGAAGACGTTAAAGTTACGAGATAAATAACAGTACTGTTGTGTCGTTACCCCAGACGTGGTTGTCAAATTCGATTATTACATTGATTCGAAAAATAATTGTTACTATTTTCGAACAACTTGAGTTTCAGAAATCCCTCACAAAGGGTGTTGTGAAATGTGCACTTATTTTACAGCAAATGAAATCAAGTGTTTACCACGTCTGTAAGCTTCTATTCGACTGAAATGGAAAAAATGATGGACTGTTAACAAAACAAAAACGAAAATTTTCCAAGGACGGGAGATTGAAGACACCAATAAGTAATGACACATAGAAATTTTAAATGTCAAAAGATACAGATAAAGAACATGGCATGGTAAAACATCAAACAAACAAAAGGTAAATGTTACAATTTACATATTAGATAACATAAAATGTTATCAAACATGCTGTGAAAGAGAATAGAGTTTTACCATTATGTAGCTAATACAATGAAATGCTAAATTAATAAAAATCACTCACTTGTTTGACATCATTTTGAACAACAAATTTTAAAATACTGTTACTAATAATACTATGTATAAACTGTAAATTTATTTGTATACACTTGGTTGTGATATTGAATTGACTATTTATTGACGCGGCTGCGCTTAGGGAGCACGCGTCACAACTACGTGATTTCGCCTACATAATTATATGAATTTCGTAGAGTAGAGTACAAAGCAGAGACAGAGACTAAAACAAACGGAAATCAAAAAGCATTGTTGCCAAACATATATTGTACAAGAAAATTGCCCCCTTTTTGGTTCAAATTCAATCTATATAAATGTGTTGATAGCAGCATCGGTGACGTAAAAATGTCAAAATGACTGTCAATGACGTCACCGGCCAGTAGTCCACCTTGGAGTCGAATAGTTTGTATAAAATAGGAACCGAAGGGATAACTATAAATAGGTAATACCAAAGAGCATATTGGTCTTTGGTAATACATAGAAAAATTTTGCATTTTTAAACGATTTTGGATTGCTAAAGAACACAATAATTATTATATAGTATATTGGAAAATTAAATGACCAGTAAACTGGCACACAACTTTCCCGTGTTTACTACAATGACGTATTTAATAAAATAGGTTTTTGCATAACTCAAAATAAAATAGCAAAATAACAGAAAATTAAAAAAATAAATGTACAGGCTGATTCACGTAGCCCGTTCGTTAGAAAACTTTTGACTTCCCACCATTGTAGCCTAATGAAGTTTGGTATGAGAATATCATCGACCATTCTGAATCCAACTGAAATATTTTCAAGATGGTGGTACTTCCGGAAATACCGGGAGTAGCTACCAACTTCGTTATTTTAAATGAAACTCTCAAATTTCCATTGTATTTTTGGATTTCTCGTTTCATTTTATGGCCACTTTATGTAAAGTGTTTTATGTCTAAAATTTACCGTTTCCGAGTTATTCCGAAAAATTCGAAAATTTGGACAGCAGCAAGTTCTCGCGGAAATCGGTACTGTGCCCCAACCGCTGCGAATTTCGTAATCGGTCTTCCAAGGGCTCAATGAGCATGTAATAAGCTAGGTTTGGATGTAGAATTTTAGATAAAGTCTTCCATCCCCGAATCTTTTTGGTTCAAATTCAATCTAAACTGTTTATAGAAACTAATGGATCTGTCAGAGAGTATCATAAACAATCATAAATATTCTTATTATATAAACTACTTAATTCAAAGGAGAGTTTGTGGGGACGAAGGGGCCTGGTCTACGTGTAAATATTATGATGAAATCTATCCCTTAAATGCTTAGGTACTTTATAATTATAATTTACGTGATGCAGATAACATAAGTAATAAGTATGTCAATATAAGTACTAATAAGCTAATCCTTATTATATAAACTGTTTAGTCTAAGGCTTGCGTGTGAATGTTATGATTGTTATGCTTATGATGAACATGTTTACCTTTTGATTATAATTTATGTGCAGGGGATAACATACGTATGTCGTAATTCTATGTAATAATAAAATACAACAACTAATGTAGACATAAATGAAATAAGAGTACTGAAAAGTACCTACTGTTTTAGTAAGGCAATTTAACATTTAACAAAAAATAGGTTAAGTGCGTACCGGTGAATTTAACAAAGTAAACAAAATTTAACGAGACAACATCCAGATATTTTATGAGTTCATATTCGCACTACGTTTTAAATTGTAAATACGTACTGCAAAGTGTGCGACAAGGATAAAATATGGTCGCTAACCCTACACGATTAATGACTTTTAATACCATACGATTACAAATTTTATATTATAATAATATTTTAGTACCTATTGGTATACGAATAATGACGTGCAACGGCTGGTCACTTGAATAAGGTATACAAAGCAACTTTAATAAAATTTCCATTAATATAAAGCCAAAATGTCATAGTAAGTATTCATCAACATTAATCGTGTAGGGTTAGCAACCATATTTTACTTTATCCTTGTCGCACACTTTGCAGTACGCATTTACAACGCGAATATATGGAACGCCGTTTACTTTTTATTACTAAAGTTAATTTCGTCCCATTTAAACAAACTTCAATTTTTATTATCTAAATTTGTATGACTCTCTATTCATTTTAGTGTATTAAAAATGTTTGTTAAAAAAACTTCACACATTTAAATTGTTAGATGAAAATGAGTTTCTTGATTGAATATATTTCACACAAAAATTTGTAACACTCGTTTTAAAACCTTTCATTTAAATTGAGAAGCAAAATATATGAACAAACATTGGAATTCGTGTAACATTTTTATTTAACAAACAAAAAATAGCAACTACTATCGGAGTAAAAATGCAAGGCCTCTGACTTTAGAAGCTTGTATCTCAGTAATTAGCAATCATAATTTAATGAAATAAAGTGCATTTAAAAGATCATTTATTCCTACAAAAAGGTGTACAGTTTTAGATTTTTGCAACACATCGTTAATTTTCTGTATCAGTGTATGTGAGAAAAAGCGCTAATTATGACTCAAATCGCACAAGCGCTCCACTTTAAAAATTAATTACGGCTATATTATTGAAACTGAGTGGTAGATACTTATATATTTGAAAAATGTATACTTTTTTGTCAATGTGAGATGCTTTTGAGGCCAATTGGTTTATTAGTCTTAAAGCTATAATGAAAAAACGACATCTTATGTAACTCAATACCTGAACGTTCGATATTAACAATTTGACAGTAACATAACAAGGTTAAAGCAATTATACTGTGGTCTAACACGATTCACAAAAATAATGTCATTATACATCGTTTTTTTTTAAAGAAATTTTGAAAAAAGGATGCATGCACCAGTTGGAGGGGAGAAGCGCGGCCGCGCGGGGCAGCTGTTGTCGTACACTATTGCTGTAAAGCGCATGGTTTTGTACAATGCAAAAGAATAATCACATTGTTGTGGGTTGCCGCTCGCTGCTTACGATGTGGTAGATTACCTCTCGCGGGAATATGTGCGTCTTTCTTTCGCGATAAACAACACATTTTACTTGGAATTACAAGAAAACAAATTTTATTTTCAATAAGAGAATAATGCAGTTAGATTTAAGTAATATCAAATTTAGCATTTAAAACAAGAATTTTTTCTTTAACTTCCGTAAATTGCGAAATAGCACATTTTCGGTTAGGGCTTATAAAACCAGTTAATCATATGAATAATCAATATTTATTGGCTGTCGACTTTTCAGAAGTATGTGTGCTACAACATTTGTAAATTTGGTAACAATTTATGAAACAATAACAATTTTATGATAAGTTAAAACTGACCGTCAGCCAGGAAAATACTACATACAGCGTTTTTATTGCTGTTAATTAAAATAAAAGTTAAACAACTGATTCTAGCATTTTGCTTTTTACACATGTTAAACATATATAAATGACTAATGTACTGCCCAAAAATGAAGAAATTTCACCCCTCAGTTTTTTTGTTATGATCACTTAAAGTCAGAGGCCTTGCATTTTTACTCCGATAGTAATTTAAATGAAAGAATTAAAATGTATGTCGAATTAAAGTGTTACATGAATTAAAATGTTTGTTCATAATATTTGTTCTTTAATTTCAAATAAAGAATTAAAATTATCAACAATCATATTAATTCTGAATTAAAATGTTTGTTGATAAGTTTAATTGGTCGCTTCGATCGGTGGTGTTATTTTGAACTATAATTTACATGTGTTTCCTTATACTATGTAGTTTCAATAACTGCCACCGATCGAAGCGACCAATTAAAATTATCAACAAACATTTTAATTCAGAATTAATATGATTTTTGATAATTTTAATTCTTTATTTGAAATGAAAGAACAAATATTATCAACAAACATTTTAATTCATATATTAAATCAAGAAACTCATTTACATCTAACAATTTATATTAAATGTGTGGAGTTTTTTTAACAAACACTTTTAATATACTAAAATAAATGGAGAGTCATAAAAATATACTTAATAAAAATTAAAGTTTGCTTGAAATTCTCTAAACAAAATTTAATATTTAATACTAAGGGCAAGCAAATATTTAATCGAATGAATTTAAAGTTATATTATTAATTTTTACTACAATTTTTGTGTTTGTTTAAAAAACTTCAAGTGTTTATACCGATAGATGATTTAAAATGTTACTTGAATAAAAATGTACATTGAAAATAAAAGAAGTAACTTTATAATTTCTTAAATTTTAATGAATAAGTTTAAAGTTAGGATATTTTTAAGCAACTAACATTTTAAATGGTAGAATTAAAATGTTTGTTGATAATTTTAATTGGTCGCTTCGATCGGTGGCAGTTATTGAAACTACACCAGTATAAGGAAACACATGTAAATTATAGTTCAAAATAACACCACCGATCGAAGCGACCAATTAAAATTATCAACAAACATTTTAATTCTACCATTTAAAATGTTAGTTGCTTAAAAATATCCTAACTTTAAATTTATTCATTACAATTTAAGAAATTATAAAGTTAGTTCTTTTATTTTCAATGTAAGTACATTTTTATTCATGTAACATTTTACATCAACTATCGGTATAAATACTTGAAGTTTATTAAACAAACATTAAAATTGTAACTAAAATTGTAAACTTAACAAAGAAGTTATTTTATACATTGAGTATAAAAACTGACAATAAAAAGTAAAACGGCTACTAAAAACAGTACTTATCGGTACTCTTCTTAGTTAGGGAGCTGGTGGCAGTAATTTTTATCATTTCATCGTCTGACAGAGGTAGATAATATTAGAGTACTAAGTAAAATAATCATTTTAAACAATTTCTGCCATTCACTAATAAGTGTCATAAACAATATTATCGCTTCTGTTAACAGTTTTAATAACTTGTATTTAATATAAAAAAAAGATTAATGCTAGTGGCAGAAGTTTGTCCTACTTTTTTTAATTTTTTTTAAAGCATTTCTGCCGTAATACAGATTATTAATGCAACATCATCATAGTGGCAGAAGTAATTTTTTTAATCTCTTATAATATAACCAAAGAGTATATAATAGATCTCTTTGATATAACTTCAATTATTCTAATCTGCCTGCCGATGAAGTAATTTATTTTTTTATACAGGGTGATTCACGACTATTCCCTCGGTCGCTTGTGCCTAAAAGGTACAAGATATCAGCTTCATTTTTTGGTGACATATGTAAATTGATAACGACTATTTTTTAAAGTTATTTTCAATTATACAGGATGCTTCACAAAATTGTAATATATCAAAGTTAGGTTTTTTTAAATGCAACCCCCTGTATTTTATTACATTTTTAGATTATACGTTAAAAACTAAGGTAACTTTATTAAACGTTCCCTATACCTATCGCTTACCAATTTTGAGAAAATTGTGATTTTAAGAAAAATATTCAATTTAAACAACCCCTAATAACACGGAAACCACTTACTTTCAGTAACACAAATTTATATCGATTTATCTTGACCTTTAAGGCTTTCATTTACACTACGTAGGATTTCGATTTTTTGTACAGGGTATTTAGAAAAAGGATTCATATTTTGTATTTTTCAAACATCAAAAACTCACTTAACTTAAATGGAACACCCTGTATGTTTTTATTCTATGTTGAATAACTTTTCATTTTCTATCAAAAACTATGAGTAATAGATATGTCTAAAATTAACGATTAAAAAGTTATTCAGATTTTTCTCTAAAATTTGTATGGAGATGGTTTTGTTTGCATTCTAGTAGGCCATGATTTTTTTTATTGTAGTTGATAATAATTAGATATGTGATCAAAACTTAATTAAAAATGAAATTAAAGCAATGGAAAAAATACTGTAGTAAATGCCATTTTTTCCTATGCATAACCGCACTCGTTTTCAAGAGATCTTCTAACGTTATGGTGTTATAGTAGCAAACGCATCCTTTATTCCAATCTTTATGTCATCAGCAGTGGTAGGTGGAGTGTTGTAAACTAAATTTTTAATGATAATAATAATAATATCTAAACAAACTTCATCAAGAAGAGTCGAAAAAGTGTTGTTCTAAAATCTGTAAAAAATTTACTCAGTTCAAGTTTCCATCAAAATTCTCCCAAATACATTGAGGCTCCACCGGTTTTGGAGGTCAACAGTGCGATACAGGTGACGATTTAGTAATGAAAGTTATGTCAGTTTACCAAGCCGTTATGTTGTGGAAAGTTGATTCGTCGGTACATAAAACATATTTAAAGAATTCATCTTCTTCTCCAACTTTTTCGAGACTCCATAAACAAAAATTCAACCTTCGTTGAAAGCCCCGTCCATATAAATTCTGGTGAAGTTGAATGTGATAAGAATGGTGTTTATGTTTTTTTCAAAAATATTTAGATAGACAATTCCTCAATAAATGGATTGGAAGGAGGAGTCCACAACACTCCACCTACCACTGCTGATGACATAAAGATTACAATAAAGGATGCGTTTGCTACTATAACACCAGATATCCTGAGAAACGTTAGATCTTTTGAAAATCGACTGCGGTTGTGTATAGAAGAAAATGGTCATCATATTGAGCATTTACTATACCATTTTTTCCATAAATGATTACTTCTTGTTATTAATTTCATTTTTAATTAAGTTATGATCCCATATCTAATTATCAACTACAATAAAAAAAATCATGGCCTACTAGAATGCAAACAAAAACCATTTCCATACAAATTTTAGAGAAAAATCTTAATAACTTTTTAATAACATAGAATAGAAACATACAGGGTGTTCCATTTAAGTTAAGCGAGTTTTTGATCGTTTGAAAAATATAAAATATGAATCCTTTTTCTAAACACCCTGTACAAAAAATCGAAATCCTACGTAGTGCAAATGAAAGCCTTAAAGGTCAAGATAAATCGATATAAATTTGCGTTACTCAAAGTAAGTGGTTTCCGTGTTATTAGGGGTTGTTTAAATCGAATATTTTCCTTAAAATCACAATTTTCTCAAAATTGGTAAGCGATAGGTATAGGGAACGTTTAATAAAGTTACCTTAGTTTTTAACGTATAATCTAAAAATGTAATAAAATACAGGGGGTTGCATTTAAAAAAACCTAACTTTGATATATTACAATTTTGTGAAGCATCCTGTATAATTGAAAATAACTTTAAAAAATAGTCGTTATCAATTTACATATGTCACCAAAAAATGAAGCTGATATCTTGTACCTTTTAGGCACAAGCGACCGAGGGAATAATCGTGAATCACCCTGTATAAAAAAATAAATTACTTCATCGGCAGGCAGATTAGAATAATTGAAGTTATATTATAAGAGATTAAAAAAATTACTTCTGCCACTATGATGATGTTGCATTAATAATCTGTATTACGGCAGAAATGCTTTAAAAAAAAATTAAAAAAATTATAACATCGTTTCTGTCTTTAAGTCTAATATTTCTATTAGTTATGGAAAGCATAAAAATGAAAAAGGCAGAAAACATCGATACTGTCTTTTCGAAGACAGAAGTATTTTACTACCAGAGGACAGCTGCAAGGGAGTAGAAATACACACTCACTAATATTATTTGTGTATATTATATTTGTTCGCATGGAAATGAAAGTTAGAAGGAATAGGTAGGTGGTTTAAAACAGGAAATGAAGGGTATAGAGATAAATAATTACACAGCGAAAGGGAGAAATATAAATGCTGTAAAATACGTTTGCCCCTCCACTTGCCCCTCAGATGAAGGAGAGATAACGGATGAAAGTGCAGATTTCGCCACTAACAGAATTCTGGATGAAAGTGACGAAGAAAGCAATGACTACTGCATGTTATAAATATCTATTTTAATAAAAGAAGTTAAAATAAATGAAATATTTGTTTTTTTGTATTACATCTAAAATCAGAGTTGTAGATGTCTGCCATATTTTTTTTATATTTACAAATACTCTATAAAACAAAAATTTATTATTCAAAAGACGATGGAATGATATAGTACTCATTATTTTTTTTTACAGTTTATTAATTATTTTTATAACAACTCCCACAATCCTGACTTCTGCCAGCTTTAATTTCACTATCTATCAAATGTATTTAATAAAATATAATTGATGACAGAAACGATAATATAATTTTTGGACAGTTTTTTTTTTACAATTTCGAAATTAATTATACAAAAAAATCAGAGCTACCTAAACTCGGCACTTATTTTTTCTACTTCACATAGTTGCAGATTACATTACGTTCTAGTATCAATGACGATGAAATCATATACCTAAATTGCCACCAGCTCCCTAACTATCTTTCGTTTGTGTTTACATTATAGTTGTATTTTATTATTACATAGGTACAGTCCTAGTCAGTGATAAGAAGGCGAGCACCGGCGCAACCCGATTCACGACTCCGAAAGCGGAGTACTGTAAAAATACAAGTCAGTTGCGTATCGGTATCATAATAAATGCATTCCCACAAGTGCATTTTTTTCAATAACTTAATTCGAATTTGATTATACCATCACTAAAGTATGTAAGTAATTTTATTATCCTGTAATTATAATTAATAATAATAATAATAATAATATGAAATGGACCGAGGAGATGAATCGATTCATTTTGCGTACGTACCTGGAAGTAACGAAGATAGAAACGGACAAAACTATGTATAGGGACAAGATTCACACAGCATTCACAACACAATACCCACATCTTTCACATTTAACACAACAACGCATAGCAGACCAACGCAGGGTAATTATAAAAAACACGCTTCTTTCAGTAGAAACACAAGAACAAATTAAACACGAAGTAGAAAGGTTTTTAAACATAAATAACACTATCAACACCCAACAAAACACATTAGGTACACCTAATAATAATCATCATCCAACACTTATGACACAGCAAAGTACATTAGATACACAAGATAACGATGTAGATAATAACTCCCAACACTCACACGAAACACTTAAATTAAAAATTCAAACAGAATTTGATACTGCACTTACAGAATTCACAAATATAGATCCATCACAAAGATATAGAATACCGAAACAAAAAGACACTAACAAGTTACACAAAATCACTCAAATATTAAACACCGATATTTTACCCAATTATATTACAAACAACATATCACTACATCAATTACACCTAATTGTGTACTGCGGTGCTGTTGCAGCTTCAAGGTGTAACGGCTCCAAGGTCATAATATCAACACAACACCACATCACAAAGAAAACAACACTTCCGGCCTGGGAGAAGCGTCTAATGAATCGTGTAGATGAAATTAGACGTGACTTAGGTCGAATTACACAATACATACAAGGCACAACCTCTTCCAAACTAACACGCCAGGTACACAACATCATTAGAAAACTAAACACACACAGTTCACGAGAACCAAACACGAATTACAATGAACACAAAGATACACTCACACAAAAACTTTCAGTATACACAAACAGATTGAGACGGTATAGGGAAGCGGCAAATAGAAAACGTCATAACACACAATTTAAATACAACGAAAAACTATTTTATAGATCACTAACACAACAAAACACTCAACAAAAATACTCATTACCCACATTAGAATCTCTAGAGCACTACTGGTCCGATTTGTGGTCCAAAAACATTGAACATAATATACATGCACCCTGGATCATTTCGGAAAGTACACGTACACAGCACATAATACCAATGCATGATACACAAATCACTTTAGAAGATATCACCAACTCCATCAAACACCTACACAACTGGAAAAGTCCAGGCATAGATAACATTCATAATTTTTGGTGGAAATATTTCACCTGTACACATATACACCTCGCACAACACTTCACAACAATATTAGATGCACCACACACTACACCACCATTCTTCACACAGGGAATCACTTATATGCTTCCAAAAGATAACAATACACACGATGCCTCTAAATATAGACCCATTACATGCCTTCCCACTATATATAAAATTCTAACATCATGCATTACACATAAAATATACACACACTGCACTAACAACAACATTTTATTTGAGGAACAAAAGGGTTGTACCAAGTATTCCAGAGGCTGTAAAGAACAGCTCATTATAGACTCTGTAATACTTGAACAATCTAGACTCAATAAAAGAAACATACACACAGCTTACATTGACTACAAAAAAGCATTTGATTCAGTACCTCACTCTTGGTTACAAAAAATACTATCGCTGTACAAAATTAGCAACAACATCACACAATTTCTCACTCACATAATGTCATGTTGGAACACCACCCTAACACTTACACTAAATGATACCCAACTCATCACAAACACAATACAAATTAAGAGGGGCATCTTTCAGGGTGACTCCTTGAGCCCACTTTGGTTTTGTCTTTCTCTTAATCCCCTTTCACACATGCTGAATAACACAAATTTTGGTTATAACTTAAAACACAATCACGAAATACATCACAACGTTACACATCTATTTTACATGGATGATCTTAAATTATACGCCTCTACAAGCACAAAACTCAACCATTTATTACATATCACTGAAACATTTTCACATGATATACACATGGAGTTTGGTATTGACAAATGCAAAACACAGCACATCACTGCTGGTAAGAGAGAATTTGTGGATTTTGAGCTCGAACATGGTGACCATATAAGATCCATGGACGAGAATGAAACTTACAAGTATCTTGGTTTTCAGCAAAACACACACATAAAACATACACAAATAAAACGAAATCTAATCACACAATATTTACACAGATTACGTAGTATACTTAAAACACAACTACACGGTAGAAACACTGTCAAAGCTATTAACACATACGTTACACCGGCCCTTACTTATTCCTTTGGAATAATAAAGTGGACCAATACAGATTTAGAACAGGTACAGCGAAACACACGTACATTACTCACTAAATACCGAATACATCATCCACACGCCTCAACAGTAAGACTATACCTTCCTCGTTCACGAAGAGGTAGAGGCTTAACAGACATAGCCCTGTTACACCAAACACAAATACACAAACTACGAGAATACTTTTATAACAAATCACACATTTCAGCGCTACACAAAACAGTCACACTTGCAGACAAATCTTACACACCCTTAAATATGAGTAATAGAAACATCACACCACCAATGAGTAGAGATACGTACATCACACATAACATACAAACTTGGACACAAAAGACTTTACATGGACGATATCCACAGGAGATTAACGAAGACTGTGTTGATATTATAGCAACGCATGCTTGGTTAACCAAATGTGATATTTTCCCAGAGTCAGAGGGTTTCATGTTTGCCATACAAGATCAGGTCATTTACACACGAAATTACAGAAAACACATAATTAAAGATAGGACAATTACACATGATCTTTGTAGACAATGCTCGCAAAGACCAGAAACAATACAACACATTATATCAGCATGTACACGTCTAGCACAAACGGAATACAAACACAGACACGATCAGGTAGCTAAGATAATACACCAAAAACTCGCCACAAAACATAACCTTTCTACTGATAACACACCCTATTACAAATATACACCGCAAGTTGTACTTGAAAACACCACACACAAACTATATTGGGATAGGACACTACTCACAGATAAAACTGTATATAACAATAGGCCAGATATAACACTTATAGATAAAACACAAAAATCATATACATAATAGATATTGCAGTTCCCAACACAAACAATTTAGCCAATACACACGCAGAGAAACATCGGAAATACACTGATATAGCTCAGGAACTTAAAGCGCAATGGAGAATGGGAACTGCTCTTACAGTACCCATTGTTCTTAGTGCAACCGGAGTTATACCAAAAACAATACATCACAGTTTGCACATTTTAGGGTTAGATAAGAACATATACATACAATTACAAAAGGCAGTCATTATCAACACTTGTCACATAGTTAGAAAATTTCTAAACATAACGGAAGATACCGCACATCACTCAGAACCACATCACACACTTTCAACTAATACCATTCAAACACAAAATGAAACACAACACTCAATCCTCCCTTCACAAATTGAAACTCTGTTGCATACACAACATAACATTATAGAAAGTCCATTACCAACACACAACACTTCAACAATCACTCATGTAACACCTCTGACTCGTTCTCATGCACTCAAACGTAAACACACAATATACTCACAGTATCAGAATTCGCAATTAACACAAAACACAAACAACACATTACCCACTCGAGTGCAACCTATGCGTCGAGCTAAACAACAAAAAACGCTTACACAATAATCATAACACTTTTTCAAAACATACATATTATGTTCATTTTTTTCTTTTCTATAAAAAGTCACTAAGTCACGAATAAGTGACGCCAACGGAGAAGCCTAGGAATATAGGGTCTCTTTTTGTTATTGATGCGCGACGCTGCGTTCATGTTAATGCCTTCGCGGAAAGAGGGTCGTGGCTTTTACAAATTGGGATCAAATACACCGAGGCTTCTCAAACAAATACATTATCTAAAATGTGATCAGCGTTGGTTTTATCAACGTCATTTAATTTAATGAACATAATATGTGTATAGTATTTAGTATGTTCACTTTTTAACAGCAACTTCAAATTTATATTGTATAGATATATGTATTAGTAGGACTAATCGTAACTTGATTTCGATCCGTGCGATTAGTTAACCAGGCTTGGCCTGAGTATCGATAACAATCGAAGTACATATAATAATAGTGTCTTTATTATTTGCTTCAGCAGGTATACATCCATAGAATTAATATTAAGTACAACAATAAATAACATTTGTGTTCATATTTAGTGATGAATAAACATATCTACAAAAACAATATGAAACCACACTGACTTATAGCGTTGAGTTCAACGCTTATAGATCCGCGCCAATTTTACAAGCAGCGTAAATTCGTCGTTTGCGCATTGCAGCACTCGCCTTCTTATGTGACTACGACTGTATCACAAACGACTGTATACAGTATCTATTTGTTCCTAACCTAAAAATAAGAAATCAGTCTGACAACACGTACGCTTGACACCGCCGATCACCCACGTGCACGTCATTGATTTAGTAAGTTTTAAGCATGACGTGCAACGGCTGGTGACTTGAATAGAGTTTAATCATTGACTAAAGCCTCAATCAACGGTATAAATTAAATATCTTCCCTTCCAAAAGAGTCGCTTAAGAAATTTCATACATTGCCAGGATGTGACAGAATTAATCAATTTATAAGACGAGATGAACAATAATCCTGAAAAACGCATGGATGCTTTGCTCTTATGCTAGGGCTGCATCTACGTTTTACGTCACGATAATTCATGGTATTGTACGATAATCGCTTATATGACCATTCGTTACCTTCTTGCATGAGAAAACTTACTTATGTAATGATGAATAGTTATCGCTTAAAGAGCGATGGCCTAGGTAGCGCTTCTTTGACACACAAAACTTGAGTTTGTGTTCACATCTGCGAACGTATTATTTTAACATTGTTATTTCTCAATGAGATTTTTAGAAGTGTGGTGTAGTTGTTTTTGTTAATCAGGGATTGGACGAATGAAATGTATAACCCTGTTCAAGTGACCAGCCGTTGCACGTCATTATTCGTGTACCAATGCTATAATTATAATTTACTAAGCAACTTTAATAAAATTTGCATTAAAGCCAAAATGTCATCGTAAGTACAGTTGGTATTAAAAGTCATTAATCGTGTAGGGTTAGCGACCATATTTTATCCTTGTTGCACACTTTGCAGTTCGTACTTACAACTTAAAACGGGTCTAGGACACAACGGCCACTGGACACAACGGCCACGGCCACACAGAATTTAGTATGCCCATATCGGCCACACTGGACACATCGGCCAAACGTGATGTGTGGACACAACGGCCACTTTGGACGTAACGGCCACAGCTCTAGCTGGACACAACGGCCACTGGACACTACGGCCTGTTTGCGATAAAGATTTCACAAATAATAGGAGTTTTCTATTTATAGGAAAAAAAAAATACTAAATCTGCAAATAACCTAGGCGCTTAAGTGTCAATCTACATTTAAGTTTAGCATTATGTTTTGTATCAATTGAAAAAAAAAAACTAAATCTGCAAATAACCTAAGCGCTTTAGTGTCAATCTACGTATCTGATATGTGGCCGTAGTGTCCAAGGTGGCCATCGTGTCCAGCTAGAGCTGTGGCCGTTACGTCCAAGGTGGCCGTTGTGTCCACATATCACGTTTGGCCGATGTGTCCAGTGTGGCCGATAAGGGCATACTAAATTCTGTGTGGCCGTTGTGTCCAGTGGCCGTTGTGTCCAGACCCCCTTAAAACGTAGTGCGAATATAAACTTATAAAATATCTCGATGTTGTCACGTCAAGTTTTGTTTACTTTGTTAAATTCACCGGTACGCACTTAAGCTATTTTTTTTTTAATTGCCTTACTAAAAACAGTACTTATCAGTACTCTTATATTGTTTATGTCTACATTAGTTGTTGTATTTTATTATTACATAGGTATACAGTATCTATTTGTTCCTAACCTAAAAACGTCAGTCTGACAACGCGTACATTTGACAACGCTGATTACACGTCATTGATTTAGTAAGTTTTAAGCTATGACGTGCAACGGCTGGTGACTTGAACAGGGTATATTAGAATATCTGCATCATTTTGAAATGCAGCCTATAATATGCGACCCAAAAATCATTTGTCACCATCTTAGTGCATAGAATTGATATATTGGCCTATATTGAGACAGGTCTTGCAGCAACTGCTGTGAATTTGTTAGCGATTTTTACTGAAAGGTTTATATGGGAGCTTCCTTCTTCCTCGAATCAGGACATTACGGCGCGAACGTTACGGCGCGAACGTTACGGCGCGGCCGTTACGGCGCAGCCGTTTCGGCCTCTAGCCACTTCGGCGCCGATACGTTTCGGCGCCAAATACTTGGAAAGAAATTAAAAAAAATTCGTTTGTTTCCAAAATGTTTGTTTGTTGCACATATGCCCCAATAGCGTGGGATTATCAAGTACTTGCAACGAAGTTGGCCTGTCAATACATTGTCTCGGTGACATTAATTTGTAAAAACAAAGAATTTTAAAAACTTTAAATTGGTGTTAAAGAGGAATACATAACACGTGTAATTAAATTTTAAAAAGTTTAAATATGTTTATTGATTTTTTTTAAATGTACCTACTCCTAACTTTATACAGTTATAAGTAAATATTTATTTTTTGAAAACCTATAAATAAACCTTAATGCTTTTTGACGAAAGTTTGGAATAATAAAAAAGGGAAACGTTTATTTTTTATTGCATTGTAACAGTTACGGAGCAGGACGTTTGGGCGCCGGCGGTTGGGCGCCGGCGATTGGGCGACGGCGTTTGGGCGCCGGGCGTTTGGGCGCCGGGCGTTTCGGCGCCGTAATTATGTTATGCAAGAAAATTTTACCAACGCACTTTCAAAACGATACTTTACATCGGGACAGGACTTTTGAAACTAGAACGAATGCTAACCTAAGCGTAGATTGATGCGAGGTTAAAGGTAGGTTTAGTATATTTTTTTTCAATTGAAACAAAAACGGGAATGTGAAACTAAAGAACGTTTGAAACTAGAACGAATGCTAACCTAAGCGTAGATTGATGCGAGGTTAAAGGTAGGTTTAGTATATTTTTTTTCAATTGAAACAAAAACGGGAATGTGAAACTAAAGAACGTTTGAAACTAAAACGAATGCTAACCTAAGCGTAGATTGATCCGAGGTTAAAGGTAGGTTTAGTATATTTTTTTTCAATTGAAGTCAAAATCGGTAGATCTACCGAAAATCGGCAAAAAAAAATTTGCAAAACAAATTGTATCATTACAAACATTATGGCGCCGTAACGACCGGCGCCGAAATGGCCGCGCCGAAATGTACATGGCGCCAAATCGGCCGCGCCGTAACGGCCGCGCCGAAATGACGGCGCCGAACTGTCATGTACCGCTTCTTCCTATCCCTATTCTTTGATTAACAAATATAGCACAAATTACTCATTCCTTAAATGTTATCCGAGTTTTAACATAAATAAAGAATTTAGTGATGCAATTTACAAACAAAAGGGTTTCTTGTATTACCTACACCTTATCAAAATTCTTTTATTTATCAGTTGATTAATCAGCATGTTTAGGTATTAAAGCATTTCATGTACATTAAGTATATAAAAGATACAATAGATCAGTTATGCTTTACATTTTTCAATAATAATGTACCTACCTATAGATGTGCAATTGTTAATAACGTTATTTACATTATAAGTTATGAATATTCTTTGTGCTAAGTTTAAAATTTTCAATTATCAGATTAAAAAACGCTGAGGTAATTTTCAATTAGATAAGTCTTTATTGCATGTTAACTGCAAATTAAAAAGATATCACATAAAAATAAATTGGATAGGTTTCACTTGTAGATAACAAAATAATAAAAGGGCTGTTTTGGAATCCTCAAACAATCCACATAGTGGTCAACTGAATGTCTATATTTTATTTAACAATTTTATGCATCCTGATGGTATTAAAAGCATTTTTGGATTAACACAATCTCTTTAAATTACAGTAGAACCCCGATTATCCGTGCGCGGGTTATCCGGGCTGCGGATTATCCGTGCCATGATTTGCCATTATTGAAATTGCATTTTAGAAGTTTTATTATCGAAATAATGTTACCGTAAATCACTCAACGGAATCTCTCAATACGCAATATTGAAATCCCCAGTACCTATAGTACAGTCAATTTAAACACAAAAATATACAAATATTGCAAAAAATCCTATTAATCGTAGCGGTTAGCAAAAGTATCGTGCATTTTGTGATAAAAGCATGAAATTTTGCACACTAGTTCTTTGGATGATTCTAAGCAATTTGAGCCGTGGCGCCACTTTCTACGCCGTATGGATCCAAAATGGCGACCGTTTTTGAAAATGATCACATTTGTGAAATTTCATAATTAAAATAGGTACTTATGCTATCCTGTAAAATATACGCCTCTTAGGTGACTTAACTGTAAATTAATTATTAAATATTTAATTTAATACTGCTAGTTACGTTTTAGTAATATTGCAGACGCGATTTTGAAATAATGGACAACATAACACTGAATTTCAATACAGGGTGGCCCATTGAAAATGTAACACGCCTGTTTTGGGACACTTAGACCAGTTTCTTAAAAAAACGCTCGGACACGTCGATTTTCTATTTTTGGGGGACAACTTTTGATGTCAAATTTGACTTTGTCAGGTCAACCCCCTATCCTCAGCAACCTCTAACTGAAGAATTTAAATAGGGAAAAGGAGTCGAGCGACCCCTCATTTGAAACGTCTTTTAATTCTCTATGTGACAGTATGAATGAAAATTAGTTTTATTCAATTTTTTTTCACTCCGATGAAAAGCACCCTCCAGATTAACGAAGGTGGGGGTGTTGTTTAGGAAAAATCCTGAAACACGTCACTTTTGACCTTTTGAACGACACAGTTTGATGTCAAATTTGACCTTATCAGGTCAACCCCCTAGCCCCAGCAACCCCTAACTCAAGAATTTAAATAGGGAAGGGTGTCGAGCGACCCCTCATTTGAAGCGTCTTTTAATTCTCTATTTTTTTCACCCCGATGAAAAGCACCCTCTAGATTAACTAAGGTGGGGGTGTTGTTTAGGAAAAATCCTGAAACACGCCACCTTTGACCTTTTGAACGGCACACTTCAGGATTTTTCCTAAACAACACCGTCACCTTAGTTAATCTAGAGGGTGCTTTTCATGGGGGTGGAAAAAATTGAATAAAACTAATTTCGGTCATACTGCCGAATAGAGAATTAAAAGACGCTTCAAATGAGGGGTCGCTCGATTCCTTTTCCCTATTTAAATTCTTGAGTTAGGGGTTGCTGGGGCTAGGGGGTTGACCTGACATAGTCAAATTTGACATCAAAAGTTGTCCCCCAAAAATAGAAAATTGACGTGTCCGAGCGTTTTTTTAAGAAACTTGTCTAAGTGTCCCAAAACAGGCGTTTTACCTTTTCAATGGGCCACCCTGTATAAGTAGGTACACTTTAATGCAGGTGTTTATTTGCAAGCTGGTCAACTGTACCCATTAAGAGGGTATCTATTTTGATTATTGGAAACAAAACGATATTTTATTGTTACGTCCTACCCTACCTGACCTTTGTACTAAAATAATTAAAATAGATACTCTCTTAATGGGTACAGTTGACCAGCTTGCAAATAAACACCTGCATTAAAGTGTACCTACTTATACAGGGTGATTCATTAAGAATGTCCAATCTCTGAACTGTAGATTCCAGACCTCGAAATATGATGATTCTGCCCAACATGCCTTATACAAATATTGATAGTTTCCGAGATACCGGGTGTTTAAAGTTTAAATATGAATTTTGATTTTCGCAATAACTTTCTATTTTTTCACAATTTCTTTTTGAAAATTGGCAGTTTTACCTTTTTTTGCATGAGGATTGCCAATTTGGACTCTAATTTAGCATTGCTAATAGAGGGCGCTAGTTATACTTGGTTGTGTTTAGTAAATCTAAGCAAAAATTTTTTTCGGCTGAACTATTAGCAAACTAATAATAAAATATGGAAAAGCGTTAGATTCTACAAAAAAAAGTTACTCTTGTTTGATTCGTGTAACTCGATCAGTTATCGAGTTATTTGCTTCTAAACAGTTCAATAAATTTTAATTTAAAAAAAAAATTTATTCTCTAAATGTGTAACAACAATAAACTATTATTTATGATCCGTTTTCGCAAAGATCTCTTCATATCAAATAACCCTTGTCTATTATTTTTAATCACATTAATTAATTGTTATTGCGAAAATCAAAATTCATATTTAAACTTTAAACACCCGGTATCTCGGAAACTAGCAATATTTGTATAAGGCATGTTGGGCAGAATCATCATATTTTGAGGTCTGGAATCTACAATTCAGAGATTGGACATTCTTAATGAATCACCCTGTATTGAAATTCAGTGTTATGTTGTCCATTATTTCAAAATCGCGTCTGTAATATTACTAAAACGTAACTAGCAGTATTAAATTAAATATTTAATAATTAATTTACACTTAACCTAAGAGGCGTATATTTTACAGGATAGCATACCTATTATAATTATGAAATTTCACAAATGTGATCATTTTCAAAAACGGTGGCCATTTTGGATCCATACGGCGTGGAAAGTGGCGCCACGGCTCAAATTGCTTAGAATTATCCAAAGAACAAGTGTGCAAAATTTCATGCTTTTATCACAAAATGCATGATTCTTGGAATATCCTTTACTAACCGCTTGGACTACATGTTAGGTTTGCTTTTTTCATGGTGTTAGGTTCGGTCCGAGTAGTAAATACTCAATTTTGCAACTTCGAAAAACTTGTGGAAACTGGGGGGGGGGGGGGGGGGGGCAAAAACCGCGATTTTTTCGGACTTTTTCAGTTTTAGCCTCGTAGATCAAAAACTATGAGTTGTAGTGAAAGAATATGATTATCTTTTTTAAACTGGACTAAATTTTCTACCATTTGAGCCTAACCGGAAGTCTGTAAGTATAATAGTTTCCGAGATACAGCTCTTCAAAAATAGGCATTTTCCCTAAATCTGTTTTTAACGTATCATCCATGATTCAAGCCAGATATTGCCACAACGACGTGCCCTACGACCCTTGTCATGCAGGAAAAAATTGTAGGACATTTTATCACCTTTTATTTAAGCATAGATGCATTCCTGTAGGCGTAACAGTTCTCGAGATAAAGACGGAAAACCGGAAAACAATGAAATCGCTACGACTCCACATAATATGTAATACCATTAAGGGTCTATCACCAGTTGGAATTGACACTGATTGAATGGGTTTTTATGTATACATAAAATTGAAATAATACATTGTTGTATAACCACAACAACTTGTAGGGCCCTTCTGATAGGGATTTTTTAATTTTTTACAAAGTTTATCAACGCAATAATTATAATATAATAATTTATTTACTTTTATCAAGTGTGCCATGGATAGCCGTGATGCATAATATTTTGTACCTAGTTACTTTTATCAAGTCTTCTTTGGAGAACAAAACACTCACTTTATCACAGTAAAAGTTTCTTAAGGCACACTTGACAAAAGTAAATAAATTATTATCCAGTATTTTCCCTATTTATGTTCTTATTTTTAATCCAATCGCAAATAAATTAGTATCGTTAGATTCGTCAAAAAATCCTCTTTTCGGAAAGTGCTTGTCTAAAAACGGTCGCCATTTGAAAAATAATAGTTAGACACGAAAATGTAATTTTTCCAACTTGTCTTAGTCCTATCTATCACACTACTATTTTGCGATTGTAATTTTCTGACATCACTTGAGATCCTCAGATTAGTTTACGTCCAATCATGGCCACCTAGATGCAATATTAAAAATGACTCTAAAAAAATGAAGTAGGCGTAAAAAAAATTTTAAAATTCATATTCTGATTCAAAATTGTCTCAGAAATCCAAAAATGTATCAATATACAGGGTGTTCCATTTAAAAATTCAAAACCAGAGCCATTTCCGGCGAAACCGGAAGTGACCAGACGGTGAAAAATATGCGAAAATTTTCCTCTTTACATGCCATTCACCTATACCAAATCTCATTTTAATACACCTATTATTCTAGAAGTTATGGCTTGTCTATAGATTGGTTGACACCCGGGTATATCATCACATTTTTGTATTTTACGTTAAAAAATAATGTCTCTTTCTTAACAATTCCCTATACCTATCTTTTATGGTTTTCGAGATATCTCGGTTTTTCTCGAAATACAGTAGGTCACAGAAAAAAGGATAACGGCACAATGGGTAGGCGTAAAAGAAATTGCTTTGAATCAGTTGATTTGAAGCCTTTTGACAACTATTTTCAATATTTATTATTATGTAGAAATGTACAGGGTGTTCCAAAACGTGCGAAATATTATTGACTCCTGCTAACTTAAATAACTTGCTTATTTTAAATAGAACACCCTGTATTTTTTATCCTATCCGATACAGTAAAATATTCTCTTTCAAACGATATTAGAGTTCCCTATAGCTAAGTATACTATTTTTCACGTAACCAATAGATAACAACATGTAGGTCACAAAAAAAACAATAACGGCAAAATGGGTAGGCGTAAAAAATTGCTTTTGATCAGTTGATTTGAAGCCTTTTGGCAACTATTTGCAATACTTACTATTATGTAGAAATGTACAGGGTGTTCCAGAACGTGCGAAATATCATTGACTCCTGCTAACTTAAATAACTTGCTTATTTTAAATACAGTGTGTCCACGGATTGACTTCACTATAGGTGTAAATGACCAAAAATTTTGGAATTTCAAAACGATTTTTTCAGATTCTGCCCTGCTTCATTGGAAATGAATTTTCATCATATTTTTAATTTTTTTAATTCAAAGCCGCCTTGATCGTGGAACAAAAACTATTTTCTTTGCAGGTAAAGTACCTTTTTTATGTATCATAGAGCAAAATTTTATTAAGAAAAACTGTTCAGAATCAAAAAATAATAATCAGTGCAAAATTTGAAAATAATCGGCACAATTTCATGAAACCGTTTTTTTATTTATTAAGACAACTATCATCGATTAAATCGGAATCTATGCATACAACATTTCAAACATTACATTCTCATTTGTTTAGAAACAATACCGATTGTCATTTTATGGTCAGTTTTTAATTCTGAACAGCTTTTCTTAATAAAACTTTGCTCTATGATACACAAAAAAGGTACTTTACCTGCAAAGAAAATAGTTTTTGTTCCACGATCAAGGCGGCTTTGAATTAAAAAAATTAAAAGTATGATGAAAATTCATTTCCAATGAAGCAGGGCAGAATCTGAAAAAATCGTTTTGAAATTCCAAAATTTTTGGTTATTTACACCTATAGTGAAGTCAATCCGTGGACACACTGTAGAACACCCTGTATTTTTTTACCCTATTCGATACAGTAAAATATTGTCTTTCAAACGATATTAGGGTTCCCTATAGCTAAGTATAGTATTTTTCGCGTAACCAATGGATAACGTGTTTGAAGGTCAGCTCTATGTCATTCTCTTAGGAGTAGTAGGCTGGGTATTATTGTAAACAATACCTGAAATTATTAAATTTACTTTTATTAGACGTTTCCTACAGCCAAGTTGTTAATTTGTGCTTTACTTACATTACTTCAGTTCAATATTAAAATAGTTGAAACCAAAAAAATTGCAATGAATTAACTGTAACCATTGAATAATCACTCAACGCTGTAAATAATTTATTGTAATATTTAATAATTAGCGAAGCTTCTAAAAAAAAAAACAACTAAACATAACATTGCCAGTAATTGTAAGAATTTGAGGTATCGTTCAGGTATTATACTCCTAAGAGAAAGACATATAGCTGACTTTAAACAGGTTATCCATTGGTTACGTGAAAAAAACTATACTTAGCTATAGGGATCCCTAATATCGTTTGAAAGAGAATGTTTTACTGTATCGGATAGGGTAAAAAAATACAGGGTGTTCTATTTAAAATAAGCAAGTTATTTAAGTTAGCAGGAGTCAATAATATTTCGCACGTTTTGGAACACCCTGTACATTTCTACATAATAATAAATATTGAAAATAGTTGCCAAAAGGCTTCAAATCCACTGATTCAAAGCAATTTCTTTTACGCCTACCCATTGTGCCGTTATTCTTTTTTCTGTGACCTACTGTATTTCGAGAAAAACCGAGATATCTCGAAAACCATAAAAGATAGGTATAGGGAATTGTTAGGAAAGAGACATTATTTTTTAACGTAAAATACAAAAATGTGATGATATATAGGGTGTTCCGTTTAAAAAAATATAACTTTGATACGCCACATTTTTTTGAATCACCCTGTATATTTATAAATATTTTTAAAATGTAGCTCTTATTGACCTACACGTATGCATATAAAGATTTTTAAAAATTGTTATAGTTTAGGAACCAACTTCCGTGCCGTATGTGGTGCCCCACCCTGTAGTTATTTAAAAAAAACGTTGAGTTCAAGATGGAATAGAGGGCACTAGAGAACAATTAATTTTGTGGGAGGTTTGGAGCTAAATCTGATATGTGAGTATTAAATACAGATTACCTGCATCCTTAGCCAAACAATTTCAGTCTTATGCGCCACCATGTTTAATGGTCTCTAGTCTTTTCTTAATACATTTATGATAGGGTTAATGTTTGACGAAAAGAACAAAAGTATTTTCTCAAGGCAGCTTTTATTTTATAATTTGCCATTTCCCACTACGATCGCCTATTCAAGAGATACAAAGGGAAAACCAAACAAATCCGGAAATTTTGTTACGCTACGAAGTTAGTTCATACGGTAGGGCCGGGGATTTTTCGTATAATTATCACCAAACACCTCCAAACACATCCCAGAAATAAAATCATTAGGATCAAAAAGTCTGTCTACAAACCCTTTTTGAGCGTTCGTTCGCTAGGCTAAATAAGAATAATCATAAAATGTCTTCTAATCATACTAATGCTATTACATATATGTGGAGGATTTCACTGTTTTCCGGTTTTCCGTCTTTTTCTCGAGAACTGTTAGGCCCACAGGAATGCATCTATGCTTAAATAAAAGGTGATAAAATGTCCTACAATTTTTTGCTCCATGACAAGAGTCGTAGGGAACGTCGTTGTGGCAATATCTGGCTCGAAACATGGATGATACGTTGAAAAAAGATTTTGGGAAAAATTGCCTATTTTTGAAGAGCTGTATCTCGGAAACTATTATAGTTACAGACTTCCGGTTAGGCTCAAAATGTAGCAAATTTAGTCTAGTTTAAAAAAGATATTCGTATTCTTTGCACCATAACTCATAGTTTTTGAGCTAGGAGGCTAAAACTGAAAAAAGTCCGAAAAAATCGCGGTTTTTGCCCCCCCCCCCCCCCCGTTTCCACAAGTTTTTCGAAGTTGCAAAATTGAGTATTTACTACTGGGACGGAACCTAACAACATAAAAAAGTCAAACCTAACATAGGATTTTTTGCAATGTTCATGTTTAAAATGACTGCACTACTACATGCTTATTTAGTGTAAAAGTTTACTTATGCAGAATTCTATCTTTTTATGCAATTTAAAAGTTAGTTTGAATTGAGAGATCTATTTTTTCTGTTATTTTTTTAGTACGTACATACATAGTAGGTACACTTATGTATACATACATGTGTAAGAAATAAATGTTCGGATTATCCGTGCCTCGTTCGGTCCCATGGAGCACGGATAATCGAGGTTCTACTGTACTACAAAAACAATTGTTGCTAAATTGTAACCTTGGCAATTTTTACAGACCTAGTAGGCCAGTCATATTAAGGAAAAATATCGCCCTACCTGGAAATAATTCCCTAAAACGGGAAACTTTGCATATGTGTTGCACTAGTACCCATTAACAACATATGCAAAATCAACACTCGTGCATGCTGTGCTACGGCCGCCATATTAGAAAATGGCGGCTGATTTTCACTTTTTTGACAATATTTCCCTTACTTTTGGGAATATAAAAAAAGTTTCTAAACAAAAGTTAAAGAACACAATAAAACGCATCTTTTTTGTTCTTAGAACTTTTGTCTAATCTCTAACGGTTACCGAGAAAAACTTAAATCAATAACAACAAAACTTGAATTTTGTTCGCATTTTTGATGTTGAAGTAGGAAAATCAATTTAACACGTTCATTAATCTTCAGGATTTGGCATTTAAGCACACGTAAGTTAAAATACAATACATATATTTATTTGTTTCTCTTACTTTTTAACATAACTTCCAAGTAAACAAGTAACACTGTAAGTTAATACAACATCTCGATTATTCATATTGTTCGACGATCTCGGATATTGATCCATGTCCACCTCTGGTGAGTTCTCGCATGACAGTTCCTCACATTTACCACACATTGCACAGCAGGCCTGCTCGTTTGCACTCCCAATAGTTAGAACACTAAACTTGTTACAATTACAAATGCATGATTCTCTCGGGTGCTGATGGAAGGGTGGTTGGTATAGCTAGCAGTGAATTGTCAACCAACCTCCATTCCCAATGACAAGGATCTAAATCATTTCCAAGCCATTTTTGAAGTTGGTGATATACACGGAAGCTGTGTTGGGTAGCAGAGGCTGATGTTGGGGGTGGCGTGGCCAAATCAAAATGAGCTTGTAGACTGTTTTTAGCAGTATATTGGTGGTATATGTAATATTTGTCCTCATCCAATGTTTTATTCTTTGATTTGCCATACAAAGCAATGATAAAAGTCTCTCCTGCTGTTGCAATTTGGTCTTTGGTTGCATCTCTGTCATTAAAAACTTAGTCAATAAACTTAGGGACTTTACCTTCCCTTTTCTGAAAATACTGGATGTTGTATCACATCCTGACATTGCATGACAGAATAGAAGGGCATCCTTGCATTCTTGATGAATCTCCCGTTGTTCGGATATGTTAAACATACTTGCCCTTTTAGAACCAGATTGGGGCCTTAGCATCCAATGTTTTCAGTAGTGGGTCTACACGTTAGTAAGACCAAGGTGTCTGTATCCTGAGCAACAACAGAGGTGCAACCAAAGACCAAATTGCAGCAGTATGAGAGACTTTTATCATTGCTTTGTATGGCAAATCAAAGAATAAAACATTGGATGAGGCCAGATATTAGGTACATATACCACCAATATACTGCTAAAAACAGTCTACAAGTTAATTTTGAGTTGGCCACGCAACCCCCAACATCAGCTGCTGCTACCCAACACAGCTTCCGTGTATATCACCAACTTCAAAAATGGCTTGGAAATGATTTAGATCCTTGTCATTGGGAATGGAGGTTGGTTGACAATTCACCAACCACCCTTCCATCAGCACCCGAGAGAATCATGCATTTGTAATTGTAACAAGTTTAGTGTTCTAACTATTGGGAGTGCAAACGAGCAGGCCTGCTGTGCAATGTGTGGTAAATGTGAGGAATTGTCATGCGAGAACTCACCATAGGTGGACATGGATCAATATCCGAGATCGTCGAACAATATGAATAATCGAGATGTTGTATTAACTTACAGTATTACTTGTTTACTTGGAAGTTATGTTAAAAAGTAAGAGAAACAAATAAATATATGTATTGTATTTTAACTTACGTGTGCTTAAATGCCAAATCCTGAAGATTAATGAACGTGTTAAATTGATTTTCCTACTTCAACATCAAAAATGCGAACAAAATTCAAGTTTTGTTGTTATTGATTTAAGTTTTTCTCGGTAACCGTTAGAGATTAGACAAAAGTTCTAAGAACAAAAAAGATGCGTTTTATTGTGTTCTTTAACTTTTGTTTAGAAACTTTTTTTATATTCCCAAAAGTAAGGGAAATATTGTCAAAAAAGTGAAAATCAGCCGCCATTTTCTAATATGGCGGCCGTAGCACAGCATGCACGAGTGTTGATTTTGCATATGCTGTTAATGGGTACTAGTACAACACATATGCAAAGTTTCCCGTTTTAGGGAATTATTTCCAGGTAAAACCCTAATACGACTGGCCTATAGTTGAACAGCTTAAACTTCCGAAGAAGCCTTTGAATAGTGCAGATAGTTGTACAGAGAACACAGGGTATTTCCTAGAAGGTGTACAATTGTGCGAAAGAGATAGTACAGCCCTTATATCCTTAGTATCAAAATTAATATTTCAGAACATATTATATGTAAACAGGGTGTTTCCTAAGTAATCTAAAATATTATATGGGGCGCTTCGTCACTCAATTTTAAAACGAAAAGTTCATATAAACATGTGTGATAAGTCTTGTTGTTAATGAGATACAGGGTGTTTTATTATTTTATTAGAAGCAACAACATGTGTTAAAAATAAAGAAAAAATAGTAGTATATTTCAGAGAATATGTTCAAAATGTCCACCTGCAGCTAAAATGCAAGCATCTGCTCGATGTCTAATTGATTGCCGAATACGTTCGAAGATACCAGGATTGTTACGAATAACATTACAGCCTTGTATGATATGATTTTGAAGATCTTGTACGTTTAACGTTACTCCAAAGGCCACTTAGAATAAGCATGTTTTTCGTATTACTTCTAAAAACCAGTAGCGTCACCAGGAAAAATTAATTTCAAATACAATCAGAGCTGATTTATTACAAACAATTCAACACCCTGTATCTCATTAACGACAAGACTTATCACACATGCTTATATGAACTTTTCGTCTTAAAATTGAGTGACGAAGGGCCCCATATAATATTTTAGATTACTTAGGAAACACCCTGTACATACATAGGTACAAAATAAAATAAAGGTATTCACAGATGTTTGTACAATAAGTTGAATGAATAACATGGATGCAGCAATTTGTAGTTACCTATCTAATTATATTAATTTGTTAAAGCTTTCGGAATTTATGGTTTACTTTTTCAATAACAAAAATGAAAAAATTGCTGCATCCCTATATCATAATCACTTAGAATATTATGAATTAGAATGAATATTAAAATATAAAATCAAATTGCAACATAGGTACAAGGCTTTACAACTGAACATTTATTAGACAACTTAAATTGTTATCAAACATGCTCTGGGCTCTGCTTTGGTTCTGAGTTACAGAAGAGCATTTTACTATACGACCTTAGTAAATTTATAAAAATCACTTACTTGTTGGACATCATTTTGAACACCAAATTTTAAAATAGTACTACTACTAATAATTTATATTTCTGTATCAGCTCATAAGATAGCAAAGTACAATTTTTACAAATGAAAGACAAGCAAAGCACGTTTCTAATTCTTAATGAAAGAATTGCATTGCAGCTAAACTGCTGATCGGTATTTATTGGTTCGGCTTCGGCTACGCTCAACGAGCATAACACGTGATTAGCCGAAGCTCAGATACGGAAGTGGATATTAATATCATAAACGGGAACAAATCAGCGTTGTTGCCAAACGTATCTTGTGCAAGATATCTCTTTCCAATGTGAGATTCTTATATGGACTACGTTTACACGCACTTAATTTACGCCGGAGTTGTAACTTCGGAGTTATAACATCGACGTAAGATGCCGTGTAAACGCTCTTTAACACCGGAACTACTAAACCGGAGTTATAACTCTACGCCTTTTGGAAAAGAGGAGTGCACTTATTTAACACCGGAATTTCTGTTAACTCCGGTGTTAAAGTACGTGTAAACAGGCGAAGACGATTGTTGCCAACCCAAATAAAATCGCACATGATACTGCGTAAGGTGTATGTCTGTATGTTCATATTGGTTCATATTCAATACGATTACAATTCAATTAAAATGAAAGGCACCTTATAACCTCACTATAAGAAAGAATCTATTTTTTCATTTCATTTCATTTATATATTGGTAAGATTGGTGCTACTGCAAATTTATTTCTAAATCGGAGTTATAATTCCTGCTAAACCTCAACGTGTAAACGGTACTGCGTAACAGGAGTTATAACTACCGATGTTATAACTCCGGCGTAAATCAGTGCGTGTAAACGTAGTCATGGTAATGCGAAGGCACCAGGAGAGAAGAAATCACTGAACTCAATTATATAATAGAGTTCAGTGACTTCAGTCTATTACGTTTTTGTAATGTCGTCAATAATGGCCTTTCTTTTGCCTGTCAGAAAAATAGTATAAGTTACCAACAATATTCACCCAAAAAAAGGACAATTGTTACCTTATAGAATTTCTATCCTATTTTTCTGATAGCTCTGTTTGTTGTAGGCAACGAAATATCCTTGCCTATACTTTCCCTCCACAAAACAGTTATTTCTTTGGTATTGGACCGTCTATTAGTTTTTACAATTCTACGCAAAGCTCTCCTATTTGCTTCCGTAATTGTAGATGGTCGGCCGGTTCTGGTCAACTCTATCAGTTGATTTATACAAATTGATAATATCTTGAACAGTAGAACGCGGCACTGAGTGCGAAACTGAAATGCGACGTGCAGAAATGCTGTTTCTATAGGCATTAATGATTGACCAGCGCAAATCGTTACTTAAAGGCTTACCACGAGGCATTATGCTTTAAAAATAAATAATAACTAATACTGACAGCTGCCTTGTTCATTTGTTCAATGAGTGTTTTGTTTTTACTAATGCGCTGGATTTCATGGCAATTGTGATAAGCGGCCGAACTATTATGATCCATGAGTTGAGCCACATTCCTTGTTATACAAAGATTATCCGTTATGTAAATTAAATATAGTTTTCAATTTTTATAAGTTAAAAGTCTATATTTTATTGTAGTTGTAATAGTTTTGTTGAAATGTTTCACCATTTGTATAGATTTCGCATTATATTAAACCACCTATCCAAAAATGTGTGCCGGCCGAACTATTATGAGCCTGGGCTCGTACAGTGTGTCTAGGTACTTAAATTCGCACCATATGGAAAACTT
Source organism: Pyrocoelia pectoralis (assembly GCA_036250285.1). Lineage (NCBI taxonomy): Eukaryota > Metazoa > Arthropoda > Insecta > Coleoptera > Lampyridae > Pyrocoelia > Pyrocoelia pectoralis. The sequence continues at coordinate 58,890,081 of CM070074.1, read as the reverse complement.
TTTTATTATTAATTTTACGAAAAAAAGTTATTCTTTATAAAAAGTTCTGCACGTTCTAAAATCTAAAATACAATCATCAGATATTAAATTTTTTCAGTCGTGTACGCGGTTTGTCAAAAAATATGAATTTTGCTCAAGAGTAAAGTACCTTTATTTTTGACAATATCGAAAATTGTTATTAAAAAAAGTTAATCAGAACTAAAAACTACGTTCAAATATGCAATTACATCCTGCTAGTAAAAAATTTTTGTTACAACTTTTTCTCAAATTACTTCTACCTACCGATACTGATACGGTTTCCGTTCCGTTCAGAAACCTCACTGTCAAACATTTCTTGATATAATACAAATCATTTGTTTATCAGTGCATCCTAGATTTCACGTAACTACACTTACATTTGAATTGTTATTGTAGACAAAAATAGGAAAAAAAAATGTTAAGTATCAGTACCGGTAGGTAGTAATTTGAGTTGTAAAAAAAATTTTTTTGCTAGCAGGATGTAATTATATATTTCAACGTAATTTTTAGTTCTGATTAACTTCTTTTAATAACAATTTTCGATATTGCCAAAATAAAGGTACTTTACTCTTGAGCAAAACTCATATTTTTTGACAAACCGCGTACACGGGTACACGACTGAAAAAATGTAATATCTGATGATTGTATTTTAAATTTTAGAACATGCAGAACTTTTTATAAAGAATAACTTTTTTTCGTAAAATTAATAATAAAAAAGTTTCCCATATGGTGCGAACTTAAGCAGACACACTGTACATATATCAGTATATTAACAATTAAATCAGTAAATAATATTTAGGGCTTAATAATGATTTTAAATGGAAGTATATAATTACTCCACATTTTAAAATGGAAATGGGAAAACTTCAAAAAAGTATAATGTTGAACATACTCTCCTAACTCACAGTGCCACAAGCCCACAACCCATATGTATATTGTATGGTCATTGCAAAACTTCAAATGGAGTTCTTCAGTCACAAAATTTGGAATAACCCTTTATACGCAAATACAAAAATAGTTAAAAATATATGTATTTCAAATGTGTTACCAATTTGCATACTTATATACAAAAACATATTTGGTCATTAAAGAAAGCATTAATCATTGTACTAAAACTAACAAAATAACATGTTACCAAACAAGGAATAAAATAGCAAAGTAGTTCTTACCAATTTTTCTAAAAAAGTACACAAAATTACTTGCATTAAATACTTAATTTATATTGAAATAAACATTCGATATTTAATATGCAAAAAACCACATTACAATATTATAACTAGTATGATAACCGCTTAAAAAAATGATTGTTGAACACAATTCTTGCATTGATAATTCAATGTAACTTAAAAATACAAATTAATAATTACATTATATATTAGTAATAAAAATTTTTGTTACACGTTAATTATAAAAGCATACTTCTACATTATGCTTTTAATAAGTGATACTATTTTAGCAACAAATATAAATTCATTAATTGTAGTGACTCAGCATCCAGCAAGATGTCTCAAATATGATTCTGAAGCAAACTTCAAATTGCTTAAAAACAAAGGCGAATTAATTAATTAATTAATAACTACTAACTTTCAAAATGATTTACAAAAATTAAATTGTTACTTAATTTAGTAAGAAAAGGACGAGAGAATGAAATATTTGCCTTGCAACCAAACAATAGAGACCAAATATACCAACTGCTATGACATGGAAGAACAAAATTTATATAGCGACATAAGGCCTCAAGGAAAAATCTTTGATCAGAAAGAAACATACTCAAATACCTCAATGGATTATGATAAAAATCTTTGAACTAACACAAATGCCTGATGTGATAGTAGAAGTTGAGTGTTAAATTTTAATAGCGATAACTCACTTCGCTCCTTGTCTTGGACATGACTCAAATATTGACGCTAATGTAGAGTTATTTGAAATAGATAATGATTAATGAACATTGCTGTAGAAGAGCATGCCTTACAATGTACTCTACATTCTCACTCACTACCTAAAGAGGCACAGTTACAAGTTCAAAGTAAAGAGACTACAATATCCACTTCAGACAATAGTATGTGCCTCAAGTTAGTGCCAAGGGAAGTACTGACACCATATTGTGGAAAATAGACAAGAACCATTTACAATCACCAATATCTATGGATAAGGAAGTTGGAAAAATTACTGCATAATTAGAAAGCTGTGTTGAAGATTTTTTGATGCAGATACTTCAGCCAATGAGAAATTATCTCGGTGTCCTATTGCAAAAGCTCGATCCATCCTTCACACTTTGTGAGCGTGGACTGTGTCAAATGAATGCGAGTGTCTCCAGGTACTGCCAAGTAAGGATGAACTTACTTGACACTGACTTAAGACAGCCAGATAGTGTCTCATTGGGCCAAGTATCTCCATCAACAAAATCTTCACCGCAGCTTTCTAATTCCGCAGCAATTTTCTTTCTTATCCATAGATATTGATGATTGCAAATTTCTTGTATGGTTCTTGTCTATTTTCCACAATATGGTGCCAGTACTTCCCTTACTTGGCACTGACTTGTAGTCTCTTTACTTTGAACTTGTAACTCTGCCTCTTTAGGTAGTGATTGAGAATGTAGAGTAATTGTAAGCAGTGGCGTGTCGTGAGGTTTAAGTTTGGAGGGGCGCAAATCGAATAAGCGCGCTGCAGGCGCCGGTGCCGCTGCAGGCTAAAATTTTGGAGGTGCCACGCCGAAAAAAAAAGTCAAAAGTTGCTCGTTTTAAATAAAAGTTCACCTAAAGTCACGGCAATCCTAAAAGCGTTGCACGTGACATATGACGTAAAAACAGTACCAATGTAATACTAATTTTTCGGATTGTCATTAAAGGTAATATTCTAGGGTAAAATAATTCTACAAGTTGGCAGCATCATAAATAAAATTACATAGTTGCAACCAAGGACATCTGTCATTTATTGTCTTCCATTTCGTATTTTATTCTATTTCGTTTTAATCCATATGACAACACTGTTGACATGTATATAATACTCGTGACGTGCAACGCTTTTTGGTTTGCCCCAACTTTACCTTTAAAATCGATCTTGAGCTGGAACAGCAGAATGGATTTTACATAATGTCATAAAACACTTCACTTCACAAAATAAAGTCTAAGGCACTGTCTAAGTAGAAAAATGAAAGAACAAAATATTTACACAAATTAAACAAAATAAAATAGGTAGGTACTTAAGTCATTTTTTAAAATTAAAATCCGCTCTACGATCCTTCATGGAAATGAATTTTTCCATGACTTTATCATCAAAATTGCTTATTTGGTGCACTAAATTTCGATTGATAGACATCATAGCTAAAGCATTGAGTCTATCATTAAGCATGGTATTTCTCAAAAATGTTTTTATGCGTTTAAGCGTAGAAAAAGTACGTTCCGCTTCTGCTGTTGTCATTGGAGTTCACAATAATTTTTAATATTTTTGATGTTTCGATAAATGTTTCATTAAGATTGTTTTCCAAAATAAATGAGAGAAGATTCATTGCACCAGCAATTTCTTTTAAATCTTCTCTCGAGTAGATTATCTCTAATTCAGTTTTCAATCTTAATTTGCTCAACATCGGATAAAATGAAGCTACTTCGTTTAAAACTGTCAGTGGGAATTTTTTTGCAAATTCTGAATATTTGTCTTTGTTAAAAAGGTAAGCCGCTTGCAAATGTGACCCCGAAAAGAAAAGCGATCCTTCATCTGAGTTGTAATTGTATCACAAACTTCTTTGGCAATAACACTTCGAAAATTATCATCAGTTCGCCTCCTTTTAGATGTTGGAAATTCCGATTCGACACTGTTTTTAATAGAATCAGTTTTATTTCGAATGTTGGAAATACTTTTCTCAAAAATTATTAAGTCTTTTTGCAACTGGACGCTATCCTTAATTTTTGATTGCAACTGATTGTACAGTATGTCAACTTGTGGCAAAATCTTATGGAAGAGTTTTAATACAAATTCTGGATCTTCCAATGCCCTTCTTATACCGGAAGCTTCATTTGAAGTAATACTTTTCTCACATCTGCTTTCAATTTCTTCAAACACTTCTATGAGTTTTTCACGATTTTCATGAACAAAATTGACTGTGCGAATGTTGTAATTCCATCTAGTAATCACCGCTCTTGGTAATCTTTTATTTATAATCTCTTGCAAAACATCACAACGATGAGACGAGTGTGAAAAAAAGCGAGTATTGCCGACAGATTGTTAAAAAACACCCGCACTTTTGCACTTTGTGATGCCGATTTCTGCATAATTAAATTTAATTGGTGGGCATAACAGTGAATAAAATGAGCATTTGGGTATTTTGATTTAATTTGAGCTTGAACGCCACTATTCACACCGCTCATAACATTTGCACCGTCATACGTTTGGGCTATCAATTTTTGAGGACTTTTTAAAACAAGGGGGTCAATTTCATTTTCAATGCAAGTTTTTAACCCAGTGGCTGTTTTATTTTTAATCCTTATAAAACCCCAAAAATGTTCGCGGATGGACCCTTCATAAAAATGCCTTAATATTAAAACCATTTGACAATAATTTGAGACATCAGTGGTTTCATCACATTGAATTGATAAATAATCTGCCTTTTCAATTTGTTTAGAAATTTCTTCCCTACACACTTGCAACATACTGTCTAGAATTTCATTTTGGATAATATTTGAGGTCCCTTTGAAAACCGTTGCCGTACGCAAGTGTTCTCTAAGTGTGTTGTCCAGCTCTGCGGTGAAATTAATTAGTTCTTTAAATATTCCCTGGTTCTCGGAGAATTCACTTTCATCATGACCTCTAAGTGCCAAATCAAAAGCACTACAAAATTTTACACAACTAATAATTCTTTTTAAAATGTGACGATTTTTTTCGACCTTATTATTATGCAAAATAATATTTTCTCTATATGCAGAACTTAACTGAGACATAATATTTACCTTACCGAGCAAAGCAAAGGTTGTGCAGTTATTGATGTGGTCGCGAGACGATTCGTGTTTTCTAATTTTTTCAGGAAGATGATGTAAGTCACTGATTCCTTTTCTTGCCCAGTTGGGGTCCATATTAGAGTCGGTTTTATAAAACAGCAAACATGGAAAACAGTATGTACAACAAATTTGTAATTTCACATCCACATATCCAGGTATTTTTTTTATAAATGTCTTTTGAAAACCGCCGCGTAAAAGACCTGTTTTCGGCTTTTCGTTCGCAACTTTGCGATAACTTTAAGTCTGGTAACGGTCTCCCTAGTTCTTTAATTTTAAGTTTATCGACTAACGGCAGCCTATCAAAATTTATTTGAATAATATAATTTACCGTATTCATTATCACAGCCGCACGCAACAAAGAAAACGAAAAACGAACACAAATATTATTGTCCACAATACCAATGTGTAGCGGCACTCGGCATGATACATACAAACACAACGGCAAATGATAAGATACTGCCTCCGCCGCCAATATGTTGCGGCCTCATAGCACGTTACGATCGTGTATCATCCTGTGTCTTTCGGGCTGTTTTGTATGCTTTTCAAATGCTAAACTGCCGGGCGCTGGTTGCGGGCGCCGAGACTTATTATTAGCAAAGTAATAATCCTCGGTGCGCGAAACTATTATTAGATGAATGAGATGATAGAAGTAGACTAGATATTTAGTTTTTTTGTTGAAATTTAGAAATTTTATTTGGTTTAGTTAGTATGTATGATTGTATGTATCAATTTAGAAACATTTAAATTGTGGTACGTTATTAACAATCCTTAGGAGGGGCGCGCGGCCAAGCGGCCTTATAGAGGAACCGGGACTGATTGTAAGGCATGCTCTTCTGGATTTGTGATTGAGCTTTTGCAATAGGATACTGAGATAATGTTTCAATGCTCCAAGTAGGAAAGTGGTGACACCATATTGATGAAAGTCGACACGAACCATACTGTAAATTTACAGTCACAATTATGTACAGATGAGGAAGTTGAGAAAATTACTGTAGAATTAGAAAGGTGTGGTGAAGATTTTTTGATGCAGATACTTATACTTGGGCCAAGGGCCTGCAACAGGCTGATCTAAAACGCAATTTCACCTGTTGAAATACACCAGAAACTCTCCAAAACTGAATTTTGAAATGTGGCAAGAATGTTAGGTTTTCCCATCAATAATTATATTAATAAACATCATTTTCATTTAGCAGAAAGTTAAGGTTACCCATTATATGTTCTTGTTTCAAACTGATAAAAATCAATTTTAAACTGGAACAAGCTTTTTAGGGGTTGCTTCATGTTGTCGTCTTAATCGTCTGCGAAATTCTACAGGTAACTTCTCATAACATTTCTTGCAAGCAGGTTTTAAATCAAATTCATAAAACTTTGTCTTCTGGTTCATTTTTTGGTCACACATAGAGCAGGCAAAGTGATGAACACACCAAGCCTTATTGAGAGCGGTAAAAACTGAAAAAAGGGACAATAATAATAAATTATTCCAGATATATTACACCTACCATCTCCAGCAATGACTTGATTGCATACAAAACATAAATTACCAAAGAGTTGATGATAATGAGTTTCACAGTATGCCAGCCCTTTTTTCTCATAATGTCGATGCCCAAAAAATGGTTTTTCACATTTAGCACATACGAAATGCTGAAATTAAAACACATATACTTTATAATAAGGTGTAACCAAAATCCCACCTCAACATGCCAATGTTTTCCTAGTGCAGTGACGACTCTTTCTTCAATTGGTCTACGGCAAGCGCCACATATGGGTATTCCCATTTTATCATGGCACCTCAAACAGTATAACTCATTCATATCATTGTTAGCAAAACCGGGCCTACTACGAACTTCTCTTGCACTACTATCAAGTTCGACACCGCATGCCGTGCAAATAAAATGATATGGATGATATACTTCCCCTCGAAATTTTAAAGGTTGATCATCAATTAATCCACTACAAAATTTTAAAATTAGAAAAATTCACCAGATCGTACATGGACAAATACTCACTGGCATTTGTGACAAACATATTTGCCCAAACCGACTGCTTTGACTTTAGCATTACATTCATGGCACAAAGCACGTCCTGCATTGCGAATAAAACCTGAATCAGCTAGCTCGCCAGAACACATTTCACAACGAAAACAATTAGGATGCCAATTGGAATTCATTGCTTTTATAACGCGTCCAATAACAAACTCTCCACATTTCCCACAACATGGAGCAAATAAGACTTGAAAATCATGTTCACAATACTTTCGATTTTCAAATTCATAAAAAATGCCTTCTTTAAATGGTCGAAAACATTGTGCACATCTACAAAATGAATACACCACTAAATTGATTTGGAAACAAAATAATTGTACATACACAAAGCACTGCTGATGCCATAATTCTCCAGTAGAATTCACAATTTTTTCGTGTGGTTCAAACCCTTCTCCACATCTCGAGCACATCATGTTATCAAAAGACATCCCTCCAGTTAAGCTAAAACAACAATCAATAATATTATAGTGTTAAGAAGTCAGTGTAATAATGATAAACTAAGCATTCATGGTACAGCGATAGTCATTTTCTTGGGAGGTAGTGTATGGTACTTCCGACGATTAGTAATAAAAATTGCATTTTGAAACATATTAAATAAGTTTTGTCAGCAGTTGTTTAATAGAGGAAGTATATGGAGGAAGACTAATCCCAATAATTAATTTTCATTGCTTACTTAGATAAAATTATGAGGCCTTATTTTGTGTTTAGTGCATTACTATAGGCAGAAAAGAAAATTTAGACCGTCTTACTAAGAGTAACCTTGAAGTATGTTGTATATTGCAGTTCCAAGATTCAAATCATTACATATTTAGGTTGAAATGAAATTGCTTTAAAAATTTTATAAGCTAAATAATTCAAAAAATAAATTATTATTTAATTGAAATAATACTATACCGGTGTTTTTGTTTTGTTCGTAACTAAAATTTGATTCACTAATTTGTAATTTCTCAATCATGTTGCCATTAGATTCTTGGGAGTCAGTATCTTCAAAATCGTCGCCGTCTAAATCATCATAATCGTGAAACTGTTCATTAAGAATATGTTCCTGAGATTCTACACGTCGTTGGTAAAGCATACTTTCACCTAAGGGTTTCAGGTCTGGTACATCTGGAGATTGATCTTGAGGTAAATTAAAACTTCTATACATTACAATTATTGTACTTTTAAGATTATGAGGTTGTAGTTATACAATTTTAATATCATAAGTACTACATTTTTATCATTTGTTTGTTTAATGATATACCGATGTGTATATAGATTATAGCGCACAATACGAGTATATAGTGTTATAAATTGTAGGGAAAATAAAAAGGTGTTCATTTATAATGGAATAATGTGAAATATGAGTAGATAATCATTGTGATTTTTGTGTATATTGGAATTTAAATGAATGAGCACTTTGGTGAAAGAAAACTTATATTATAAGGTAATTAAGAAAGAATAATAAAAATTTAAGACAGTAAGTACATAACAATTTTCTTAAAAAATGAAATCAGGTGACAAAATTTAAAATATTATGTTGATTCACATTAGTGTGATGCATTTTTCGAAATTTCATCAATCAACAGCATTTTTATTTGTTAAGGTTCATTTATAAAATGTTAAATGTATTAATTTTATGTAAACAATACTACACTTTCTTATCGTCCTTGAAGTAGGTGTAGCGTGTTTAACCAAACACTGGATTCGAAAGACAAACACAGGGAAATATAACACAATGGAAACTTGCTATTAGAAATGGAATTCATATAGGGGAGTTTTAATCAACAGACACTCTCTATTAAAATAAGAGTTAACCTTATAATATAATGAAATAAAGTACATATAAGAATAAGAGAATTTGCATTGTTAACAACTTTAATATTAGTATTCCAAAAATGACAAAATCAACTTTACTATGGAAAAATTTGGTTTTGATTAAACTTTCTGGACATGTTCCAGGTATAACAATGAAACCGCCACATTCATTGACGACATAAACTATTTAAGGTCAATAGTACTATTACTCGCAGACAACTGTTAACAATGAATAAACTTGTAATAACATAAAAACTTTTAGCATACGGTGTGATCAATCTAAAGTGATTTGGGATTACTGGAAATAGTAACACACATGATTGGCTGGATAGAGCAAGATAGCATTTTGTGTGGTACAATAAAATATGATAACCGCATTAACGTTATGTCTGGCTTAAATCTCGACTTTACAGAAAACCCTAATGTCACTTACTAGATATCAGGGTTTAAAATCAGAACTAATAACAATTATTTACAATTATGTTAACCTAGACAGGGGAGGTAAAGGGGATAACTAAAACACTACATTTTTTAAACTAAATTCGTTATTAGAAATACGTATAAAATTTCCAGAAATGGAATAACCGCGAATGAACGGCTACGTCTTCTAGATTTAATGTATTCGTAACTAGGGTTGTGAAGTTCAAAAATAGAAAAGTCCTTCTCAGCAATATATACCCTGTTCAAGTGACCAGCCGTTGCACGTCATTATTCGTGTACCAATGCTATAATTATAATTTACTAAGCAACTTTAATAAAATTTGCATTAAAGCCAAAATGTCATTGTAAGTACAGTTGGTATTAAAAGTCATTAATCGTGTAGGATTAGCGAACATATTTTATCCTTGTCGCACACTTTGCAGTTCGTACTTACAACTTAAAACGTAGTGCGAATATTAACTCATAAAATATCTCGATGTTGTCACGTCAAGTTTTGTTTACTTTGTTAAATTCACCGGTACGCACTTAAGCTATTTTTTTTTAAATTGCTTTACTAAAAACAGTACTTATCAGTACTCTTATATTGTTTATGTCTACATTAGTTGTTGTATTTTATTATTACATAGGTATACAGTATCTATTTGTTCCTAACCTAAAAACGTCAGTCTGACAACACGTACATTTGACAACGCTGATTACACGTCATTGATTTAGTAAGTTTTAAGCTATGACGTGCAACGGCTGGTGACTTGAACAGGGTATATTTAGTTTTACACCTACATTCTGATCCTAACAAGGTAATCAGTGTTCTTAATTGGATCGAATAGGGAAACAAATTCTTAAGTCTATTAACGAACTAATATAAATAAAAATAGCCCTATTCTGCTGACACAATGGTAAATTCAAAGTTTGCACATTCGACAAAAAAATAATAGATAGCTATTCTTCTAGAAAAAAAAAACTAATTAAAAAGCTACACACATTTTGGTATTTCAATTAAAGAAATCACAAATATGTATATCTAAATTATTTTTACAACATAACCAAAATCTATAACTAATGTTGATACAATTGCACTATTTTATTCAATTTCTTAGAAGTCATATTATAAAATAGTATGAAATACTTCCAATTGTGTCTTTAATTTAGTGCCTTGCTTGGTCGAAGGGACATTTATCATATAGAAAATCCTTTACTTATGTATTATGGGAGGGAATTGCAAAATAATATTCTGCCAATTTTAATAGATTTAGAATAAGCAGTGTTTCAAGGCTTTTTAAAGTCAAACAGCCATCGTTATATTGCTGAAGAAATTTGTTAGGTTGCAAGAGTCAATTGAAATTTTGCTTCGCCTAATTTAAAGTGTAGCGGACTGGATGTGTAATTATTGGGCTGGACAGTCTAAAAAGCCAAACAGTTAAAGTATGATAAATCTGTACCAATTCGATTTTTGTTACAGGCGCCATATTGGATGTTTGCATTACTAAAATCATAATACAATGCTTGTCATTGTATCACATGACTATGTTTAAAGCAGGAACAGTACAAAATGAAATATACCAAGCCAACACCTAAATTCGGGATTGCCAATATATAACATAATGTTACACATATTGATGGTTCTGTTTAGGTACATATATTTTAATTATGAATTACGATCAGAATGTATATGAATACATATACATGAAATTATGCTCTCGACTAACACGTTTAACATCATAAAAATGCCAAGGTTAGTGATACCACTGCCTCAGTATTTTCTTCTGCACCTACTACAATCGTGTGTAACAATTGCAATACATATTTATTATTTTCAAAATTAATTATTAGCTTTAAGAAATGACTATGTGTCATTCTTTAGGCATAAAAAGAATTTTTGCAATTCAAAGTTAGGATTATTGTAAATCTATGTATACAGGGTGATTCATTAAGAATGTCCAATCTCTGAATTGTAGATTCCAGACCTCAAAATATGATGATTCTGTCCAACATGCCTTATACAAATATTGCTAGTTTCCGAGATACCGGGTGTTTAAAGTTTAAATATGAATTTTGATTTTCGCAATAACAATTAATTAATGTGATTAAAAATAATAGACAAGGGTTATTTGATATGAAGAGATCTTTGCGAAAACGGATCATAAATAATAGTTTATTGTTGTTACACATTTAGAGAATAAATTTTTTTTTTAAATTAAAATTTATTGAACTGTTTAGAAGCAAATAACTCGATAACTGATCGAGTTACACGAATCAAACAAGAGTAACTTTTTTTTGTAGAATCTAACGCTTTTCCATATTTTATTATTAGTTTGCTAATAGTTCAGCCGAAAAAAATTTTTGCTTAGATTTACTAAACACAACCAAGTATAACTAGCGCCCTCTATTAGCAATGCTAAATTAGAGTCCAAATTGGCAATCCTCATGCAAAAAAAGGTAAAACTGCCAATTTTCAAAAAGAAATTGTGAAAAAATAGAAAGTTATTGCGAAAATCAAAATTCATATTTAAACTTTAAACACCCGGTATCTCGGAAACTATCAATATTTGTATAAGGCATGTTGGGCAGAATCATCATATTTCGAGGTCTGGAATCTACAGTTCAGAGATTGGACATTCTTAATGAATCACCCTGTATAGGGAAAGCCAAACTAAGTTGCGTGCACGTCATCAGCGTTTGATGACGTTTACATTTACAGTATTGTCAAAGTGATCAGGAAATGTTTAATGTCCCAGCAAATATTTCTTATTCAACCACAAATAAATATTAATTACTATTACAAATTGTTGACGGCAAAAATCAATTAAATATGCCTGTCAGAATACTACCGTCATCCGTAACCTCAAAATATCGATGAATAAAAGATGGCAACACAGCACCATTCCCTGACAGTGGCTAGGTTTACGTCGTTACTTACTGGTCTGTTGATTAAAATTTTATCACAACATTTTACATTGAGAGGCGTCTAAACCCAACAAAAACAAGCTTGTGCACATACATTTTCATCTCAAAAGTCTTATATTAATTGCATTGGTTTTAGAGTTGTTTTTTTCTACAAATTTTATGATACACTTAGCGATGGAAACTTTGCCACAAAAGACATGGAATTACGTCATTGACGACGTGCACGCAAGTTTGTTTGGCTTTCCCTATATGTAAAAACTTGCTATAAAAATACATTTATTAAAATGGGTAATTCTAATTCTTCCTCGTATTTATATTTTAAATGGTACATTACATGTCAAAACTATCATCTGTTTATATCAATATTACACAAATAAGTCTAACTTATTAGATTTGCAGCAACTAGTATGGACGGGGTCATCGCAAGGGTGGAGCGGTCGCTACAGGTCCCCACTTTGAAAGGCCCGCGTTTCACCACAAAAAAAGCGAAAGTCAAGCTTCTTCTGGCTTTGTGAAAACTCAATGTGATAAAATTGAATAACGGTAATATTGTAATAAAAGTTTATTTTGCAGTAGAATGATTCACAAACCCCTTGTCTCAATTTACCTAAAAGGGAGGAGAAATAAATTTTAATCTTTAATACCTCAAACGTGTTTAAGGGTGTATTCTTATTAGCTATTTTTGTGTTTTTAACTTTCCTGTTATTTAACTTTAACACTTGTTGAAGCCATATTTAAACAACATTCATGTACCTACCTACGTCATTACTTATTTCAATAGTTGTAAAATATTTAGGCATTAGAATTTTTGTTGAAATTTTACTCTTAATAATAGACTTAGTTAATCTTGAGTGATAGTCGAAATTCGAAGTAAGTTGCTCACAAAAGCATAACCCATAACGTCAACCAATTTGAAATGTAAATAATATTCTACGAATTTTGTATAACTGTATAGGTATACAATGTTCACTTAGAAGTAATGGTTAGAAGCGATCGTTTTTAATTTTTTCAAGAATAAGCAAACTAGCTAACATTTGTAGCGTTTTCCATATCAACTTTGGAAAACGCCATTTTTACCTCACCTCACCCGCAACTTATCCCGCGTAATTTCTCGCTCCAGGCCCCGCAAACTTTCGCGACGGCCCTGAGTATGGAATACAATTTTACAATAAGTTACCTGTGAAATTAAGATCGTTCTCCAATACTGAATTTAAAAAAAAGGCGTTTTATTCTTTCAACGAATTTTTATCTTTTGATTTGCCCTTTCTTATATGTGATCTTGTCTATTACGCAATAAGTGATAGTTATTTTTATTTATACTATCTACAATGTTAGTAAGCAGTTTTGTGTTATTTATACTTATGGAAATGTAAAATTTTCTACACTTTGAAATTTTAGATAGTTCGTGCTTTGCAGCTGTAATAAACACAGCTACTATTATTATAGTTAATAAGAAATATGTCTTGTTCCACATATAGAGTACAATAGGTATAACAAGGTAGTTTTTGGTATTTGAAAAGGAAACGAGCAAATTATTTATTTACATACATTTAGTTTTCCATTGTTCTCTCATAATTAATAATAAATTATCCACATTCATTATTGAAAAGCTGTTTGTTAACTACAGTATACTCAAAAATTATTTGTATTGGTCTATTAAACAAGAAAAATTGTATAATTATTTTTATCTGTTCCTTTTCAAATTTCAATGTATTTGTTTAGAAGTGAGTGATTAAATAGAGTAAAGAGCAGACATGATCAAAACAAACGATTGATGACAACAATTCCTAATTTTTACTTCATTTATACAAAAAATCATGTCGGAATAAGTTTGCACTGTTCATAAAGTATAACATGCTCTATTACTGATAAGTTAACTAATTGTACATACATAATCCCGCTTGGTACCTTTTCCTTTACCCTCAAACACATACCGGGTGAATATTCTGAAACCGAACATAGGCCATTAACATGGGAAAAAGGTTTTTCGCAGATTGCTGCTCCCCCTTTTAACTTAGAGGGTTTATAATGACACCAATCGAAAGAAGATTTTTTTTGTCATCTAATGATATGCGAATTAGTTAATTTTCAGTTGTATTTCTCATTATTTTGCCAAAAATTCGCAATAAATTCAATTCGGATAATCATGTTGATAACGAATAGGCAGTTGGCAAACGTCAGAAATTCGTTTTACAATAGGATGTGCCATTGTTTAATGCAAAATGGAGGTTTATTTGAACAGTTCCTTTAATTATTAATTTCTAATTATAATTTATGATGTGATGTAACTTCTTCCATTTATTGTCATTTATTAAAATGTATTAATGTTATTGTTGTACCTAAAATCTTCTTTCGATTGGTGTCATTATAAACCGTCTAAATTAAAAGGGAGAGCAGCAATCTGCGTAAAACCTTTTTCCCATGTTAATGGCCTATGTTCGGTTTCGGAATATTCACCCGGTATATACTTATTTACAACCAGCTGCTAGCATTAGTGAAGATTTCATTGCAAAATATATTAATAAGTAGTCTGGCATTATAACCAATGGTAGCATTATGAAAATATCATTAATTTGTTAATGAAATATTTTAATTTTATAGTAATATACTATTTTTATACCTTGGCATAGGTGTTGGAGACATTGTTTTGATTATTTTATGGTCTTTGTGTGGTAAAGATGAAAATCAAAAGGTGAAAATATTGGAACCAATCTGTAAAGATAAAACTAGGTCTTATAAAATGATACAAACGGGAATTTTATACTGAAAAAACAAACTTACCAAAACAATTAGGATTATTCAGTTCACATAACACACCCAGTTATTTCCATTACCTAATTCGGCCCACTACATGACTAAAAAGTGCTAATCCGCATTTCTTTAGCCAATGAAAACATCGTTTGCCATTTTTATTGTCAAATGCGTACTAGTATACAAGGCGTATCACAAATAATAACTATATATTTCATTTCAGCACAGATGTACATGTACTACAGGGTTGTGAGTCCCAGAGTGACGTTTGGTGAATCTGAATATACAGTGTCATTGATTCGCCAACATTCTGAACCCCACGCAAAGGTCAAATGGGTATCTACTAGTATACAGGGCGTGTCACAAATAATAACTATATATTTCATTTCAGGGTTGTGAGTCCCAGAGTGACGATTGGTGAATATACAGTGTCGTTGGTTCGCCAACATTCTGAACCCCACGCAAAGGTTAACCATCTCTGTACCTTTCGTTGTCATGGAAATGAGAAAAACGGAAATTAATTTGCAACCTCTATAATCCAAGATTGATTGTTCTCATACCGAAATGCTTAAAAATGAATTGTAATATCTACAGGGTTGGGATAAAGTATGGAACCAAGTAAATATCTTTAAAACGATATTGACGATATTTATGAAATTTTGCAGGAAGGTTCAATGACACATAACGCATCTGATGCCATATTTTTTGTTACTACGATACTTCCGGTTTCATCGGAAATATCCTCAATTTTTTAAATTTAAATGGGACGCCCTGTATATTTTTGCACATTTTAATAGATCTTGTTTTTCCGAATCCGTACATACTAAGTTTAGTGGAAATAATTTGTAAGAACGAGAAATAAATTGAATTCATTATTTACTATCTAGTAGGTAACTTTTGCCTAACTAATAATTGATAGAAAATAGATTTTACGATTAAGAATGGTTCATTTAAGTGAAAAAGATCACCATAACCGATCATCATTAATATTTCAATACGACCTTTTTCACTTAAATGAACCATTCTTAATCGTAAAATATATTTTCTATCAATTATTAGTTAGGCAAAAGTTACCTAGCTAGCTACTAGATAGTAAATAATGAATTCAATTTATTTCTCGTTCTTACAAATTATTTCCACTAAACTTAGTATGTACGGATTCGGAAAAACAAGATCTATTAAAATGTGCAAAAATATACAGGGCGACCCATTTAAATTTAAAAAATTGAGGATATTTCCGATGAAACCGGAAGTATCGTAGTAACAAAAAATATGGCATCAGATGCGTTATGTGTCATTGAACCTTCTGCAAAATTTCATAAATATCGTCCCTATCGTTTTAAAGATATTTACTTGGTTCCATACTTTATCCACTGACCTGTATCATAAAGGACTGAGCATTCTTCAATACAACATTGAAGCAAACAAGCCCCACCTAAATATTAGTTACTTCAGGTGCCAACTAGTGCGTTAGTTATATAATGATGGTAGCTCGGTGTTTATAATGTGTTGGTAGTACTGGTATCAGCTGTTACAGTTTAGCTTGTTCTAATCTATATGCTTAATATCTGGTGAAAAGTAGTATAATTACAGGCTCATAATTATTTAAAAACGTAAATTATTAAAAATTTTATTTTATTGCAATGCATAAACGTAGTTTATACTACGTATGAAACAAGGTTATGTTTATGTAAATAAAAACATTAGTTACAGTGTTACCAATAATCACCAACACAACAAACCTAAATTACTAATTGGCACCTTAAAACACCGGTTTTCAATTTGCTTCAAAAATAGTGGAGGGGATCATTAGAATGCTCAGTCCTTTAAGATACAGGTCAGTGACTTTATCCCAACCCTGTATATTATATTATGTTAAATAATGTTTGAATAGAGGTTTTGAATTTGTTAGTACCTACCTAATCTTTTATTTGACGTAACAAAGTACTCCTGTCAGAAGTATCAGATCAATAACCAATAGAATTCGCGTTTTTCAAATTGGTAATGTTGCCATGGCAACTTCAAAACGCGCGCGTTTTTGAAACTGCGATTTAAACACACTGGGGCGTGGTTTAAAAGGTTAAAATAGAACACCAATAAAAAAGTACCTGTTAATAAGAATAATTGTGTGCATGCAGTTGGTAGTAGTTTGTTTTCATTCAATAAGAATTTGGACTGTCTAAAACTGCCCAACTTGATTCCGTAGTAGAGCAATGGATCACTTACAGATGGTTCGCAACTATAAACGGAAGAATAAAAGTTAGAGCAACACCTAATTGATTGTTCCAATCAACATTTTGGTTTAGGTATCTTACAAATTATATCTGATTCCTCCGATATTTTAGCTCTTGACAATCATGAAACCCAAACGTCTTTAACTGCCAAAAGCAAAAAATCGTTTTATTATTAGCACTGCCCACATGGAATGCAACCTCTCGGTATATCGTATATATATGTACAGGGTGTACAACTAAGAAAGGAGACCGGCCATAACTCAGAAACTGTTTGAGATTAAGCAGTGAAATAAAAAATCCATTGCCGCCAGAGGGCGTTTCGCTGTTTTCAATTTGAAATTCCCATTTTTTGAGCAATTTTCCTCAGTATGTAATGTATTAAAAAAATATATTCATTGTAAACTAGTGATCAATATGTAAAACTTTATTTAATGAATTTTTACGATTGCTGTCAAAATAAAGGGATGAGAGGCAACTAAATTACGTGTTACTGGAAAAAATCGTGTAACTTCGAAACGGGTTGCTTGAATTGGTTAACATTGGTCTCGATGTAAAGAAAATACTTGATATTACCAAAAAATCAAAACCACAACAATTTCTATCTCGAATAGAGGGCGCAATTTGTTGAAGGAACAATTATATATTTTGGGACTCAAGCAACAAAACGGCCGACTGGAAGAAATATTTGGTACCATTTGAATTTTTTTAGAAAAGTCGACCATTTTCTTCCTTCAACAAGTTGCGCCCTCTATTGGTTTCGAAGTTACACGATTTTCACAATTTCAAATTGAATTCTGTGAAACTCCCTCTGGCGGCAATGGTAGGAAATTGAAAATAATTTTCATCATTTTCTCTTGGCCATATTTATTATAAGATTTTTTATGTAGAATAAAAAATCTTATAATAAATACGTTTCTGTCACTGTAGGTTGGTTTGTTGAACGACTTCTAGAAGATAATTATTAATCTGAGATGTGTGTACGATGGGAATATTATCCGATTTTCAGTAGATTAAATTTTTAGAAACGATTCATCTTTTGCATATTCATTTCATTCGCTTTAATACCATGCATAGACACGCTTTTACAGCCTCAGCCACAGCACAGTATAAAGATAAGTAAGCATTAAGCTGTGGCCACAGTCACAAATCACTTAAGTGGTTTGTGGCCACAGTATAAAGAAAGCATTAAACTGTGCCTCAGCTGTCTTTCTGTTTGCAGCGATCCTGCTGTGAGCATTGATCATAGGTTAGATAGATTAGCATTGATTAAGGAAATGCTATGAGGTATTCCACGATAACATCGTATAAGCTGTCCTTCGAATTCGACTACAGTCTACAACTCATCAGATAGAGGTGATATGCAAGGGAAGAGCCACTCTTTGATTACTTAATTCTATTAAAAATTCTTCGACTTTGTAACGTTTATACTTAAACGACGTCAACCAGTTATTTATTTATTAAAGTTACGTACAATATTATATTAACGACTACAGTATTACAGATACATTACAACACTCTAAAACCAAGTACACTCGCGCATCCTCCTTAAGGCACGTCTACGCTATGCGCTCCTGACAGACTTTAACCCTACGCCTTTCACAGTTAAAAAAATGTGATTGATGTTCGCTATCTGTTATCAACAGTCGCAGCCCAAGTAACACAGCGAGCTGTAATTTGGTCATTACAACGTCATGGCAGCTACCTGCACTGTGACAGCGCTTTAGCAGCGCTGTGAAAACGTCCTCGTTACTAAAATGGCGAGTCATAATCAAGCTGCTAGGACGTCATTGCACCCATATGGCTGTGTCGACTGCAGCCAAAATGTATAGCTGTAAAAACGTTGTGATGACCAAATGGCAGCTATTTTGGCAGCCAAACTTATCAGCTGTTGCAACGTAGTTTGTGCATAATAAAAAATTATTTAAGTAGTTCCATACAAAGAAAGGGAAAAATTCATTTTTACGTGCAACTGTAGGTACTTTATTCTTTACTAACTTCCCAGCAAACACATTTATATATAAAATACATATAAATTATGTAAGAGCTTTTTAAATTTATATAAAACTGGAAGAAAAATAAGAGATATTTAATGTCAGGATGTCAGCAATTTTCAAAATAATATATATGTCTATTAGATGTAAACTCTTCTACATGAATTTATATACGTTTTATGTATATTTTATGTAATATTTACATAAAAAAATATTACTTGTAAAAGCGTTGCGATGACCAAAATGGCAGCTACTCGAGCATAATGTAATTATTATCAATGTAAAAAATTATTTAAGCAGTTCCATACAAAAATGGCAAAACTACATTTTACGTGCAACTGTACTTTTAATTATATTTAACTTAATTCTTGCACGAACCCGTTTTCACCTGAACTGAAAGCCGACAGTTTATTATGATATACTTGCTTGAAAAGTGTCCCTTTTAACCGGATTCGAACGTTTGGGAGTGGGCGTTGCAAATTCTGAAATGAGTGAAGTCTTATTCAATAATTATACCTATCTTTAACTTTAAGTATGTTAAAAATGACCAGGATTTAATTTATTTTATATTATTTATTTTCTATATAAATTAGACGCATTTTAGTCGATACGGATCTAATATTATTAAAGGTACGTGAACTACAATTTTTGGCGTTATAGAAAACACGCGCGTGCGATTACTTATGTGGCGCAAATAGAAACGGATTTTATTTTCGACCATACAATATATGTACCTAATGTAATTCACACCAGTGATCTTTAACTACCTATATCTGGATGAACAAGTGCGTAGTGAGTATTTTTATCCGATTGGGCTGTTTTACAAAAATTTTCCCATTGCTGGTGCCAAGTAGTACAGTAGGTTAATTAGTCCTAACACGTTCCGTTTATTTATAGACATGTAAGCACAAAAAATAACGGTATAGTCACAGAGTATAAGGGCCGTATATGCCACGAGACTAAATTTAGTACTAAATAGCGGACAAGTTGTCGCGTGCAGATTTAGTACGACCTGGCCTGGGACATTAAAATACATATGTACAACCGATTCTAATTTCTTGTCGTAAAACAAGAGTCAACACTAACTTTAGCAGTAAAACATTCGCTTTTGTGGCAAACGGTAGTTTCATATTTCCAAGCTTTTACAGATTTTAAATCTGCGCGTGCAGCACAACTTGTCCACTATTTAGTACTAAATTTAGTCTCGTGTCATACGGGCCTAAGCCTGAACGGTGTTGCCGTTTATAGAATTCCTGGCACCTGGTCTATTTTTTATCATTCCCGTTGGTGGGTGTTTAAACACATTCAAATTGCTCCGTAACGGGCTAACGGCTAGTTGACGTTTAAAGTTTAAAATAACCACAAACATCCAATTTTAAATGTTTTAAAAAGTTTTAACTAACGAATGTGAAGTAACCAAAGTTTATTTAGATATTTTAAAGGAAACCTAAGGTACGTTTTATGTATATAGGCATTTGTGTAACTTTATTTTAGTGTAGAAACTACAAAGAACATGTTTGAAAATGGTTTTTATGGATAACAATACAAAGAAGGTGATTCAAAGTGCTTCTCAAGGGAATTTTGGATTTGTTTACAATTCAGTTCTTGCTAACTCATCTCTGCAGAAGAGTAATATTGCCACAAATATCATTATAGAATGTTGCAGAGTTTTTACTGGGAAAAATACTTCTTTAAAAATAGTGGACGATGATCTGCTTAAATTACTAAATACTTGTGTTCGGTACATTGACAAGCTGAGTGTTGATCACTGTTTATCATATTTGCGGGCAATATTTTACATATTTAAGTACTGCTTTGAGAAGGTAAAGAATATTTTAGTCTCTTTAGAAATTCATTTAATCTTTTTTACAGGATAAATTGGATATTGTTCTTCAGCTAAAAGAAATTGTTATAAATACTTTTATTACCTTGGAAAATGATGAATTGAAAAAGATTTATAATTCTATATGGTCTCTTTTCCACAATGCTGTGTTAAAGATGTCAAAATCATCACAATTTGATAAGAACGATCCAGTCTACTTTCAATTATGCCTATACACTTTGAAAGTTTATTCACGATTACATCCAAATCATCTTACAATTACTAATATGGGATGTAACTACTTTCGAGTCGCAAGATGTTACTCGTGTAATGTCATGTTGCAGTGCAAGTACTATTTGGCACTGTTTCACTTTTTAAAAGAAGTTGAAGTG
This sequence comes from Pyrocoelia pectoralis, assembly GCA_036250285.1. Taxonomy (NCBI): domain Eukaryota; kingdom Metazoa; phylum Arthropoda; class Insecta; order Coleoptera; family Lampyridae; genus Pyrocoelia; species Pyrocoelia pectoralis. The sequence continues at coordinate 58,868,698 of CM070074.1, read as the reverse complement.
AAAATTGAGGTACAACATTTATTTGTTGCATGTTTAAAGATTTTGGGAATCGTTATAAAGAACTTGTTTAGACAAAACGAATTGGGTAACATACAAAGTTTCATAGAACAGTTCAGATTATTTATTGAAGTCGTGGTAGAAAAAAAGAACTTAGAATTACTAAATGTGCTTTCATCTTCTAGTGAGCTAATAGTAGAATTCAGTAGTACGTCAAACAGTGGAAAATTAATACAAAACCTTAAAGAATGTGTGAGAAGCCTTAAGTGCCACTACGAAAAGTATAAAAAGTCAATTGAACTACAATATACATGTAATTTAGTATACGGAATTTTTAAGATGTTATTCGATTATTTTACTGAAGTAATTCCAAGTGTTTGGAAATTAAATATGGACGAAAGTGCACATTTAGCTCTATATAATTTGCTAGGAACAATATCTCATATAACTTCGGAGAATAAGTTTGCTTGCCAAATGTGCAATGGGCATTGTGATGTGGATACAAATATAGATTTTGCCACAAATGTTATGGTGCTAATTGGAAGTTTTACAAAATTCTCGATACAGCATGAAGTAACAATTACAAATTCCATGTCAAATCAAACATTATGGTTTCTGGAACACTCTTGTAAGAACATAAATATCCTGAAAAATAAAAACTGTAGTAACTGGAAATCCTTGTGGGCAGAAGTTGGAATTTTAATCTATAACATAGCAGTGAAGTTGTATTTTCTAAAACATACCGAAGCGCAAAAATATTTCATTCTCTTACTTAGAAATTTAATAACATTAGAAGGCACATTTTCTTCTGAAATATTTAAAATCGACGCATTAGAAGTTTCTTTGAACTGTTTAATCGAAATTAATATGGGGTGTCTTAATTTCAATAGGGCATTACTTTTTTGTTCCATACATCTTTTACTTCGGCCAGATTCACATCGTTTATTGTTTAAGCAGTGGGTCATAATTAAATCTCAAGAAAAGCAAAGTGAAATCAGTACATGCACATTCCAAGAGATTACTATAAGAAGGATTTTGAAGGAAAACAGAAACGAAATTCTCAGTATTTGTGAACATTTAGAACAGTACCTTCAGCCGAGAGTGATCATTAAATTGCTCCTATTAGAATTGACAAGCTATAAAAATATCTGGCCTAGTAGAGTGCCAATGTTATCAGTTTTCAAAGAGATATACGAAAATTGTGATTTATTAACAACCGTGAAAGTATTAATAAATGTATGGGGGAACAGTATGTCTTCCGCACATACAGACTTATTTGAACTTCTATCAACTATTATACAAAGATTTGAGGAAGATATTGAAAAATTTCCAAATGATGTACATCATCAAATGTACTTTGCACAGCTATGCGTGATGAAATATTACTCTCTTATTACAGAAGTAAGGCAAAAGAACTTGAATGATATGAGTAACTTGACAACTTTAAACAATGAGAAACAGTCGGGGAATAGTAACGATTCATCTGACTTAGTTCCATCCTACACACATTTAAAGATAAACGAACAAATGGAGATTATGAAATATTTAATCAGAGCTCTAGATGTATACGATATGCATATACCCACATCTACCTCTGTGTCTCTCATAGAATTTTTAAAAGAATATGACGTTTTTAATGTAATCGAAAATATTGGTTTCGAGTTCCGTTTGTATTGTAATTTATTACAATCTGCTAGAGCTTGGTTTCTTTGCTTAAGGATATCAAAACTCTTACATCACAACCTCTATACATTAAAATCAATTGGATTTCTAATAGAAAATTCATTTTATAATAGTAACATAAGTGAATTATTAGCAGAAGCAGATTTAATAATCAAAAACTTAAGTAATATCAAGACCGCAGAGTGCTACAATATACTAGTAACTTTTTATATAAATAAAAGTATTATGCTTCTAAATAATCAGCAAATAAAAGATGGTTATCTAAATTATGAAATCGCCTTAAAATGGTTTCAAGAAATCAAGGAAAAAGAGGATCAAATCCTTAATGCTCGATTAGAATTTTTGAACATTCAGTATCTTTTAATGCCATGTTCCTTTACTTTGAAGAACCATGCAGATAATGCCTTAGGAAACCTTTCACAAGTTTATAAGACGATTTTGAAGATTTGCACAAGGGATCAAGGTAACATTTTTATCATAGACTTATGTTATGTATGAACCACTGAAATATAAGCAACCTGGAACGCGCACGGTGCATTTAACCTGTAGGAAATAAACCGAGCGTGCGATAGCAATAACGAAGGGACATTGTGTCCTTGTTGTACTCATTCACAGTTAAGCTGTTGAAGCATTTTCATTGTTTTACGATTAATCAAACTAGTTTTTTATTACGTATACGATACAATAAAAAAAAATGAGTAAGACACAGACCGAATGTCCCTACAATAATTCCCTTTCTGTCGGCTCGGCTGTAAGTTAAGCGTAAGCGTTCCAGGTTGCTTATATTTCAGTGGTATGAACAGTGATTTCTTTCTCATATTTATATGTTAATAGTTATTTGTACAACTAGTGTTTAATCTCCCGTTGAGAGATTAAGTGTTATTGGGGGTTGGTTGTGAGGGACCTATACAAAGTCCCATTATTTTTTCATGTAAAAACTAATAATGTAAATGTAAATGTAAAATATTTTTATAATGTGCAGTATAAGTGTGTTTACTTGCCGGTGAAAACCGCATGTCGATATCTTGAATAGCAAAAAGTTATGGCCCAATCACACAGCCCTGGGTCACCCTGTATATATTTGTAGTCGTGGACAAAGCGTAGTATAGAACTTGCATATAAGGGCTATTAATCACTCGAACGATTTGCTTCACTCACCTGCGACTCGTTTCACAGAAATTCGTTCTCGTGATTAATAGCCTCTTATATGTTCGTCGTATAATATACTATTTTCCCGGGGAAAAAAGGAGTACTTTTTTAACGAATGTTAGTAAAAGTAAAGGTTTCCTCAACGCAGGTCTAATTCTCGCCTATAATTACCTACAACAGCCTACCAGATTAAAACTTAAAATTTCACATCGATAATTTTCTAACTTTAATACATTGTAATACTTTAAGTCGTCGTTTTTCCAGTCACAGAAAAAAATAATGTAGGTATTATACGCGGGAAAAATAATAGATTTTAGCTCTTATAATAAAAACAAGTAATTGCGCTAGATATTTTTTATTTTAAATGTAAGCCTACAAGTTTCGCCACTGTCATTATCAATAAGGTTAACACATAGTGTGGACGCCTGTTGTAGAGTTAACATTTAAACTAGAAAAGATTTAATGTAATTACTTCTATATTATTACTATTACCTATTTATGAAGCCCTACATAGTAATATTAAACTATTTTCAATTGTTTCTCGTTTCAGGTTATGCATCCTCATATGGACTATCTTTGTTATTTGAAGTAAATTGTATGATAATTTACAATTACAAATGGATGTACTTACCTCGAGAACTTCGATGTTATTCACGCGATTTAGTAGTACTTGCTCAGAAGTTAGTGATACCTTTGAGAACAGCTACAATTTTGTGTTATCTTGCACATGCTGATTTACAGAGTTCACGGATTAACGATTGCCAAGTGAAGTTGGCTGGTTTACTGAATATTCTTTGCTTAGATGATTGCAAATATTCAATATCAAAAGTGCAAGTCACAGGAAATAATGGAGAGACGACTGATGAAACAGAAGTTACAGAGTTGACTGACAGATTTTCAGAGATTTTGTTGGACTGTCCAAAAATAAATGAAGATTTTGCGTTGACAGGTTCTCCGTTACTTACAAAAACTTTTAGTTCAACAACAATCTTGTCACACTCTGATGAATGTCAGTGTTATTACTGTTTAAGTATAGAGTATCAAAAATTAAGTTTAGACGTTATGCACTTAGAGGCTTTATCAAATCTCTCAAGCAATGATGAAAGAACAACCAAATCTTGTTTTAAAAAAGTAATGCAATTCCATCAACGACTGTGCATAAATAATTCTGTGTATATAGAAAAATTGTGTAATACTATACCTGCCAATATATTTTTCGACGCTAAAGACATTTTGGAAGAATCTCATAGTGCACTATTATTAGATTATGCAAAATATTTAGTTAGAAAGAATAATTTACTAAAAGCAAAGGAAGTAATAGAAAATCTTATGAATGTAATTTCAACCAAAATGTATTTTAATCCATACCTATTTAATGAAATACACTTGGAGTTTGTTACTCTCTTGTTACAGAACATAGAATATAAAGAAAATGTTAAAGTTAAGAGTAACAAGGATACCTTAACTGTGGATTTCAACGATCAGTGTGTAAAAACTCCAGAAAATAATCAATCAAAAGTAGTTTTTTATAAATCGTACAGCCCTAACCCTGAATCACCGCCTAAAAGAGTATGGAAACGAATAAAATGTGATTTTACTGAAGATGAACAACCAATTAAAAACACCTCCAGTGAAACATTGTTACCAATTTTAACTCCCGTATGCTCCAGAGAAGCACTTGTGGCCACTAATCTTACAACAGCAAAGAAAGTAGAAGTATTAAAAGGAATTTCAGTTCATGTTACAGATACAAATGTAAATTTAAATGATAATTCAGTTATACAACTTAGTCCGAATGCATACACTCCAAATGCAATTAAAGCTTCGGCGGGACTAAAAACTCGAACCAAGTTACTAACAAATAAATTAAAATTAGCTGCAGCTCAAAGAAGTAAACAAAATGTATTTGAAAATGAATTTGTTAAAGATGACATTAAACAAGATGAAGGCAAGAGTAATGTATGTAAGAATTTAATGAGCGAATTATGCGCAGTTGAGAAAAAACCAACATATAAAAAGAAACAAAGCAAAGAGGGTCGTAATGACAGGCCTAGTCGAGTGACAAGAGCTAATTCAAAAGCCAAGATGTAATTAATGTATAAAGATAACTTCCAGTTTAGTTAATGTTATTTTCATCTGTTTGTAAATGTAAATAATTATGTACCTAATAAATAAATCAGTTACAATGTATGCAAATATATCTGTTATTAAAAAATTAACCTTTTCCAAACTTTGAATTAAAATGTGGTAAACACACTGACCGATACAGGTCAGTGGCTAAACATGGAATTAGATAACTGACCCACTCATCCCCTCCATTGACAGCAATCACAAACCTCGAGAAATAGATTAATTCTTTATTTATACATTACAATTAGAGAAAGTTTTGTAGAATTAGGCTAAACATTATCCATACTTTCCAACTCGTCATCATCTAAATTAATTACTATTTCATCATTGTCACAACAATTCATGTCTTTTTCAGAAGCAATTTTTACCTCATCATAATGAGCAACATTTGTGCCATCAAGATCAGGTTTAGGTTTATCTTCGTTTTGATCTGTTGATAAGTTACTCTCAGTATTTGTATTAGGCGGGTGAACATTCTCATTAACGTTACTTTCAATAGAAGTACGTTTATGACGAACTAGTTTAATTTTTTGTAATTTTGATAAAAGTTTCTCTTTCCTCTGCTTTATTTCGGACTGTGTATCTTTACAACTTGCAGTTTCACTTCCTTCAGTTGATAGTATTTTTATAGAGCTTTTTTTAACTTCATGTTCCAAGTCAGACTCTGAAGTAATAATAATTTCATTATGACTAGGGCTATTGATAATAACAGCGTCTGAATCTGAATCTTCTTGTTTAACATGTATAATTTCTTCACCACCTTTGCTATTTTTACCATTTTCAGTTTCAATAGCTAGTTGCGATCTAATCGCTCTTGCCCTTGCCTGTAATTCGAGCAACTCTAATACACTCATTAGTTTAGATTTTTCTGACTGGTTGTCCATGTCCTTTTTAGTATTTATACTAGAGCTTTTCTTGGTCCTCTCCTTTTTAACTTTAACTGTATCGCCTCTTTCTGATTTTCTTTTGTTCGATTTATTTTTCTTAGATTCTAAAAATAATTAAATTTATAAACATAGGGAAGGATAGGTATTCTTATCAATTTATTTAACAGAGTTAATTATCAGAGATTTTCCTACTTTGTTGCTGATTAAATTTTATATACCGGGTGAATGAGACCACCCGTATCAGTCTTTTATTTAAAGAACGGTGAGTCGTAGAGAGGTGGGGTAAAAAAAGTAATTATAAAAGCCATAATAAAGAATCGAATGGTGATATCATTATTTCTCGGAAAAGTCAGCATTCCTCCAGAAGGCCTCCAACTCCAAAATTTTAAATGGCACCATAAGTCGAAAAAGGTAGTTTGAAAGATTGTTAAAAAAGAAGAAAGTTTTATAGGAAAAATTATTTTATTACTGCCACCCCTTTTCAGTAATATTCGACTAAAGTTATTAAATTTGAAATTCACTGTTAACAAGAAACATTGAAAAGTCGACTTTTAAAATCTAGTTACCAATGTTACATGACGTGTTCTTCCCTTTCAAGAAGTACTTATTACAGCCACTGATAGTGTACCTAGAAGAGCTCAACAGTGCTTAGCAGTAAATGGAAGATATTTTGAACACATGTAACATTGGTAACTAGATTTTAAAAGTCGACTTTTCAATTTTTTTTTGTTAACAATGAATTTCAAATTTCATAACTAGTCGAATATTACTTAAAAGGGGTGACAGTAATAAAATAATTTTTCCCATAAAACTTTCTTCTTTTTTAACAATCTTTCAAATAATACCTTTTTCGACTTATGGTGCCATTTAAAATTTTGGAGTTGGAGGCCTTCTGGAGGAATGCTGACTTTTCCGAGAAATAATGATATCACCATTCGATTCTTTATTATGGCTTTTATAATCACTTTTTTTAACCCACCGCTCTACAACTCACCGTTCTTTAAATAAAAGACTGATACGGGTGGTCTCATTCACCCGGTATATGTATAACATTATTTATATCGGAGTAGGTATAAAGAGATTTCATTCAATATGAATTTGTGTTTCTGGGTGCCCTAAAATATTATAAACATATACTTTGTGTAAAACCAACGAGTCATAGCTTAAAACACTATCATCTGGTTTCTGAGTGGAGCGTTTGACGCTATAGCCAAAAATCCGCGAAATTTCGGGACTTTTTTTGGTTTTTCGCTTATATCTTTTAAACGGCTGGTCGTAACAAAAATCATGTTTTACAAAAATTAAAGCTTTTTAAATTTCCTAGAACATTTGTCTGACACTTTTTTTGCTATCTCTAACCGTTTATGAGATATTTGCTGTCGAAAAAGTATAAGTATTCGAAACAAACAATTTTCAATGATATTAATCAAATGGAAAAACAAATTTTTCCTACGGATACCTCGATAAGGCCCATTAAACTATTGCGTAGTATCATTGAATAACTAATTAGTTATTCAATGGTAGTATGGTATAATATTGCTATTTGGTTCTCAACATTTTCTCTTGATGAGGTGCGGTGAAGGTGAAGGGGGGGGGGGGGGGTACAGGACTGTGGTGGCCACCTGTCCCGCGGAGCAGTGCGGTGCACGATGGTCTCGCGCGACCCTTTGTTATCTCATTCCCCCTCTACTCCCATCGTACTGCTATAGCTCTCCATTGCTTCCCCTCTTCTCGGTATTTAGTCAGAAACCGTAATCTTCAGTTCACCACACATAACAAAATTGTTATGTGGATCACCAACAGACTAGGTTCAGTGCGGATGTAATAATAATAATAATAATTTATTGCCGTATTCAATAGAAGACAAAGGCAGTGTCAAATCGGAGCACATACTAATAATTAGTGTGCCTTTACATAAAGACAAAAAAAGAATTAATTATAAATTTACGATACTTTCTAAACTATATCAATTATATACAGTGTGTCTGCTTAAGTTCGCACCATATGGGAAACTTTTTTATTATTAATTTTACGAAAAAAAGTTATTCTTTATAAAAAGTTCTGCATGTTCTAAAATTTAAAATACAATCATCAGATGTTAAATTTTTTCAGTTGTGTACGCGGTTTATCAAAAAATATGAATTTTTTCTCAAGAGTAAAGTAGCTTTATTTTTGACAAAATCGAAAATTGTTATGAAAAGAAGTTGATCAGAACTAAAAACTACGTTCAAATATGCAATTACATCCTGCTAGTTAAAAATTTTTTTTTACAACTTTTTCTCAAATTACTACCTACCGATACTGATATGATTTCCTATTTTTGTGTACAATAACAATGCAAATGTAAGTGTAGTTACGTGAAATCTTGGATGCACTGATAAACAAATGATTTGTATTATATCAAGAAATGTTTGGCAGTGAGGTTTCTGAATGGAACGGAAATCGTATCAGTATCGTTTATTATTTATAAACAAGTCTATAATTAATTTTAAGTTCAGGAAAAAATTATGTGAAGTTTTAATCTATCCCATTTATGTATATTGTATAACTGTTTACTACCCATTTTTAAATTCCGTTAACAGAAACAGGCTACAACTCCTACAAAATACTTGCTGTAGATTTATTTATGGTCTACGGAAATTTGATCACATCAGCGTTTTCATGCAAAATTTAAACTGGCTCACTGTTAAAAATTGTTGGAAATTCCATTTCTTAAACCTTGTTCATAGAATTGTAACAACCAATTATAGTCCCTCTTATTTACGCCGCAAATTAATTGGTAGAAATGTAATTCACACAAAAAACATTAGACACGTGAATAATTTTACTATTCCTGCACATCGCACAAGATTGTTTGAAAGTGGTTTTACATATAATGCGATAAAAATGTATAACGCCCTAGATATATCTTTTAAAAATTACTCACTATATAAATTTCGAAAAAACCTTCTCGGTATGATGGCCTATTAGCAATTTTGTATATTTTTCTTTTCTTTATATTTATTATGTTCTCATATGTTTTTCTTTATTTTTTTTTTGTTATTATTATTATTTTTTTTTTGTTTTTATTTTTAAATGCATGAGGTTAAGTGGTGGAATAGCTTTAGCTAAACTTCGCCTCATGTCATGTGTATTTCAATAAAGACGATTATTATTATATTATATTATTATCGGTAGGTAGTAAATTGAGAAAGTTGTAAAAAAAATTTTTAACTAGGAACATGTAATTGCATATTTGAACGTAGTTTTTAGTTCTGATTAACTTTTTTTAATAACAATTTTCGATATTGTCAAAAATAAAGGTACTTTACTCTTGAGCAAAATTCATATTTTTTGACAAACCGCGTACACGACTGAAAAAATGTAATATCTGATGATTGTATTTTAAATTTTAGAACATGCAGAACTTTTTTTCGTAAAATTAATAATAAAAGTTTTCCATATGGTGCGAACTTAAGCAGACACACTGTATTATATTATATTATATTATTAATTATTATTATTATTATTATTAATATTATTATATTATATTATTAATTATATTCCTCGCAAAATTCTCTGTAGGAATAATAACACTTCTCCAACAAAAATCTTTTCAAATCATATTTAAATTTATTTATATTATTTATTTCTTTTATTTTACTCGGTAGTGCATTAAATACCTTTATCGCTCTGAATTTTGGGCCTCTCTGGACCAATGAAAGATTGTATTTAGGTATATGTATGTACTTAGATTATTTTTCCCGCGAAGATTCATCTTGTGGTTATTGCAGTCCGAATTCCTTTGGAATGTGGCACTAATAGTTTTGACATAAACTGCTAATTTGTATATATATAAAGATGGAACTGTTAATAAATGTAATTTTTTAAAATGAGGTCGACATGTTTCTTGGTAGGGTAGCTGTAGCACATTTCGTAAAATTCTTTTTTGCATAAGAAAAACCTTTTTGTCTTTATTGTCTGTATGTAAAGTCAAACTTTTCATGTCTTAATGTGGTTTCATTTTTTTAAATGTTCTAATTGGTTTCATGGATTAACTGTTGTACATCAAGTGATTCGTAGACAGTGCTTTCTTGTTATAGCTGACATTAATTATTTCATATGTGGTGAAAGAGTAAAAGAAGATGGGGATAGACGAACAATTAAGGAAAGGGCTCTGAAAACTTTTATTGGAGCAAGTAGGAGGAGAAAGGATGGTCATCATAGTGATGGTTACAGGGCCAAACACTGGTTATAGTACACGAAAAATGCCGAAGGAGTCAACAATTTTACTCGCTGAAAGAGTAGGAAACAACCCTTCACCCCGTGTGACAAGGGCTGCTGTGGACACATTCAGTTTTAAGAAAAATTGTCTATTTTGTGGGAAGAATGCCACTGAAGCCTTCCTGGGAAAAGACAAGCGAGATAGTGTGCACGAGATTGTCACTATTGAAACAATAAACTCTCTATAACAACAAGAGCTAATGAAAGAGATGATGCATGGAGTGAGGGTGTTTTAAGTAGGATCAGCAATATATCAGATCTATCAGCACCTGATGGTAGGTATCATCATTCCTGTTTCAAAGATTTCTTCAGATTTACACCCTCAACCAGTAGTCGTGGGCGACCTGAAACTAGTGAAATGTCTGACTGTGTAGATTTCCTCTGCAATTACATGGAGGAGAACGATGATCTGTGCCAATTTACACTGGGAGATATTCTCCAAAGTTATTCAGATCCTATTCCCAAGCCTGAATGGAGTCAAAAAGGAGTACAAAAAATAAATTGTTACATCCACGAAACTGGGGTCAAAATTCTCTTTTATAATGACATTGAAAAATTGAAGAGTCCATAAACATATAGGGAGAGTTTTTTTCGAATACCCATACTTTTTTCGACAGCAAATATGTCACAAACCGTTAGAGATAGCAAAAAAAGTATCATACAAATATTATAGAAAATTTAAAAAACTTTAATTTTTTATATAACGTGATTTTTGTTACGCCGTTTAAAAGATATAAGCGAAAAACCAAAAAAAGTCGCGAAATTTTGGCTATAGGGTCAAACGCTCCACTCAGAAACCGTCGCAAACTCATATTACTCTTATTTGGGATGCCCAAAGAAAAACAAAATCATTTCCATCTTTGTCGGAATTAATGGAAAGCACGACCTTTTTTTGGTCTAATTTGACTGGGCTATTATGATTAGCATGTCCTTACATTTTTTAAAATCTGAACCAGTTGAAAAATGCAAGGTAAAAACGGTGAATTTTTTAGGAAATTTTAATAATGCATGTTAGGATTTATAATGCAATTTTAGCACATTGGGACTTTATTAATAACTTAACTACTCAATTGTCCAATTCACAACATTTTGTGATTTTGTGAACTTAATAGTAACCAAGTTTTATGGTATTTATGGTTGCCATATTGACAGTGGCGGATTTCCCATAAGGCCCACTAGGCCCGGGCCTAGGGCGGCCAGATATTAGGGGCGGCCAATAGTGGGCAAAAAATACACCGAAGAATGAGAATGAATGATAACAAGAAACGACCCGAAGAAAATAAAACATTGTGTGCAAAAAACGCTCACTAGTTCGGCGTGCAGTCCTGCACTGTAAACAAAAAATAATCTTCTGCCGGAATCAGATTACTGATACGTTTTAATTTGATAAACGTTCCGCTTCCGGCGATTCGGCATTGTCACTTTCTTAGTTTTACCAAAGAGTATAGATACTCTTTGGTTTTACAAGGTATTCGAAATTCGAACCGCTATCACTTGAATAATTGGATTTTTAAAATAGTTTTATGATTTTATACCTACGCGCGCTGCCACCTTGTACTAATTGTTGATTCTGACTGATTTTGTATTTCATGCGTTCCTAGTCTGAATTTTACGTGCGTTTTTAGTTTTGTTTTTTGAGTTGATTGATAAGTAATTGAAGAGTGCTATGTCAACAGCAGAATGTTGTTTGTATATTTGTAGTTTTCCGTTTTCGTTGAAATATGTTTTGTTTTCTTTTATTAGGTAAGTAGTAAGTAAGTACTATACGTGTTCATTTTGTATAAATAAAATTTGTATTCTTAAAAATTATATTGGGTTGGGAGTGTTGGGACTTAGGGAGCAATTTTAAATAAAATGATGGAAGCTGAGAAAGGGGCGGCTGGTACTACATGGCCTAGGGCGGCCAAGACTGGAAATCCGCCACTGCATATTGAATATATTGGATTATTAAAATCCTTGATTATTTGCTATAAGACCATAATGACAGTCACCTTACTATAATAGTTATTTATTTATCAAGGCAAATATTACATTTTTCTGTCCATATGGATAAACGGATAAAACCGAGGATAAAACGGATAAAACAATTCTTTATTTCCTGCTCAGTGCATGACGTCTTTGAAGTGACGTTTGACAACTAAGCCGCTTGATTCGAAATCGTTGCTAAGTTACTGTGGATGAGGTTCCCTTGGCAGCGACCGTATTGGATCACTTTACGGCGGCATTTTCGTATCATTTGGCATTAATTTAGCATTATATGGACAGAAAATGTTAGTTTTAACGCAACCTACATTACCTTCAAAAGTATTCTGTTTAGAATGGGCACTGTTAAGTTCCAAGTTATCATCATCAGAAATATCATCTAAGGAAATTATGTCTATTTTATCATCTGAATCAGATGAACTGGTTTCCCTGTCAACGTCTTCTCCATTAAAAATGTAGGTAAGTCGTTTACTGGATATACCTAATAGTTCCTCTAATAACATCGAATTAATTTCAGAAATGTTCAAATGCTACAATAACATTGCAGGTATCAACTACGTTAATAATAACTTTAAAATGAACCTTTATACAATCTGGTGCCATGGCCTTAATTCTTTTAGGTTTGATGATTTTTAAGGTCTCCTTCATTAATTTGACTTTATCTTTTGCATAGTAAGACAATTCCTGTTGACTTCTATCACTGTCCGAACCCGACATTATTACATGCACGTAGTGACTTCAGTATCCTCACGAAGAATCACCACATCACCACACATCAAGCTGATTTCATTTCATTCATTTCATTAAGTAGATGTAGAATAAGGGATTAATTTTCTCTTTATTATATTTTCAAAATATAAACTGTAGAATAGATATAACAATAACAAACAAAATTATGATTGTTTACATTTGTTACAGTGACTGTATTACAAACAGTGACGACAAGCGTGGTATCGATTTTGATTGGCCGTGGTATATTTTACATCTTAATGGCGGCCTGACTGTGTTTACCTTTGATCAGCGTGTGATTTTTATTTTGATTTAGAACGTTGCTAGGATACCACCGTTGAGTTCATATAAACCCGCCCACAATTTTGCCTCTTAATGGCGGATAATCGCCGCTTGTCGTCACTGTTTGTAATAAAGTCACTGTAACATTTGTATACGTCACGTGACATCTCTGGGGTGTTGGTTGTGTTTCTTCTACGTCCACTACAATTAGAAAAAGGTTACCATAACAGATGTCGCTGCGATAAGAAGATTTAGCTCTAAACCACACTCTAAACCACCTCTAAACTTCGAATATAAAATTACAAGAAGAACCAGAGAAAAGAGAGAGGAGAGGAGGACAGACAAGGACTTTGAATATATTGTAGGACAAGGATGTGAGTGATGTGACGGGATATGCGAATGATAGAAATAGAATTAAAATTGAATTTATTTAGTATCGTTCATTACAATTACTATTACATTGTGTAATAATCACACAACGAAATTTTAGCTTCAATTGAAATATGAGTACCTACGTTATCACTTATCACGTAACTATAAATCTTAAAAAGACTTTGAAATAAGTAATAATTTGTGAACACGAACGTCTAAATATAAAAAGAATGTTCAAAGCGACTTAAGTGCAATAAAAAATAAAAATGTAACAGATCAGATAAAAGACGTTATATCACAACATTTTAAAGGTAAATATCATACCAAATGATTAAACAATTATTTAGCGACTTGCGGTCATTATGTTATATAGCTTTTCTTAGTTGTCTGGTAATACTCTCTTATAGGGGAAAAGTTATAACCGCTTGGTGCATGGCCCGGTTCTAAATAATTACTAACATTTCAAGCAAGCGACTAATATAGTTACACGAATAATTTCAATGCATGTACAGACTGTTATACCATAACGGGATCATTTAAGCAAAAGTTACATGTAGGTACAACATAATTTACAAATTAGAATAAATAATCACAGTTATACGCAGTTAAATAAATGCAAAGTATTAATTTAAAAACGGTACTACCTTTAAACAAGCTGTAAGACACTAACAAAAAAATTCTATACGATACGTGTGGTACAGCTTGACGGTTCGCTTGACCATAGCTAGGTCACTAGTTTTTCTTATACAGGGTGTCTCACGGTGACCGTCGGTTAGAAGTATATCAAGAACTGTAAAAGCTAGAAATTTGAAATTTTGCACATGCGACATGGAGTGTTTAATCTATTAAATAAAAATATTTTCCAAATGGCAGCACTTCCGGAAATACCGGAAGTGACCATCAACTTCTTTATTTTAAATACAAACCAGGCAATTTTTTTTCACATTCTGATGTGTCATAAAATGTTTAGTAAGTATGCTTAAAATAATCGGCGTATCAATTTTGAATGTTGAGAAAAATAGTATATTATTTTATGTGGCGGAGAAGTACAACTTTTCATGGCGCGCCTGTGATTGAATTTAACGATTTAAATTTACGCCGAAACGCTGCTAGAGCGCGCGCTTTTGGGCGTGACGTCACACGACCCAATTCGACTGGCGCGCGTAAAGAAAATGCATTAGAACGATATTGTTTTCTAGCCATGTAGTTACTAGCAGAGCCGGTCTTAGGGTTTGCGGGGCTGTGTGCAAAAATAAAAGCGGGGCCAAGAAAAATAACTTTTATTTACTCATTATAAATGTACAGGGTGTACACTGTACAACTAAGAAAGGAGACCGGCCATAACTCGGAAACTATTTGAGATAGAGATAGAAGAGTGAAATAAAAATCCAACAATAAATGTGGCCAAGAGAAAATGATGGAATTATTTTCAATTTCCTACCATTGCCACCAGATGGCGTTTCACTGATTTCAATTTGAAATTCCCATTTTTTGGGCAATTTTCCTCAGTAAGGTATTTAAAAAAATATATTCATTGTAAACTAGTGATGAACGTGCAAAACTTTGTTTAATGAATTTTTACAATTGCTGTCAAAATAAAGGGAGGGAGAACTAAATTACGTGTTACTAGAAAAAAGCGTGTAACTTCGAAACGGATTGCTTGAATTTGTCAAGATTGGTCTCGATGTAAAGAGAATGCTTGATATTACCAAAAAAATCCAAAGCCACACCAATTTCTTATCATCGTCTACCAATAGAGTTGTTGAAGAAACAAAACGGCCGACTTTTCTAAAAAAATTCAAATGGCACCAAATATTTTTTTCACTGCTATTGAAAGGAAAATTAATAAGGCAGTAATTTAAAAAAAGTTATCTCAATAGCTCTTATAGCACCGAAGATATAGTCACAAATGTGGTAATATAAGAGGCAATTTTTGAGGTATAAACACCATTTAATAAAAACATAACTATAAAAATTATATTACAGAAAATTCAAAATTTACGCAACTATATGTTAAGAGAAACAAAAAAAAAAACCTAGCGCGGGGCTGGCCTAACCGCGGGGCCGTGTGCAGTGCACACTTTGCCCCCCCATATATCCGGCTAGTAACTTACTAGCCCTTTGTTTGTCTGTCGCTCTGTTAGACAAATGTCTTACAAATACTGTGTGGTACTTTTGTGTACAAATACAACAGTTAAAACGCCAGATAAAATATGATTACTCCCATAGAAAAGTTACGAAATTTATGGACTTTATGGTGTCAAATTATTATGCATAGAGAGACATGTAAAATGCTCAACATTTTATTCGATTAGATAACATTTTTATTGTACAAAACTCATTTCTTTTTATAAAATGCATAGTTACAAAAGCGCAGTAATTAATAGGTAGGTACATAGTTTTATTGTCTTTGTCATTTTTATTCATTGTTGTATAAAAAACTGCAAAGAATTAGTTAGTTGCTCATTAAATTTAATCACAATATAACACAGTGAGTTTCATATTTAAAATTATTATCTAAACAATCTTTATTATAGTTTATACTTTTAGGTACCTATGTTAAATAACCATTAAAGTTTAGGTATTATTATTATAGGTACGATTTAATATATGCCTCTCATTTCTGCCGCTACAAAATCCCGATTTGCACTTAGATACGACGCGACGTTTAACATCATGCTGCCCACTTTTCGCAAATTATCGGATTGTGCTTTTATATAACCTGATTCCATTGTAAATAAATAATTTTTAAATTAAAGTTTATATCTTTTTGTGATAGTCGTCTAAAAAATGTTGTGTGCACCTCATCGGTTAAAAGTTCTTTTTTAGCTTCATCTGATTTGTTAGCCTCGGCTTTCGCCTCGGCTGCAATCATCAGATTCGGCCAAAAAAGATCACTTTTACAACATTGATACACAAATAACTATTGTAGTCTCTCGTAATAAAATTCTACAAAATTGTATTCAAAACACTGCGACACATGGACAAATAAGACGCCCAGACGTGTAATAATATGACGTTATAATGGTTTCGAGGTTTCGACAGTTTCACGCTAGCTGATTTGGGTCGTGTGACGTGGACCAACCGTTGAAGTGTAGGCGCGCACGTGATATGCTGTTCCCCTTCTTACATTTTCAACCCTCAATATCTCAATAAATATAAAGTTTTAAATTGAAATAATTAACAACAGCTCTCTATAAACTTGTTATTATACTTACATTACCTATACAGGGTGTCTCACGGTGACCGTCGGTTAGAAGTATTTCAAGAACTGTAAAAGCTAGAAATTTTGCACATGCGACATGGAGTGTTTAATCTATTAAATAAAAATATTTTCCAAATGGCAGCACTTCCGGAAATACCGGAAGTGACCATCAACTTCTTTATTTTAAATATTTTTAAATAATCATAAAAGCATAAGAAACAATTGAATAAAAATTTGTTGAACATTTTCAAAGCCAACCATGTTTTGTAAAGTATGTAATTATAAATTTCATTAGAAAAATGTAAATAACTCTGTAATCATTGATTTTAGGTATAGGAACATGGTATATCAATTTAAAGGAAAGTTATTTCTGCATCGAATGGGCCGATAATTAAATAGGCATTCCATTTAAAAAAAGAGACTTTTTAAAGTTTTTCTTAAGTCTGGAAATAACGTCAAATAGATACGTAACCGCGGGCAATTTTTTATTATCCATTACAGACAATTGTGTCTCAATCTTTTGACATTGAGAACCTAAAATCCCATTTCCCTAACTTTTACCACTTTCGACTTTCAATTTTATTTCCTAAACAAGATTTTGACATTTTTAGTGAAAAAAATTTTTTTTCTCAACAATAAAAATTGATACGCCGATTATTTTAACCATACTTACTAAACATTTTATGACACATTAGAATGTGAAAAAAAATTGCCTGGTTTGTATTTAAAATAAAGAAGTTGATGCTCACTTCCGATATTTCCGGAAGTGCTGCCATTTGGAAAATATTTTTATTTAATAGATTAAACACTCCATGTCAAATGTGCAAAATTTCAAATTTCTAGCTTTTAGAGTTCTTGATATACTTCTAACCGACGGTCACCGTGAGACACCCTGTATATACCAGACGTGTGCCAAGTTCTGTATTTAACGGTTGCTAGGCTATCAATTGCAGATGTTTTAAAACGGCATGGTTTGTCTGACAAAACAATTACCAGTTGACGTTTGTTGTCACGATGCCTGACTAACGCTATTTTTATTATTATACAGGGTATACCACGGAACCCGTTCATTAGAAGTTTCTGGGGTCCCTTACCACTTATGAATTTGAAACTTTCAGGTTAAGGATAACCCATAGCCTTCTTTTGTTCTAAAATATTGTCGATGTTGTACAACTTCCGGAAAGACCGGAAATCGCCATTCATCTTCTTATTTTAAATGGAACACCCTGTATATTATTGCATTTTTGGATTACACAATCGATTCTGCGTTAATCTGTATTAGATTATCCTATACCTATCTTCAACTGTTTTTGAGATATTATGATTTTTTTGAAAAATTTGCGCTTTGCGGAGGGATGTTTAATAGCCCACCTTTTGATCTTCTTTGAACGCAAAACATTCATACTTTACAAACACGAAGTAAAACCATAAGGGTTCACAAAGTGCATTTGCAACCCCATCACAGATTATACAGGACGTTAAAAATTAGTGGCAAAGTTAAAAAACTTCAAACACCAAGAAGTCATTTTTTTCAAATCGAACACCCCGTATATTTTTACATATTTGGAAGGCGATTTAATTTACGCATCGATAAACTATAGGTATCCCTATACCTATCTTTAGCGGTTTTGTAGTTATTAACACTTTTTATCTAATATTGATTAAAACTGCACTTAAAACTTCTGCGCATTTGAAAGTAGGCTATGAGTATGTGAAAATAAAATATGGTAATGAGGGTTGAGTGGAAGAACAGGTCTCTACTTTTTTTGTAGACACCTGAACTCACTCCTTTTGAGAACAAGTGTGCAGTTTTAACGTATTTTGAACAATCTTATGTAATTTAATAGTTTGCTCTCAATAAAAGGTATTATTATTATACTTCGGTTTTTATCGATACTTAGGCCAAGCCTGGTTAAGTAACTGCACGGATCGGAATCAAGTAAGTATTATTATTATTATTATTATTATTATTATTATTAGTAGTATGATTAGGCAAACGAATGTTTATCTGGATGTCATGCTCATTAAAGCAAACAGGTGGTAAACAGTAAACAATTTTATAAAATGGAAGCAGTTAACGCATATTCCAATACTGATATTTTGAATTTGTTCTATATCCATTTTTTTATTTGTTTGTTGTATAAATCATTAAATTCGTTTTGTAAAAGTAATTGTTTTTCCTGTTGTCATACTCACAGCCTACTTTCAAATGTGCATAAGTTTTAAGTGCAGTTTTAATCAATATTAGATAAAAAGTGTTAATAACTACAAAACCGCTAAAGATAGGTATAGGGATACCTATAGTTTATCGATGCGTAAATTAAATCGCCTTCCAAATATGTAAAAATATACGGGGTGTTCGATTTGAAAAAAATGACTTTTTGGTGTTTGAAGTTTTTTAACTTTGGCACTAATTTTGAACGCCCTGTATAATCTGTGATAGGGTTGCAAATGCATTTTGTGAACCCTTATGGTTTTACTTTGTGTTTGTAAAGTATGAATGTTTTGCGTTCAAAGAAGAGCAAAAGGTGAGCTATTAAACATCCCTCTGCAAAGCGCAAATTTTTCAAAAAAATCATAATATCTCAAAAACAGTTGAAGATAGGTATAGGATAATCTAATACAGATTAACGCAGAATCGATTGTATAATTAGGATTGCCAACTTTCTGTTATTGAAATAAAGGACACCTTGGAAAAATTTTTTGGGTGCCACAATACCACTTCTAAAAAACATCCATTTTCTTCTCCCGAATAACATTTTTGATTTTGAGCTACATATTAAATTTTATCTTAAGTTCATTTACTAAATGTTCGTTTATAAATTAATAAAAATAATTTCTACCAATATGAGGCAGGAATACTCATAAAAAATGAAATTATTTTAAATAGATTGGTAACATCAGAGTCAAGTTTCTGAAAAATAAATTGCCATTTATCACTTGAAAAAGATTTTGGAAAACTCTACCTCCACAATCCTTTTCTGTGATTGAATGTTATGCTTGGCAAAATATTTTTAAAGTAATGTTCAAATAAAAAGTAAATCAAAAGTAAAGACTAAACAAGGAACGAAAGGAAAATGGTAACAAAAAGCTACGCCACACTCGCCCTTGAACAGTATTAGCAGTCAGCAGTAAGGCAGTAGGTACTATTGAAATTGGCCAATAAACCATTGTTCATTATACTTATACAGGATAAAACGATTACATTTCAGTCTTAGCTTAAAAATAAAATATTTATGTGGTGTAGGTATAGCACTTTTTTTAAAATTTACTTGTTACCTAAATACCTTTATTTATAATTTCGGATTTTAAAGGACATTTTCTGTCCTTTGACACCTTTCAAAAGGGCAAAGGACATACTTTTAAAATAAAGGACTGTCCTTTGAAATAAAGGACGGTTGGCGCAACCCTATGTATAATCCAAAAATGCAATAATAGACAGGGTGTTCCATTTAAAATAAGAAGATGAATGGCGATTTCCGGTCTTTCCGGAAGTTGTACAACATCGACAATATTTTAGAACAAAAGAAGGCTATGGGTTATCCTTAACCTGAAAGTTTCAAATTCATAAGTAGTAAGGGACCCCAGAAACTTCTAATGAACGGGTTCCGTGTGGTATACCCTGTATTATATTAATATATTTGAATCTTAAGTACGGTAAGTAGGTATTATCGCTCTATAAAAAGCAAGTCGTAGAAATGATGTTTTACCACACTCGCCTGACATCTTCGTGAGCAATAGCTATCATTACATGCTCGTTGAATAATATTCTATTTCAATGCCTACCTACCCAAATAGTTTTTTTTGCAATAAACATGAAAATTATTTCATTTGTAGTAAACATAACCTGTCAATTAGAATAATTTTTGAAATTATAACGCATATACACAGTAGCATTATCAATGAATAAATAGTGTCAGGAAGAAGCATATAGCAGACGCCTGTACCCAAACAGCACACGGATGTTGTTAAAATGTATAGCAAACATTTTCTAAAAATATTTAAATGTTTACTCAACATTTTGCTGTACAGAGAATATATTTTATGAATGTTCTCAGAACATGTCGATTTCACCAGGTTGCATGTTCTAGCAATGTTGTATAGAAGTAATTTAAACATTACTACAATATTTATTGTACATTTTGTAATATTTAAATATTTCAAAATATTTCTGGCACATGGTCCATAGGGTACTAATACGTTTGCAAAATATTCTATGGAGTTATGCCGAATGTTAATATAACATTTAATGAACACCTTCTGGAATGTTTTTAAAATGTGAAATATGCATACGAATAATATTTCATAAATATTTTATTAGACGTTAATATTACATATAGAGAATAATGTACATATTACATATGTAGTTACATATTAATTGATATGGTCCGGTTGACCGGTTCTGGGTCTGGCAGTGGCACATCATCGCTGACACTAGAACAAAAACAAAATCAGAATTTGTAAGTTAAAATGGTCTAAAAGTCGTGCGGCTATTTCACTACTTCATTGAGCAGAAACATTCTTTACATTAAAATCAATTGAACCACAAACCACACAAAAAATAGAAATTCATCAAATGAAATTTCTCCCAACAATAGGTATATAGGTACAGGGTACAGTACAAATAATACTCGCAAATTGTACCACTATAATTAAAGGCTTGGTGGTGTCCATTGAAAGATCATTTTGTGTATTTTATTATCTCTTACTTATTTAAGTGGTGTAAATTTCATTATGTTTTGGCAACGTTTATTATTATTTAGTTTTAGTGGTTTATAAATGTTCCAGAATGATATCAGATATGTAACAATTAAATTTAATTAAATTGATCTATTGCCATTTGGTATTGCTTAGATTATGCCGATTATTTCGATTATGCACTGTGGTGGTGGGAATAACGATCGTTTTATGTAACGTTACATCCGGCAACGTTACAAAAAAATAACGTTTATGTTCTTTGCATTGCATACCGTTCCTAACTTAAAAATAGTAGTGGTAATAGATTAGATTATAGTACAGGTATAATCTGGTAACTAAAAACTAAATAATATAGTAGACAGTAGAGCAATCCCAAGATGAAAAATACCTGTCACGTTAATTCTCGTCAAATTCCCTTTCTTTTCAAAAAAAATTACTTTACTTTATGCAACAGCCATCTAGTGACAATGTTCAGGAAGGAGTAAAAATATGTAGATTACTTTAGCTTATTTTATTGCAATATTCTTATTCTTCACGGCGCTTTTATCGTGCATCGTGTCCGTTTCGGCTCGTTACAAAATAAAATATTAAAATACCGTTACGTATATACATATAACGAAACAGTGAAACACCGCATTCTTTCATTAGTGAAGGGTTTTATTTATCTATGGGTAAAACGGCTACAAACAAATGGTTAGTTAGTAGTTTGGTACGATTTAAATGTTATTATACTAACTTTGTAGTCTACTTTCAATAGTGAATCATGTTTTACCATGGATAATTGAACCAATAGTTTTACCATGAAGTTATTGAAGTTCTCAACATCTACCACGCATCAGAATGAAGTAGGTAGTACTGAAAAAGTGACGAGGGAAGTTAAGAGTTCAAGTTAAGTTCACGCTAGCATTGTTCTGTTTTACAATTAATACAAAATGAATTTGCGGCGCTATTAACGTCTCAAGAAATCTTTAACACTTGCGTAATTAAATACGTGATAAAAGTTATGACCTGTCAATAGAAATTTGTAGTGTTGAACTTTTTCAAGAGTGAATTAAAACTTAAAGTGCCAGTGAATCTTTGGAATCAACGGTAATGAGAATAGTACAAGAAATGATCGGATAATTTGAAGGCTAGAACAGGACACAAAAAAAATAGGAATTGAACTTAATATTGCTCGCTATTGGTAAATTGTTTTTTTGGCATTTTTCGTAAAGTACTGAAGTTAACTTAATCCCTACCACATGGAAGAATTTGCGTGCATAGTGAAACATCGTGTAGTGTAGGGTCTCTGATCTACTCCTGATTTTTAACTGCGCAAGTAGTTATGCATGTCAATATTTGCTCCTTTCATGAATTTTGGGTTAAGTTGATAGTTTGCTTTAAAACTTTTAAGTCAACCTTTTAGAATCTCAGAGATTACTGAAGGGACTAAAGCATTGACTAAATTGTTTGTCACACCTATTTGTGTAAAAACTGAACATATCTATAGGTCAACAGATTTTTTTAAATTTCCTTGCTTATTCATTCTTGTAATTTATTTTAATTTTGCACTTTCATATGCTTTTGATATTTTGGTCAGTCAACGAACGTGTCATTGAAAGACCTAACGATAGAGTTACTCCAGGAAAAACAGCCACGCACCTCGCACACATCATCAGCAAAAAAAAATCACTTACACATCTTTTTGGTCTTTTTCTCTTACTTCCCTGCCCTTACATCTAACTAGCCAAGATTTTATGATTTTAATGATTTCAGCCTCTGTAGCATCGTGCGTTTTTGCATTTAAGCGAATAGATTCTGCAAAAGACGGAATTTATCACAGAGGATATTTCAACTACTACTTCATTTTAGTACTTACTAATTATCAGGGCAGCAAGTTTTAAGTTTTTAAAAATTTTCTTTCCTTTAAAACCTTCCCAACTGTATTTGGTACCTAATGAGTTTGAGAAAGTATGGTATAATATTCTATTAGTTATCTCTTTTACGGAATCTCCACCAATTAGCGATAACTCTCTTGCCTGTGGAATATTTTTATAGAAATTATATTCATGTACCAAATTAAAATTTAGTTACCAAACTTTCAAAATTATCTTCCCCTAATAATGTGGTCTCCATATTTTCTAGGTCATCCATATTTTGTAAAGGTAGTTTTTTCAATAACAATTGACCATTTTCTTTTTGCTGCACAATGTTATCTGCTTCATTAGCTCGATTTGTTTCTTTACCAATGACGTTTACCATGTCCGACAAATCCTTTAATCTTGTTTTTATTATAATCGTATCTCTCAATATTTGCTTCTGAAATTCTGAAACGCCAGTTGTTATAATACTACTATTATGAGAACAACATACCTTCGAATCTAGACGCTAATGTTGTGATTGCTTTATAGGTTTCTGAAACAGATTAAAACTAAGAAGTGTGTCCAAAGTTGGTGCGCACCTTTGGTATCTTTGAAACTGTATGAGATATGCCTTCCTTAAGCGGCGTTTGTCTCCATCCGTAATATCTATTTATCACATCACAGCTTTTTAATTATGATTATTTAAAAAAGATACCCAAAGTGGGTGCTAAAGATACCAAGAGTGAACATCGAATTTTGGAGATATTGTACAAGTCTGTAGTGTAATTCACAAAGCAGAATAGAACATTTGCAATTATTCAAAACTATCTACACCAACCGTTTTCGTTTGTATTGGTCACCGGCTGAGCACGTGACATCACAAGTAGATTGGGTTCTTCATCCTGTTTTTCTTTCTCACGATGTGCGATGGCTCTAAATAAATTAGCTTTAAAACGGAAAGGAGAAAGTATACGTTTACCTAGTTTGCAAGGGCTTGGGGGGTGCTGGGAATGCACCATCGTCGACACTCTCATCATCATCACTAACATCGGTTGTGAAATCATCGAATACTTTCGATACTGTTGTAGTTCGAAACCCTTTACCCAAAGGCTCCTCTTCTGCACAACTTGATAAATTGTCTACTTCTCTTGCTTTGTTGCATTTTTGCTGTGCTCTTTTAAAATCATCTACAATTAACATAAATATGTATTACGTATAGGTATTAAATTAAAACGTCGATGAAAATGTTGAGTATGTTACCATAACATCCAAGTTTGCGAATTTTAAAGATCCCCCAATCACATTCAGGACTATCCCTCTTTCTAATGGCATCAAATATTTTGTTTCGGTTTTTTATTGAAGGCCAAAAGGCTTCAATATCTCCGATAGTCCAAGTTTCGGGAACAACTTCAACGGAGTTTTCGTCGAGGAAATGGACAACTGTCCAAGACATCCTTCGTTCCACAAAGGTTATGAAACAAAAATGTAGAATAGTAAATAATAAGTCATCTAAACGGGTAATAATAATATTTAAGGTATGAACAGATTTACACTGAAATGTGCAAAGGAATAAAATAATATTTAAAAAAAACTGTCTTTAGAACCTTGTTGAAAAGTGATATTGTGTTTACTAAAACTAATACTAATGTAAATTGAGAAACTGTAAATCAAAATGAATGTAAAAGAGGATATACCACAGCACATTCTTCATTCAATGGCAAAAAGCATAATTTGCTTTTAATGTCAGATAAACTCCATAAATCAAGAGGACCTTTCTGATGGCGGTTTATTTTAAAAACATTAAATAAAGATGAGTTACAAGGAACTGAAAAAAAATCTGTAATTGTAAGAAATTTTTGACCTACTAATTTTACTTCATTGTTATAATAAGTAATGTTGGAAAGTTTAACTATGTCAGTATCCTTAGTAATTATAAAAGAATCAGATACATTTAATTTGAATATGTACCCATTGTATTTCAAAGCCTTATATTGTCGAGATAATTTGTAGTGATTTAATAAAGGACCCTCAAAATGTTCTTGAGATAACGAAAATCCATTGTTTGATTCCACCGTATTCATTGTTTTGATTGAGTTTTCATATAGTCGATGGACAATTTGCTGCAACGGTTTGTCACCCTTTCTTACCATCTTTTTTAAAACTTTCATAAAATTTTCAAAAGGAAATGCACTAAATTTGTCAAGATTTCCAAAATGAAGTACATCATCTGATATATGCAGCAAACCATGAACATTATGCGAAACAAAATCTATTCCATAAATTTTGCACACCGAAGTTATAAAACACTTCATCAATTTTTGTCCATAATCAACAATTTCTTCATTTTGAGAATAATCCGGGGAACAAAAAAGTAAAGTAGCAACATGAAGGGATAAAAATGTGTGGTAATATGTTTTGGTTAATATTTCTTTAAAAACTACTGGTCCAGTGTATAAGAGTAATAATCTAAATTCAGTCGCTTTATATCTCTTACATTCTTCTATTGTTCTACTTTTACGATTGAACTCGGCAGGGATAAATTTGCACAATGACAGTAAATGTCGCGACAGTTGTTCAACTTTTGCATATGGCAACTTATGTGGCTGTTTACCAAAAATCCATCCATACTTACTATGAACTAACAACCTCTTCATAACTCCTAAGCATATTAAGTGCATGTAATCTAAAGGAACGCTTTTAATCATATCAAACTTCGGTAGCATAGTTAAGATCGATGTGCCATTATTGTGATGATTATCATCAAGTTGCTGCCTGAATTCACTATCGGTGCGATTTTTGTTATTTGTTTCAGGGAAACACATTACGTTATTTATAAAACAACCCTCCTGTATACACTTAGTACATGAGGAATACGCAGTGTGACCTTTTATTGACAAAACAAATGATTTTGCAGGAGCATCGCATATTAGCATATATATTTTAAAACCATAACGGATGTTGTTAATATAGAAACCGTTTTCCGATAAATTTGCGGCCTCGGTTACAAAATCTTTTAAAAATTCGTTTGAATTTGTCGGTTTTCCAGGACCATGAAATAAAGCTGTTACAATAATGTCATCTTTTAACTCTATTATCGATTTTACTTGAATTAAAATGGGCCACAGGCTACTTGCATTACTATTGCTTAATGGCAAACCGTCTATATTCACCGCAATGTCAAAGGTAACATCATGTGCAAGTTTTATACCTTTCTGGTTGATTACATTTCTAATAGACGCCTGTATTCCAAAGTAGTAATAATAACCTGGACTTAAATAAACTATGTCAACTTTTCGGGGAGTGTTCAAAAGTGTTCGAGGGTCATTAGGTAAATTTTGAAAATTATCAATATCGTTTTCTAATTTTAAAATTACTATAAGCTCACGCAAACTATTCTGTGTAATGTTATTCTGAACTGCCCACATTGCTAAATTCGATTTTATTGGCAAACACACATTTTGAATTAAAGGTAAACATTCACTATCTCCGTTATCATTGATGTCTTTCACTAATTCATTCACAGAGACGGTACTCTCATCCTCATCATTATCTTCGGTATATGACAAATCATGTAAAGTTTTAAATCGATTGTGTGGGTCATCTTTATCGGTGGATGATAAACAAATAGTTTCTTTACGTAATTTATTATCGTGAATACTATGTGAGGAAGGAGTTGGAACATTGCGCTCGTCATTTGAAGATGTATGTAATGCAAGAGATAATGAATCATTGATAACGGCGAAAGAAGCATTTATGCGTTGATTTATACGTCTATTAAAATAAGATTTTTTTGATCTCTCTTTTGGCATTGTGGCACAATAAAGATTCAAGAAATAATATATAAGTATTATACGTACCTGTAATATCACAATAAACCAAAATAATGAAGATAATTGCACTGAAGCGTAAAAGTAACAAAATGGTGCACGAGTAAAAGACCAACGGAACAACGCCAGCCAATTCACATATCAAACTAACACTTGCATGATTATTATCGATTATCGTATTATTTCGGATATTTTCGTTAAATATTTTTAATTCCATTTAAAAATATTGTGAAATAATATCCATGGAACTATATAACAATATTGTGGAAATGTAAACAAATATTTAGTAAACGTTCAAAACATATTTATGCAATATTTATTAAGTACCTAATAATAAATGTTGCAAAAATGTAAAATAGACATTGCATCTCTTCGAAACCTTCTGAACGCTATTTAAATATTCTAATAATCTTTGGAAAAAATATTTTAAAGAATGTTTATTAAATTATACTAGAATATTGTATAAAGATAAGTCATTATTCAATTAATATAGGAAACATATTTTTACAATGTTCATCAAAAGTCTTGTATCAAGCGACTTATGAAGATTGCATAAATGTATAAGAAACATTTTAATGTCTTATGGATTTTCTGAATTTCATTTGAACATTCTCACAACATTCTGTGTTTGTTGGGTATATGTCAAGGCGAGACGGAAATGCGGCCATGAAAAGCCAAGTTTGACTCACTTTGTTATGTTATGTTGATGGTCGTTGCGTAGGCGTGTACTTAGTTTTTGTTTAAATTTACATTTTAACGATAAATTAGTTGTGATTTTTATTCTATTAGTGTGGGAATCACATTTCATGATTTCATATGGAAGTATGTAGTTCAATTCATTTAATTTATGTAGAATTCATGATTGCAAGCTTTTTTGTAAACACATAATTTGAGATTAAAACATAGGCGTCTGTATTATTTCTAAGGGATTAAACATTTGTTTTGCACGTTGATATAGTGTTTTATTGCTATAAATTACTTTTAAATAAGCGTTTGTAACCAAACTAGTAAACAAAAACAAAACTTAGTAGGTACTGTACGTAGTAGAAATCTATATTTTATTATTATTTTTTAAGTAAGTATCTTTTTGCGACAGCACGCCATTGTCAAACAGGAGACAATCATCTGCCATAATTATGCAAAGGCCATCCCGGTCGCACGATAATATTACATATGCTTCTTCCTGACACTAGGTGTTTTCTTTTTGCATTTTGTGGTAGCTTTAAGTCAGCTCTGTCAATACACCCCATTCGTTTTATAAAAATAATTCGACTCAGTTCTCAATAACCCTATTCGTTTTAAAAGCTTTATTTAAGTTTTATATTAACCTGAGGCAGAAATGTCTTATGACGCAAGGCACTTCAATCACGTGATAATTGTGCATGTGCCCAACCCTGTGGCGATGCAAAAAGAAAACACCTATTATTTATTCATTAAAGCATTATAGGTAACAAGTCTCCCGTTTGCATGTTGGTGGGCTTTTTGCACATTTGGTAAATAGGGAATTATCAGTCCATTTTTATAAAGAAACGAATGTATGAATAATGTTTAGTAGTAGAGAAATCTGTTGTATAGTATTGGATATGTATGATAACTATAACGTGTGACGTCATTTCACGAACCTATAGTGTTACTTCCCTCCTAAATTATGATGAAAGTAGGGTAGGGATTTCGAACGAGTTTTTGTTGTAATTTTGTACATAACGATTTTGTGTTTTACGGTAGTATTGAATTAAAATTTAAATAATTTATGTTTATTGTAAAATACTGCACCGCCTTCAAATATATTAGAGTAACATGTTTCAAGAAAACCATTCCGGCAAACTTGCGTCTTTACTTGATGTAGAATCCATTCATCAAACTTGTAGCACCCCAAATTTGGATGGTGCACCACCTAATGGTTTTGAATTTGATGATTTATCGGATATAGAAGTTGCAAGTAACGGAAATGTTAGGATTAATAAAAATAAAACGCATCTCACAACATCTTCATCAACCTCAAACGTACCCAGTAAGTAGTTCATCTATAATTACTAAAAAATTAACAAATACTAGTGGCAGTACAAGTTGATTTACAATATCTGTAAGTGAACGTATTAAGTAGCATATTGATTTGTCACTTTCATTTGCAATTTCCAACTGTTAATATTTCTAAGTTTTTCATATTTTTCACAGGTCCTACAACTCGTAAGGTCATTCGTAAAGGTCAAGATTGGATTTTATTTAAACCACACCACATTGACACTCTGTTTGGTTCTATATTGATGAATTCGGATGCAGAGGTAAGTGAAATGGAAGTAGTGTAATAGTCGCATTCCATCCCAATGGTCTAATTTTTGAAGTTACCCACACTGATGACCATTATCAATTTTTCTGAAACTTTATGTGGATGCAGATGCACCCTAAAAATGAACCTTTGCAAAATTACATTTCATGTCATAACATCAAGTATTTTTGAAACTGCGGCCTTCCATTTGAAGGACTTCTCAATGCATCCGTGAAAAATGGAACAAAACCCAATTTTTGACTCATGAAAGCTGCCACTTCACAAATTTGTTAACTGTGCCTGAGCAATATTATCTTCATTCAGACCCACTTTTATGGTATACCTCATACAGTGGCGGCATTTCAATGTTTTGTTGGAGGGGACAACGAATAGTTTTTTCTCAATTTTTTTTTATTTCAATAAAATTGGTACCTACTAATATACACCTACCTATTATTATTTTATTATTCTTATTGTTTCTGGAGGTGGTCCCAATAGGTTCCCGCACTGCGACCTTTTGGTCTATTGTGCTCCCCGGTGTTGTCTACCCTTCAAGAATACCTGTATCTTTCACAAAGTCCAGGATTTTAGTAGGGTGAATCTTCGTTACTTCCTCTTGTGTAATCTTTTCATTTCCAAAAGTAGGTGTTCCCTTGCCTTCATGGACGCCTCACATTGGCAAATGGCGTGATAGGGCGTTTCATCTGCTCACCACAACCCCTGCATGTCGAGCTTTCAGTCTTAACTTTTCTTAACTTTAAGATGGACGTAGCTAGGTCCCCGTTTGGGGTTTCCAGGAAGATCTTGGAATGACTGTCCTGGGATTTTCGACCAATGTCTGCAATGCTCTTTCGTGAGTATTGCTTGAATCTCCTTTTTGACTGTGTTATAAGTAATCCCACAAGCCGGTTCGGGTCCTATGAATGGTTTTGCGCTTGCCATTCTCGCAAGCTCGTCAGCAACCTGGTTACCTGCGATTCCCGCATGCCCAGGTGCCCACACTAGTGTGACTGAGTTGCACTTACCTAGTGCGTTTAGCATTTGTGTGCATTCAAGGACTAGCCCTGAATTTACCACATATGAGTCTATTGCTGCAATCGCTGCTTTGTTGTCTGTCACTATAAAGATTTTTCTTTTGATAAGGTTCTCTTTTAATAGCTGGGCAGCCGCCGTCAGGATTGCATATACTCCGGCTTGGAATACAGTCGCTTGTTGTCCTAGGCTTACAGAAATTCTGCAGCTCCGTCCATTGCTCCCGTATACTCAAGAGCGAGTGCCCTTTGTGGTTTTCGAGCCGTCTGTGTAATACACGATTCCATTCAGCTTCGCTTTACTGGAATTGCTCTCCCAGTCGTGCCGTTACCTATAATCAAAGAACGTATTCTTTGCTATAAGTATTAAGAAGTACCTATTATATTAGTTGATTATGGAAAGTTTAGCTTAATTGTTTTTTCTTTTGTGTTTAAACAGACAGTCCAATTTTATTTTATGGAGGTTTAATGTATGGCCCTCACAGTCCAGCCGACATCCTTGCCCCCCCCCCCCCCCCCCAAATGCCGCCCCTGACCTTAGATTTCATTCAGTAAAGGGATGAAAAATCGTTCATAATGCACTGTGGTAGTAGAGTGATGCGAGGTGTTAACTCAACTATCAAGAGGAATAAGACCACACAATCACATAAAATAATTTTCACTGATATAATACAAGTGTTCAATAAGTTTTAAAACTTAAACCAGAAATTGTATTGTAAATATTTAATTGATATTCCTGTATTTACTGTAAGAGAGGTAAGATCCGCGAAGTGCACTGAAAACTACCAGCACACTTTTGATTGCAAGAAGTTAAAAAACGTTTAACCAAAATGTATACACTGTGGAAGAAGCCATTCAGCCAATTACAGGGGGCGAAGTAGCGAAGTAGCCAAGTTAGAAAAATTAAAAATAGGAAGCATAAAGAATCGAGCTTACCTAAGCAACTGACAGGACATAAAAACCAAAACACTATCAATAATTCTATTTGGACCATATCCACGAACTTCTTCGTGACCATACCTCAATAGTACAACTTACGACTTTTTAAAAATACTTTTTTACAATGGAACATATTTATTCTTAAGGTCTAAAAAATCACTTATAATGCACA
The DNA here is from genome assembly GCA_036250285.1 of Pyrocoelia pectoralis. NCBI lineage: Eukaryota > Metazoa > Arthropoda > Insecta > Coleoptera > Lampyridae > Pyrocoelia > Pyrocoelia pectoralis. Next base: position 58,837,244 of record CM070074.1, on the reverse strand, counting down.
TGTCTATATATTTTTTAATCACAAATTTCAAATTTTTTCCACAAGTAACACCCACATCTCCACAGTGATCTCTACAAACTGGCTTGCTGCAGTGGGACAATAAGTCGTCATACGTCTTTTTTGGCTAGGGACATAGCGCATATTGTACGTTTTTTTTCTATAGGGTTGATGTTTTCCTGTGTTGGCGTTAACTTCAAAATTTTGTTAATCCTGTTCCGGAGTTCACGTCTTAAATTTACTACACCTAAACGATTACGCAGAAATTGTGATGCTATAGTTGGCCAAAAGGGTCGTAGAATCGGATAAATATGTAGATTTACAAGAATTAGGAAGGTACTGAGAAGTACACCATTGGAGGTTACCAGATGTTTACAATATAGTGCAACCAAGTTCGCCAGTCGTAAATTTTACGAGGCTGTAGTATTCTAGGGTTAAGGAATTTTGTTAATGCTTCTTCAGACGAGGACGTGGTAACTGTTCACGATACAATTAAGATATTTGCCAGTACTCGTGAGAATATCCATGCGGATATTGAGGCGATCCAATAATTAAGACCTTGGTTAAGTGTATTCATGTAGGAGATTAAGTCGGATACAAATTGTCGATTGGTTCATTTTATGAAACTAGCGTCTGAATTGAAGTATTGCTTAAAAGTTTAATTATTATTTCACTATTGAATCTTTATAGGTAGAAATTTCAAAATGGCTACAACTTTTCCACAAACAAGAAGATAAGGCAGTTATGGACATGATTCAATTCATACTCGATGTTTGTGGGTTTGAAGATTTTAACATTTCTGATGTATTTGATCTAAATGGTAAAAATTATGCAGACCTAATTAAACACTTGGAATTACATCCACCACCACTACAAGTGGTTAGTATATTTTAAATTATTTCTTTAACTTATTTAAAATCATTAATGGGGCTTCTAACTTATAAATATTGGACAAGCAAGATTTGTTGTAATCTCTTCATAAATTTCAGTTATTTTCATGAAAAATGCTTCAAAATTTTTGTTTCTTGTACCTATAACATATGTGATTATGATTTTAGAAAACTGGAAAGTATTTGCTTAATACACGTAGTGACTGGGGAAAGTTTGCTCAAGAGGCTATATTTAAATTTATGCAAACGTTAATACTAAGGTCGCATACACAGCATGTACTATATAGTGAAAAATATGCGCACCTGTTTGCCTTTATTTTAGTCATCAGTCAAAGTCATAATAGATCCCTACGTCACACTGGAGTTGCTTTAAGTAAGAACTCCAAGTTTATCTAATTGAACTTAAGTTAACGTTTACAGCAATTAAAATATACACCAGTGTATTAAAGTTATACACAAAATTGTGTAAAAACAAAAATACCACCATTTCGAAAAAATATAGTAGCATTTTAGTTCCACTGCTAGTTATGCTTCAAGGCAGCATAGAATTAAATTGGTAATGTCTTCAAGCATATACTTCTTTTTTAAAACTGCTTCATTACATTTATTTTTAGTAATTTACAAGATGTACAGTTATGTTTAATGAAAATTACTTTTCTTGAGGAAATGAGTTTATGGTTTCAACTAGATTCATCATTACTTTCTTCAACAAAATACTTCAACCGATTAATGCGGCTGGTTCAAGATTCTGTGAGTTAGATCACTTTAAAAAAGATTTATATTCTATTATAATAATTTTAGTCAAAATCTGTACGTAGTGCTGCTCTAAAAACTTGTCACGAATTAATTACAAGAGAAGTTGTTTCTGAACAAATGGATAATCTTATTAATATATTTACTGCAGTTATTGGAAACAGAGTTTATGACATTGATTACTCAATTGCAATCTCAGCCATACAAATATTAACTATTATTTCAAATAGGTAAGTCTTTAACATCTCTATTATCCTGTTAATAACATTTAAAATACCTAATATCCAGATCTGTTCTTCCTTTTTGAGTTAGTTGTAAAAATAACCATCAATCCAAACCAAATATTATTAAAGTAACAAAGTAAAAAAAACCATGTACATATTGCTTTTTTATTTTCACTAGTACCACAATTACAATAAAATAAGGTAATCTTATGTTGTGCACACCTGTGATGTTGTCGACCCAGATCAGTCATTTACATATGATTACTTATTAACAGTGGTTTGTCAGCTACTTCATCAATGTTCTCTATAGAATTCTCACCATAACAAGCCATTTCTTTGAACGTAATAACTTTTGACACAATTTTTTCTAAACGCAACTTATTTGTTTGGTTACTTTAGTTTCAATTCCTATTTAGACAATCTTGATAGTTAAGACAACTTATTTTTTTATACGTAGGTGTACTCCTTTTAATTTCAATGTATTGGTTTCTCCCAGATGGGAGACCTTCTTAGGGAGTTGGTTGTGTAGACTAGGTTAATGAGAACGCATGTACTTCATTCTTTACCGACGTTTCGACTGGTACAGTCCAGTCATCTTCAGGGTTCTAAAGAATTAGTATTTCCCAAAAACCAACAGTAACGTCTCGGTTGATCCAATTAATGTACGACTAATTAACACCATGTGGGTACACAAGGCGAACAAATTAAAAATTACAAACGACGAATAATTAAATAATTAAAATCCGTAAAGCACAGACTGTTTGGTTAGACGAACAAACAAGGAATAGGCCTATTAGTCCGGTCAATTTAGCCGAAAAAATGGGGGTACCCTTACATAAATTCCCAACAAGCTGAAAATTTGCATGAACGTTAGGGACACCATTATAATGAAATTGTGATGACAATGATGATGAATAAGATGACCTGACATTCCATTAAATTTTACTGAGATAGACCGTGGAGTAGGGTTACCGGAGAAACCACGTTGAAAAAACTAAAGTAAATTTTAGAATCGCTTTTTCTCTGAAATGGTTAATGTTATGAAAAAAACTGTAAGGGCATTTTTTATAGATAATTGCATGTTCTACAATTTTTGTCTGAAATATTTTTATCATAAAACTAACCGTTTCGTTGAAAAATCTAAAAAACCCATTTTTGCGAACTTTGACCTTGAATAAAATTTTTTGCACACATGGGATCGATGGGGACTTTTCACAATTTCATTATAATGGTGTCTCTAACGTTCATGCAAATTTTCAGCTTGTTGGGAATTTATGCAAGGGTGAATGTCTAAATTGACTGGGCTATATTCCTTGTTTGTTCGTCTAACCAAACAGTCTGTGCTTTACTGATTTTAATTATTTAATTAAATAATTAAAATACACTCGTCGTTTGTAATTTTTAATTTGTTCGCCTTGTGTACCCACATAGTGTTAATTAGTCGTACATTAATTGGATCAACCGAGACGTTACTGTTGGTTTTTGGGAAATACTAATTCTTTAGAACCCTGAAGATGACTGGACGATACCAGTCGAAACGTCGGTAAAGAATGAAGTACATGTGTTCTCATTATTTTTTTATATTTTCTTAAATGATTTTTCGTGCGATTTTCTTATCGAATATCCCTCTGTATCGATTCACATCGTGGAAATTTTGTTTTTGTGCACCGATGGCAATGAAATCGCACTTGGCTATGACTCGTGCAATTTACATTACCATCAATGCATTTGTTGTAGTCTTTGAGAAAGGATACTAAAGGAGACGCTATGAAGCATCTTTGCTGTATACTGAAAACGGGAGCATTGGGCGGGGCTAAGTGTACTACCAATATGGCTGCTTCACCAGGTGCGAACTACGGAAAATTATAAAAAAAACAAAAATCATTCTAACCCTCCGCTTAAAAGCATCGCACTTACTGTACTTTGTCCCTCGAAAATAACGGGCCCTGTTCACTTTTCACGAGATCCCCATTAATGTTAATCGTCTTTGAACATCGCAATCTCCTTTCCGGTTTTTCTAATTACGGCCCTACACATTGTTTTTATTTTGTACACTAACCTATGAAATGTTATGCCAGTCGAATTCTTCTTATCCACACCATCTCTGCTGTTGCAGCTACGTAGAGCACAAGACACCATAATGCTTTTAATATTTACATTAGTATATAACTATAATACACACGCACTTAATAAATATTACACTTTTTACTAACACTATCTGATTGACAGTTTGTTTGACATAAGTGTACTATCAATATGGCGTACCTCTACCCACTTTGACCACGTGATGTCGTCTCCCTTAGTATCCTTTCTCAAAGGTTGTAGTAAATCAAAAGCTTTCAAGATCAAGTAATCAAGTAATTGTGTACAACAACAGCATTTTGTTTTGGGCAATTAAGTGTATCTTTTGCCATTTCGTTCTGCATTGCATTTTTAATAACCACGAGCATCTCTACTTGGAACATGTATCTTCATGTCACATGTGCTTATGTTTTAGGCTTGGCTTTGGAGACGTCTTTGATGGGTTTCCAACTGCCACCCATTCTTTAATAAAATAACACATTGTGTTTGTAGATATGATGAAATTTTGTCTGATGAAATTTGTCATAAAATAATATTGTTAGTTTATGGAAAGCATGGTTTATTAGCGAAATCTGCTGGACAATTTCTTATTAACAAAATTAACAAAATAACAAACAGTAGTACTGATGACAACCCAGTTCTACAATTAGCCCTTATTGTACGCACTACCAATGTAAGTATTTTACAAGTTGACTGGTTTCAATTTACATTCATATCTATTTAATAATGACTTGTGAAAATAGTATTTTGATTGCAATCATAATAATTTGATGTGGGTATGGTTTTTTTTTTAAAAAAGCATTTACTTTTCAGAAAATAGAATTATTACCTCTACTGGTTGATGCAACAATGGATTTTTGGCCCATTATTTCTTATTGGCCCCTGTTAATAGACTGGTTATTATCAACTTCTGATTCATGTACGGTTGAAATGCAACATATAATAATGCAGATAATGTCAGAGTCAGTGCAACAATGCATTACTGGAAAATGTAAAATTGTTCGTATGAAGCCTTGTAACAGTAAGTACCTACCATGTAATTATGTAACTGTGGTAAAATTTAATGAAATATGTTGCAGATAAAACGAAAACAAATTCACAGACAATCAGCAAAATATTTATTACCAAAATGCCATTATTATTAAAAAAATATAAAGATGATTCTAAGTGTGTAGAGATGCTAGTAAATATTTTACTCTTTATGGATTTGCAGGAAATCGTCTTAACTAATAACGCTCAAGTAAGTTGTTGGTGATATGTTGGGCAGTTATTATGTTTATTTTTAGGAACTTGATGCTGTACTATCTCTATTAAGACCAATCTTTGTTAAGGAAACCAACCAGAAAACGCTGGATGTAATTAGCAAATATTTTTATAAACTGTATGAGCCAACTTTCACTTTAAAACATAAATACTTAAACAAAATAAAAACTGTCCAATTGGCTACTAAAGATGCATTGAGTAACTTCGGGCAGGAGTCAAATAAGGTAAAATTATGTTCATTTCTAAGAGCTTTACTTGACTATTAAAGGTTGGTGTTATCGTATATTATAAACGTATTAGTTTAACATTCAGTATATTACCGAAGTGCATATGGAAAGTTAGCTTGACAATGTGTTAGGTCTTATTGTTTTATATTCAATTGCTTGGATGGTATTTGCTCAAGTGAATACGTGGTTCTATGTATAAACACGCTATAGGTAGATACATTATTTAATCATATTTAACTATATTGATGTATACATTTTGTTAAATAAAATAACTCACAAGCACAAAAATAGTACTTATTGTACGATAAACATGGCGTACATAATTTTACAAAGCACACACTCAAAACAATATAATGACCACGGTCCACGGGCGGCGGAACAAAATTTGTTAGCAGGGGTTCTTACATTGTTTTAAATAGAAATCAGAATGCTTGAAACGTTTTACCTATTTTTACATACTTTCTATTAACTACTCTTGAATAATTTCTTACTTTCTTGATGCCTTGTTTCAAATCAATACTAATTAATGTCTAAAAATTCTTTTAGGAAACCGTGGAATTTTGGATGGCTAGATTGCTGGCTTTAATAAATCATCATGATTTGAAGGAAACTCTGGATTTTAATTTTTTGTTTGATTTAGTTATATTTATGGAAGAAAATGAATTTTCCACCAAGGTATGTAATTATATGCTTTTTTCCAATCTGTCATTTTTGAATGTAGAATTCAAAATAAAAATTTTAGGGGGTGTCATTAATCCTCTTACATCCTACATCTTTTTTATATTCTGAAACAGAAAAACTGGTTATCTAGATCTATAGTCAGGGCAATCCTAAAAGCGTTGCACGTGACATATGACGTAAAAACAGTACCAATGTAATACTAATTTTTCGGATTGTCATTAAAGGTAATATTCTAGGGTAAAATAATTCTACAAGTTGGCAGCATCATAAATAAAATTACAATGTTGCAACCAAGGACATCTGTCATTTATTGTCTTCCATTTCGTATTTTATTCTATTTCGTTTTAATTCCATATGACAACACTGTTTGACATGTATGTAATACTCGTGACGTGCAACGCTTTTTGGTTTGCCCCAACTTTAGTGATGTCATATTCCTCATCTTACATCAAATATTTTTTCACTTTTCAAAAAATATTGTTCATCATTATGAAACAATAAGCACGTGTAATTATGACTGAACAATAAGTAAATAAAATAAATTACACGATAAATATTAAGTTTGTTGATATATGTGAACGAGAACAAATTATTTATATTTTGGCGCCTTTTCCAAAGTAAGTCGATGTTTTTATACTTCACTTACTACCAAACTTCATAGTTATGGCCCCTCCCACACACAGCTACGCGGTCACGTGTCGTTCACGAGATAATCCAAGACCTATACAAAATGCGGATTCATTTCACATTCTAATAAATTTGTTTCATGCATACAGCACCAAAACTTTTAGATGAAAACAGAATTAAATTATCTTTAAGCAACTTCGCAAAACAATACAAAAAATTTATTACAGGTACAGGCTAGAATTACTCATGTAATTTAGTATCTATGCAATGCTTTCCCCCTTATAAATTGCGTTCAATAAATGTTATTTATTATTATTATTTAATTGTTGTTCTGATTTTTTGTAATAATCTTTACAGGTTATTGAATATGGTTTCAAAACTTGTTATCATTTCCTAAGATGGCAGTTAACTACAATAATAGAACTGTCATTGGAAGAGGAGTCAGTGTCTCTTAAAGAAGATGTATTTAAACTAAAAACAGATTTTCAATGTTTTATTGCTTATTGTTTCAAGATTCTACAAAACATATCTAACAGCGCTCGTTTTGCTGTAAGTATTTTGCTTTCTACATATACAGGGTACCTATCCCATTAGTGCGAGGAAGTCCAATATTTCATTCAATATCATACGGATTAAAAAATGTTTGAAATAAAAGTTGTAGGATACGAACCATTGTATATTTGTAAAATATTTATAAACATACAGCGTGCTTCGAATAATCGGCTCCGTGCCGACCTGTTTTTTTAAATGGAACACCCTGTATATTATTACGCAGCTCGAAGCTTTTCAATCACTCCAATTCATGTCTGTACTATGTGTCTTCTAAAACTAGTAGTTTTTTCTGGTATTCCATTTAAAATAGCAAAGCTTTTCTTATTCGAAATTGACAGAACTTTACGAATTATTGCAAGCACTCTGCATAATTAAATCGATAAATATTTGTATATTCACTAAGGAACGACATTTACTAATTTGTGTACCAAAAATTGACTCAAAATTTTATAACTGAACGAGCCTAAGTATTTTTTAATCAGACCATGTTTTTTTATGAAAAAAAATCCAAATGGAACTTTCTTCAGCGATAAGCTTAAATGTTATTTATATTATATTTCTCTTTATACCACTCAAGGTTTAGGCATGCACAGATGTTTTGGCTCTCTTCCAGAGTAGTAAATGGTGTTTCCAATCCTCATTCGCATTATAATGATTTGATTCCTCCGTTTTAAATCTATTTTCTCTGTTCAGTTTTTACGTTTGGGTTAATATTGTGTGTAAAGATTCGTTATTGCGCAACAGTGCCAGATCAAATATTGCCTGGGCCCTCTGCACTCCTTGACTGGCCCCTAAACTTTACGGTGCCTGCTCACCCTCACTCCCTTAATGAACTTATTTGCTTACATAGTTTTATTATCCAGCACATCAGGCTTTCTTAAGGTACAGGTATAACACAATAATGTGTTAAGTTAAACTATACATAATTTCATTGTGTTACGAATCTTTTTTTATAAATTTATTGGTCATGTTTTAAATATTTTTTGCAGATAATCATTTTCATTTGCAATAATTGCCAAAGTATGTAGGTACTAAATTTCTTTTGATCCATACTTGACCTATGGTCATTTTTAGGGAAAGCGCTCTCTTCAGAGGACTTGTTCACGATCAGCAATAAGTAAATCTTTAGACTGGTGAGGATCTCAGGAAAACAAACATCTAGCTTATTTTTTATAATAAATTGAAAAAATCTTTTGGTTGCATGGTCTTATCATCTTTTGTTTCAAGAAGAAGAAGAAGACTTCATCTAAGTCATTGTGGTATCTATTTCGTAAATTTCTAGCGCTCTCTTAGTTCATCATTGGTAGCTATTTTATCTTTTTAGTGCTGCCAAAAGATGGCCAAAAATTGAAAGGAAACTCAATTTTTAATTTGTTTCTGCCAGTTTCTTTTTCCAATCAAGATGCCGTCACTTTCCCTTCCTTTATTATACGGTGTGTTCAAAATTGGATGCTCATCATTGGTATTTTACTAAGCGATACAGAGTCTGTTAAATTTATCTCATCTTACTGTTTTTGTAATGTAATTGACAACGTGCGATCTTTTGTTTTACACTCAACTTCAAAGATAATTTGATTTTCTTATGCGTTAAAGTACGCTACAAACATGTTCTATTTTTCTGCTAAACTAAAAGACAGATGCCTTAAAAGCTTATATTCTTGAAGAAGGGAAAAAACGAGCAATTTAACCATATTAAAATCAAATACGGTTTCCATTTCAAAAAATAGAGGAGACCATAAACTTCTTTTACCGTTTCCTGTGTTTATGACTCTGACACTGAATCTTGTGTGCCTTAAAGACGCTGTTAGTTAATGAAGACAAAAATAGTACAAATCTTGAGGGAACTTGAAATATTTTTTGGCAAGCAGCATACACCGAGCAGGGTATATAAAATGTCACCTCTATTTCTTCACACTACTGGAATGCTATGACTAATGCGATACTCTCGATGTTATTCCGACTATAACTGTTTAATAATTTCCATGGTGTTGCTTAAATTCTAATCTGTTTGCTTTAACAATTTGACTCGAAAAACTGTCAACCTAAAAATGCTCCACCTTCAGTGTCGCATTTTTATTAGTTGACAGTTTTTTTCGTCTAATTACTAGGCAACAGATTCTTATTAAACAACCCAAATTTACTCGGTAAAATATAATACAAAGTGCAATTATAAGTGATAAAAAAATGGCTGCATAAACAGAGTTATCTGTCCCGTTCCTTATTATTGGTCCCTATTTGTATTTTTAAAAAGGTGAAGTTGTTAATTGAAGTACCTAAAGCTTATTAGGAACAGAGTCATATAATATATATTTCTATATATTTTAGGCTTTCGAGTGTATTTGTGAGGTGTATTTGAAATTTCATAGCGAGTTAAAATGTCCTTCAAAGCAAAGGGAAATACTGTGCACACTTATCCCAGCACCTTTTAAATCAACGTATACACATAACTTTATGCGTTGTGTTCAAAAATTATTATTTGATCAACACATAACAGGTAAGTGTGTAATGCAATGCAATATGCTAAGTCGTAACAACTATGTTTTTTGCAGAAGAAACGTTACGTACACGACGAATTGCTTTGGGTAATGTGATTAATTTAATTTTTTTGCACATAATTGAAATACCTGAGGCGGTGAAACTGTATATATATTGTGATTCTGTAAGTTCTGCTCTACACTTTACTGTTCTATAAGTTTTATTTTAGCACAATAAAGATTACGGCGACATATTTGATTCAGGGTTCAAAGTAATCTATGAAGCCGATCCTGTTACAATCATTGTGATAATTTTGCAGTGTTTAATTTATAAGTTTACTCAGTTGATGATTAATAATTTAAATGAAGAAATTAATATCGAACTTCAAGTTGGTATCAAAACATGTATAATAGTGTAAATGGATATTCTTTTCTTTTTCAGCGTCTTTGTAAACGATTACAGCTCTCAATGAATCGTTGGGTGGATGAGTCTTCTCTGTTAATACATATGGGTATAAAATATTCCATTTCTACGGAAACACATTATCCATTTTTAAATTATTTAAAGTATTTTGCTGCTTCACTATCTATGATTGAAAAGCAAACATTGTAAGTACATACACATAATGTTTGTGCATTTAACAAAACAACTGCACTCTAGCTAATGCTAAAAAATGTTTTTTTTTAGAGTGAACCAATTGCTTTCTAGTATTCCTAAAAAAAATCATGAACACGCAGCAGTGAAGGGTTTTATATGGTACATAAATTACAAAAAAACTGGACAGCAGAGAGCAGGTAAGTGTTATCTCAGCATGGTTCATTGAGCATTTTGGTAATAATTAAGGTATTTTATCTTTTAACTCTAAAAGCTTTTTATCCTTACAGAGGGTTTTGTGGAGTAGAATTATAGCCCTGGCTTCCTCTTCACTGCTTCCTCCAACCTTTTTTTATCCAGTGACTGTCTGTGAACTTCGTTTGACCTTTTCCCATTTCCTTGATTTCCTCAGCTTAAGTGGTCATCCTTTACTTATTGATCTATTCTTCATAACTTGTTCTAGCCATCTTAATTGTTCTTCTTCTATTCTGTTTTTACAAGTTCCGTCTGTAGTTTGTCTTCTATTTTTCTGAGGAGTCTCATGTCTGTGCTTTGACTTGTTCCCCTTTAGTTGTTTGTTATTGTCTATGCTCCAAATCCAAAGGTAAGAATAATTGGAATGACTACTTTTTTGATGTCTGTGCATTTGCTTGTTTTTGTTTGGAAAGGTGTTCTTCATCCTTTTTTGGTCCTTGCCTTGATTTCCACGCCCACGTTTCTGTTTTCTTCTAGTGTGGTATCCCGTATTTGAAGCTAGGCACTTGTTCTAGTTTTGTACCCTTCATATTTATTCAGTGCTTCAGCGGTTTACCTTCATGTATATTACATCTAGGTTTTTATTCAATATTTTCAGGTTTTCATTAACCTCTGTTCTGTTCTTTAACATGAGCACTATCCCATACTCATCCTATTATTGAATCATTTATCTCACTCATGGTTCAGCATGCAATTTTATATTATGCCATTTCTTTAGTTGTTTCCTTAATTTCTTCCTTAATTATTGGTGTGCTACTGGTTACAGATTATTTTACCGCATTTCCAACAGAAGGTGGGCTTATTTTTTACTTTATCATTTTTGTAATGATATTGTCTATTCCAGGTGCCTTACAATCTTTCGATGTACTTATTTTATCAATATCTTATGATGTGTTCTCTTTACTAGCTCTGTTTTAATTTAGAAACAAAATCCTGCACTACAAGTAGTATCACTGAGTCATTTGAAATTGAAGATGAATCTCAAACTATTTCATCCAATGGTAATTATGAAATACTTGACACCACCGAAGAAAATGAAGATAGAGCTAGTATGTAAATTGTTGATGTGTTAGAAATTGATGTTTTATTTATTTATGTTAGAAATTGATCTTTTATTTATTTAACGTGTTTATTGTTCTTTGACTTTGTATTTCCTAGGTTTAAAGCATAAAGGTTTAAATATATTTTGTACCTATACAAGTTTTATCAATTTTTGTTGTGGCAATCTTCCAATTCCTTGCTTGAAAAAATCCAGTTTGGAAATGAAGAAGCCCCCAAGTCAATTTTGTGGAGCACATTTATTTTCAAAGGAGATTCCATGATCAATACATCTCAGCCAGTGATTGTTTCATTGAAGCACAATTTGCCACAACAAATATAAGAGTTGAAGAAACTAAATGTAATCACATTTTGGGATTTTATTTGGCCTTTTGTGATAGATCAGTAGGTGCAGACTCCTATCATAGGTGCTGATTTTTTAAGCAATTTTGGATTATTAGTTGATTTGCAAAATCAGTATTTAAATTGACACTTCTACAAATCTGACCAGCACTGGCAAATGTATACAAAACTACTACTATACTATAACTACTTACTATCGCATATAGTACCTACCTAAATGTATTTTATCTGTGGTAAAACGAATAAAAAAAATAAAAAAATTAATATAGTGTGTAGTATAGTTGTAATCAGAAAACGATTTCTGATTTTCTCCTGGGAAACCACCCCTTGTGCCAAACACGCAAGAGGGAACTATGTTAAAGAATCCAGAAACGAATCATTTTATGACGGTGAATCATCTTTCGATTTAGGAGCTTTCGAAATTTATGTACAAACTTACCTATATAACGCTTACATTGGAAAATAGTAATGCATAGACACAGTTACTTATTGAGTCAAGAGTTCTGAATCTACCTGAAAATGTACTAGAGCTAGTTGTGAACGTGAAGTAGTGAGCGTGTCCTTTCGATATGTACCGCATGTACATCGAGAAAATCGCAAATGTCTGCAAATTGTGCGGGAAGTGTGAAATTAGGTACACTTATTAATTAGATCAAACTAAACGATTGACCCGCAGCACCCCTATTTTCAACCCTTCGTTTTCAAAAGTGCCCGTATTTAGTTTTTTCCATCCCCTAACGATAATTCTTTTGTTTACAATTTTTCGAAAATTTTATATTAATAAAAGTTTTAGGAATTCTTATAAGCAACATGTTAGGTATATAAGGATAAAATTTTCACAAATATCAACCCTTATCGAGATATCTGGAAAAAACTGATTTTTGCAGTTTCATTACAAAATCGGTCAGTTTTCTTGTTTATCGTTTCTCAGACAAATTATTCAAGTAAAAGTTGTAGATATTAATATGATAAATATTTTAGCTATATATAATATTTTTACAGAAAGCAAACCTTAACAAGTTATTTCGAAATTTCTGAAAGTAAGCAACCCTTAAGTATGAAATCGCTCATATCTTTTTTGTTTGTAACTTATGAGAGAAAACGTGTGTATAATAGAAAATTATCTTTTAGGCGTTTTATATGAGTATGAGAATTTCTCAAAAGTCAACCCTTAACGAGACATATCGAAAAAACCAGAAACTGTCAATTTTCACATAAAATCGAGCATAACTTTTCTATATTTCACTAAAGTGACATTGTTATATAATTCGGTAGGTATATGGATGTAGAAAATATAAGGGGTAATTTTTTTACAAAAACTCACCCTTAGCGAGAAATTTTGAAAAAAACAAACTCAGCCCTTTTTAGAACAGTTTTCGTAACTTTTCCAATTACGATTGTTAATATTATTTTTTCACGGTTAATAATAGCCAATTCGGTACAGTGTATTTCATGAAATCATATTGATTTTGCACCATCTCACACTGGTGAGGGCCGAGGGGGTCATGTGATACATCATTGGAAAGCTAATTCCTTGGCCATTTCATTTTTGCATTTTTTCACTTTATTTCTATCTATGTAAACTACTGAAATATTTATTTAAACACCGTTACGTCGCATCTCCTTTTTAGTCTTCTATTTGGTTGTTCTCACTGACATAAGAGTCGGTGCAGAGATAATATATACTAACTTGCTATTGAAGTGCTTACCTTTTATTTTCGCACGCACCTCTACATTTTCGGAAAGTTAAAGTACAAGGAAAGCTTTCTTCTGCAAATACGGCCCATGGTTTCATATTTCGAGTTACATGCACGCCTGTCCAACTCCCTATACATGCCTCCCAGACCCAGATGTCCGGTAATATTGGCCACGATTAGAGACTCTTTAATAAGAGTCTGGCCAAAGCAGCCATTTTCCGTCACAACGTGGCGCCAAATTTGAAAAATTTAGAAATGGCTATAAGTACCTCCGTCCTCCATGGTATAAATTGTTACGGCAAGAATTGGGTCGTAACGAAATTTAAATGGAGCAATGGCCGCAGTACCTCAGTGCTAGTAGGCAGGTGGTCGCAGGTTAGCTATAAGGAGCGAAAGAGCGTTAGAATTTGGGTAGAAAATAGGTAAGGCCGAGTAAAGGCAAAGGGCGCCACGTAATTCTTCGAGAAAATAGGGCTGCTAATTCGAATTACGAAGGTATTAGCAGGTAAAGTAGTAGCGATGTCAATGCTGAAAGAGAACGGGGTAGTTCGAGCAATAAATAAAAAAAAAAGAAAGAAAGTTTGATGTGATTATAATGAATTAAAAGATTTCAAATAAAATATGTAACAAGATGGCAAATTTTATAAATACAAAAAAAGGTTGTTTATACAAATAAATATTAAATTCAGTAGAACAAAATACGGGATCTAAATTACCTTTAAAAGAATCAAAATTGTAAATAAAATGATTCGAGTGACGTTAAATTAGCAAACAAAAATATTGGGGAAGCGATCGAAAGTTTACAAGGCAGTAATTGTAATGATAAATCGAAATTTTACCTTACTTTATCTTCACAGGATCCTTATGCATAAGTTTCCGTTGAGATGTACCTTGAACAAAAGTAAATAACACAAGAACAAAATAAACGAATCACTAGCTTGTAGTACGGAGATCGGATACCAAATATTAATTAATTCAATCTTAAAAATAGGTCCGTTAATTGCAAACAAAAGAATCAAGGTAATTAGATAGATAACAAATTAATCTTTTACAAGTGAAAATTAAATGAGCAATTTAAGTAAACTTTAATAATTTAGAAAGATAAAAAAAGTTATAGGTAAAGGTAAAGTTACGTTAAGAGCAAATAAAGCAAATTTAAAAATGTCAGAAATGTAGAATTAAAGTTAAAATTTACGTAGCGGTAAACGTAGAAAATTATTAAACAGTAATTGTAGAACAGGAAATTGGTGTTGTTGTTTTCCACTTAACGACGGCTTCATAGAATCTATTTAATCCAGTATGTAGCCTTGATCGAGGATCGAACAGTGGTTTTCCACGATCTTCACTTCGGAGTAATGCAGGAAAAGAAAAGTACAAATTGTAGATTTGGCGATGTTTTATCGTCACCAGAAAAGCATGGAGTTATGTAGAAAAATAAGCGTAATTTTTAATTTGGTACCTAGGTACCAGAAAGTGCTAAAAAGGGAAAGCGAAATTAGGTGACGCAGTTGGGAAAATTAAAAAAAACATACCTGGGGTAATTCCAGCGAGTACACCTTTCTGTGTTAAAAAACGTAAAAAATATGGTTTAGTTGATAGGTATTTCGGGAAAAGCAAAAGTTCCACAATATCACTAATTAGGTCGATAAAACACTCAAAGACGAAAATAGTTTTCGATTTTTAGTAATAGCGTTTTACTTTTTTACAGAAAAGGTTTAGTAACTTGTACGAGAGCGGTTATGAAACTGAGGGCAGAAAGGGGTCCATTTCCCCAGCACACCCCACTCCGAATTTCGAAATGAAAATTTGCACACGAATTGTGCTCGTTTTGTGCTCAATTGTGCCCTTAAAATTTCGTTTTGTGCTTCATCCCTTGCGGAGATATTATCAATAAATTTTGGGCGGTGCTGGGGAAATGCGAGCACACCCCACTTCGAATTTCGAAATGAAAATTTGCACACGAATTGTGCTCGTTTTGTGCTCAATTGTGCCCTTAAAATTTCGTTTTGTACTTCATCCCTTGCGGAGATATCGCCAAATGTATGGGCGGTGCTGGGGAAATGCGAGCACACCCCACTTCGAATTTCGAAATGAAAATTTGCACACGAATTGTGCTCGTTTTGTGCTCAATTGTGCCCTTAAAATTTCGTTTTGTGCTTCATCCCTTGCGGAGATATCATCAATAAACTTTGGGCGGTGCTGGGGAAATGCGAGCACACCCCACTTCGAATTTCGAAATGAAAATTTGCACACGAATTGTGCTCCTTTTGTGCTCAATTGTGCCCTTAAAATTTCGTTTTGTGCTTCATCCCTTGCGGAGATATCGCCAAATGTATGGGCGGTGCTGGGGAAATGCGAGCACACCCCACTTCGAATTTCGAAATGAAAATTTGCACACGAATTGTGCTCGTTTTGTGCTCAATTGTGCCCTTAAAATTTCGTTTTGTGCTTCATCCCTTGCGGAGATATCATCAATAAACTTTGGGCGGTGCTGGGGAAATGCGAGCACACCCCACTTCGAATTTCGAAATGAAAATTTGCACACGAATTGTGCTCGTTTTGTGCTCAATTGTGCCCTTAAAATTTCGTTTTGTGCTTCATCCCTTGCGGAGATATCATCAATAAACTTTGGGCGGTGCTGGGGAAATGCGAGCACACCCCACTTCGAATTTCGAAGTGAAAATTTGCACACGAATTGTGCTCGTTTTGTGCTGAATTGTGCCCTTAAAATTTCGTTTTGTGCTTCATCCCTTGCGGAGATATCATCAATAAACTTTGGACGGTGCTGGAGAAAGGCAAGCACCCCCCACTTCGAATTTCGAAATGAAAATTTGCACACGAATTGTGCTCGTTTTGTGCACAATTGTGCCCTTAAAATTTCGTTTTGTGCTTCATCCCTTCCAGAGGTATCATGGATAAACTTTGGGCGGTGCTGGGGACCCCAATTTTTAGTATTTACAAAGTAAACCTATTACTTCCTGGAAACCCCAAACGGGGACCTAGCTACGTCCATCTTAAAGTTAAGCAGGACGAAGATAAAACTTGCGACAGAAATGGTCACGGGCCACTGTCGCATGAACAAACACCTGCACAACATGGGACTGACTGAAAGCCCGATATGCAGGGGTTGTGGTGAGGCAGATGAAACGCCCCATCACGTCATTTGCCAATGTGAGGCATTCATAAAGGCAAGGGAACTCCTACTTGGAAATGAAAAAATTACACAAGAGGAAGTAACGAAGATTCGCCCTACTAAAATCCTGCACTTTGTGAAAGATACAGGTATTCTTGAAGGGTAGACAACACCGGGGAGCACAATAGACCAAAAGGTCGCAGTGCGGGAACCTATTGGGACCACCCCCAGAACTATAATAATAATAATAATAATAAACCTATTATTTTCATTATTTTTTTGTTTGCGGTTTACTGTTGTGTATTTGTCAAGGGTGGCCCAACGAAAAGGTAACAGGCGGGTTTCTCGCTAAAAATTTTTTTTTGAGAAATACAAAAACGCGTCAATTGCTATATCGAAGGGGACAACTTTTGTCATACTTTCAATCTGCAATGATTTCATCTCTTAGCGCTGTGAGAACAAAACTACGTCATTTGAAAGGTCTTTCTTTTCTGAATTCAGTACACTAGTTTTTTTTATTTTTAACAAAAAAAGCTTCTGTAAAAAAACAATAGATCTTTCCGAGCTTTTTTTAGTTTTTAAATGCATCAAACTCTTTCCTCATTTTCCATGTTTGCAACTTCAACTTTTTTGTTAAAAACAAAAAAACTAAAAAAACTAGTGCACTGAATTCAGAAAAGAAAGACCTTTCAAATGACATATCACTTACCTCATCATCTCTATCTAAATGATAGGGGTTGTTCTCACAGCGCTAAAGGATGAAATCATTTCAGGTTGTAAATAATGAAAAAAGTTGTCCCCCTTAATATAAAAACTGCTATTTTCGAATTTCTCAAAAAAAAATTTCTACCCAGAAACCCGTCTGTTACCTTTTCGTTGGACCACCCTGTATATTATATTACCTTGTTATTTTTTAGTTTTTTTATTTTATTTTGTGATATTCATGGGAAACGGTCTTCGTTTTGTTTTTATTTTTTTATTTGGCTTTAGCTTATTTTGTTTTTCTTCCTTTTTACATGTATTGTTCTGTATATATTGTGCAAATATTGTTCGAGGTTTAGTTTATTATTTTCATTTTATCTCATTTTATTTTATTTGTATACATTTGTGGGGTTTCTGTATATTTATTTTTTTATTCTATTCTATAGGGTGTCCAGAAATGAAGGCGCCAAACGAAAATCCCAGTTAGTAGACATTATTTTACGTCAATTTAACCCAAATTACCTTAGTCCAAAAATGTATGTTAAGCGAGCTGGAGCTCCTTATAGATGGTGTCATGAAGTACTTTTTTTTGTAATATATATTGAAACAGGTGGCTGTCATCTAGAGCACTTACTGTAAAATTTGTTGTTTTTTATATAACTTGATATAAGAGTAATTAGTTAAATAAATTAATAAATTAGTAATTTATTTAAATTTATTTTTCTCGAGAAGGGTGCATCCTAACGATTTGAAACAAGAGCACATTATTTTTAGAAAAGACCCTAGAGAATTCGAATTTGACACAAAAATGTCAAAAAAATAAATGTAAAAAAAATACAATCCAAAATGTCTGCGGCCCCTCCCACATGAGACGCTAAGGAAGTATTATTTACAGCGACCGATATGTGATCAGAAGGTAAGTCATTGTGCAAAGTTTGGACATCTTCGATCGAAACGTTTTTGAGATATTACAAAAAAAAGTACTTTATGGCACCATCTATAAGGAGCTCTACCTCGCTTAAGAAGCATTTTTGGATTAAGGTAATTTAAGTTAAATCGACATAAAATAATGTCTACTAACTGGGATTTTCGTTTGACACCTGCATTTCTGGGCACCCTGTATTTATTCTATCTATTTACACTGTAGAGGGATCATTTTTGTTTTTATGGTGGTTTATTTTATATTTTATATTTCATTTTATTATGGTTTTATTTACTAAAGGACTGGTTGTTTTTTTATTTTTTAGAAAATTCCTGTTTATATTTTGTTTTATTGTTAACTTAGAAGATATCTGTTTTTGTTCTGTTTTTGAGATTTCTGTTATTATTATATATTATTATTAAATATTTTCTAATTTTTTATTATTAGTGATATTGTTATTATTATTATTATTATTATGGGGTAGATGCACGGATGATGCCTGGGTAGATCACAAAAAAGCAGGCCTACCGAAGGATAAGGTGCAAATGTCTGGCCAGGATTCCCCCAATATGGATCGTCTCAGTTGGACAAGTGCGAGACACTCACAAAGTATGTGGTGTGCCGTCTCGTCCTTACTAATGTTAAGCACTTGAATTTTAAAAGCTAACTTTTATGAAAAATGAATGCTTAACGCATCTCACCCAAACTTTTAAGAGTCTACTTTAGGGAAAGGTAGGCAATAGAAGTGTCAAAGTATGCAGCATAAATGAGTACAAAATACAGGGTAGACCATTTTAAGGGCGAATATCTCGAAAAGGAGATTTTTTTCAAAAAATGTTTCAGGTGAAAGTTTTGTGGCTTTGAGGGGGAAAGATGATGACATTATCAATTTAATTGTAGATGGCGCGACTTAAGAGATTTCATCATGACGGCTATTTTTTTAAATGGGAGTTGATTTTTCTTTCCAAATGAAAGTTGTAGCTGGCAATAAGACGAATACAATGGTTTTTGGTTTTTTGTAATCTAATCATTTTTCACTGAGTTAAGTACGGTGTTCCAAAGTTTATAAATTAAGTAAAAGCACAGGTAAAAGTTTCCACAATTCCACCCCCCCCTTAGTGTACGTATTTTGTAACTCCACACCACTCTGCATTTCTCTCCCCTCTCTGTGTTGTTCCTATCCGTTATCTGGACCGATTTTGTTTGATAGTCAACCAGGTCCAGGCTGATTGACACGCATTTTCCCTTGCTTAGCATTACCCAGGATGAACGACGTGGACGTGACGGGGTTTTCATCCCTTTGGGGTGCTTGATTAGCGTGAGTCCCCTTGCCTCTTACTATTCGGAGTACTTGAATAGTGCGGAGGTGCAGAATTACAAAATACGTATACTATGGGGGTGGAAACTTTACTTAATTTATACATTTTGTAACACCGTACCTCACGGAAAAATGATGCGATGAAAAAACACAAAAAACTGTTGTATTCGTCTCATTGCCAGCTACAACTTTCATTTGGAAAGAAAAATCAACTACCATTTAAAAAAATGGCCGCCATGATGAAATCTCTAAAGTGGCGCCATCTACAATTAAATTGATAATGTCATCATCTTTCCCCCTCAAAGCCACAAAACTTTCGTCTGAAACATTTTTTGAAAAAAATTCTCCTTTTCGAGATATTTGCGTGTATCACTTAAAATGGTCTACCCTGTATAGTATAAGTATACAGTGTGACTCATTTAGAATGGAAACACCCATGTAAAATCTGAAGTTATTTACCGATTTTAACCATTTTTTTTTAAAATGTCAATTAACGAAACGTCTACCTCGGGACAAAATTTTAAATGTTTATTCCAATTTTCAGGGCATACTACGATAACTTTTTCGTACTCAAAATGGAGAATTCTTATTAGCGATTTGTTTATAAAAAAAATATCTACGCCACTGGATTCAGAATGCTTCCAAATAGCTGTCACCAAAATTTTACAAAAATATATTTATTAATAACAAAGTTATGACAACTTAAAGTTCGAAAACTTTCTACGCTAACAGTTACAAAACAACACCCTGTATCAATAGATGGCCATTGAAATTATGTTAATAATTCTTAAATTAAACTATTTAAACCATCAGTGGAGTAAAAAATATTTAAAGTAACGTAATATTTAATAAAAATCTATCATAACTGTTAAGTTAAACAGTAACATAATTTCCATGGTAACTAAGATTTAAATGGAAATGTTAGGTCTTTATTTACTCAATCGCGCGATTCCGTTACTTTTATTAAATATTACGTTACTTTCAATATTTTTTTTCTCCACTGATGGTTTAAATAGTTTAATTTAAGAATTATTAACATAATTTCAATGGCCATCTATTGATACAGGGTGTTGTTTTGTAACTGTTAGCGTAGAAAGTTTTCGAACTTTAAGTTGTCATAACTTTGTTATTAATAAATATATTTTGTAAAATTTTGGTGACAGCTATTTGGAAGCATTCTGAATCCAGTGGCGTAGATATTTTTTTTATAAACAAATCGCTAATAAGAATTCTCCATTTTGAGTACGAAAAAGTTATCGTAGTATGCCCTGAAAATTGGAATAAACATTTAAAATTTTGTCCCGAGGTAGACGTTTCGTTAATTGACATTTAAAAAAAAATGGTTAAAATCGGTAAATAACTTCAGATTTTACATGGGTGTTTCCATTCTAAATGAGTCACACTGTATAAAAGATTGAGACCTGTTTCAATTAGAAATTCCAGATAGAAAGGGCTTCCATTTCGACAACTTCACCCGTAAGTTTCCGTAATATCTATTGAAAGGTGAGAGCACTAATGATGGTAATTTGTGCGCAATGGGGCTGCCATTTCCACTGCCACCCTTAATATCTGTTAGGAGGAAAAGAGCACAAAACGAAATAACGGCACAAAATGAAAACAATTGGTGTGCAAATTTTCATTTCGAAATTCGGAGTGGGGGTGCTCGCATTTCCCCAGCACCGCCCATACTTTTGGCGATATCTCCGCAAGGGATGAAGCACAAAACGAAATTTTAAGGGCACAATTGAGCACAAAACGAGCACAATTCGTGTGCAAATTTTCATTTCGAAATTCGAAGTGGGGTGTGCTCGCATTTCCCCAGCACCGCCCAAAGTTTATTGATGATATCTCTGGAAGGGGTGAAGCACAAAACGAAATTTTAAGGGCACAATTGAGCACAAAACGAGCACAATTCGTGTGCAAATTTTCATTTCGAAATTCGGAGTGGGGTGTGCTGGGGAAATGGACCCCAAAAAGACATGCCGACAACGTAGTGCTGACAGTTATAAACTTCACTTGATCAAAAAATGTTATTAGGAAAAGTTTCATAACCAAATAGGTTGTATTCGAAATTGCAGTACAAAAATTTGATTTCACAAAGTCATGCTCACGACATGGTGTGAGCTGCTAATTTAATTTGGGGAAAAAGTGTTGTTAACTAAATAGGTCGGGTGGAAGCCGGAAGGATTATTATTATAGCGTTGAGATTATTTTTCAATCAACGATTATAGCAAGCAGTGGCGCCGGGTTTTTAAGATCTACATGGGGGCAAGGGGCAGCAGCACTACAGGAAAAGCTCATCTTTTAAAATCATAAGGAGCAACGGTGTAGGTATTTTTGAAACATCAAGATAAAAAAACTACTTTATTGCAGTTTCATTTTTATTCATAGAAGACAAAATTTTGGAAAAACATCTAAACTGCATAAAATGTATTTCTTTGTTTGTAATAGAGTACGACATACGAAATATTACCATCTATTCTATGTTGTGAATGATGATTTAACGAAATAACTGATATGCTAACTACAGTGACTTTAGTCACTGTAATGCTAACACGCTAACAGCGACAGCCTAGGGAAAGACTAAACAAAACATTTTTTCCGGTCAGTATTGTCACAGACTGTGGTATCGTGTATAGTCACGTAATTTTGATATAAATCTGCATACACTATACACTATACAAACAGGTAAACTGAGCCAGTCATAACATAATTAAACATCTGCATCATAAACATACAGAATTATTTACTTCTGGATCGGTCCTGATCTGATATATCTGAAAATTTTTAAATTCTCACTTTCATGGCGTGAAAACAGATAGATATAGACCTATTCCTAACATTTTACGTGTAAAATTAATGTGTCTCACTTCCCAAATTCCATTTGTTCATAGTCATGTTCACGTACCAGTGAAGTGCATGGGGGCCATGCCCCACGCAATCTGCCTACATGGGGGCACGCGCCCCGCTGCCCCCACGAAGTCGGCGCCACTGATAGCAAGTGAAAACAGGTTTTGTGTGAAGAGTAAAATTTATTGAAAACTCTTCTGATAGATTATTTCACCAGCTTCCATTTTTACGGAAGGTGCATCTTTCATTTATTTCTTGGCAAAATTGTCAGTTGGTACCTACCTATGTGATATTTAAATGAGGCATTTTTAATTGTCAAATGAGCACTGTGATTATGCCGTTATAGTTTTCATTTGTTACATTCCCCATGTACATTGTACATATTTCAGGGTATGTGTATGTGTTGCTTACTTACGTATCCGTCGATACAATGCGTGTACCTATACAGGGTGAAGCAGGAATGAAGAATACAATTACATAAAAGTAAAAGTATCAAAAGGGATGATTGCCTTGTTGGGTACCTTTCGCAAAAATTAACCCTATAGTCCGCAAGAACTAATCTAAGCAAAATATAAAAAAGTTTGCCCAACCATGTTTGCGTTTACGTATAAGGTCTAGTTTCAGAAGATGTTACTTATGAATTTATGATTATGACACAGAAATAAAGACAGGAAATCTCGAAAGTCTTGTACCTATTCGGTGCAATCAATAGGTACTTACTTTTTGTTTATCAATTTATTTTATTGATCCACTTCTAAAATAAACATTAAACGTATTCCAAATTATTAAAAATAGGTTGGGGTACATTGTAGGTACCTACCCCGCTTGGTTTATGATAAGTAGGGCTCCCACATAGGTACTTTCAGTCAGAAAAAAGGACATTTTTCGCAAAAAGCCTACATTGAAATCATACACAACTAAATGAATACAAGACCAATAGACCAATACGATCAGATCAATAAACATACTTATTGCTCGATTGAATTTGTCTAAGTAAGTTATCGTTTTTCAACAAATAATCGTACATTTCAGAGCACGAATTATTGAACTTGACATGTACTAAACTTTTAAGTTTCAATTTTGAGACAATTTCTGTCATCAGTCCATTGCTTTTTGCACAATCTTGAAAGAAGAAAAAAAAATAGTCTAGAAAACGTCCATCATATAAATGCAACGCGCATAATAACGTCACAACATTAATTTATTTTAAAACAAAATCCTTCGCCAAAGTCACCCCGCGCGACGGTAATTTTTTCAGGCTAAGCGCTAAGTAGCGAAAAAAAGACATGTTTTAAAAAAGGATGCTGATGTAAATAAAAGCACTGTCCACTTTAAAAAAGGACATATGGGAGCCCTAGATAAGTTTATCACCACGGGGTTATGAAGGTTAAAAAGAGGTAGGTACGTCTACTTTAATTTGTTGGATTGGTCGCCTTTACGCTGAATGGATTAAACTATTTTTTATACCTATGGATTATTATTTTGTACATTTGCAATCGTTTGTCTTGATTATCAATTAATCACCAGCATATTATTACGTAGATATTAAAACTACATAATAATTTTATTGCTGCGTACCAAGTTAAGTGCTTGTGCACTTGTAAAATAAACATGTATGACCTTGTTACAAGGTACGTTTTGGAATGAAATATTTCGTGATAGGAAAACTTTTCACTTTATCACAGTGACTTTACTCAAAACATGATATTGTTTTTATAAAACATAATAAACTGTAATGGGGCCTTCAAAGAATAGGTAAAGATGATTATGGTATGCAAAACACAGCAAATTTTACGCGGCAAACAGCTGCGAAAGCTGGAGAGATAAGGAATGCCATCGATCGTACAAAGAACAATTGCCTGCTGTGTAATTTGGGATAAAATTACCCAAAGTCGTTTCCGTACGATCAATTACATTTAAATAAAAATGGGTAACTTCATTGAACTACTATACAAAAAATTCCATTACATATTGCTTAAATGTTATTCGGCCTCTTTTATGTCATAATAATGAATTGCCAGTATAATAGGTAATACAAGATAATGTTGTGTCGATTAATCGCAATTTTTTTGCGAATCGATTTTCGATTCCATAAATTAGCGAATCGCCCGCGACGCTAATTGTAATTGTAGGGTATGACCTCGTCGTATTCATAGTGATCGCAAGCTAAAAATAGGTACCTAGGTAAAATAAGTATGTCAGATATTTTGTTCAAATTGCGCTTTTATGAAACAAATATATAAATGATAAAAGATTAAACGTGGGCACATATTTCGAAACCCCCGTGATGGTTCTTTTTAACTAACTGGTAAACTGTTTAATTAAGAACAACAATCTTCTATAAAAAATTAAAAAAGTGGGCATCGGTTTGCCTCACTATGTTTATTAATACTTGAAAAAATTTTGATTTTAAAATGTAGTCCAAAGTGAGCCTACATATTTTTAATTGTGTAAATAATAATAATTAAGACGCTTTCGATGTTGGTATTATCAAAAATACAATACAATATTAGAATTATAAACAGCAGATAACTACATTCATTTTGCGAGATGCAAATAAATAAAATTTAATTAAAAACAAAACCCTGTTTAACAGGCAACACACATTACACCACATCAAAACAGTGTTGCCAAGTGGTTTGCCACAGTGACGGCAAACAACTGCGCACTGTAGCAATATTGCGGTAGTGACGCTCTTATTGCCACAAGTACGGCAAAATATTTTTTCATTTTGCGGTAAGTACACCACATATATAATATATATTATATATATATATATATATATATTGTTATTTAAGTTTCCACGAGTGGTATTTTAATAATATTCATTTTAGGGATTATCTCGTGTAGTAAATTATTAAATTCTACGTTTCGAAAAACACCTCTGTTTTCTTTTTCAAGACAAATTGTCACTGATGAAACATGCCATCTATTTTATTTTATGCGTTACAAAATTGAAAATAGATGGCATGTTTCATCAGTGACAATTTGTCTTGAAAAAGAAAACAGAGGTGTTTTTCGAAACGTAGAATTTAATAATTTACTACACGAGATAATCCCTAAAATGAATATTATTACAAATATATATATATATATATATATGGTATTTTCTGTTCAAATTCCACATTACCCGTCATATAGTCGAAATTACTCTAATTACCCTAATCAATGGTTAAAGTGACTGAAAGAACTGGAATTCGAAGATAAGAATTCCGAAATAACATTTAGATAACGAAGACGATAATGTGGATGAAAGTGATAATAAAAACGAACCTGAACAAGATGGTGACGACAGTAATGAAGAATGTAGTGGCCGATGAAGATGAGAATACCACATGTTATATTGCAAAGGACGTCACAACCTATCCACCCATAACAACTGGGTCAGTTAGAAAAGCACTTTGTACCTATGAACTACTACCGGTTGTTGGTTTTCGTGCGATTAAATGTACCTTACCTGCAATTTCTAAATCAAAACAAGAATTAAGCACAGATCAACTTTATTTACTAGAAATATGTCCAGGAGAAATTGTTCACGGAGGCAAAGAAGCAGATTGTGGAAAATAGGAATAAATTGAAACCGATAATAGAAACCGTATTATTTTGGGGAGACAGGGTTTGGCAATGAGAGGGCACAGAGACAGCGGAAGAGTTACTGAAGTATCTGAAGAAAATGAAGGTAATTTCAGAGAACTTTTAAGGTATCGAGGCAAGACCGATAACACCCTTCATGAAGTTTTATCCAATTCTAAAAGCAATGCATTGTATTCGAGCTGGAAAATACAAAACGAAATAATTGACATAAGCAACAATTTAATTCTTGAAAAATTGGGAACTAAAGTCAATTCATCGCCGTATTTTTCGCTACTCGCTGATGAAACGGCTGATATTTTGGTGTAGAGCAGATGTCACTATGTGTTCGAATCATTGATTCTACATTTTTCAAAATTGAAGAATTGTTTTTGCAGTTCATTCCTCTCCAAGGCGTAACAGGAAAAGCAATTTCTAAGACCATAACTGACAAACCTTATCCATTTTAAAATTGATATGAGTAAGTTACGTGGCCAAGGGTACGATGGCGCTGCTTCCATGAGCGGAAAGTTTAATGGGGGGTACAGGCACATATTCAAGAGGTATATCCCACAGCAGTATATGTTCATTGCGCTGCACACTGTTTAAACCTGGCGGTATCAAGTTCTTGTAAAGTGCCTTCAATTAGGAACTGCATAAGCACAATTGGAAAGTTGTACGAATTTTTCAATACTCCTAAAACGCAGTCGGTTCTAAAACAGGCATTGGAGGAAGCACACGTTACTTCTTCTTACGAAAAACTTAAAAGGCTTTGTGCGACTAGATGGACTGAAAGGTATAACTCTGTAGCAGTTGTAGAATTATATGACGGTATTATAATGGCTTTGGAAAATATTTCTGAATGGCCGGACAGAGATTCAGCGAATGCCGCTAATCAGTTGGGCTCTGCGATAAAAATTTGTGATTTCTTTGGAGGTTGTGAATCAAGTATTTAACCATAGCAGTTTTTTAAGCAAATTACTTCAGCAAAGAAATATTGACCTGAAGAAGGCAATCAATCTGGCGGAAGACACTGAACTAGAAATAAAAAATCTGAGAGAAAATGCAGACAAGGAGTTCAGTAATTAAGCTCAAGAAAAAGCAGAAAAATTCGACTTTACCATAAATAAACCGCGCACTACATTTACACAAACCAAGATATGTAATGTTAATGTTGGTAGTGCTGAAGAATACTACCGCATCTCAATCTACATCCCATTCCTGGATGGTTTTTTAATAATATAAAAGAAAGGTTTTCAAAGCACAAAACTTTGTTAACAGCATTCCAAGGGTTATTGCCGACAGATCCATCCAGACTTACAGATGCAACCATAACAGACTTTGAAAATTTAGTTTCTTTCTATAGAGGTGACGTAACAGGCACTCTTGATGAATTGAAAGTCGAACTCAAATTCTGGTACAGGGCACTCTCTGGGTTGAAAGAGGACGAAATACCAAAAACTGCTTTAGCTGCCTTGAAATACTGTTCAGTTTCAAGTAATTTACCCAACATCAAGATATTGCTATCTATACTGGCAGTTTCTACCTGTATCAACGGCGGAAAATGAACGAACTTTTCCGTATTACGCCGTCAAAAAAATTACATCAGGAATTCATCATCGGAAAGCCGACTAAATGGTTTAACACTGTTACATTTATATAGGGATATGACTCCTACCCCTGAAGAAATGTTAAGTTCCGTAATTAATTATTAATTATTGATTATTTTTTATTTGACAAATAAAACAACATACTGCCTAAGAGAGTTGCATTGATTTTGTATATATCTACATAAAGACTAACTAAAGTTAACCCCCCCCGGAAAAAAATCCTGGGTGCGTCTCTGGAGAAGGCAACGTTAGCCGATAACAGACAGCACATTAAAGAACTTGCACTCCGTAGAATACTGAAAATCAGAAAGATGACATCAGGCTTTGCAGTGTTGCGTATTTTTAAAACACCTGTTTTAAATCTGAATGCTGAAGATTACATTAATTTGATAGAATAACGGAGCCTTCACTTACAGAAATCTCAGGCAATCACAGAACCAGAGATTCTTGACAATGAAATTTTAAAAAATATTAAACTTTGCCGTGCCACACCCAGGCTACTGAGGGTAAAGCTTTTAGACTAAAAATACCAATTTACCCATTTACGAGGATGAAAGGCGCTGGAGCCGCGATGATACGTATAGGACAAATTCCGGCAACACTGACGCCTGTTCCCCACTCTCGATCCAACCCTGTCCGAACACGCTAGAGCGCTTATAGGCTATAGCGTGCTCAGCAGTCGTTCGAGATGGAGCTCCCGATCGCCGTTACCGCCAAATGCGAACTTCGCGCAGTTATTCGATTTTTAAACGCTAAAGGGGTTCAACCCATGATACAATAAAACAAGATATGATATTGCGCAAATCGGGGCGGAGCCCAGATTCCTTGTTTACGTCATGTGGTTACTTATTTCGCGGGAATATAACATAAACGCCAAATGTTTTGTGTCGTGTTGTGAATTTGTGCGTTTTTTTTTGGAATTTTTAATCAAATTAACTTTGAGAATGCGTTGTGCAGTAGCTGGGTGCCCACAGATTACCAATCTAAAACTATACCACCGCGATTTAATGTTTTTTTCGGTTTCCCAAAGACGAAAATCTTAGCAGCACATGGGTCAATGCTTGCAAACGAGATGTCAAATTCAAAGTTAAAAATGCGCGTATATGCTCAAAACATTTTGATAAGGACTGTTACGAGAGAAACTTGAAATTTCAGCTTTTGGGATATTCAGCTAGAAATCGTCGGGTTCTCAAACCCACTTTAAATTTACCCAATAAAAAAAGCGACAAAAGTTTGAGTACAAACAGGGATGATCGTTTGAATAAAAGAAATCGTACCAAATTTGTGGAGAGTATTTTGCAGGCCAGGTAAGTAAAATATTTGTGTAGTTTTCATAACGGGAATAGGTATTTTCTTCTATTAATAAGAGAAAAGTATGATACAAGGAATATATGGTATAAAGAAAGGATATATTTATGGTTTCAGTGAATGTAGTAAAGAGCATGGTAGTGGAATTAATGCGAATCTTGCAATTCGTATCAGTAACAACGACGTCGTTGGCGCTAACATTGATGCAACAGATAACAACATCGAGCCATTGACTAAAGAAATTTGTTTTTCCTCAATCAACCATCGAACTTAAAAAAGATATTGGATATGTATTGTTATGGTTGGCCTAAGATTGCGGAAATTGGTATTAAACATAAGTACCCACCCGTGATCGAAATGTACTCAGCCTATGAAACGTCTTGAAAGCAGCTTTACAGAAATTAAGCCAAATCTATGGTATTTAACCGATGAAATAGCTGCCTTATCATTATTTGACGGCGATGTGGACCAAGAAATTAAAATAAAAATGGTTAAAAACTTAACCAAAGAGAATCCATCAACCCATGGTAATCGCTATGTTTGGTATCAAGTCGGCACGGGGTTGTCATGATCCAATCGCAATAATAGTTATTATTTAAGCTAATAAGGCCATTTAGAAAAAAATAGAGGGTATGCGATTTTATTTTCCAGAAAAAAAAATCCTACCTTATCTCTTGGGACACACTAATGTATATCCGCTAGTAACTGCATTTTAGCAATCTTTAGCCCCATTGCCGTATTAATAAGACACTGTGTAGTGCTTGTGAACCCACTGACGCCTTAATTCGACGTTTCAATAAATTTGTATAAGTCTTCAGTCACTGCTTTAGTTCGTGGTTTGTGGTAAGGTATAGTGGGGGGGGGGGGGGGTATCTTGTGTGATACCGGGCACGACAAGACGCGATACTTACAGTGTGAATTATACTTGTAAGAGTTGTAATAGCATTGTTTGAGTAGTACAAATGGCGTCGCGCAAAAGGAAACTTGTTGCGTATGATGGAAATAATGTGTGTGGCTTACAAAGACTGAATATGATAAGATAATGTCGTTGTTAGACTCGGACGGAGAAGTGTGTTTAGAGAGCTGTACGAATATCAACCAGATTCGGACGACAGTGATAGCGCTAGCGATATCGAAGTTCTTGTAAATATATGCGAAGAAAATGAAAAGGCGAGATGGAAAATGATAATACAGATGAGGGAGTAGCAATAAGAGAAGGAAAGAATGCTCTGGACGAAAATTTTGAATTAAAATGGGAAAAGAGGAATTTACCCCTACAATACATGCTTTTGATGGGACAATTCTGGTGCCGTTTTGACAATATAACTGGCTTGTCCAAGGAAAGTGACTATTGAGAATAAAACTAATACTGCAGATTGGTATAAATAACAGTATCAAATGGAACCCAATTACAAAACACGATTTCTTCATATTTATCATTGTACTATTACTAACTGCACGCCATACAAAAATAAGTTGAGGGAAAACTGGTCAACAGATGATCTGTTTTTTACACCCCTATATTTGGAAAATTGATGTCACGAAACAAATTCCAAACGATACTTCGCATGCTCAATCAATCAATTTATTGTACTCATTACATGTAGAAGATTTTTATTCCCATAACTTAACATATCGCAATAAAATAATAGTACCCATTAAATTACAGTCTATCCACTTTCCATCTCCTACAGATTACCACCCTCTCCTTTTCCTACTTCTATCACCTCTTCCATCCACTTTATCCTTCTCCTCCCTCGCTTAAACACCACCATTTCCACCCTCCCTCCTGTTCTCTTAGTCACAACATTCCTCCACCATATGCACCATCGTCTCCCTTCCTCTCCACACAGTCGCATACCCTCTTCCCCACCATACTTATTGTCCCTTTCTTCATTCCCAGTACTTATTGTCCCTTTCTTCATTCCCCACTCGAAACCGTGCCACACTACCCTCTTCCTCCTTATGTTGACCTCACCGTTTAAATAACTCGGCAAACCGTTTGTCACCAACTCTCTTGTACTTTCCATTGTACCTCCCTGCATTCATTTTCTCCCTCCTCTCCTGCCTTCGCATGCTTTACTTCTCAAATAATGCTGAACAAATAGCAGGTGATTCGTACCATAAGTTAAAAATCTGCTTTTGCTAATAATTTCGCACCTTAAAATTTGGTCATCGATGAAAGTTTAGTCCTTTTCAAAGGCCGATTACTATCCAAACAGTTTATAAGGACCGAACGTCATCGTTTGGAATCAATCAAACTATTTGTAACTTTTTTATCGCCTTTAAACCATGATCTTATACTTTATTAAAAAATACGTGTAATAATGTCACGTAAACCGGCGGTCCCAATAAATCACATTTTAAATTTGTTGTCCAATCATAAGGATGATATTGAAAAAGCTTCAAATACACCTTCATCGAAAATTTGAACTTTACTGAGTAATGCTGTTAATGGAAAAATTTCTGCTCGAGGATTCTACACTGTGGTTAAAATGAATAGGTATAGGTAATTATTGTTGTGAGCTTTTGGGTATTAAAGTCATACAAAAAGGAAATCAAAATAATTTCAGTGAAAAAGCAACACAAGAATCTACTCTGGTTTTCAATTTAATATTAGATACTGCTAACTGGCAAAAAATAAAACCCGTTGAAAAAGTATATACAAACAAAAGGCGCAGAATGATATTAGAAAAGGTGTGGACAAATATATTAAATTCTGAAATCGAACAAATTGCACAAAGTAAGTGCACGTGGAAGTTTTTAAATCATCACGTTTATCCGTGCCGTCAGTATTACTTAACTATAAAGGGATTGTATGTTGAATGTGATGCTTCTTTATATGCTTATAATTCAGGTGACCTATAGAAAACAAGCTAAATATAACTGTTAAAATATCAAACATACATCAAGAACTTCATATTGGTTCCAAAAAGAGAAAACTAACGGGAGAGAACAGAGTAGAACTCGGAAAAGTGTTATACGATGGAAAACTCGCCGTAAAGTATTGGATAAGAGAAGAAGCAAATAAGGTAACGAAACACGACCAGTTAATTGAACATAGTACATTATACACATTGCCTGTATTACGAAAATGCAAACAAGAATATGGCGATAAAAAATGTAAGGTATTGCCACAAACTAAAGATCCTATCTCCAATTTATTACACACAACCATACCTTGCAGCTATTCATTCCATTGGTGTAGATACATTTTTCTTCACTACTGGACTCCTGAACAGTCAAATATTTATAATCCTTAGTAAAGGATCAGAAACGAAATTCTTTTATACCAATTGACGCAACTGGCGCACTGGTAAAGAAACTGAGAAGGTCCCACGATTTGTCATCCGCTCATATTTTTGTACTCCATCGTAATCCATGTCAATAAGGAACATGGTGAAATACCGGTTTGTCAAATGCTTTTCGAAGCTCACGATGCAATAAGTATTTCGTTCTGACTTAATAAATGGGTCAAATGCGGTGCATTCATTCCACAAACAATCGTTTGCGATCACTCTCTGGCACTTCTTAATGCAATATCTTGGTCTTTTACCAACATGCCTTTAAAGTCATACATGGAATATTGTTTCAAGCTAATTTACATGAAAGTAACAATTTATGCATTCCGCCGATTTTCATTAGGATTGATTTTTCACATATACATAATGAGATTAATTAGCAGGTGGGACAGTATAAAAAGGCCAAGGTTGTTGCGGGAATTTTATATAAGATCGATGACTGTTGATCAAAACTGATAGTTTCAAAGAAGCTAAGTGTTTGATAGAAAGCTTAATTATTGTTTCTAATAGCGAGTTTGCGGGATCATACATACAACAATGTAATTACTCCTTGTGAAGCACATAAGAAAAATTAAAACAATTAATATCTGGTTTGGGTAATGACATTAATGTAACCAGTAATGAAACGAAACAGAAGATCAAGAGCAGCTACCACGAGATAATTACGTATGCCACCAGACGAAGAAGATTCACTTATTACCTGGTATGCACATTATGGAAGATGCCCTAAAAATGTGTCGCTTTGAAACAAAAGAAGAAAATTTTCACTATTGCCCTGAATTCACTAACGATTTGCAACATTTCGTCAGAACAATAATATTGTTGTGGTCAAATATTATGAACAAACACTTTGTGACCTCCAGAAGAATTGCATCATCTGCCATTATCGAAAGTTATTTTAATGATTTAAAAAATCGGTCATTTGTAAATCACAAGTTACCCATGAGAATCGACAAATTTTTTATTAATCATGTTGAAGCCATACAGGGGAAAAAATTAAACTCGGTTTGTTACAAAATGGGCTTTTAGCCAAAAAAAATACTAAGGGTTAACAAAGGCAAAGTAAAGGTCATCAATATTTGCGCATTTGACGCCGTTGCTCAAGCTGTTGCAGCTGCATACTGTGTCAGTGAACCTTATAAAAACTTTGTAGAAACAAAAGGGGATACAATTGCAGAACTAATACAGTATCTGGTTTCTGGGAAGAGGGTTGGCTTGGCTTCGGAATTTCAAATCTAGACATGGAATTCGTCAGTTAGATGTACCGGTAGAAAAACTTTCTGCCGATAACGAAGCTGCCAATAATTTTCTGGAAACTTTTTAAAAAGCAAACTAAACACTACTACTCTGTGTATTGTAACACTTCTACCGCGTGGCGGTTTGTTTTCACTATGATAGGAGCTTATAATTCGTTGTACCTTTCGGGTGTCTCAATTCGGAGTTTCGGGTTCGGTTAGTAAACAGTGGTAGAGGAAAATAATTATTTTTATTACTCTCTGTACAATGGACAATTTGACAATTAAATTGGCGTTCGGCTACTGCCCTCTAGTGGCGGCGGTGGGTGGCGCAGTACCGGTCGTCGTTTCGCAGGGGCCGCGTATAACGTGTCTGTAAATAATGTTATCTTTATGGATGTTATTAGCGATTAGGTGATTGAATGTGGTTGTTAATTATGTAAGTAAGTATGCATTAATTATTAGTAGCGGGTGGTGGTTAAGATTAAGGGCCAGATTAATAAACCGCTTCTTACTACACTTCACTTTCACTTGACAAAGTGAGCTTGGTCCCTTGAAACAAAGAAATCTTGAAATTGGTATTAATCTACCGAATTTTCTAATAATAATAATCCTGCGTTCAGCTGGTACCAGAATAGAGGTCGGTAACAAATGGGTCCAGCTGCTCTGCCGGTTTGGTCGTGGATAAGCTTTGTCACAAGGTTATTTAGGGCGCCAGGGTCCTTGACTACTGGCCCAATGAATGAGATCTCAGTAGACCCGACTGAGATTTCCTCCTCTGGCTGAACGCTATTAAAGAAATAAATTGTAGGCAATGGCTACGTGGATGAACCAATAATAGTAACATATATAATACAAAATAATAAACGTACAGCATATAATGTATAATTTATATGGTAATGGGTAACGAACACAAAATATTGCTAAGGGGAAGAAAAATCACTTTCGGTTTACCGCTTCTTTCTAACTATAATAATTACGCTAATAAAAGTATTGTGAAGGGCGGCGTCAAGGCCAAAGGTAGGTTAGTGAGCGCTCGTAACCGGGCGTAATTAATCAAGCCTAAATTACTAATAACAAATTGTATAACTAACTTGATTGATTATCCCTCCTAAAAACCTAAGAGTTCGCGCAATAATACCACGATAAACTTCCTTTGGAATAATCGTAGATTATATTCCCTAACAATGAGTTTCTTGAACAATAATTTCATAAATTAGTTAACAATTAGTTTGCAAATGATCATAATTATGAAGAACAAAAATGTAATTATTTGATTGATACTAGAGATTGGTGGTGAAGCCACAATAAAACAATTGCACAGGCGATAAGCGATAATAACCGCTGTCCGAACGACTTGATGGTTTCTACTCTGATATGTAGTCTTCTAGATGAAATTTGATAACTGATAACAGTGACTGGCGTGCTAATCACGGCCACAAATAAATTTACTATTTATCTATCTGACCTTTTTGATTGTCTTGCACGTGTACTTCGAATTTTAATCAACACGGCCCATGACTAATATCTTTGCCAGATGGTGTCCAGAGATTACGGCGCATCTGCATACGAATTCTTCACAATAGACGTCGTGATTTATACCAATTAAAACTGGACGAATTGGTTCACCAAATCCAAACGTAAACTAATTTAGTAATGAGGAATAAATGACTTCCAAAACGAACCAACGGGAACCAACAAAACAACAAAAAACACAGGCCTAAATATAATATAGCGATAAGAAAGGAGTCTAAATGAAAGGAAAATATCACCTGAGATATCGAGCGGCCTCACTGAAATATTGCTTTCTTCAAATCTACTTCTACTAGTCGAATTATCACCATATAACGTTTACTAACTACGTTTTCTAAACTAAAAGATAATTCGTACACCAACCCTCGATTAAATCTTGTCTTAATTTTACTATACGTACTACAACCGAGCGCAGGAAAGCAAAGAATGCCCATATCATTATATGAAGAATCCTTCACCTATTCAAAAACGTGCAACAGACCCGATAAACCATATCGCGCTTATCAATTTTATTTAAAAGGTACGCCTCACGACATCTACCCCCGAATACAAACAATGTCTAGTTCGAATTTACAATCGCCTAACTATCCTTCCAAATTTGAATTGTAACAATAGTTAAGTATTAGTGGACCCTAAGTGAAGTATTTGTCAAGTGAGAACGTCATAGAAACGTCATAATTTTCAAGTGCCGAGTCAGCTGAATCATACGTATATTATAATGTACACTTGCTTGAACTGTTAAATGTAGAAATATAGTAAATATTATATGTTTTAATGTTTAAGTTAAATTAGAATCTCCAACAATTAATAGATAGGTAGGTACATACATATTTTTGCTGTCACAGTGTTTCTGATGTGTATGACCGTATTTGCAATACAAATACAAATTGTATCATGGTATTTGCACAATACAATACCAAGGGCATCTCAATTTAGATAGTGCAAACAGAGGAATCGCTTTTTAAGTTTACTTAAAGTTTCCATTGGATTTTGCTGGTCTCTCAATATTACCCTAGGAATGGGAGGGTAAGGATTGTCTTGAACGTAATATATAAATTCTTCAAAATCTTTTTCCAATACCAGTGTCATCAGATTAATAACTGATGTTAAATACTTATAATAGTTCTAAATATAAACAATAACTAAAATAAGGAAAAACTACAACATTCAAGTGCACCATAAACCGACACTTAAAAACGTCAAACAAAGCTAACCTTGCAGCTCCCTTTCGTTCAAGTGTGGTTTATTAATACAAATAATTCATGACGTCATGGCACTGAAGGGCGCCTTAAGTATTACTTAAGCGTAAGTCCAAGTGTGGTTTACTAATACCAAACTAGTTTTCAAGTAACATACAGGGTGTCCCAAAATTGCTGGGACACAGAGCTACTACGTGTAATAGAGATCAAAATAAGTTGATTGGACCCAATTTATGTATATACCAAAATGTACCGTTTGCCCGTGAGAAGAGTTCAAAGTTTACATAAAAAACACATTTTTGTACGCTGTTCAGACATGAGTGAAACAAATTGAATGAAATTTGACAAAAGTGCATTTTAGAGGATTACTCTCCTTTGGGTAATTAAATAAATCCAAAAGAAATTGTAGAAGGGTTAAAACCACCCTCACCCCCTTACATTTTTTTTAGAACTTTCTTAGGGGTGGTAATACGATTCTCAAATTATTTTATCAAGAAGACTGCTTAATTATCTTCATTTTGTTACTCTTGATAACATTTCGTATTCCGCATACTTCCGAAGGAAAAAAAATGTTTTCTTAAATAATGCTAACAGA
Source organism: Pyrocoelia pectoralis (assembly GCA_036250285.1). Lineage (NCBI taxonomy): Eukaryota > Metazoa > Arthropoda > Insecta > Coleoptera > Lampyridae > Pyrocoelia > Pyrocoelia pectoralis. The sequence goes on along the minus strand of CM070074.1, from coordinate 58,800,249 downwards.
TATTCCTAGTACAAGTTTAATAAAATTGTAATACAAAATTTAGTTTCAATTTTTTACGTCGAATTGACCTTTGTATTGATAAAGGTGGCCGTCATATTGAACATTTATTATGAAAAAACGTTCTGCCTTTGTTTCCACTCCCAACTAAATTTTGTATTACAATTTTATTAAACTTGTACTAGGAATATCTGTTAGCATTATTTGAGAAAACATTTTTTTCCTTCGGAACTATGCGGAATACGAAATGTTATCAAGAGTAACAAAATGAAGATAATTAATCAGTCTTCTTGATAAAATAATTTGAGAATCGTATTACCACCCCTAACAGTTCTGAAAAAAAATGTAAGGGGGTGAGGGTGGTTTTAACCCTTCTACAGTTTCTTTTGCATTTATTTAATTACCGAGAGGAGAGTAATCCCCTAAAATGCACATTTGTCAAATTTCATTCAATTTGTTTCACTCATGTCTGAACAGCGTACAAAAATGTGTTTTTTTATGTACACTTTGAACTCTTCTCACGGGCAAACGGTACATTTTGGTATATAGATAAATTGGGTCCAATCAACTTATTTTGATCTCTATTACACGTAGTAGCTCTGTGTCCCAGCAATTTTGGGACACCCTGTATAAAGGGTTTATTAATCTGACCCTAATTGACTCTGGGGAAGATGGTTGTTCACAAAGAAAGTAAAATGGCGGGTTGTGGTAGCCTCGGAACTATTAACAAGGATACTCTCTTGAATCGTATACTTTGTTTTTAATACCCTAAAGGGGTGGTACGGAGTGTTTAGAATACTATTGACTTTAATGGTGTGTCGACTAAATGCAACCCTCCGGCCTTTGACAAACCATCTGGATATTCCCTATTCACAGAGTTAATTAATTGTTGACGGCAGGTAATAAAATCATTTCAACCCTCCGGTCTTTGACAAACCATCTGGATATTCCCTATTCATACAGTTAATTATTTAATTAATAATAATAATGATTTTATTGCATCGGTCCTGTTTCCAGGATATTAGTCATAATAAAATCTAGTACAACAAAATATCACTTATTCGCTTTTGTGTAACCTCATGAAACTCATCCAAACCATAAAAGTTACATGCATAAAGCAGATTCTTTAGTTCGTATTTCAATTTGTGTAAGTTTTTATCGCTTTAAGGTAACTTGGAAATCTGTTAAATATTTTAACACTATTGTAATTGATGGAAATTTGTCCAATATTGTGACAACAATATGGTAGTCTAATCTCCTGTTTCTTCTAGTGTTATGGTTGTGATAATGTTGGTTTGTTTTGTATTTAGATTGATTTTAAAAACCAAGACAGCCATATTTAAAATTATTAAATCATATAAAGTTAGAATTTTACGTTTTTTAAATAAGCTTTTACAATGGTATTGTTGATCAACTCCCGCAATACAGCGAACAATACGTTTCTGCATTCTGAATACATTTTCGATTGATGATGAACAATACCAATAACATATTCCATACATTAATCTTGATTCTACATATGCGTAGTAAACGTTAATTAATTGTTTAAAGCAGTGTGTACGCATACGGTTTGGTTTGGTTTGGTTTGGTTAGGAGTTTTGAGAGCGGAAGGATCTCAGGTTGAAAAAGTCCTTCTGTCCTCTCTCCCTTATATCTATGACTGGATGTGAGTAGGGCCGTATTTAATGGGAGAGGAAATATGCGAGTTATGGACCACCCCTAATCTATACTTTTATTATCAACAGTTATTCCAAGTATTTTATATTTAACTTGTTTATGTATAACTTTCTTGATATGTGTAATCTACAGTATATTTCCCATTATCAAATGTACCCTGAACTTATATATTTAATTATTTATCTGTGTTTTACCCCATGTATGTCTAATCTGTGAAAAGTTTATATAACACCTACGAATTGTATGTAAAAGGCAATCGTAATTCTGTTTAGTAAGTAAGAACATCATTATAAAATAATCAATAAACAAAATTCAAATTATAAATATATTTTGAATTTAACTGGCGCAGTCGGTAGGATAGTGAAAAGAAATCCTAATCCGGAAAACTTTCATCGCGTATAGTTTTTGTGAGTATCAACTCTTAACGGGCTTCGAACCACTGTCCCTACATAAAAAGAAGAATACATCCAGAGAACGAGGAAATTCAAGGTAAGAGCCAAATCCTTACTACCTCACCTAATTTAAAATTGAGTAAAGTGAATCTGCGAATAGGATTCAAGTGTGAATATTATTTTTAAATAAGAGAATTTTAATCAATTCATAATTGATATCAAAGATTTAACAAATCAATTTAACAATCTAAAAGTAAGAGACAATAAAATGACACAATCGACGAATGTTAATGTAAATTTAAGTATGTTGAAATTGTATGTTGATACGATCCCGCATTTTGACGGGGATTCAAAAACATTAGAGATTTTTATGGAGCATTGTGAACAACTAATAAACACTTATACTAATATTAGTAATCCCGCTGACCCAATCAATAACTTTTTGATAAGGGCTATTATAAGTAAATTAACCGGGGATGCCCTAATCATAGTAGGTAATCGCCCGGAGATTCGAAATTGGTTATCGTTAAAATCCTTGTTAAGGTTGAGCTTTGGTGACCAACGAAATTTAGACTGTTTGGTACAGGATTTATTGATCACCAGACCGCAAAGAAACGAATCAAACTTAAATTTTTGTCAAAGAATTCAAAAATGTCGTAGTGCCATTGCATCCAAATTAATGTGTGAGAACTTAACCAAGGAACAAAGAGATTTCCAGATGAAAAATTACGATCAGTTAGCATTGAAAACTTTCATTTACAAGGTAAAATACAAGACATGGTAAGGTTAAGGAATCCCAATTCCTTAGAACTAGCCTTATCGTATGTGTTAGAGGAAGAAAATTTCGTTCATTACCAGAGACAAAATTATAACAATTATAATAACTTTAAATCAGAAAATTCAAATTCCAATTTTTTAAGGAATCAAACTACTCAATCTAAACCAAATGCCTTTCAGAATTCTTCTGTTCCAAATACAAATTCGAGATATGATAATTATAAATCACCATTCCCATCACAACCTATAAATATTCAACCGAATCAAACTATACACCTAGAAGGTACTTTTCTAATCAACAAGTATTTGGTAAACCACAAAATGCATTTCAACCTTCCAGAAATTTTGTACATCAACCCGCTGAATCGATGTCTACATCATCACAAAATTTGAACTTCCCACAGCCTATGTCAGTTTCAACAAGAAATTCAAAATTCCCTAGACCACGTGAAAATCAATTACACAACTTAGAAGAATATGAATCTTTTAACCAAAATGAAAATGCAGGGCCAAGTAATAATGGGAACCCTAGTGGAAATGTAGGCGAATCGAATTCCAATGTAAATTTTTTCGAGACGTGCCCGCCAGATTCGGCGATATAATTAACCCATTAACCGCCATTGATGCAAAACGCAACATTTTTAAAAGCATTTTTTGTTTACCAATTGATTTTAAAATTATTAAATTTTCACGTTATGGCATGTTACTCTAGATATAAAGGCTTTCTAATTTAATTTTTTAATGAAAAAAATTGAAAAATTGTAAAAAATATGATTTTTTAAAGAAAGCTGTTTTTGAATTATAATTTGTGCTTCGATATTTATCATTGTAAATCCTACATTTTTAAACAAAATTCAATAAAATTTTAGTATGAATAAAGACAATGACTGTACTTTAGGGGTATATCAATAAAATGTGTTTTGAACATTGCTATCATAAGCCACTATGCGAGTAAAGATAATGTTGCGTTTACGCATCATCAGCCGAATGCATATCATCGACCGGCTCCGATGCGGTGTATTTATAGACATGACACTGCAGTAATGATGCGAAAGTTGTCAGTCAGTCTTTCGTTATCTTTGCATTGAGTTAGTGTTTTTCTGTCGTTACTATATTATTTGTTTATACGTGTTTATAATAATTTTACAATTGGTGTAATTTTATATTGTAAATATGTCAAGTTTCAAAAATACGCGTGCCCTTACATTGCAAGAATTGGAGGCAGAACTAGAGAATCTTGATAATGATTACGATGTAGATGCTGTAATTATACCACCAGATGTGGATGAGTTAACAGACGAGGAAGATATAAATGAAAATTTGCTTCAAGGTAATTTTCTACAAAGTTGCTACATATTGCATTATTTTGTTATTTCATTTTGAGCTGTTCAAAATATACAAATCTTTTTATAATAATTTCTATTGTTATTTATTATACGATTCCTTAGGTGATGATATTCCCCAAGACGTGCCAGGAACTTTTGAATTATTGGTACATGATCAGATTTCTTCTGAAAACTCCATGGAACCGTCTGTACCTAAAGATCCTTCAAAGAATCGAAAAAAAAAGATATATTTACCAAAGTGGAAGAAAACGCCCCCAATTTTTAATAAATTACCAGAATCCAACGAAGATGGTCAAAAGAAATATATAAAAGAAATGCTTGCTGATAAGTCACCATTGGAAATATTATTTCTTTATAGTGGAGCGAAATTCGACCAAAAATGTGTCATTTTTTTTTCTGAGCGTACAACTAAATGAGACCCCCTAGATATTGTAAAGGAAACAATTTCACACATGAAATGGCATATTACGACATTTTTCTGTGGTCGAGGACCTTTTTATTACAAAAAAACATCAAAAATTTGGAATTTCTAAATTCCATGAATCTTTAACTATACACTTTCATATCTCGAAATCCACTCGACCGATTTCCATCATTTTTTTTTGTAATTATTCTACAAAAATGAGCGCCCGCATCAGTGTAAAAATTGTTTACAAAAAGTTTCCCTTAATTTGTTTAAATAAACGCTAAACCTTGAACTGACCATTTTATGTATGCAAATTTTCAGCATGCGGAAAACTTTTTTATTATTAAAAATTTTGGTATACATGCAGCGAGACACATGAAGCCAAAACATCAGAAAAGTTTTTAGAAAAAAAATTTCGTTAATCCGAGCGTTAGTTTTCGAAATACGAATTTTTTATTGTGCTGAGCCGTTTGAACTCGTGCAATCATGTGAACAAGACGGGACGATAATTTAATTCTTACTATACGTGAAGGCGTGTTGTTGATTGCTACTTACTTGACGGATTGTCATAATTTTTTTTTTAAATTATTGTACAGAGATGAGCGCCCGCATCAGTGTGAAAATTGTTTACAAAAAGTTTTGCTTAATTTGTTTAAATAAACGCTAAACCTGGAACTTACCATTTATGTATGCAAATTTCCAGCATGCGGCAACCTTTTTTACTGGTAAAAATTTGTTTATACATGCAGCGGGGCACATGAAACCAAAACATCAAAAAAAAATTGTTTGAAAGGAGTTTTCGTTTCGGAGTTATAAATATAATTTCGCCCTACAAATAAACAAATCTACATTAACACAGGTCATAAGTTTCTTACATTTAGCAAATATTTACAACCAGATATAAGACGGAAATGAGACAGTGAGCAATAAGAAAAAAAACGGCAAATAACCAAAAAGGTTCACAAATTACCAAAAAAATAGCGTCTATTGCCCAATAGATTTATACCAATTATATTTTTTAAACAGGGATATACAGTCGGTACACTTAAAAAATAGTTTCGTTGTCGTCGTCACATTCATCAAGTTGTTGATTTTCACAATATCGACATTTACACTGTTCCCAACATTTTAAGCCTTCTTTTACGCAAGAACATTTTCTGCTGTTACAGTTTTTATCAGCACAATAAATATTTAAACATTCTCGTACTACGTCTGGTACTGGCGACTGATCAGACAAAACGGGACTCCAACATTCATTTTCAAAAACCCATCCAGAACATTCCGTGTTATGTTTGGCTGACGGACTATTGTA